>JAJHZJ010000941.1:1181472-1804410 GCA_023548195.1 Bettongia penicillata ogilbyi
AGTCAAATTCCAGAGTTACCAGGTCAAGGAGCAAATATTGTAAGCAGCTGGAAAGAAATAATTTGAGTATTGTGTAAATACAGTCAGGATAACACAGGATCTAGCATCTTCTACGTTACGGGATCAAAGGACTTGGAATATGATATTCCGGAAGTCAAAGGAACTAGGATTAAAACCAAGAATCCCCTACCCAGCAAAACTGAGTATAATATTTCAGGGGGAATAATGGTCATTCAATGAAATAGAGGATTTTCAAGCATTCTTGATGAAAAGACCAGAGCTGAAAAGAAAATTTGACTTTCAAAAACAAGAATCCATTATAATTTTTAAAGAGCTATTTTCTTCAGTTAGCTTTTGAACCTCCTTTTCCATTTTGCCAGTTCTGCTTCTTAAAGCATTCTTCTCCTCATTGACTTTTTGGAAATATTTCGCTATTTGGGTTAGTTTGTTTTTAAAGGTGTTTTTCTTCAGCATTTTGGGGGTCTCTGTTAGCAAGCTGTTGACTCTTTTTTCATGATTTTCTTTCATCACTCTCATTTCTCTTCCCAATTTTTCCTCCAACTCTCTTACTTGATTTTCAAAATCCTTTTTGAGCTCTTCCCTGTCCTAAGACCATTTCGAGGTGTTTTTTTTGGAGTGTTTGGATGAAGGAGCCTTCACCTTACTGCCTTCCTCTGGTTGTATGCTTTAATTTTCTTCTTCCTAAAGGAAGAAAATACCTTTTCACCAAGGTATAGTCTTATTTTCCCCCTCTTTGTGATTTTTCCCAGGCAACTACTTAACTTTTCAGCCTTTTGATTAAGTGGAAGGTATACTCCCCCATGTTGTGTTCAACTGTTCTCTGAGCTATTGCTAGGGACCTGTAAGTTCTCAGTTCCTCCAGAGTCATACAGTCAAGGGAGAGGTGTTTTCTCTTCTTCTGCCCTGCAGTCTGGTCTGTGAGCAACCACAAACACTCTTTTCTATCCTGCAACTGCGAATGGGATTCCTTTTCCACAATGGCAACCAATTCTTCCATGCCATCACTACTCCTTACCCCAACACTGCCATTCAGGACTAAGACACAGATCAGCAACCTGATTACCCCACTGTCTGTGGACAGAGAGCTCCAAAAGCAGTTACTGTTGCAGCAGTAACTGTGTTCGTCCTGGGGCTGGGACTGAGGCTGGGTCCATATCATGCTCCCCAGTCACCCAAGTGAGAGAGCTTTATCACTCACCTTTGAAACTGTCTTCGGCATTTGTGTCTTTAGAGATCTGGAAACGACAGCATTTGCCAGTGCCATGAGGGCTGGTCCAGTCTGGATAGTGCTGGCATAGCCCATGCTGGGCTGTGCTCCACTCTGAGTTTAGTGTAATAGGCTCTTCCTAATGGCCTTCAGATTGTTTTAGGCTGGAAATCTCTTTCATTTTGTCGTTTTGTGACTTCTACTACTCCACAATTTGTTTAGAGTCATTTTTTTTCAAGTATTTTAAGGACTTTGGAGGGAGAGCTTGAGGAGCTCTTTGCTTCTACTCTGTTATCTTAGTTCTGTCCAGCCAATGCTACTTTTTTAGGAGTTCTGCACATCAGTGAATTTCTATACCTCCTTTTCCATTTGGCAAGTTCTCTTTTTCAAGGAGTTGTTTTCATCAGGCAATGTTTTCCTTCCTTTTCCAAGCTGTTGACGCTCCCTTGCATATCTCTCATTCCTCTTCCAAATTTTTCTTCTATCTCTCATATCTGACTTTTAAATCCTTCTTTAGCACTTCCAAGAAGGCTTTTTGGGCTTGAGACCAATTCTTATGCCCCTTTGAGGTTTCAGATATAGGTACAATTACAATTTCTTCTCTTCTGAATTTGTGTTTTGATTTTCTATATCCCCATAGCAACTTTCTATGATCAGTGTTTACTTTTGCTTTTTGCTGATTTTTTGTTGCTTATTTCCGGGCTTTTAAGGGGGAGTCTCCTATTTAAAGAACAATTAATTACAATATTATATAAACTATTTGGTAAAATAGGAGAAGAAAAATTCCTACCAAATTCATTTTAGGATACAAATGTGATGCTGTTATCTAAACTATGAAGAACCAAAATATTGAAAGAATAGTATAAATCATTTTTCCTAATGGATATGGATGCAAAATTTTTAAGTAAAATATTTGGAAAGAGATCACAGCAACTCATCTCAAGTATAGTACACTATGACGAGGTAGGATTTATACCAAGAATGCAGGGCTAGTTCAATATTAGGAAAAATATCAGCATGATGGAGCATATCAAGAAATAAAGTTACAGAAATCATATATATGATTACCTCAGTAGTTGCAGAAAAATATTTCAATAAAATACAACATCTATTCCTAGTAAAAACCGTTGATGTGTAGGATTAAATCAAGTCTTCTTTAAAACGAAAAGTAGTATGTATTGAAATCCATCAGGAAGCTTTATATGTAATTTGGATAAGCGAGAAACATATCCAATAAGATCATGAGTGAAACAAGAATGTCCATGATTATGATTGTTATTCAGTATTGTATTAGAAATGTTTGTTTTAGCAAGAAGAAAGAAAAAATATAAAGAATTAAAATAAGCAAAGAAAAACCAAAGCTATCATTCTTTTCAGATGATATGATGTTATGCTTAGAGAATTCTAAAAAATCAAGTCTAAACTATGTGAAATAATAAACAAATATGACAAAGCTGCAGGATCTAAAATAAAACCACATACGTCATTGACATTTCTATATATTTCCAACAGAGTCGATCAGTAAGATTTAGAAAAATAAATTCAATTTAAAGTAACAATAAAGATTATAAAGTATTTGGAAATCTACCTGCCAAAACAAACCCAGAACTTGTTTGAAAGCAAATAAAAAATGCTTTTCACACAAAGGGACGCAGATAGATATATTTGGAAAAATAACAGTTGCTCTTGTGTAGGCTGAAAGATATATAATAAAAATGACAATTTACCTGAATTAATATACTTTTTCATAGCCATACCAATCAAACTACCAAAAATTATTATATCGAGCTAGAAAAAATAATTTTAAAAATGACCCAGAATATCAAGAGAATTAAGGAAAAGAAATGGAAGGGAAGGTTGCCTGGCCATACCAGATATTAATTTGTAATATAAAGTGGCAATCATCAAAATTGCTTTATACTGACTGAAAAATAGAGTGGTGAATCAATGGAATATGTTATGTGCACAAGTCACTATAATCAATGAGTATAGTAATCTACCATTTCAAAAACCCAAAGACTCCAGTTTCTTGGATAAGAACTCACTATTTAGAAAAATCTTCTGGGAAAAGTGGAAAAGAGCATGGCAGACACTAGGCATGGACCAACATCTTACACCCTAGAGCAAAATAAAGTCAAAAGGGGTATAAGATGTAGACATGAAGGCTGATACTGTAAGAAAATTAGGAAAGTAAGGCATATATTACCTATCAGATCTTTGGAGAAGATAAAAATTTTTGAAAAACAAGAGGTAGAGAACTTTATGAAATGCAAAATGGTTGATTTTGATTACAGTAAATTGCAAAGTTTTTGCACAAAGCTAAAGTATCCAAGATTGGAAGGAAAACAGAAAACTGGGAAAGAATTTTACACTCAGTGTCTTTGATAAAGGCCCCATTTCTAAAATATATAGAGAAATTAATCAACTTTATAAGAATGCACATCATTCTCCAATTGATACATGATCAAATGATATGAACAAGCAGTTTTCAGATGAACAAATTAAGTTATCTATGGTCATACAAAAACTACTCTAAATCACTAGTGATTTAGAGGTACTCTAAGCTCTATGGTGTCATATCTCACCTATTGGATTGACTAAGTTGACAAAAACGGAAAATGATATACGGTAGAGAAAATGTTGGAAAATTGGGACACTGATGGATTGTTGGTGGAGTTGCGAACTGATTCAATCATTTCGGACAACATTTCAGAATGATGCTCAAAGGGCTATAAAACTGTGCATACCCATTGACACAGCAATAACACTTCTAGATCTTTCTGAGAAAGATCAGAAAATGGGAAAAGGGCCCACATGAACAGAAATATTAATCACATCTCTTTCTGTGGTAGCCAAAAACCGAAAATTTAGGAGATTCCCATCAATCGGAAAGGGCTGAACAAGTTGTGCCATTTGAATGCAAAGGAATAATGTTTTTTCCATAAGAAATGATGGGCAGTCAGACTTCAGAAAAGTTTGTAAAGACTTGTATGAACTGATGCTGAGTGAAGTGAGCAGAGCCAGGAGACCACTGTACACTGTAACAACCACAATGTGTGAGGACTACTTTTGACAGACGTAGATCTTCTCAGCAATGCAAAAATCTAAGGCAATTCCAAGACCCATGATATAAATTGCTGTCTACATCTGGAGAAAGAAAGATGAAGTCTGAATGCAGATCAAAGAATACTCTTTGCTCTCTCTCTCTCTCTCTCTCTCTCTCTCTCTCTCTCTCTCTTTCTCTCTGTCTCTGTCTCTCTCTTCCTCTCTGTCTCTGTCTCTGTCTCTTTCTCTCTGTCTCTCTCTTTGTCTCTTTCTCTCTGTCTCTCTTTGTCTCTCTGTCTCTCTGTCTCTCTGTCTCTCTCTCTCTCTCTCTGTCTCTCTCTCTCTCTCTCTCTCTCTCTCTCTTTCTCTCGGTTCTTCTTTTTCTTGGTTCCCTGCATTGGTTCTATTCAACTTTACAACGTGACTAATGTTAAAATATGTTTAATATGAGTGTCTATTTGGAGCCCATATCAGATTTCATGCTCTATTGTGGAGGGGCAGAAAGGAGGGACAGGAAGAAAATTTAAAACTCAAAATATCATGTAAGTGAATGTTGAAAACTAAAAATAAATGACTTAATTTTTCTATAAAGGCATAAGAGACAATAAGATCCCACATTAATCTGTAACATACCCTATTAGAACATGAGTTTCTTTCATAAATTTCCTTTGAAACTAAGATCACTCATGTTTTTGTGTTTATTTGTTCTGAATATTGACCTTTTCTTTTAACCCAATTAACGGGTACCTTGAAGGGTGAAGTCAACTGCATTGTGTCTCCATTGCTATGAATTCCTATCTTGTATCTTATTATCTTTCCCATAATTAAGAGTTTAATAAGTTATTTCGATAGTGATGATTTGACCTGAATTCTTATTTGCACTGAAGGAATTCATTACTTACTGTCATAAATTCAGGACTTCAAATAACTTCATTCTTTTTTCCTTAACCAGGAATATACAGACTCATAAGTTCAAATTCAATAAAATTAGACTCTGGAATTTGTCTAACTGTAATATTAATAATTGTACAAAAGATAGAAGCCTTAAAGTAACTACGAAATGATTATTTTTGATGTCATTAAATGATGACGGTTGAAGCATTTTTCATTATCCTGAATTATTTAGTAATCTGAAGCTTCCTGTTTGAAAAGGACGTGTCACTGAAAGGCTGTTCTATGTCTCTCAAGGGCAATTAATTGCCTAACAAGCATTAATTATGCACCTACTTTACAGTTCAATTCAATTCAATAAACATTTATTGATCTAACATGTGGACTGTAACATCTCTTCTGGCCACAAAATGTCAGTGAAAGACTGGTCTATGTTTATCAGGGAATTAATTTAATTGGTCAGCAAGCACTTATTATGCACCTACTTTCAATTCCATTAGTATTTATTGAGCATCCACCACGTGGCAAACATTTTATGCAGTCATGGAGGACTTTTTGAAAGTAAATGTTGTGTGTGAGGGACAATTGGTAGTTAATCAAATAAAGTACACAAAGGAGAATAGCATACAATGATACTAACAAGATAGGACATAACTAAATTGTGATGTACTGAAGTGAAGTGGCTACTTTATACAAATCCTAGGGAACCACCTTTTCAAAGGCATGTAGATGGGAAATGAAGTGTCATGTGTGAGGAACACTAAGCAGGTAACTCTTGCTGAATAGAGCTCCTGAAGGCGAATAGCCCTCTCTCACATTTCCAGTCTTCTTGTACCTTAGTCTCTGATCCAGTGACACTGGCCTCTTTGCTCTTTCACAAAGAGAGCACCCCATCTCTCAGATTCTGGCATTTTCTCTTGCTGTTCCCTACCCTTGAACTGCTCTTCTTTCTCATCTCTACCTGCTTCCTTCCCTGGCTTTCATTAAGTCCCAACTTAAATTCCATCTTCTACAAGAAGTCTTTCCCACCACCTCATAATTCTAGTGGATTCCCTTGGTTAATTAGTTCATATATACTCTGCAAATACCTCATTTGTATGTATTGATTTGTTGTCTCCCCCCTCAGAGTTGGCGCTACTTGAGAGCAGGAATTGTCTTTTGCTTAATGTTGTGTCCCCAACCCTGAACACAGTGCCTGGAAAATTGTAGGTACTTAAAAATGTTTATTGAATGGAGTGGTATATAGTTTGGCTGTAAAGATTGGATGTAGCCAAGGTGGCAAGGTTTTAAATTACAAATAGAGGTATCTGTATTTGATCCTACATATATTGGGGAGCCTTTGAACTTTACTCAACAGATTGATTGACCAGAGCTTTTGGCATATCCCTTTGGTCATAGACTGAATGAAAAATCAGAGACAAGGGAAATCCTGACTTGGGAGGAGGCTATTAGAAATAGTCCAGGTAAGAAGTGAAAAAGTATTGTGAGAGGAGTGGCAATGGATTCAAGACACTCTGAGAAGGTGGCAATGACAAAACTCTGCAACTGATTGGATACGGGTTTGAGGAGACTGAGAATCATGGGACAGAGGTAGTGGTCAGGATGGAGGTGGAGGCTGGGGTCGTCCAAATTGAGAATTGACTTTGCGTGATTATTTGAAGTTCATATTGCATCCAACTGCAGCAGAATGTCTCAAAATGTTTTGTTGACTCTCGTAACCAAATATTTCATAGAAGGACATGGATGGATGAATAGCAGCTCAGCCAAATATAGAGTCACTTGGGAACATAGACCTGTAGCAAAGGAGAGTTCCCTCAGTGTTAACCAAGAAGGCCTACTCATGAATGTAGAATTAGAACTCTGACCCACTGGTAGGCTTAAGAGAGAGTTTCAGTCACTTATTCCCATTACAGCTGGAAATAATTAACTCTTAACTCTACCAGCCCTGTATAACTGGAGCCATGGTGGGCTTGGAGCTTGCAGGGAATGCTTGTATAGCAAAAGGGCACCATCCAATTTCTGGTGTTAGCTTCCCTCAAAGCTAAGAGGGAAGCATGAGTAGAAGAAGGCTCCACATTGGTCTGTGACACTCATTAGCATTTTGAAGATGATATTTGTATAAAAGAATTTAGAAAATGTGAGTTCAGTGCCATTTAATCAGCTATTTGCACCCCAATCTGGTCTCTCCACATCAGGGCAGTTGGCTTGTTGGCCAGTCATCAGATAGTGGGCTTAAATCTGGTTTGTTTGACTTGTCACTCAGGAATCATAAGCCACAGGTTAAATATTTCTCTTGTGGAAGGGTGAGGTTGGGGGTGTGTCTGTGGAGATGAGTACCCTGAGTACTTGCATCTTGCATCTGCATCTGTCCATCATCTGGGTCACAAACCAAGTATAACACGAGGTTCCCCAATGTGGCAAGCACCAGGGTCGACCTCATTAGTGTATTCTGCTTTTGTGGTACAGCCCCCAGAGGACTTAGACCATAAGTGGCCCAGACATATTCATATTCTCAATACTGTCCTCATGGTAAAGTGAGGGGCAGGTGACTGGAGTCACATAATGGGACAGGGCTCCCACAGCATTTGAGACCATCTCCAGTCATCCTGATCCAAATCTTGCCAGTGGATCCAGATGACTCTGGAGGAGATAGTGAGACTGGTGACTTTGCCAAACTCTGTCTCATTTATATCCAATTCACTTGTAAGTCAAGAGATGGCCTTTCTGATACCATTGGTCTTCTTCCTTCCAGAAGGAAGGACAAAAACAACAACAATAGGATTGGTCACGAATCGGGTAAATCTAGGAAATCATTAAGAGAAAAAGCAGAAGGGATTATTAATCAACCACTTTAGTTGATCAAATGGATAATTGATTATTGATAATCTCCTCCTGTATTTGCCCAGCCCCTCCTCCTCTCTAGTTTTGAAACTTTCTCCAAGGCTGCTCCCTGCTGCTTCTCCCACTCAGCCCAGGCAATTATCCCTTCTCAGAGACTCTCAAATAGACTTTATGCACTCTGCCCAGCCCTGGTTCACACAGGAGCAGCTCTGTGGGCAGGTTGACTGGAAAGCCTCCTTCAAACAATGTTCCTTTAGTATAAAATATCCAATCCAACATGACAATACAGATTGCTCATGCCCCAGACAGACTGAGAGACTCTGAAATCAAACTATATTTGCATTGGCATGTTTTTGGCCACATTGAAGACAGGAGGAACTCTAGAACGATTATTCACTTCCCAACAAAAATAATATAGTCCCCACTCACTTCTAGGTGAATTGGGGATTTTAGGGAGTGGAGAGGGTAAAAGTACTCAATGAGAGGATGGGGGAGACTGGAGTTATCCTCAGAACACTGAATACCATTTCTGGAAGGGAATTTGCCTAGGGTCACAAATTTGCTCTATAGATCTTACAAATAAGGGAGTGGAACTGAGATCAATTCTATTGATACAGTTACCTGGGATCTTTGCTCCTTCAAAAGCAATTAAGATGAAACTCTTTTTCCTACCATCTGACATCTGGCAGAACCTGGAGTGTGTGTGGTGCAAACGTAGTCTACCTGATCCTGGAGTGAGGCCCTCCTTACTTTTTCGTCTTATTTTTATTAAATTCACAAAGTGGGGAGGATTCTGGAAAGATGGCAGAGGAGGTAAAAACTTTCCACTTTCCAAATTTCCTCCCCCAAAAAAGACAGAATGTGGCCTTAGAGGAACAGAAATAAACATGGGGTGAAACATTTGTTCTCTTAAGACATTTGAGAAGACCCCAGGAAAGATCTGACCTCCAGGGGCAGAACTCAGGCCTGAATGAAGTGCAATCACCTCTCAGCCCACTCTGCTGAATAAACAAATCATAAGCCCTGGGACCATCTGGGTAGAAAGGGTGCCTCAGCCTTAGCAACTTTCACCTGCCAGACAGTGTGGGAATCCAAAGTCTGAGTTGGTTGGTTGTTGTCCTTCATTCTCGAAGAGTATCAAAATGACATCACCGGGATAAAGTGAAGTTTCAGTGCGTCTGACGGTGGGTGATCAAACTAATGTGAGCTCAGAATGTTCTACCACAGATTGAGCACAGACAGTCCATGTGAACATTTGGGGTGGTTACTCCAAATTTGGACTCCCACGTTTCCTTTGGGCTATCTCAACTCTATTTTGTTCAGAGCACAAAACCGTTTCTGATGTGGGCACTCCATTCTGAGCTATCCTGTGCCAGTGTTTCCCATGTCCCACAGTCAAATTCAAAGTTCTTGAGAGAGACCTTGATAATATCCTTTTACCACTTCTTCTGACCACCATGTGATGGCCTGCCCCATGTGAGTTCTCCATAAAATAGTCTTTGTGGCAAACATACATTCTGCTTTCGAACAACGTGGCCAGCCATCAGAGTTGTGCTCTCTGAAGCACAGTTGGAACCCTTGGAAGATCAGCTCGAGCAAGGACCTCAGTGTCTGGTACCTTATCCTGCCAGATGATCTTCAGAATCTTCCTAAGACACTTCAAATGGTAGCGATTCAGTTTCCTGGCATGGCGCTGGTAGCCTGTCCATGTTGCACAGGCACACAACGATGAGGTCAGCACAACGGCTCTGTAGACCATCGGTTTGGTAGTCAGTCTATTATGTCTTCTCTCACAAATTTTTCTTCTGAATTAGGTCTGGCAATGTGTGTGTCAACATAATTGTCAGCGTGTACATGCCTGGTAAGTACAATACCAAGGTAAGAGAACTTATCCACAGCATTCAAAACTTCTCCATTTGTTGTAACTGATGGTTCCACGTACGGATGTTGTGGTGGTGGCTGGTGGAGCTCTTGTGTTTTCTTCGTGTTAATTATTAGGCCAAAATTAGCACAGGAGGCAGAGAACTGATCCATACTTTGTTGCATCTCAACTTCAGAGGCTACATTGAGTGCACAATCATCTGCAAACAAAAAATCATGCATCAACACTCCCTCCACTTTGGTCTTGTATTGTAGCCTTTTCAAATTGAAGAACTTACCATCAGTACGTTAGCTAAACTTGGTGCCTTTGTTCATCCTCATTGAAAGCAATTTGTAACATGGCTGAAAACTTCATGCTAAAAAACATGGGAGCAAGCACATAGACAGGTTTCACTCCATTGGTGACTGAGAAGGCACGAGAGCATTGTCCACTATCCAGAAGCCGGGGAAACATGCCATCATGAAATTCACATACAATGTTGATGAACTTCTCTGGGCAACCAAGTTTTGACATAATTTTCCATGAGACCTCACGACTAACAATGTCAAAGTCCTTGGTCAGGTGTACAAACATTGTGTGCAGACCTTTGTTCTGCTCCTGGCATTTCTCCTGGAGTTCTCGGGCAGCAAACTCCATATCAACTGTTCCTCGGCCCTTTTTGAAACCACACTGGCTCTCAGGTAGATGACCATCTTCCAAATGAAGGATCAGCCTATTAAGGAGAACTCTAGCAAGAATCTTGCCGGCAATGGTTAAGAGAGAGACCCCCTGTGATTGTCATAGGACAATCTATTCCCTTTACCTTTATAGAGATGGATAATGGAGGCATCCTTGAAGTCTTGGGTATATTTCCTCTTGCCATATAACCTGGAATATTTCTTTTGTGTGTGTGTGTGTGTGTGTGTGTGTGTGTGTTTCCTTTTCTTTTTTTTCTAATTTATTTATTTATTTAACTTTTTACATTCATTTTCACAAAGTTTTGGGTTCCAAATTTTCTCCCCTTTTATCCCCAACCCCCACCCCAATACCCCAAGCAATCTAATTTTCCCTATCTCCAATCTGCCCTCTCTTCTGTCATCCCTCCCTTCTCTTGTCTCCATCTTCTCTTTTCTCCTGTAGGGACAGATGATTTTCTATTCCTCATTAACTGTATGCCTTCTTTCCTAGTAGCAACAACAATACTAAACAGTTGTTCCTAAAACTATGAGTTCCAAATTCTCCCCATCCCTCCCTCCCCACCCATTCCCTTTGGGAAGGCAGGCAACTCAATATAGGCCATATCTGTGTAATTTTGCAAATGTCTTCCCTGATAGTCGTGTTGTCTAAGATTAACTGAATTACCCTCCATCCTACCTTGCCCCTCATTATTTCTCTTCTGTCTTTTGATTCTGTCCCTCCCCAAGTGTTGACTTCAAATTGCTCCCTCCTCCCTTTGCCCTCCCTTCCATCGTCCCCCCCCTTGTTTATCTCCTTCTCCCCCACTTTCCTATACTGTAAGATAGGTTTTCATACCAAAATGAGTGTGCGTTTTATTCCTTCCTTTAGTCAAATGTGATGAGGGTAAACTAATTGTTTTTTTTTTCTCAGCTCTCTTCTTTTTCCCTCCACTAAGAAGTCTCCTGCTTGCCTTTTAAATAACATATAATTACCCCATTCCATTTCACCCTCTTTCCTCCCCCTACCTTTCTCTCCCACCATTTACCTTAATTTCTTTTCAGCTATGGTCCCATCCTATTCAATTCACTCTGTGCTCTCTGTCTCTGTATGTGTGTGCATGTGTGTATGCGTGTGTGCGTGCATGCATGGACATGTGTGTGTGTGGTCCCACCAACTACCCAGATACTGAAAAGTTTTAAGAGTTACAAATATTGTCTTTCCATGTAGGAATGTAAACAGTTCACTTCTGGTAAGTCCCTTAAGACTTCTCTTTGCTGTTTACTTTTTCATGCTTCTTCTCATTCCTGTGTTTGAAAGTCAAATTTTCTTTTCAGCTCTGGTCTTTTCATCAAGAATGATTGAAAGTCCTCTGTTTCATTGAAAGACCATATTTTCCCTTGAAGTATTATACTCAGTTTAGCTGGGTAGGTGATTCTTGGTTTGAGTCCTAGTTCCTTTGACTTCTGGAATATCCTATTCCATGCCCTTCGATCCCTTAATGTAGAAGCTGCTAGGTCTTGAGTTATCCTGATTGTATTTCCACAGTACTGGAATTGTTTCTTTCTAGCTGCTTGCAAGATTTTCTCCTTGAGCTGGGAATTCTGGAATTTGGCCACAATGTTCCTAGGAGTTTCTCTTTTTGGATCTCTTTCAGGTGGTGATTGATGGATTCTTTCAATACTTATTTTGCCCTCTGGTTCTAGAATGTCAGGGCAGTTTTCCTTGACAATTTCATGGAAGATGATGTCTAGGCTCTTTTTTTGATCATGACTTTCAGGTAGTCCCATAATTTTTAAATTGTCTCTCTTGGATCTATTTTCCAGGTCAGTTGTTTTTCCCATGAGATATTTCACATTCTCTTCCGTTTTTTCATTCTTTTGGTTTTGTTTGGTGATTTCTTGGTTTCTCGTAAGGTCATTAGACTCCATCTGTTCCATTCTAATTTTGAGAGAACTATTAAATTCAGTGAGCTTTTGAACCTCTTTTTCCATTTGGCTAATTCTGCTTTTGAAAGCATTCTTCTCCTCATTGGCTTTTTGAACCTCTTTTGCCAATTGAGTGAGCCTATTCTTTAAGGTGTTATTTTCTTCAGCGTTTTTTTGGGTCTCCTTAACCAAGGTATTGACACGTTTTTCATGCTTTTCTTGCATCTCTCTCATTTCTCTTCCCAGTTTTTCCTCCACCTGTCTAACTTGCTTTTCAAAATCCTTTTTGAGCTCTTCCAAGGCCTGAGCCCACCCGATATCCCCCTGGAGTGTCTGGGGTGCTGAGGCCCCGCCCTCCACGTCCTTCCTTGATGGCAAGAATACGTCCTCCTCCTCCTCGTCAGATCCGTAACCTGGAATATTTCAATCAGCTTTTGTATGAGCAATATTCCCCCTACCTAGGAAATCTCATCTGGAATAGAATGAACATCAGGTGCTTTGCCACATGAAAGGAGCTTAATGGAACTGAAAACTTCTTCAGTTGGAAGTATAGCTAAGGAGGGATTGACTTCAACCTGAGGTAGATGCTCAGTGGCGTCAGTATTGATTGATAATGGTCTGTTGAGAACACTGTGGAGGTGTTCAACCCATATTTCTAGGATCCTGCCCTTATCACTAATCAATGTGGCTCCATCAGCACTGGGTAGTTGTGATGCACCATAAGTTTTTGGTCCATAAAGAGAGTTCAGGGAACCATAAAATCTCTTTGGATTGTTACTATCAGCATAAAACTGAATTTCATCTGCCTTCTTACTGATTCAGTAATCCCGAATCTTTCTAAGATTTAGTTGTACTTTCCTTTTGATGATATTAAATGCTGCCTTCTTAGAGATGGATGAACTATCCTGCTGGGAAATCCTGTGAAGTTCTCGTTTTTCATTTAGCAGCTTCTGGATTTCCCCATCATTTTCAAATAAACAATATTGGTGTTTGTGAATGATCTGACCCAGATGAGCAAATGCAGTGCTGTACACCAAATCCCTAAAAGCCACCCACTCCTTTTCTGCTTCACTATTGCCAACTGTGTGTTGGCTCAACTTTCCCTCCAAGTCAGCAACAAAGTATTCATGCTCAGAGAAGACCTATAATTTGTTGACACTAATTTTTCTGGTAGTCATTTTGCCTTGGGGGCAGCACTTTTGATGAATGTGAATATTTAGCTTGGCAAAGATAAGTCTGTGATCCGTCCAGCACTCGGCACCACACATTGCCTTGTTACTGTAACATCTTGTCTGTCTCTTCTCCTTGCAATCACATATTCTATTAGATGCCAGTGTTTGCTGCGAGGATGCATCCATGAAGTTTTATTGCTTTTAGGGAAACATAAAACAGTGTTGGCGATGAGAAGATCATGCAATGCACAAGTCTTCAACCGTAAACGACCACTGCTGTTGATGTTTTCAACGTCATTCCTCCCTAGGACTCCCTGCAAAGTCTTGTGGTTTGAGCCTACTCTGGCATTAAAATCACTCAGAATTATAAGCTTGTCCTGTTTTGGCACATTGGTAATAAGGCTTTTCTTTTTCCTGTTTTTTTTTTCAGTTTCTAATCTTCTTTATTTTTTAATCTTTATTTATTTATTTTCAGTTTTCACCATTCATTTCCACACAATTTTGAGTTCCAAATTTTAACCCCATCTCTCCCCTCCCTCCACCCCAAAACGCTGTGCATTCTGATTACTCCTTCTCCCAATCTTCCCTCCCTTCTACCACATCCATCCTTTCCCTTATTCCCGTCTTCTCTCTTTCCTTGTAGGGCAAGATAGATTTATGTACTCCATTGCCTGTATTTCTTATTTCTCAGTTGCATGCAAAAACAGTTCTCAACATTCTTTCCTAAAACTTTGCATTCCAACATCTCTACCTTCCTCCCTCCTCACCCATCCCCACTGAGTAGGCAAGTAATTCATTATAGGATATATATATATATATATATATATATATATATATATATATATATATATATATATATATATAGTTTTGCAGAAGACTTCTATAATAGTCATGTTGTATAAGACAACTATACTTCCCTCCATTCTATCTTGCTCCCCATTTATTTTATTCTCTTTTGACCTTTTCCCTCCTCAAAAGTGTTTAGTTCTAATTACTCCCTCCTCCCATTTACCCTTCCTTCTATCATCCCTCACCCTACTTACACCCTTCTCCCCTACTTTCCTGTACGGTAATACATATTTTCATACCAAACTGAGTGTGCATGTTATTTCCTCCTTAAGCCAAAAGTGATGAGAGTAAGCTTCACTTTTTCTTTCTTGCCTCCTTCCTTGTCCCCAGTGAGGGTTTTATTTGACTTCATTGGGATTCGTCATGTTGGGAGCATAGGCGCTGATGATGGTGGCATGGAGTTCTCCTGTAAGTGGCAATCGCATGGTCATGAGTCTGTGTTTCACTACTTTTGGCAGGCATATCAGCTTGCTGACTAGATTAGTTTTGATCGCAAAATCTTAGCCAGATTCATGGTGCTCGCCTTTACTGTGGCCATTCCAGCAAATTGTGTATCCAGCTACAACTTCAGTAAGATAGACTTATTTGCCACCCTTGTTTCACTCAGGGCTTCTATTTGGATGGGAAAACTGTTGAGTTCTCTTGGGGTGTAGGGTACCTTCAGGGAGGTCCAGTACCTTTGATGTGATGGCTGCAGAGTCCTTTTCGGGGCTCTTTCCATGTCTGGTGTCCACTCAGCTCTCACCTGTGGTTCCCAGAAGTTGCAGCATGCATAGCAGCCACAACTGGGTAAACCGTGTTGGCAGACGGACCAAACCAGGTTGAGGGTAACCAAGGGGTCTCAAACTCATTGGTGAGTTAAGAGAGTGTCTACCTCTAGCATGTGGCGACTTGCCCCGGTGGAATGGTCAGATGAGAATACTTTGTTCCAACTGACATGAAGGCAGCTGAAGCAAGCGTTGTGGAGTGCTTAAAGCTTGATTAGACACTGAAGAAGCCAAGGTCATCCACTGCGTCCTGAGCCATCACCAGTTGGCTTGACTCTGTCCTCCCACTGCAGTATGATGACTCTGGAGGAGTGAGTGAGGTTGATGACTTCGTGTAACTGCCTCATTTAAATCCAATTTAGACAGAAATCAAAAGACATCAATCATGCCATTTTACTCTTATGCCTCAAAGTCCTGTGGCAACAGGCAAGTGATGAAGCAGCAGGTGCAGATACCCTGGGAATTGCAGTCACAACACTATACACAGGCAGCCCAGTCTATAGGGTCGTTTCTCACTGGAAGCAGCAGTGGGATTTGGCAGCCCCTTGGGTGTCTGAGTAATCTTTTGCAGATCTCACTGCTCACTTGTAGTCGAAAGGGATTACATAGACTAAGCAGTACTTTTACTTTAGTTTGGGATCTTAAGATACAATGACAAGCATTAAAACAATTCCAATAGGCAATTAAGTTTTGTTACTACAAATAGTGCAGGTTAGTAATTGTATACACATAAAAAGTAGATAACAGTTAAGACAGAAGAGAAAAAGAAAAAGTATATGTCACCAGCCAACTCTGAGTTCCAACACTTTGGCATAACTGGGGAGGCTGAAAAGAGGGAACAGTTGGCAAAGGTCCTGGCTGGGAGAGCAGAAGTGGGCATCCTCATTTCTGCAGCAAAAGACCTATAAAAGTCCATTTCTCACTCAGTTACATACATGTAACTTCATGGATAAGGGTACCATTAGAACAAAGAAAGAACTTTGGCCAAAAGTTCCAATCGTTAACTTTGATGTATGTGCCCAAGGATTGGCCAGGTCCTTGAACACAGACACCTTCTCCCTTAAGAAGTTTTATGATTCTTAAGATAAGGGTCTCTTCACCCTGACTCCATACTTCATTAATTCTACTCCTTTCCTGTCACTCCCAGTTCAGCATATCAACTTTAAATTGCATTACTTATGTTAGGTCACGTGATGATCATGCCAGGGGATAGGGAAAATCTTGCTGACTTTTTCCACATCACCTCCTGGTGTGAGGAAGGGGGCTGGAAAAGGTTACCTAAAAATTGTCTGCTTACCCAACCCTGGTCTGATTAGAGAGGCTGGAGGGGGGAATTCCACTATGGGGTCGAAACAGAAAAAAATGTATAAAATGTACAAAAAACATTTGCAAAGATGATTCCACTCACCATCAGCACATGGACCATGCGCACACTTATAGAAAACAAAAAATTCAGTAGGACTGAGAGACGAATTACTCTTGTTGGAAGAGGACTCCACAGGTATTGCATCCAAATAGCAGCCCTGAGTTTAAGAAAAAATTGAAGGACTGTCCACCATTGAAGATCACCAAGCACAGCTGTACTGATATGTCCTGGGCTGTGGTAGAATGCAGAAGGAACTATCACGTTCCTGGTGAGGGCAGTAGTGAGGAGAGGGACGATGCTTGCTGTGGGCACTGACAGGAGAACAGAGTCCCTGGATTCAGATCCAGAACAGAGAGGAGAGTTGTAGCTTGCAGCCACTGGAGGGATCTCATGGAACAAGATTAGTTGATGGACAGTCTGGCTAAGAATCCTAACCATGATTTACGAGTGGAATGGAGAGTCTAAGATTGGGCCCAGAGAGAGACCTCAGAAAATAATAGTAAGAAGGACCTGAGGCTTGGGGCATCATTCTCCATACCTAGAGACTATAACTTGGTTACATTAATGGCTCCTAAATACAAAACAAAAATAATATATAAATAATTAAAATGAGTAAACAAAGAAGAAAGAATTTATCCACAGATAGTGACTATGTGGCTAGAGAAGATCTGAGAAGATCTTCATTTTCAGAGGAAGATAATGGACATAAAAAAGGCACTCCTTTTTCAAAAAGTGTTCTTGGAAGGACTTAGAAAGGACTAAAAATATCAAATACCAGAAAATGAGGAATATTAGAAAAATAATAGCAATTCAAGAACATCAAGAAAATTATAAAAGAAGTACAACAATATGGAAACAGAGAAATCAAAAACTCAAGGAAGAAAATAATTGCTTGAAAACTGGAATTGACAAGGGGACACTAATGACTTTGTAAGACACAAAGAAATAGTAAAACAATCTAAAGAACGAATAAAGTAGAAGAAAACGTGAAGCATCTTCTCAGAAAAACAACTGATCTGGACCACAAATCAAGGAAAAATAATGTAAATATAGTCAAACTACCTGAAAAATATGATGCTAAAAAGAATCTTGACACAATATCATACTAATTCTCAAGTAAAATTACCCTGAAGTTTTAGAACAAGAAGGCAAAGTAGAAAAAGAGAAGCAGTCCATTGATCCCCACCTGAAAGAGATCTCAGGAGAAAACTTTATAGGAATATCAAAGTCGAGTTTCGAGTCTCCCACGGAAAGGAAAAAATTTCGGAAGCAACACGAAGAAAGCAATTTAAATATCGCAACTATGAAACAACTATGAAAGACCTAGCAGCTGCTAAACTGAAGGACCTTAGATCTTGGAATACTAAATTATGTAGAGCAAAGGAGCTGGGGTTAAGCCAACCCTCTATCCAATAAATGTATCCAGCAAAGTGAAGTATAATCCTGAATGAAGAAAAATGAATATTTAATGACCTCAAAAATTTCCAGGTTTTCGTGACAAGAAAATCTCCAGAACGTAAGAGAAAATTCAACATATAACATCCAGGAGAAATATATGGTAGACACTGAAGACCAATTATAAAGGACTCAGTAAGGTAAAAATGTTTATTTCATATATGGGAAATTATTAGCAATGCACTTATGTTTGGCATCGTTATTTGGGTAGTTTGAAAGAAGTTTGTGCTGAGAGTAATAATAGGCTGATTTTATATATAAAACTGTAGGGAGAGATAAAAAGGTGTAATAATCTCATACAAATGGAGCTTAAAAGAAAAGGGAGAAGATGAAATGAAATAATTGAGCCTTACTCTCATGGAATTTGGCTTAAGGAGGGAATAATACACATTCAATTGGATACGGAAATCTATTTCACCCTGCAGGAAGACAAGGGGGAAGAGGAAAGGAGAGAGAAGATAATAGAAGGGACAGAAAAGTGGGAAAAGGGATAATCAGAAGGAAACACTATTGTGGGAGGACAGGTCAATGGAGAAAATGGAATAAATGAAGAACAGGTTAGGACAGAGGGAAATATTTTTAAAATGTCTTTTACAACCTAAGTATTATGGAAGAGCTTTTCACTGTTATACATGTATGACCTATATTGAATTGTTCATTTCCTCAATGACAGTGGATGAGGAGGGAGGGAGAGAATATGGAACGCAGAGCTTTAAGAATGAATGTTAAAAATTGTTTTAGTATGCAACTGGAAATTCAACTATACAGGCAAAGGATGATAGAAATCTATTTTGCCCTACAGGAAAATAGAGGGGAAGGAAATGGAAGAAGGGTGGGTATTGGAAGGGAGGATCGACTGGAAGAAGGGGTGGATGTAGTGCATGCTGTCCTGGGGTGGTGAGTGGGGAGAGATGGGGAGAAAATTTTGAATTCAAATTCTTGTGGAAGTCAATGTTAAGAACTTAAAAAAACTAAATTATATATTTTTGAAAAAGCAGGGAAGATAATCATAAACTCAGAAAAGGCTATGGTTAAAATAGATTAAATCAAATGTGAAGACTGGAGAAACTACACTGTCAGCAATATTATTTGATATTAAGACCATTTAAAATACTTGGACTTTGTAAAATGCATAAGTGTATACATGGAAAAACAGACCTAGGAAGTATGTGAGCTTAAACCTAAAATACTTTTTGTACAGTTAAACTCTGATCTAAATAATTGAAGAAATATTTATTGTTCGTGGGTAAAGAAAATATAAATTTTAAAATGATAATTTTTACCTAGTTCATTGTCTTCCCAATTAAATTACTAAATTAAACAAATAGGAGGAAATAAGCATAGAACTCTTACGTATGTGTGTGCACGTATATGTGTATATTTACAGGTATATGTGTATACATACATGCATAGATATAGATGAATACACACACATATATACATGGATATTTACATATATATGTATTTATATGTGTGTGTGTATATATATTTCCATTCTTAATTGTAGTCTTCATGGGAGGGAGGGGAAAATAAACTAGAGTGCACAGCAGAGAACAAAAGAAAACTTAGAAGGAAATAAAGAAAGACGTGCTAAATGGGGAAGTATTGGCAGAGCCTTGGCCAAAGGAGGCAAACCATGGAGAAACAGTGATTAAGACCTGCTTGGCAGATGTGAGCTGAGTGGCAGTTGGGCTTTCACTGATGGGAAGGAAGATACAAGTTGTCAACAGAATAGAGGTGGGAATTTTCAGCTTCAGATGGGCGCTCTGGCAATAAGGAATGGGAAAAAAGTTGAGAACTCATGTTCCCTTTACTTTCCCACCCTAGGCATGTCAGTAGGATTCTGCCCACCAGGGAACGATGGTTTCCCCTGCAACCTGCACAGATCTGCCTCATGGACCTATCACTAAGACTGTCCTCTCCTGAAAATAACTTTAAGGTTCCAGAAGCAGGAACCAAATCCAAGTTTTTGTAAAACAGCAGGTCAGAAATATAAGAGAGCAATTTCACCAGGAAAGCTAAAAACTTTCATTAACTGGCCAAAATTGATTGGGGAAATTCTGTAGTTAGTAGAAATCCAAAAGAAAGCACAGCAGATAAAGAGGTGATCTCCATTAAAATAAATTCCAATATGACCTATTTCAATATACCAGCAATGATTGCCCAGGGCGTGGCATGGAAGTTAGGACATAAGCACACACGCACACACACACACACACACACACACACACACACAGAGAGATACAGAAGCATACACACTCCCACATTTTTACACACATTGGAGTGCCAATGATGGAGCACAGGCTGGACTGAATTTTGGACAAGCGCATGCACTCATGCACAGAAAAATTTGCCCCTAATCTTTAGCACCCACATTTGTGAACTCATAATAAATCATTCAAATAATGAATTTTAATCTATTTCAACTGGTCATCCAGGAAAAAACACAAAAAAGTTCTCAAAAGTGCCTTCAGCAATAACTGAGTGACTTAGGACATGGGGAAATAGGGTAGTCAGAGGCAAAACAAGTTAAAGTCTCATAGAAAAATATGATGGAAGATTTTAAAATATTGCCTGAGGATTCCTATGTTCCATTGGCCCCTGACATGTTCAAGTATTCACCAAGTACTTACCTCTTCTCTCTATATATCCATGCATCTGAGCATTAATATGTTCTCCTTAAGGAGTGAATGTATGAATTCTCTCCTATACTGCCTAGCTATTCGTGTCAGTACTCATATACCCTATCTGTGTATGTATTTCACAGCAGACTCTGCAGCCTTGCATATGAGTACGCATTGATGAAGAGAGAGGATCTATATAAATGAATTATGAGTTCTTTCCCATATATACCATGATATGATCATCTATATGGTATATACACACACACCCATGTACATATACGCGTGTACACATATTCATACACATATACACACACATATGTAAGAAAGTGAGTCATTCAGTACTCATAAAGTGTAATGGAAAAGAGAAAATGAAAGATACAGAGGCAATAAATATGCAGAGGAAATATGCCAGCGCTCATGTACACAAAGCCCAGCGGCTCCAAAGAAATGGACAGAGAGCTGCCTGGAAAGACAGTAGGAAGTCTCCGAGCATCAGTCCTGGGCCCCGGGGTCCTTTCCGTCAGTATCCAGCTCCCGGAACGACAACAGTCACGTTATCCTGCTGGGAGCTCCAGCCTCTTGTAGCGGTGGTGGGAGAAGGGAAGTGAACTGGAGAAGGTTTGGGGGGCAGAGAAAATGAGCCTGAAAGGGTTGCGGGGAAGGAGAAATGAGCCCCAGTGGGAGGAGGGGGAGGGATGCTGACTGCAGGGAGTCTCTGAGTGGGATGCCTGAAGAGAACCAGGGAAGGCAGGGGCGCGGTCGGCGAGAGGAGGGCTCCTGTCTCACTAAAGTAGGCCTTGACGTCATCGATCACTGGTACTCAGTCCAGGTCCACCTTGCTGAGACTCTGATCCGTTTTGTTGGTGGCTCTCTGAGAACCCCGAGGCCTGGAGCTAGATATCTGAGAGATGAGGGATGCCAGTGGAACAGTGCAAAGCCCTTAACATTCTAATTGCATCCTGCCGGTTAGTTTCCTCATATACGGTTCTCTTTGCAGTACTTTGCCAAAATTACCTACTTATTATTCCTCACACATCACACATAATTTCAAAAAGTTCCTCAGAACTGCACAAAGTGCCTAGCACATAGCAGGGGATTGATAAATGTTTATTTAATTGAATTAAAAGTAGGTGCATAATAAACCCTTGTTGATCAATTAATTGCTATGGAACAACAGCCCAGTCTTTCTGTGATATCTCATGTTCAAACAGGATACTGCTGTTTACTTAAAAGTTCAGGAAGAAGAAAAATATTTCAAATGTCATCGTTTACTGGCATCAAATATGATTTCATAGTTACATTCTATCTTGTGTTCAACTTATAATATTCCACACAGAAGAATTCCAGAGTCTACTTTTATTGGATTTGAAGCTGTGGGACAGTTTTGTCCAGGTTAAGGGAGAAAAGAATGAAGCTAAAAGTCTTGAGTTTAGAACGTGATGAAATTAATGAATTCCTTCAGGACAAGTAGAAATTCAGGCCAAATCATCAGTATCAAAATTACTTAGGAACCTCTTCATTGTAGCAAAGGTCATCTGATACAGGACAAGAATTCATCGAAATGGAAACTCCACCGAGTTGGTTGCAACTTTCAATGTACTAGTTACTCATCTAAGACACTGATATTACCCACTCATAAGCACAATATTCAGTACAAATAAAAAAGTGTGATCTTAGTTTTGATGGAAATTTGAAAGGAAATATCAACAATTTGAGTGTGACTTTGTGAAATAAGGCACGCAGATAAATATTGGCTCTGGTGAAAAAGGGCTAGTAAGTTCAAAAGAGCAATCACTCTGGGAGTATAAGAGTAAGATAGCAAGTGAGGCTACAGCTGTGGTCACTGTCCTCAGTAAGTGGTAGGGCTGAAATTCCAATCCAACTCCTCTATTTCCAAATGCTAAATGAGAGACCATCCTTCCCACAATGATGTGCTCCATCTCAACAAAGCCGCCCCCCCTCACCTATCTGTCTCCTTTGACATATGTCAAACATTTACAGGGTATACCCATTGCCTCACTTCCCTCCCTGCCCAGTCAATGAGTCCATGGAATCACAAGACCCTAGATCTAGGTAAGGAAGAGACCTCAGAGGCCATATACTTGCCCATTGCCCATTTTACAGAAGGGAAAATTGAAAACGGAAAATTCTGAGAGCAGAAAGCTAGCACATGTCTGAGGCAGAATTTGAACCTGGGTTTTCCTGTCTTAAAACTCAGGGCTGGATCCACTGTACCCTGCTGCCTTCTATTCCCTCATTTCATTAAGCAACCCCTATCTCTCTAGAAGGTCTAAGACTAAAGGTATAAGAAATGATTTGAGGGTTTTGATATTGAAAGGAAAAATAACTTCCCCTCAATGGAAAGGTTCCTCTATTAAGGACTCAGTAGATCCTCATTGACCTGAAGGGAATTCTTTGTCTTCCTGTCTACATAATACTCTGCCCTGAAGTTGTCACTCCCCTTTACCTCAGTTTTTCCTCTTACCGCTCTGAGAGGTTTGAAAGGATATAGACATCAGCTTAGTTAATGATATAGTAACAAATGCAAAAATGATTTCAGTACCAAAGATGATATAAATCTCCTGTAGGCACCCCATCATAGAAAAAATTAAATCCAATTATACTCACTTATGCATCAGAGTGGGCTTAAGATGACATTAGAACCCTACCATCCTGTGGTTCTCAGGAAAAACTTCTGTCTAATGGAGTGTGATAGAAAGGCATCATCTCCTTATCACCAAGATCCACTTATTTGAGAATTTCTATAGGTGTCAATGCATCAAGTATAGTCATCAAAGAGCAAAACAGACAAACTATTTATAAAACATGGGTCCCAGGTCATCTTTTCTCAGAAAAACTTATTCTTTCTACATCCACTGTGCTAAGGAAACAGAATAATGGAACACACGAGCCCAGCTGGCCCTTTCTGCCAGGTGACCAATTTCAAATCTCTGCAGAGCTAATAGCAGTGATTCTTCTATGCTTAGAATAGAGGAAATGAAAATTTCAAAAGAGTACAGCTTTCTGCTTTCCATTCCAAAACCTGGCAGAGGAAGAAAAAGAAATTTTCAATAACTGTCTATGAAAATATTTGAACAATTAGAAAAGAATTCTTAGACTCAATAAATTTCAGAAAGCATTGAGTAGTTGATAATCAAACAAAATCTGAGATATCACTTCCTTGTTCGTTGACTTTTAAGTCAGCTCTCTCTAGAAAAACCCCATGTGTTGAGCCTTTACTGCCTGATTAAGGGATTAAGGGAACAGCACTCTCTGAAAAGTGCCTCAACTTGGCTTCCAGAACTGAATGACCTTGCTGTTTTCTTCTCCTTCCCATTTCCCCTCACCTTGGAGTCACCAAATGAGACGTTGCGTTTTGATAACAACACTACTTATCTTGAAACAGAAAGAAATGGAAATTGGCAACGGGGCCACTTTGTGGTAGAATAGAAGGAGTTTGCATTTGCAGGCAAAGAGGCCTGGGATCAAATCGTGCCTCTGTCACTGAAGACCCATTTAACCCTGAGCAAGTCACTTAAGGTCTCTGAGCTTCAGTTCCCAGATCAGTAAATTGAGATGGTTTCATTATGTAGCCTCTGAGGTCTCTGTTAGCACTAGATCTCAATTACTGTGTTGGACTTTAAGCAAGTGATATCTCTTGGGCCCTCAGTTTACTCATTTATAAGTTGAATGATATGGATAGATAACTTCTGATATTCCTTGCAGTTCTCAATCTAAAATCTTGTGCATGGTCTTTGGTAAATAATCTCTCTAAATTACAGGATTGGGCTAGATGATGTCTGAGGTGCTTCCCCTTTCTGAATCTAGGATCCTATCATCCTGTGGACCCATTAAAACCTTAAAGAAATGATTGGGTAGAGAGTGACTGAAGACTGAAGATAAACACCATACATTTGAGAATTTTGGAGTGTCTGAAAGGAGAAAGATGTCTTTGTTCTGAATGTAACATATCTGCTGGATGAGGACAGAGGATATACTTCACGGGCAATGAGACAAATGAAAAGCCTGAGAGACAGAGAGTATATGTAATAATTTATATAATGTATAATAATTTGTATAACTAATAGTTTATTAATTAGTTGGCAACCAGTAAATTGATGGTCAGTGGTCTCTTTCCATAATGAAAGACAAAACCATGCAAATCTCTGAGGTACCCCTAAAAGGGGAAAATTAACCCTCACTGGTGAACAATTAATGGGGAGATGGACAAAAAGTCCTCAGCTTCTCCTTCTTAGAACATGACTGTGATGAGACTCAGCCACATCCCACAACCTGGACAATGGAATCCATGTCTACACAGATCAATCTGATTGTTCTTCTCCTTTGTGAGCTGGGTTACTCCAAACCACAACAGAGGGATGCAAGGGCATAGACTCGATACTTCAGGGCTGGAATTCACCTAGGTGACATTCTGTTTACTCTCTAAAGAGAAGCAAGTTCTCCTAGCTGGATGAGAGTTGGAATCCAAGGCCTACTCCTGAAGGCAATGATTCCAAGGATATCCTTGTTCTATGGTTTTCTATACTCCCAGCATTATTGATATGTTTTTTTTTAAACTAGTCCCAGACAGGACTGTTAGATGGTGCAATGGATAGAACAGTGGACTTGGAACCAGGAAGATCAGATTTCAAAACTGGACTTAGATACTTCCTAGCTATGTGACACTGGGCAGGTCATTCAACCATTATTTGCCACAGTTCCTCATCTGGAAAATGGGAACACACTGGACAAGGAAATAGCAAACTGCTCCAGTATTTTTGCTAAGAACACCCCGTGTGATGTCCACGGCATCACAAATAGTTGGACATCAATGAACAAATGAACAACAGCAAGTCTGCTATTCCGGACAAATATTTACCTGAATGTCTGATTTGATGCTGGTTAAGTCTCAGACAATCATGATGTTTTTTTCATAAATTTCCTTTCAAACAAAAATCTGTCCTTTTTTGCATTTATTTCCTCAAAAATTTTAATTCCTTATCAGATCAATGCTATGATGTCTTAGATAATTTTGATGTTGAAGGTTGAGTGTGAAATCATATTGAAACTGAAGGAATTCATTACTCTCTTCAGACTAAAAGTGTAATATCTGTATTGGTCACAAAGCAGGGATTTCAATTGTGTAATATGTTCCTCCCTGGCCTAAATTTTTCATTGCAATGCAATATTGTCTCTGTTCAAAAGACAGCATTAAAAAGTTATAAAATTCTGCAGTGTCGAACTGGACCACTATATGTCACTAAAGACTATGTTATATTATTCTAAAATATCTTTACTTTACACCAGATATCACCAAACCACTGTGACATAATCTTCAATGACAATAAACAAGTAAAAAACATTTTTTGTACTAGGTATTTGCTGTGTACTAGGAATTCAAAAATAAAAAGAAAACAGTCCCTGCCCTCAGATAAAAGTATATAGTATTGATGAAGAACAATTCTGTATGAATAATACAAAAGTCAATGAGTATATCCCTTCCAAAGGAAAGAAAACACATCTTACCATTACTGTCCATAGGTGAAAGGTTGCAGAGATGGTTGAACGTATTTATTTTCACATATTTTCAATATATTAATTTCTTCTAATGAATTTTTCTTTAAAACATTTTTCTTCTGTATGATGGATCTCTGCATAATTTTGTTGTTCAGTTATTTTTAGTCATGTGAGACTTGGTGATCCATTTTGGGGTTTTCTTGGAATGGATACTGGAGTGGTTTGCCATTTGCTTCTCCAGATCATTTTATGGATAAGGAAACTGAGACAAACAAGATCAAGGGACTTAGCCAGGGTCTCATAGGTAGTAAGTGCCTGAGGCTGGATTTCAGCTCAGGTCTTGCTGATTCCAGGCCAGAACTCTATCCATTGAGCCACCTAGCTTCCCTGACCTCTGTCCAATCTAGTGCTACAGAAATATGAACTATCTGTTCGTCAGGGCTCTTAGAGTGAATGGGAGGGCTCCATAGAACTCACCTTTGATAGGGGCTCTTCCTTGCGATGTCACTGACTGGTAACTTCTTTTCCATTTTCTCGTCCAGATCCCTGGCTCTCTTGATACCAATCTCTTTTACCCTCACTTTCCTCATCTGTAACATAGTATTGCTCAAGGCATTATCTACCTAACAGGGCCGTTGTAAGGAAAGTACTGTATTCATCTCTGCATTGTAGAGAAATGTGAATTTGCTATTACTATTGTCTCAAGTGATTTTTGTCCTGTGAATAAGAGAGAAAGGAGAGGAAGACAACTAATAGGAAGCTTGTGGAAGGACAAGAAATGGCTGAAAAGAGATTACCCAAAATACAGCAAATAACAGGGAACACTAGGTGTGAGGATAGACTGAGCCCTGAGAAGGATGGCTTTCATAGTAAGGTGGAAAAGGAACGCTGGAGTTTGGGTCAGCAAGAGAGGGGAAGGGGCAGGTGGGTATGGGGGCAGGAGAAGTGAGAAGGAGTTTCACATACCAAGCAAGGAAAAGGAGGTGGAAAGCAAGGACATGGAGCAAAAGTCTGCCACAACCAGAGGGGAGACGTTGGTGATGCCTCACTGCCTCTGGGAACATTGCACCTGAAGACATTAAACAAATGATTTCCCTCTAAGAAGAGAAAGGCAGAAAAGAGACATGACAGTTAGGAGACCCTGAAGACATTTCAGAAAGAGCCCCATAAATAACACAGAGTCCTCCTGGAAGCAGTGTCTGGGGCCCAGCACTGGGTCCCCTATGGGGAAGGGACTGAGTAAGGGCATTAGTGCATATGTGCTTGAAAGACATTGCCAACTTTCTAGGAGAGTAGAGTAAAGAAATGGAGATGCTTCTCTCACACTAAATCCTGTCAAAGCAGTGCTTAAGGAGATAGATCACAGAAGCCTTGAATCTTTGACCTGGAGAGGACTGAGAGTCAACCTCTAATTTCTTACCTGAGAAACAATGTATCCTCTCTATGAAATCCCTGACAAGAGGGCGTTCATTCTCTGCTTGGAGTCCTTCGGTAACGAGGAACTCACTACCTTCTAACCTAGGTCATTCATTTGGAAAGTTCAGTTTTCCATTATGTTAACACAAACCTATATCCCTGAAACCAATTTATTAAACAATCATTCCTAGAAATATTTATTAAGCACCTAGTATGTGGCAGGTAATTTATTTTTCCTATGATTCTAGATTTCCATGATGAAACCACTCCAAAATGTAATCCATTTGTACTGTGACAGTCCTTGAGATATGTGAAGACAGCTGTCACTGCCACTTGTCCCTTCCCCAACCCCATCTTCTCTTTTCAAAATGAAATCTCACCCATTTATAGAAGATGAAATTTAAAACTGTCCACGTTCAGTTCCCTTCCCTCAAACTACTGGAAACAGACCTGGAGAGGGAGGTTCAGTGACTTGTCCAGGGGTTCACTCGCAGTAAGGAGTAGAGCTGGAGTTCCAACTGAGGTCCTGATCCTACGTTCAGAGCTCCTTCCACCACATGACTTTCTACCTTTCATCTGTTTCTCAGAGGGTGAGGTTTCTAGACTGCTCATCGTCCCTATTTGCAAATGTCCTTCCTGAATGTGGATTCTTTAAGTGAACATGATATTCTAGGTATGGTCAGACCAGGAACACAGATAATTGCTTCCATTATTGGCAGAAATATTTTATCCAGCCCTGTGATGTCAGTGGTGTGGGGCACTCAAGTTTGAAGAGTTCTGCTTCTCATGCCAATCATCAATGGATGAAGGAGTTGCCTGGGATACAGACGGGGTACATGATTTGCTTATGCTCACCAGGCTCAGCCAGTAGGCAGAAATTGGACTCAGATCTTTCTGTCTCTATGACTTGCTCACTATTGTCTGCCCCTGGATCCATCCCATGCTTGTATTCATGCAACCTGAAACCACCCTAACTAAAGCAGCTACTGGCTAGGTGTAGTGCATTGGACAAGCAGACATAAGTGTACAAACACATACACACACCTCTTTTCCTGATGAAGAGGCAAGGGAGAGAAGGGTCAGAGCTCGAACCTTCCTAAGAGTACTAGTGACACTGTTCTGTTTCCCTCTGCTGACCCCTTCTGGAGACCTCAAGACTAAGCAGCACCACCCCTCCTTCCTGATGTCCCCCTTAGGGATGATAACTCCCTAAGAGAAGGGGGAACGAGCCTCCGGGAAATTACTGCCCGAAATTACTGCCCTGCTGCCTCCCTCACTCACTGGTAAAGGCCTAGAAGAGAGATGGGACACTATGCAGAAGTCAGAATCTAGGGTCTCCAACAGGAGCAAAGGGAGCATGTTGAAGTTCTGAGGCAGAGGGATGAAAGTGTGTTAGGAGAGAGAAAGGACAGGAGGGAACTGTCTCTGTTGGATTAAGCTCTCTCACTTCCTTTCTGGTTTCTCTCTAGCACAAAGTCCCCCTCTCCTCACACAGACCATCCCATGCACTCAAACAAATACACACACACACAATGGAAAAGCTACATACATTGTCTCAGGTACTCACAATCCTGTGCTCTGTAGAACTCATTCTCCTGGTCTGCCATTCAACTGAGGACTTGGTCTATGTGTCATCTGGAAACTTGACTCTCTGATGGAATTACCCTTTCACTAAAGGAAGAAATTACCCTTTGTCAGTATCTCCTTCTTGCCATGAAGGGTGCAGATATCTTCAAAGACATTTCATGTCTTTGACCAACTCCCCTCTCAGCCCCACCCCTCCAGAAACATGGGAATTTTAACATTGGACAATCCATTCCCACCTCCACCACCAGTATCAGATTTCCTTAAGGATTCAGGAGGTTCAAAACACAAGTTGTTTAATTGTAAAGTAAATGAATGAATAAAGGGGAAAGTACTGGTTACGCGCTTACCCTCTGCCAAGAATCATGCTAAAAGTTGACATTACAAGTAGATAAAGAGAGTCTGTACTCTTAGGGAGCTCTCACTCAAATTTCAGATTACAATGCTGGATGGAACTGCCAGAGCCACTAAGTGAGGTAGTGGCAGGGCTATTTCCTTCTCTCACCCCCCCCCCCCACTCCCCCAGTACTCTACTCACCATACTCCGTAGTCTCTGTAACTTACTATTTTAGTAACTATCTTAGTGCATGCTCTAAAAGGTAATGGTCAGGTGTGGCTTGCCAACACTGACCCTTCCATCACCGTCTATTTCAGTGGAGGGTGGCTTGCTTTCTGCCATAAAACAAAATTAAAAGACTGAAAAAAATATGAGAAAATATGAAAAAAATATCCTGAACAAAACAATTTGCCTGTAAAATAGGTGAAAGAGAGATAATTTAAAAGTTATTGGACTATCTGAAACTCATGATTAAAGGAACAGCCAAAGTATTATTAAAATAAATTATCCAAGAAAACTTCCCCAATATTTCAGATCCAAAGAGCAAAATAGTAACTGAAAAAATCTACTGATCACCTCCTGAAAGAGATCCCCAAATGAAAATTCCCTGGAATATTATAGCCAAATTCCTTAGTTCCACGGTGAAAAGATTGTATTACAAGCAGCCACAAAGAATCATTTCAAATGTCGTGGAGACATATCAGGGTCACATATGAGTTACAAGCTTCCATGTCAAAGGAGCAGAGAGCTTGGAACATGATATTCAAGAAAGGAAAGAGCTAAGATCATCACAAAGAATAAACTATGCTTCAAAACTGAGTAAGATCATTCAGGGAAAAAATGGACATTTGATGAAATGGAGAAATTTTAAGTATTCTTAGCACAAGAATGTAGAGAAGCATTAAAAGATGAACAGGAAAAAAACATAAGGACTCAATAAGGGTTAATTATTTACATTCCTATATATGAAGATGATATAGAAAATAAGAGTAAAAAGGACGTGAGGCTTGTGACATCATCCCATATACCTGCAGTTTAGAGCTTGACTGCACTAATAGTTGCTTTAACCAAAATAAATAAACAAAATGTGTAAGCACGGGATAAAGAAATCAACCATATCTAGTTACTATGGGGATACAAAAGATCAGTTTCATAATCAAAGGAAGAAAATGGACATTAAAAAGTCATCCCATTTTCAATGAGAAACATCAAATACTTCCAAGAACAAAAAGAGTTCTGGAAGAATGTAAAAAGGACTTAAAATAACAGAAAAGAGAAAGGGAGAATAAATTAGAAAAAAAATTAAGAACAGCTCAAGAAAATAAAAGAAATATGAAAAGAACCTCAAACAACTGGAAACAAATAATCAAAAATTGAAGAAGGAAATAATTCCTTAAAAACTAGAATTGGGCAAAGTAAAGTTAATGACATTCTAAGACACAAAGAATTAACAAAATTTAATCAAAAGAATGAAAAATACAAGAGAAAGTAGATCATCTCAGAAAAAATAAACAACGGATCTGGAGAACAGATCAAGGAGAAATAATATAAGCATAGTTTGGTTATATGAAAATTATGATAAGTTTTTTAAAAAGTCTTCTTTACAAGAAATTATAAAGGAAAGTTTCCTTGAAATTCTGAAACAGGAAGGCAACGTATAAAAAGAAAAATTCACCAATAACCACCTGAAAGAGATCTCAGGAAGAAAACTTCCTGGAACATCATAGCTAAATTCCGAAGCTCCCACGGTAAGGAAAAAATATTGGGAGCAGCAAGAACAACAACAACAGCAATAATAACAAAAACAATGTCAACATCATGGAGTCACAACAAGGATTACACAAGATCTAGGAGCTTATACACTGAAGGAACATAGGTCTGTATTCTACAGAACAAAAGAGCTGGGGTTTTGACCAGGGGTAACTTACCCAGGAAAGTTAAGTATAATCCTGAATGAAAAAAAAAAATTAATGACTGCAAAGACTTTCCAGTTTTTATTTAAAAAAAATCCACAGCATAAAGGAAAATTCAACATATAACATCTAGGAGAAATATATGGTAAACATTATAGACCAACCATAAGGGTCTCAGTAAGGTGAAATTGTTTACTTCGTATATGTGAAAATATTAGCATTGCACTTACGAATGTCATCATTGTCAGGATAGTTTGAAAAAAAAGACTTGTAGAGCTGAGTATGATGGAATTATTCCAATAAAACAAAGTGTATGGAGAGATAAAAAGAGTAATTCTCTCAAACAAATGAGGAATAAAGGAAAAAGCTAATACACAATAAAGTAGTAGGGACAAGGGTACGTGGTGCTGGAACCTTACTCTTACGGAGAATGGGTTAAAGAGGGAACAAAATATGTATCTAAAAGGGTATAAAACTCTTCTAAAATCAAAAGGAAATAAGAGGACAAGTAGATGAGGTGTGGGGGAGAGGATAAGGGAGGGCTTCTTAGAAGGGTGGGTAGGTTAAGGAATATGAGGATAATGTAGTGGGAAGAAGTAAAAGAGGTGTAGAAGGAGTAGGATAAATAGGTTGAGAAGGATAGTAAGGAAAAATAGGAAGGAGGAAAATACACAACAAGTAAATGTAGATTAGAATCTGAGTGGCACGACATTGTCCATGAAATGGAAACAGTACATTAAAAATTTTTATTCAATACTATATTGCTTTCAGAAAACATTTTAAAGATGAGTGATATATACAAAGAGCAGATGTACAATTCAGCATGTAAAAGAAAAGCAAGAATGCTAATCATGATCTCAGAAAATATTAAAATTCAAATAGATTTAATAAAAAGTGAAAAATAGAGAAACTACACTGTGTCAGCAACATTATTCGTTATTTTAATGATCATGTAAAATATCTAGACAGTATAAAATATCTGACTGTATATATGGCAAAACATATACAGTAACTATGTGAACAAAGACCTAAAATAATCTTTATACAAATAAATTCTGACATAAATAGTTGAAGTAGTATTTACTGTCCTCGGGTAGGTAAAACCAAAGTAATTTGTAAAATAACGATTTTGCATAATTCATTGTGATCCCAATTTAATTTATAAAATCAATTTACTGAGTTAGAAAAAATAATATAGTTCATTTGGACAAACAAAAGGTAAGGAATTTCAGGAAAATTGGGACGGGGGGAAGGTAAAGGAAACAGTGTCAGCATATCAGACATTAAGCTATATTTTAAGGTGAGAGTACTGTTGAAGTGTAAAAAGAATAACTTTTATGATTTAAAAATATAATTTTCTCTGATACATAAAACTTATGGAGCCAAGAACAGAAGGAATGAAGAAAACTGAGAACGAAATTTTTTAAGAAAAATCTCTCAGATTATGTTGGAATATTACTGTGGTGTAGGAAATGGTGAAAAGGTTAATTTAGAAAACCATAGAAAAATTTCGACATATGAAGGAAGATAAAATTCATCTGCAAAGAAACATATGATAGAAGAAAATAAGCACAGTATGGTCTTAAATATATGTGTATGAGTGTGTGTATACAGATAGATATATATGTATACGTATTAACATGCATTAACATAAATACATATATAAATATCTACACATGCACATACACACATCCATGCTTAATTGTAGCCATCTAGGGGGAAGGGAGATGAAGCATAAAGAAAAAAGGTCACAGGAGAGAATAAAAAAAAACTAGGAAGAAATAAAGGAAAGCTGGGCAGTTTGGGAAACTGTCTAATACTTGTATTATTTTTGTTGAAATGGAAATTTATTTTTATATTGAATCTTCTTTCATGGTATGCTACATACATTGCAATTTTAAAAGTAGTTTCTCATTTTTTATTTGTTTAAAATAAAGTAAGTTATAAAAGATTTTTCCCTTTGCAAGGTAGCAAAATGAACACATGTAAACACAGCGAACTCAACAGCCTGTCGTTGGTTGAGGGAGTGATGCTAGCTGGTTTGTTCACTCACTAAAAATTGTGGATGAGATAAATCATTTAAGCAATGTAATTGTGAAACCATAAACAACCATTGAGACCCTCTGTATCAAAAAGTCCAACCACTGGGCCCTAGGACGCTTGTCCCTGGCTTGCTCAAAGAGGAGGAAGTAGGAAGAGGGTTTCAAACCGTTTCCAAATCATTGTGGAAAACCAAATCAAGTTACCCTTCCCAGGTTTGGTGGAATATAATCACTCTAGGGCAATATTTAGTGTACAGCAAGGCAGAAACTGCTACTTCTAATCAATGGGTGCCATGATGACTGATTGTTGCAAAGGATACCTGGAATCCTGTGTTGCTGTCACTCAGGCTAGCTCCTCATCAGATCTCCATTATGATCCCCAGACCAGGAGGAAGGGAGGCTTCTTCCCAACTTTGTCCTGGACTGGCTGCTGGGAACAGATCTAAATCACCAGGACCTACAAAATATTAGCCCATATCAACAAATGCACACTTATATACATACAGGCATATATATTTTATATAATGAGAGACAGAGAATAAAATAAATGCAGACAGAGAAATGCAGAGACAGAAAAAGAAACAAACAGAATCAGAGGCAGAAAAAGAGAATGATAGATGCAAACTACAGAACAGTATGCACAAGAAGATGTGTAAAGTGACCAACTGTTGCTATGAGACATTCATCAAGGAACAAACAGACCTCATCCCAGACACACTGGTGACCTCACTGATATGCCAAACAAGAGAGAAGAAACTGAGGTCAAACAAGGTTCTGTTTTTGCCCAGGGTCACACTCATGCTCAGTTTCAGAGGAAGATTTAGAACCCAGATTCTCTGACTCCAAAGCAGCTGGAGTTGTTTCCAGAATACAAATCTGCCTTCCAGAGCAGCATCTGCCACCAAACCAGAGGTGCCCCCAACGACATCAGATTTTAACTTTTAATTCTCTACAGAGAAAGAGGAAAGGATATTCAACTTGCATTGAGTAATCAGATAAATAGCATAACAAATATAGGGTAACCTTTAATTTTACCCGGTGAAAAATGAAAAGTTCAGAGGATTTGTTCTTCATCTGTGTATACACAACAGACAATTAATAAATGTTCGTTTGATAGGATGTGCATGTAAAAGTCCAGGCAACTCGTTCTCCTTCTACAATCGCCTTGTCTATCTCTCCAGAGTCTTTCCTTAGGTTGAGATCCTGGTTCCACCAAGCAGAGAGCATTTGGGCTCAGCAGAATACTCCCTTCTCCTTCTTTTGGTGTTCTCCTACTTTAGGCTACCCTGAAATGCACATTAAGCAGAATGAGCCTGAGCAAATAACACTCCTTCCTTGAATGACTTTCTTCCATAATTAAAATAAGGGAGATGACTCCTAGTTGTTTTCCTCAGAGCTGTGCTTGAACACTGGGGCTTGTAATTAATAGTGTACAGAAGATGACTTGGGTCATACCTAAAGAGAACTAGTGGTTAATAGGGGAAAAGCTGAGCCTGAAATATGCTGGATATTGTAGTACACACACGGAAAAACTAAAATGAGTAGGCTCCCACACTTACATTCTCACACACTCTTTTTCACCTCTGGTAAAATAAGTTCACACACAAATTCTTCTCTATATACTTGTAATCATGATGAGACAAAAATGGGGTCTCAAGAATGTCTTCAGAAAGATCTGATTGACTTGAGGAGTGGAAACATCAGGCAGACAAAGGTGAAGACAAATTTTAACACACATTGAAGAAAAACATTAAGTTCCACATTTTTATCCCTCTCTCCCTTCCTTTCTTCCTCCCTTTGATGGTAAGCAATGTGAAATGGGCAATACACGTGCAATCATGTAAGACATATTTCCGTACTAGGTTGTCAAAGAAGAAACAGAGGAAAAGAAAAAAATAAGCATAAAAGTAAAGAAAATTAAAATAATATGCTTAGTTGTGTAAACAGACTGCATTACTTCTTTCTCTGGACGTGAACAGCAGTTTTCCTTAGTGATTCCTTTGCACTTGTTTAGACCATTGAGTTGCTAAGAAGAGCTGTCATTCACAGTTGATAATCCTGCAATATTGCTGTTAACATGTATCATATTTTCGTGGCTCTGTTTACTTCACTTTGCATCAATTCCTGTCAATACAGCCCGCTGGTCATTTCTTATAGTACAACAACATTCCATTGCATTCATATTATCACAACTTGTTCAGCCATTCTCCAACTGATGGGCATACCCTGTATTTCCAATTCTTTGCCACCACAAAACGTTCTGGAATAAATATCTTTGTTCATGTGGGTCCTTTTCCCTTTTTTGATGTCTCTATTATACAGATCTACTAAGGGCAGGGCTGGATCAAAAGGCTCTCACCGTTTGATTTCCCTTTCAGCATAGTTCCAAATTGCTCTTAAGAATGGTTAAAACAGTTGACAGCCTCTCCAACAGTGCATTAGAACTGCACTTTTCACACATCTTGTTCAACATGTCTGCATAACATACTGACCAGGGACAACTTGCATCCTGTCAAAGATTTTGGATTGTCCTCGACAAATGTGGAGGGTATAAAAGAAAGTAAAGATGCATCGAGTGCTTTGTCCATGCCCAACTTGCCCTCCCTTCCACTAGTCACAGCTGACCCTGTCTTGAAACTTGCTGGCTGGCTAGCCACTGGGCACTCTTTCTCGTTTGTCACATGACCCGGGACAACCATCATCAGTCTGTCTTTAGTCTGAGAGGAGTGATTGAAGGATGTATAAAAACATTAAGCAATAAATGTAATTAATTTATACTATTTGAAAATTATATTTATATAGTTGATTTACAAAATAACTTGATCATTAATTCTACCTTTACAAAAAAATTGAGCTACTAAAAAGCAATCTGAGCCCCAAAGAAGTCCAATCTATTTTAGTTTGGGCCCCTACCTACTGTCAAACAGTGAAGGTCTGCTTTACAACATTTATCGTTTTCCTTTTCTGTGGTACTGGATAATCTGATGACTGTAAGGTGGTACCTAAGAGTTGTTTTAATTTGCATTTCTATAATGCATAATGATTTGGAGTACTTTTTAATATGGTTATAGGTGGCTTTAATTTGTTCATCTGAAAAGAGTCTTCATATTCTTTGCCACTTATGCATGGGAAATTGCTTGTAATTTTTTAAATTTGACTCAATTCTCTATATATTTGATAAATAAGGCATGTATCAGAGATATTTGCTCTAAAATTGTTTTTCAGCTTTCTGTGTTCCTTCTAATCAAGGATGCATTCGATTGGTTTGTGCAAAACTTTTTTCATTCAATAGAGTCAAAATGATTAATGTTTCATCTCATAATGCTTTTTATCTATTGTTTTGTCCTAAATTCTTCTCTTCTAAATATACTTGACAGATAAACTATTATATACTCTCCTAATTTACTTATGATATCAATCTTTATGTCTAAATCCAGTAACAATTTGTGCCTTTTCTTGGTTAACAGCTTAAGGTGTTATCCTATAGAGTTTTTATCTTACTCCTTTCCATTTTTCCCAGAAATTTTTTGTCCGATAGTGAGTTCCTTTTTCCAGGATTTGAATCTTTAGTTTATCAAATACTAGATTATTATGATCATTTACTACTGCGTCTTGTGTGTCTAATTCCAGTCCATGGACCCACTATCCTGTTTCCTAAATAGTACCAGTTCGTTTTGATGATTGCTGCTTTAAAATACATTTTCAGATCTAGTATGCCTTCCCTTTTTCTCTTTTTTATTTTCTCTTCTATATTCTTGACCTTAGGTTCTAAAAAACGAATTTTTTTTATTATTTTCCTAATTCCAAAAAATAATTTTAATTGTTTTATTGGATAGAGTGAAGTAAATTAATTTAGACACGATGGTCATTTTTAATTTTATTAGCTCAGCCCATCCAGGAGAACTACATATTTTTCCAGTTTTATAGATCTAACATTATTTGTGTGAAAAGCATTTTGTGTTCATATAGCATGGGAATTTCTCTTGGTTGGTAAACTCATATATACAACATCTCTATATTTATTTTAAATGAAATTTTTCCTTCCATGTATTGTTGCATGGCTTTGATGGTTTTTTTAAAAGAAAATATTGATGATTTATCTGGTTTTATTTCTATCCTACAATTATACTAGAGTTTCAAATTATTCTAACTAGTTTTTAGTTTATTATCCAGGATTTTCTAAGTATACCATCTGCAAAGAGTGAAAGTTTTGTTTCCTCATTTTCTGACCTTACTGGGAAGGTTTCTATCGTGCTTCCATTACAGATAATGCTTGCTGATGGTTTTAAATAGAAAGTATTTCTCAGTTTAGGGAAAACTCCATTTATTCCTTTGCTCTTTAGTGCTGGCCTGAGGTGGATGAGGTTGGAAAAGGGGTCCTTAGATTATGAACTTTTAAAGCTCAGAGATCCTTACGTATAACTGTGGAGCTTCATGGATTATCCTACCCCTTCCGTGTAAGTAAATACGTTTGCTAGGCAAGAACACTTACTAATTTAATCAATCACTCAATTGGAACCATGTCAGCATAGGTTCTGTATAAGTATTCTGGAATCAATGAAAGGCACTCCCCTACAGCTTTTGATCATGCCTTTAGGAGCTTCTACTAAAGACAGGACTCTTAGAATAAAAAAGATAGGAATTCCTGGGGTTTGGAAGTAGAGAGAAAGGAACAGTCATAGAAGTTGAGTGAAAAACTGTCAGAATTTGGTCAACCAGGGAAAGAAGAAATAAAAGGTAGGTCTGAGCTCTGACAGAGAAGAAAACTATCACAGATGGCCACTGGCTCTATAAGGATCTCAAAGTAGAGGACTCAGGCCCGTACCACCAGTGTACCCACCTGCTTGAGGGCTAAGCAAAGTTCTAAGAAGCAATTTGCTCATTCCTCAACTTCCTCTCTGAGTATCATTCTATTTTTAGACACTACTACGCTTTTTAGTTATAGAAACTTGGCTAGTACTTTGAAATTTGCCTCAACCATAATGAGGTTAAGGGTAAAACAGAGAGACATTTAAAAGTCAATTTAAGTTGATAGCCCAAACACTACCTAAATGTTATGAGTTTCCTTAATCCACAATGCTCCATCTAAAACAAATTCATGAAAGTTGAAGACAAAGGAGCCATGTGGACTGAGGTCAGGTGAAGTAGCCCCTAGACTCACTTTAAAAATGAGCTTCAGATTGTGAGGTGGTACTACTTTTAGATAACACATCATAGATTATGAATGCTGGAGACCTCCTTAGACCATGGAAAATGAGATCTGGGAAGACCTAGAGATTAGATAATATGGACTTTCGCTGATGGAAGGGACTCTGGAACAAAAAGCCTCAGAGGATGGGAGGATCATATTAGCATCACAGGATGCCAGAGTTGAAAGCCACCTTGGAACCCAGAATGTCACACTTTCAGGGAGACTCCTGACTACATATACACTGGCTACACTAGAATGGTCCTCAGGAAACAGACACACAGACCAGGGAGGGTCTTTAGAGCCCTGATTTTCATTGCTGAAAGTATTTTTTCCTAAGCTCACACAGTTCATGCTATAGATCTGCCCCATTAGGAGTGGAACTGAGGTCAAGTTTCTTGATTCAGTGACCTGTGATCTTGGATCTCACAAAGCTAATTAAGACCAAACTCTTTCTCCTAACATCTGACTTTTGGCAGAATCTGGGGTGTGCATCAGTAATAGTCTAATGAAAAAGTAAAAAGGGGAGATAGTTATTATGGGGATAGAGAATTTCTGGACTCATATTCAGAGGAAGATAATGGACATAAAATGCCATTCCTTTTTCACTGAGAATCATTCAATGGTCTCAAGGAAAAAAAAGAATTCTTGGATGAAATTAAAGATGCCCTAAAATATCAGATAAGAGAGACTGAGGAAAAATTAGAAAAGAAGAGAAAAATACAAGAAAATTATGAAAAGAACCAACTGAAAACAGAGTATCAAAAACTTAAGGAAGAAAATAATTCTTTGCCAAATAAAATTGAGGCATCTGAAGCTAGTGACATTCTAAGACACGAAGAAATATTGAAACAAAATTGAAATAAAGAAAAAAATACCAGAGAAAGTGAAGTGTCCCCTCAGAAAAACAACCGATATGGAGAACAGAGAGAGAAGTAATACAAGCATAGTTGGGTTATATGAATTTTATGATACAATTCACAAGAGTCTTAATGCTATATTACCAGAAATTATGGAGGAAATTTGTCTGGAAATTCTAAAACAAGGCAAAGTAGTAAAAGAAAAATCCATCCATAGCCACCCGAAAGAGATCTCAGGAAGAAAACTTCCAGGAATACCATAGCTAAGTTCCAAAGCTCCCTTAGTATGGAAGAAAATACCAGAAACAGCAGCAACAACAATAACAAAAGACAATTTAATGATCATGGAACCACACTTAGGATTATGGAAGACCTAGTAGCTACTACACTGAAGAACAATAGAGGTCTATATTTTATGTATTAAAAGAGCTGGAGTTTTGACCAAGGTTAACTTACCCAGGCAAGTTAAATATAATGCTGAATGACAAAGGAAAGGACACTTAATGACGTCAAAGTCTTTCATGTTTTTGTGAGAAAATCCCCATAATGTAAGGGACAATTCACCATACAACATCTATGCGAAGTATATGGTAGACATTAAAGACTAATTCAAGGGACTCAGTAAGGTTAAATTGCATAATTCGTACTTTTGCAAATATTGGCAGTGTTCTTATGATTGCCATTACTGTTTGGGTACTAAGAAAGAAAAGACTTGCTGAGCTGAGTACGATGGGGTGATTCTAAAATAAAGTGTAGCCGCGGTGACCGGCTGGTTAGAACGTTGACTATCAGGAGAGCTCCATGTGCTTGCGGGTTCCGAAGCTAGCGTATCATGGTTTGAGAGTGAGATGGGGGCCAGGGTGACCCTCGCTTTCCGGAACTTCAACCTGGATAACCATACCGAGAGGGAGATCAGTAAGGTGTAGCTGTCTGCTGCCCCCATGCACTCCACCATCAAGACCCTGATCCTGGAGTTACTCAATCGCCATCCAGAAGTAGAGGAAACTTTTAAAAGAAAAGATGACAAGCTGTCCACGATGTGAAAAGAAGTGTATGTTGAGTCGAAAGATCCTCTTCCACATGTGAAAGATGCCAGAATACCTCAGTCTACAGTACTCAGACTTCCAAAAGGCAATCATTTTAACCTCATAGCTTCCCAGAACATTCCCAAAGGCAAAATTTCGACGGTGGAGGCTCTCACGCTACTTAACAATCATAAAAGTTCTCCTGAAAGGTGAACTGCAGAGGAAATAGCCCAGGAAAGTGACCTAGAACTGAGAGATGTCAGATATCTTCTCACGTTTTTTCATTGCTTTTGACGTGAAGATCTTCCCCGCCAATAACCGAAAGAAAGTTATATCATCTAAGTGAAAGAAGCCATCAGAAGCATTTTCCACCATGATCCCTATGTGCACCTTGTCTTATTCTTCACTTCTTGAATTCATTAAATTTATAATCATTTGACTAAGTGAATACAGTTCCCTCTTTGCGATTGAAAACTTTTATTTAATGAATAGCTGATTGGGTCAGGCTGCCGGCTGAGCATGAAATGCCTTGACGGTACTTTGTCCTGCTGATTCCTATCAGGTATTTGTCCAAATGAGGGATAAGCTCAACAAGAGTGTGTTCCTTAGAAGTGGGAAGTCAGGGTTTTTTTTTTGTTTTGTTTTTGTTTTTGGCATATCATATCACCACTTCTGAAATGGTCAGAGTCTCTTGGGATATATCTGGGAGTCTTTTTAAAATTAAAGAAAAAAATTGTCTTCCAGTTCAGGTGGATTCCAGGGGTTGATAAAAAAAAGAATCTTATGGCTGTGGCATTTAACCTCAGCAGACTGATACTTGGAAGAAGAGTGACATAGCATTTTCCAGGCAGAGAAAGAGAACAGAGAATCAGGATAAAAATCAACAAGACAGAGAATACTGTGCTTTGAAAATTACCTTTTGTGTTGCTCTATAGGATGGAAGATAGAGAGTTTTAGAAATTCTGGTGATTGGTTTTAACATGTAATGTTTGATATTTAATTTTTTTTAGTGGGCACTCTGAAAGCTGTATCAAATGTTTAATTTTAAGTATATGGAGTATGGCTAAGGAAAAGACTTTGGTTTGGCATTTAAGAGCAGTACCTGATAGGTAACCACATGTGAAGTGAAGCTCTAACGATGAGAACTTTTTATTCTGGAAAATGACTTGGATTCCAGATCCCTGTCAAATAGCTGGGTGACTTGGGAAAGTCACTTGAGTGTCTGGGCCTCAGTTTGCACTTCTCTAAAATAAAAGAGTTGGACTTAATAATCATCCCAATACCTGGCATATATAAAGCACTTTAAGATTTGTAGAACACTGTTCTTGTGCCATGAATAATAATTTCTAAGGTCAGTTCCAGTTTCATGATTCTGTCTGTAACTGACCAAATTAAGGCAGGGAATGAGGACCAGAAAGATGTTCTTGGTAAATTTGTTACAGTGGAAAGAATGTTGGACTCAGAGTTGGAAGAGACCTGGGTCTAAATCCCATTAGTAAACGAGGCAGGTTTCAAAACAAATTTTGCCTGATTCCAAGTCCAGAACTCTATCCACTATAGTCACAGTGACTCCTAGGTGATGCATATGGAGAGGAACACTAATAACTCTTTTACACTCAGGGATCCCTTCAAGATCTAACCGGAGATGACAGTTCTCAGAATATTATCTCGAAGCAAATTAGAGCATTTCTAGTTCAAATCCTCATTTTTACAGATAAGGAAATTGAGGCCGAGAGACTTAATCGTCCACGGGTAGGTCTCTTGATTTCTAGGCTAGTCCCCATAATATGAAGAAGCCAAACAGTAGGACAAGATTGCTGTGGGGTCCAGTAAGCAAGTTACCTGAATCGCTTGCCAACATACTTCATGGGAGTGATTTCCATCAAGAGTCCACACAGGTTCTTCAGGTACACAGTATGGAGGAAGTTTAGAAACTGAGGAGGAAATTATTTTTGGAGGCACAAGGGGTAATGCTAGGATGCAGGAATCTAGATGCAATTTGGGAATTTTGATAGAAACTTTCCAAGAACATATTTCAAATGGCCCTCTTTGCCACATTGTATTTAGCAAAACAGTACTTTTTTTTTGAAAACTAAGATAGCTGTACCTATAAAAATTGCTTTCAAAAACTCATATTTTGGATTTATGCCAACTGTACTCTCTACTCTTTATTTTCATCACCCATTCTATATGGCATGAACCAACCTGCGAATCTATCAATAACATTATTGATTTAACACGTGATGATTTCTTTCCAGGCAGCTATAAATACACCTGCAGTTGCTATATGTTATATGGCATGCTACATTAAAAACAGTGGTTTTATTTTCTTTCTAATATCCATGAAGGGAAGAGATTGGAATGGACTTTGGTTGCCTTATGTTATTTCAGCAACATGAAATGTCTAACAGTGAAGCAACTCATTGCATCCTCAAATTGTCTTTTTCTGATTCATTTCCATTTTGCCTCAGATTCAGAAATGTAGTGTAACCATTTATTTTTTTCAGGCAGGAACAATTGTAATTAAAACTCACCATGCACTGGTAATAAATAGTGTGAACGAACACAGTAAAAATTGATGATATTTAAGTGATGTAAAGGGATTAAAAGTAATTTCCACTCCCTTAAAAATAAAAATAAAAGCAAATTATATGGAGAGATAAAAATGAGTAATTATATCAAAGAAAGGAGTCATAAAGAGAAAAGCTGATAGAGAATAAGGCAGTAGGGGTGAGGGTATGTAATGCTGGAACTTTACTCTCATGGAGAGTGAGTTAAAGAGGGAATGACATATATATCTAAAAGGGTATAAAATTCTTCTAAAATCAAAAGGAAATCAGAGGACAAACAGATAAGGTGAGGGAAGAGGATAAGGGAGGGACTCTTGGAGGGGTTGGTAAGTTAAGGAATATCAGTGTAAGGGAGTGGGAAGAAGTAAAACAGGTGTGAGGAGGAGTAGAATAAGTAGACTGAGAAGGACAATAAGGAACAATAGGAAGGAGGAAAATACACAACAATTAAATGTAGGTTAGAATCTGAGTGGCACGACTTCACCCATAAAATGGAAACTGCAGATTAAAAGTTTGAATTCAGCGTTGTGTTGCTTTCAGGAATTTCTTTTTTTTTTTTTTTTATTTTACTTTTTTGAACACCAGAAGGAAGTATTTAATAACTTTGGTAATAATCACAGATCACAATAACCAATACACATATATGTACACAGAAACACACGCAGCATATCAAACATTTGTGTAGTATTACATGTACTCTGGGCTTCTCAGAGATTATCCTGAAAAGTGAATGGACAGGATTCTCCAGTTCTTTATCTGACCTTATCCTCTAGTTAATGAGTGATTTCTAAAATCTTTTCCTTTGTCAGTTCTAGTTCTTAAATGAAGTCACAACACTGTACTGCAACCTCAGCATGGGGCTTGATCCTGAAATCTTAAAATGTTACCTTAACTCACGAGTCTGCTCCTGATTTTTCCAACATATGCACGTCAGTCTTTTCACAGTTAAATCCAGAGCCTAAAGAAATGAAAGAAGAGTTCCCATTTCTAACAGCATTCCCAACCCAATGAATTATCAAATTAATGTTAGGCACTTTTCCTTAACAAGTTGCAAATCAGATAACTGAGGTGACTTGGCTTAGCAACAAACTCCCTGACCTATAGAGCATGAAAGTAATCATAGTAAACAATAATAAACTTCATTGAAAATGAGACAGAAATAAATTTTATTTCACTTTTGGGAGGGGGAGAGTTGGAGCAAGAGGATCTCTCGGTGGTCAGGGAGGGGTGGGGACGGTCCACATGCGTCTCTCTTGGGAGTTCAAGGCTGTGGGTCATCTCCAAGGTCGTCCCAAAGGTCATCCTTGGGGAGAAGGAGGAGAAGAAGAAGCAGGTTCTCTGGGCTATCAACATGCTGAGAATGGTCCAGGGAGTTCTCTGCCTGGTCATGACCAGGGCGAGGCCAGTGCCAGCTAGGACGACAACGATGACGGCTGGGCGTCTGTGGAGAGTTCCAGCCCTGTGATAGGGAGAGGTAGGCAAGGGCCAGCAGGGAGGAGAGGCACGTGAGGGCGGGGAGGTACGTGGGGGAGGGGAGGCGAAGCACGTAGCACCACCTCATCATCGAGACACCTCCTGGAGGCTTTCAAGGAACATTTTAAAGAGCAGAGATGCACAGAAATATAAAATAAAGAGTAGGCATAAAATTTAGCGTGTTAAAACTTTTAAAAAGAGTGGATACCCATCATGATCTCAGAAAAGGTTAAAATTGAAATATCATAGAGTCAGTCAAAAGGGAAAAGTAAAGAATCTACACTGTGTCAACAATATTAGTCAGTGCTGTCTAATATCATTTAACATACCTTGAGAGTATAAAATAACTGACTGTATATGAGCCAAAGCAGATACAGGAACTATGTGAAAACAAACATAAAACAATTTTTATACAGATGAACTCTGATATAAATAATTGAAGTAATGTTTACTCTTCTCAGGCAGGTGAAGACAATTTTTTTTAAATGACAATTTTTCTTAATTCAGTGTCATTCCAATTTATTTAAGAAAAATTTTTTACTGAGTTAGAAAAAATAATATAATTCATTTGGTACAACAAAAGGTTGAGAATTTCAAGGAGACCAAGGATAAAAAAAAAAGAGGGAATGGAAGCAAATTCATCAGTATCAGATCATAACCTATTTTCGGAGGTGAGAACACTGTCAAAAAATAAAAAGGATAATTTTGATTTTTTTCAATTAACATTTTATCACACAAATAATGTCTATGGAAACAAGAGCAGAATGAATGAAGAAAATTGAGAAGAGATTTGCAGAAAGTCTCTCAGACAGGATATAATTGTATTGGAATAGTGCTTTGCTGTAGAAAATGTTGAAAGGTTTAATTTAGAAAAACATGGAAAGGCTTCAGCTTATAAAGAAAGATACTATTCACCTCTAGATAAACAGATGATAAGGGGAAATAAACATAATATGGTGTTACATATATACGTATGAGTGTTTGTGTGTGCATAAATATGTATATGTATTTGTGTATACACATATATATATAAACATGCATACACATACATACATATACACACATATATACATATATGTGTGTGTATATATATGTATATATGTATATATGTGTGTATATATATATATATATATATATATATATATATATATATATATATATATATATATACACTTAACTGTAGCATGGGGGGAAGCCGAAAAATTATTAAAACATTCACAGCAAAGAACAAAAGAAAACCTAGGAAAAAGTTACGGAAACCATAAACAAGCATACCAAAATATCCAATGACTGGGCCCTGAGACCCTTGCCCCTGACTTGCTCACAAAGCAGGAGTAGGACAAGAGACTCATACCATTTCCAGTAAAAATATAAATCAAGTTACCAACACCACCATGGTGGAATAAAATCTCTCCAGAGGCAATATTTAGTGTACAGCAAGTACAGAAACTGCTACTTCTAATCAGTGGTTGCCATGGTGACTGGTCATTGCCAAGGATTCCTGGAATCCTAAATTGCTGGCACTCAGGCTAGCTCCTTATCAGACCTCCATTATGATCCCCAGGCCAGGAGGAAGGGAGGGCTCCTTCCCAGCTTTGTCGTGGACTGCTAAATGGGTGCACATCTGAATCACCAGGGGCTACAAAATATCTGCAGTCACCCAATAATGCACACTTTTATTCACACAGGCCTATATATTTTACATATTGAGAGACAGAGAACAAAATAAAGGCAGACATAGAGATGCAGAGACAGAAACAGAGACAGACAGAATCAGAGCCAGAAAAAAGGAATGACAGATGCAAACTACAGAACAGTATGCACAAGAAGACGGGTAAAGTAACCAATTGCTGCTATATGACATTCATCAGGGAACAAAACAGACATCATCCCAGGACCACCAGTGACCTCCTGATCTTCCAACCACGAGAGAAGAAGCTGAGGTCAAACAAGGTTTGGTTTTTGCCCAGAGTCACACTGATACTCAGTTTCAGAGGAAGATTTATAACCCAGGTCCTCTGACTCCAAAGTAGCTGAAGTTATTTCCAGAATACAAATCTGCCTTCCAGAGCAGTATTTGCCAACAGACCAGAGCTGTATTCAGTGACATCAGAATTTGACTTTTAATTCTCTACAAAGAAAGGGGAAAGGACCTTAAACTTACTTATGAGTAATCCGACAACTAGCATAGCAAATATAGAATAAACTTTAAATTTACCCGGTGAAAAATGCAAAGTTCAAGATTTGTTCTTGATCACACTGTCTGGCGTATACACAACAGGCAATTAATAAATGCTTATTTGATTGGCTGTGCATGTAAAAGCCCAGACAACTCTTCCTCCCTGTACTTGTCTGTTTCCCCACCATCTCTCCTTAGGTTGAGGTCCCGGATACACTAAGCAGAGAGAGCATTTGGGCTCAGCAAAATACTCCCCTCTCCTTCTGCTGGGGTCTTCCTACTTAGACCAGCCTGAAATGCACGTTAAGCAGAGTGAGTCTGAGCAAATTACACACTTTCCTCGAATGGCTTTCTTCTACAAGTGAAATAAGGGAGAATGACTCCTAGCTGTTTCCCTCGGAGCTGTGCTTGAACATTTCCTGGGGCTTACAGCTAATGGTGTACATAAGGTGACTTATTTCCTGCCTAAAGAAATCTAGTGGTTAGTAGGGGGGAATGTGTCTCTTGAACATTCTGTATATGGTAGTACACACACGGAAAAACTGAAATGCATAGGTTCCCACACTTACACACTCTCACATAGTCTTTGGTACCTCCCATATAACAATTTCACACGTAAAAATAATAAATCTCTGTGAAATTGTAATCATTATGAGGAGACAAAAGGGAGTCTCAAGAATGTCTTCAGAAAGATTTGATTAACTTGGGTAGTGGAAAGGTGAGGCAGAAAAAGGTGAAGGCAAATTTTAACACATGTTGAAGAAAGTTTTGAGTTCCAAATTTAGTCTCTCCCTCCCTTTCCTCTTTCCTTTGAAGGCAAGCAATTTGAGATGTGCAATCATGTAAGACAGGTAGCTTTGATTTGTTCATCTGAAAAGATTCTATCCATATTCTTTGGCCATTTATGCACAGGGCAATGACTTGTATTTTTATAAATTTTTTTTTCAGTTCCCTATATACTTGAGAAATAAGGCATTTATCAGAGATAGACATTCAAAAATTGTTTCCCATCTTTCTGTGCTCGTCTAATCAAAGTTGCATTGGATTGGGTTGTGCAAATTTTTTTCATTCAATAGAATCAAAATGACTGATTTTGCATCTCATAATGCTCTTTACCTATTGTTTTGTCCTAAATCCCTCTCTTCTAAATATATCTGTCAGAAAAACTACGCTATGGTCTCTTAGTTTGCTTATGTTATCAGTCTTTAAGTCTAAATCTGGTACCAACTTGTGCCGTTTTTTGGTTTGTAGTTTAAGGTATTATCTTATACCGAGTTTTTATCTTACTGTTTTCCATTTTTCTTAGAAGATTTTTGTCCAAGAGTGAGTACCTTCTCCTGGAATGTGAGGCTTAGGTTATCAAATACTAGATTATTATGATCATTTGCTGCTGGGTCTTGTGTGTCTAATCCAGTATATGGACCCACTGTACTGTTACTAAACAGTGCCAGATTGCTTCGATGATTGTTGCTGTATAATATAGTTTGAGATCCGGTATGGTTAGTCTGCCCTTTTCCTCTTTTAAATTTTCTCTTCAATATTCTTTTTTTTTAATTTTTTAATTTACTTAAATTTTCAACATTCATTTCCACAAAATTTTGAATTCCAAATTCTCTCCCCATCTCTCTACTCCCCCGACCCCAAAATGCCAAGCATTCTAATTACACCTATCATCAATATGCCCTCCCTTCTAACATCCCTCCCTTCCCTTATCTCCATCTTCTCTTTTGTCCTACAGGGCAAGATAAATTTCTATGCCCCATTACCTGTATTTCTCATTTCCTAGTTGTATGCAAGAACAATACTGGAGAGTTGTTCCTAAAATTTTGAGTTCCAACTTCTCTTCCTCCCTCCCTCCGCACCCATCTCCACTGGGAAGGCAAGCAATTCAATATAGTCCATATCTGTGTAGTTTTGCAAATGACTTCCATAATAGTCATGTTGTGTAAGACTAACTGTATTTTCTTCCATCCTATCCTGCCCCTCATTTCTTCTACTCTCACTTTTGACCGTGTCATTCCCTAAGAGTGTATAGACTTCCAATTGTTCCCTCCTCCACTTGCCCCCCCTTCTGCCATTCCCTCAAATCTACTTATCCCCTTCTCCCCAACTTCCTATATTATAAGATAGGTTTACATACCAAAATGAGTGTGCATTTTATTCCTTCCTTTAGTCGAATGTGACGAGAGTGAGCTTCATGTTTTTTCTCTCACATCCTCCATTTTTCTCTCCACTGAAAAGTCTTTTACTTGCCTCTTTTATGAGAGATAATCTGCTCCATTCCATTTCTCCCTTTCTCCTCCCAATATATTGCTCGCTCACCCCTTAATTTCATTTTTAAAGACATGATTCCATCCTATTCAACTCACCCTATACACTCTGTCTCTCTCTGTCTCTCTCTCTTTGTATCTCTCTGTCTCTCTCTCTGTTTCTCTCTCTCTCTCTTCCTGTGTGTGTGTGTGTGTGTGTGTGTAATCCCACCAAATACCAGATACTGAAAAAAGTTTCAAGAGATAAAAATATTGTCTTTCCATGTAAAAACGTAAACAGTTCAACTTTATTAAGTCCCTTGTGATCTCTCATTGTTGTTTAACTCCTCATGCTTCTTTTGATTCTTGTGTTTGAAAGTCAATTTTTTTTTTACCTCTGGTCTTTTCATCAAGAACGCTTAAAAGTCCTCTATTTCATTGAAAGACCTTTTTTTCCCCTGAGGTATTATACTCAGGTTTGCTGGGGAGGTGATTTTCAGTTTTAGTCCTAATTCCTTTGACTTCTGGAATATCGTATTCCACGACCTTCGATCCCTTAATATAGAAGCTGCTAGATGTTGTATTACCCTGATTGTATTTCCACAGTACTTGAATTGCTTCTTTCTGCTTGCTTGCAATATTTTCTCCTTAACCTGGGAACTCTGGAATTTGGCCACAATGTTCCAAGGAGTTTTTTTTTTTTTGGGGGGGGGTCTCTTTCAGGAAGTGATCAGTGGATTCTTTCAATATTTATTTTGCCCCCCGGTTCTAGAATATTAGGACAATTTTTCCTTGATAATTTCATGAAATATGATGTCTAGGCTCTTTTTTTTTGATCATGGCTTTCAGGTAGTCCCATAATTTTTAAATCGTCTCCCTTGGATCTATTTTTCGGGTCAATTGTTTTTCCAATGAGATATTTCACATGATCTTCCATTTTTTTATTCTTTTGGTTTTGTTTCTTTGATTTTTTGGTTTCTCATAAAATCATTAGCCTCCATGTGTTTCATTCTAGTTTTTAAAGAACTATTTTCTTCAGTGAGTTTTTGAACCTCCTTTTCCATTTGGCTAATTCTGCTTTTTAAAGCATTCTTCTCCTCGTTGGCTTTTTGCATCTCTTTTCCAACTGAGTTAGGCTATTTTTAAAAGTGTTATTTTCTTCAGCATTTTTTGGGTCTCCCTTAGCAAGGTGTTGACCCGCTTTTCATGCTTTTCTTTAATCTCTCTCATTTATCTTCCCAGTTCTTCCTCCACCTCTCTTACTTGGTTTTCAAAATCCTTTTTGAGCTTGTCCGTGGCCTGAGACCACTGAATGCTTATTTTGGATGTTTGGGATACAGAAGCCTTGACTTTTATATCTTTCCCTGATAGTAAGCATTGTTCTTCCTCATCCGAAAGTATGGAAGAAGGTATCTGTTCCCCAAGAAAGTAACCTTCTAGAGTCTTATTTTTTCCCCGTTTTGGGCATTTTCTCAACAAGTTACTTGATTTTTGGGTCCTTTGTCAAGAGTAGGGTATACTCTGGGGATCTTTAATATCTCAGTTCCTCCAAGGTGGCACAATCAAGTGTGTACACTGGTTTTGGAGCAGGGATAGATTTCTGTGCGCAGAATCTTAGCAGTTTCCTCTTCACAACCACCTGGCCTCCAGTTCCATCGCTCACCCAGGGGGCTGACATTCAGATAAACTGGGGAGGGACAGGCCCACCATTCAGGATTAGATAAAGATCAGCTGCCCCAGGGCCTCTACACAGGGCTGAGCTAAGAATTAGCTGCTCAGTGCCTCCAGGGGTTTTAAGATCCATCAGTTGATGCGGGCTACTCTGGGGGCTGCTGTGGGAACTGCTGCCACCTGCCTGATGTGGCCTCTGTGGCCACTGCTTGAGGCTGGAGCTATGGGAAACCCCTTCTACCTTCCTGGCCAGCTGAAAAAACCCTGTCACTGAACTTTGCCATCTGTGGGTTGAGGGATCTGCAAACTACTGCTACTGCGACTGGGGATCCCGAGGAGGGCTGCTAGTGTCCCCACTACGTGGCCAAAACTGGGCTGGGCTCATTTCCGTATCCAGTACGATAGACGTTTCCCATCGGCCTTTGAGGTCACGCTGGGCTGAAAATCTCCTCTACTCTGTTGTTCTCTGACTTCTGCTTCTATATAAATTGTTGAGAGTCTTTCTTTACATGTATTTTATGGGCTGTGGGGGGAGAGATAACATATGTGTGTCTTTCTACTCCATCATCTTGGCTCTGCCCCTCTCTTCAATATTCTTGACCTTAGATTCTAACAAATGAGTTATTTGTCATTCTCGTAGCTCTACAAAAAATTTTAATTATTTGATTTGACAGTACAAAGTAAAGTAATATAGGTACAATAGTCATTTTCATTTTATTAGGTCAGCCTATCCATGAGAAACTGATTTTTTTTTTTTTTTCCGGTTCTATGGATCTGATTTTATTTGTGTGAAAAGTACTTTGTGTTCAAACAGTATGGGGATTTCTCTTGGTTGGTAAACTCTCATATGTATAAAATCTCTGTATTTATTCTAAATGAAATTTTTCTTTACATGTATTATTGCATGATTTTGATGGTTACACATGGAAATGTTGATGATTTATCTGGTTTTCTTTCTATCCAGCAACTACGCTAAAGTTTTATTCTCTAGGACTCTCTAAGTACACCATCTGCAAAGAGTGAATGTTTTGTTTTCTCAATTTCTGACATTACTGGAAAGGTTTCTATCTTACTCCCATTAGAAACAATGCTTGCTGATGGTTTTAAATAGAAAGTATTTCTCAGTTTAGGGAAAACTCCATTCATTCCTTTGCTCTTTAGTGCTGGCCTGAGGTGGATGAGGTTGGAAAAGGGGTCCTTAGATTATGAACTTTTAGAGCTCAGAGGATCCTTACGTATAACTGTGGAGATTTATGGATTATCCTACCCCTTCCATTGTAAGTAAATATGTTTCCTAGGCAAGAACACTTAAATTCAGAACCCATAGAAATGACAGAAGAATTCCTACTTCTGACCGTGTTTCCAACCCAATGAATTATCAAATTAATGTTAGGTACTTTTCCTTAACACATTGTAAATTGGATATTTGTGTGACTTGGTTTAGTAACAAACTTCCAGAGCTATAGAGCATGAAAGTAATCATAGCAAACACTGATAAACTTTATTGAAAATGAGACTGGAATAAATGTTTTAAACTGGGCGGGTGATGGGGGAGGAAGAGGAGGAAGATCTCTATGTGATCAGGCAGGAGCAGAATGGTCAAGGTACGTCTCTCTCGGGAGTTCAAGGCTGTGGGTCATCTCCAAGATCGTTCCCAAGGTCATCATCTGGGAGAAGGATCAGGTCCTCTGTGCTGTATAGCATGCTGAAAATGGTCCAGGGAGTTCTCTGCTGAGTCACCACCACGACAGGCCAGTGTCAGCTAGGATGACCACGACGATGTTTAGGCGGTTGGGAGTCTGTGGGGAGTTCCAGCTCCTTGGTAGGGAGGGGTAGGCAAGGGCCAGTGGGGAGAGGAGGTACGTGGTGAAGGGGAGGCAAGTGGTGGAGGGGAGGCACCTCCGAGAGGGGAGGCACATGGTGCTACCTCACTACAGGGGCTTCTTCTCAAGGTATTCAGGAAACATTTTAAAGAGCAGATACACAAAAAGATGAAATAAAGATCAAGTGTAGAATTCAACCAGTTAAAATTTTTTAAAATGATGGTTATCAATCCTGATCTCAGAAAAAGTTAAAATTAAAATAGATTAAATCAAAAGTGAAAAATAGAGAAAGCACCCTGTGTCAACAATAGTATTCAGTACTGTTTAATACCATTTAAAATACCTAGACTGTATAAAATATCTGACTGTATGTGGGCCAAAACATACGTAGGAACTATGTGAACACAAACTTTTTAAAACATTTTTATACAGATAAATACTGAAATAATTAATTGAAGTAATATTTACTCTTCTCATGCAGATAAAGACAAAATATTTTTAAATAAAATTTTACTTAATTATTAATTAATTTAATTAATTAAGAAAAATTATTTTACTGAGTTAGAAAAAAATATGATTCATTTGGTGAAACAAAAAGTCAGGAACTTCAAGGAAACCAAAGAGGGGAAAGGGAAAGGAAGCAAATTCAGCAGTGTCAGATCATAACCTGTATTAGGAGAGGTGACCCTTGTTGAAGTATAAAAACGATTATTTTGATTATTTTAAATTAATATTTTCTCATATAAAATAAAATATATGGGGCCAAGAACAGAAGGAATGAAGAAAATTGAGAACAAGAATTTTATAGGAAATCTCTCAGACCAGGATATGATTGTGTTGGAATATTGCTTTACTCTAGAAAATGCTGAAAGGGCTTGTTTAGAAAAGCATGGAAGGCTTCAACTTATAAAGAAAGACAATATTCACCTATAGACAAACAGTTCATAGGAGGAAATACACATATTATTTTCTTCCATATATGTGTGTTTGTGTGTATATAGATATGCATATAGATATAAATGTACATATATATATATATGGATTTGTGTCTACATTCAGGTAAGTACATTTACACATACATACACTCAGACACACACAAATATATATATGTATGTATGTATGTATGTATGTATGTATGTATGTATATAAAACACATATATTTCCCGTGCTTAATTGTGGCATGGGGGGGCAGAAGCCAAAAATACTGTAAAAAGTGCACAGTGTAGGACAAAAGAAAACCTAGGGGGAAGTTAAGGAAACCATAAACAGCATTGAAATACCCTGTACCAAAAAGCCCAACCACTGGGCCCTGGGTCTATTGCCCTTGGCTTGCTTAAAGAGCAGGGAGTAGTGACTCACACCATTTCCAGTGGAAATACAAATCAAGTTACCAACATCACCTCGGTGGAATATAATCTCTCTAGAGACAAAACTTAGTGTGCTCAATAGTTGCCATGGTAACTGGTCATTGCCAAGGATTCCCGGAATACTAAGCTGCTGGTACTGAGGCTACCAGGCTACCAGACCTCCATTATGATCCCCAGGCCAGGTGGAAGAGAGGGCTTCTTCCCAGCTTTGTCGTGGACTGCTAGCTGGGTGCATATCTGAAATACCAGGAGCTACAAAATATCTGCAGATACCCACTAATGAACACTTTTAGACACACAGGCCTATATATTTTACATATTGAGAGACAGAACAAAATTAAGGCAGACATAGAGATGCAGAAACAGAAACAGAGACAGACAGATTCAGAACCAGAAAAAGGGAATGATAGATGCAAACTACAGAAAAGTATGCACAAGAAGACGTGTGAAGTGACCAATTGTTGCTATGAGACATTTATCAGTGAACAAACAGACATCATCCCATACACACTGGTGACCTCACTGATGTGCCAACCAAGAGAGAAGAAGCTGAGGTCAAACAAGGTTCGGTTTTTGCCCAGGGTCACACTGATGCTCAGTTTCAGAGGAAGATTTAGAACCCAGATTCTCTGACTCCAAAGCAGCTGGAGTTGTTTCCAGAACACAAATCTGCCTTCCACAGCAGCATTTGCCACCAAACCAGAGCTGCCCCAGTGACATCAGAATTTGACTTTTAATTCTCTACAAAGAAAGGGGAAATGACCTTAAGCTTGCATGTGAGTAATCAAATAACATAACAAATGTAGGATAGCCTTTAATTTTAGCTGATGGAAAATGCAAAGTTCAGAGAATTTGTTCTTGATCACGCTGCCTGGCTTATATAGAGTAGACATTAAGAAACACTTCTTTGATTGACTGTGTTTGTGACTACTCCTTTTCCCTCTCCAATCGTATTGGCTTTCTCCCTAGGGCCTGTCCTTCAGTTAAGGTCTCCAATGCACCAAAGAGAAAGCACTTGGGCTCAGCAGAATCCACCCTTCTCCTTCTGTTTGTGTCCACTTTCAACTTTATTACTCTCCCGAGGTATCTAGGTTGTAATGATGATGCTTGGGAATGGCTCATTGGTGGGAATGTAGCTCCAAGAGTGGATTTAGGCAAGGTTCCACCTGGCAGCCTTGGCTGCCTTCTGTTGAATGCCGTGTTTTCACGTCAAAGCATCATTGCAACTCTAGGCTTTCATCAAGAATGTATGAAAGTCACTTCAATGAAGACTATGTTTTTCCCTGTGAGATTTTCCTTTTATTAAATAGTGCATTCTTATCCCAGAAAGAGGAGTCTTTGGGTTTATCAATCAATAGAGAGTTACAGTCACTGACTAATACGTCTTGTGTACCTCACCTATTCCATAGCTCCACGACTCTTTTTCTTAGCCTTTATCAAGTAGTTCTGAGGATTGTTGCTTTATAATAAAACTTAAGATGTGGAGCAGCTAGGCTTCCTTCCCTTGCATTTCTTTTCATTAATTCCCTTGATATCTGGGGCATTTTGTTCTTCCAGATGAATTTTGTTATTATTTTTTTCTAGCTCTATAAAGTATTTTTCATTAATTTTGTTGGCATGGCATTGAATAAGCTAATTAATTTATATTGAATACTTGTTTTAATTATGTTAATTCAACCTGCCCAAGAGCAACTGATAATTTTCTGAGTATATTTCACTTCATTTGTGTGAAAACTGTTTGGTAATTGTGTTTGAGCACTTTCTGGGTTTGATTTGACAGGTAGGCTCCTAAATGTTTTATAATGTCTACATTGCCTTCAAATGGAATTTCTCTTTCTACCTCTTGCTGTTGAGTTTTTTTTAGTAGTCTATAGAAATGCCAATGATTTGTGCAAATTCATTTTAAATCCTGAAACTCTATTAAAGTGGTTTATTATTTCAAGGAGCTTTTTACTTGATTCTCTAGGATTCTGTCAGTAGATCATCACATCATTTTCCTAGAGTGATGCCTCAGTTTCTCCTTTGCTCATTCTGATTCCTTCATTTTTTTTCTTCTCATTGCTAAAGCTAAAATTTCTAGTACAATATTGAATAACAATGGTGATAATTTACTTACTTGTTCCACCCCTGATCTGACTGGAAATGTTTCCTGGCTATTCACATTATATGTAATGCTTATTAATGGTTTTCAATACATGCTATTTATCATTTAAAGGAAGTCTTCACTTATTCCTATGCTCTCTAGTGTTTTAATAGGAATGGTTTTTATATCAAAAGTTTTTACTCCATTGTGATAATCACATGATTTCCGTTACCTTACCTGTTTCTACAGAAAATTATGCTGATTGTTTTCCTAATATGGAACCAGCCCTGCATTCCTGGTATAAATCCTTCCTGATCATAGTATATTATCCTTGGGATAAATTGCTCTAATCTCTTTGCTAATATTTTACTTAAAATTTTGTATCTATATCATCATAGAGATTGATCCATACTATTCTTTCTCTACTTTTGCTTTTCTTGCTTTAGGTATCAGGACCATAATTGTGTCATGAAAAGAATTTGGTAGGACTCCTTCATCACCTATTTTCCCAAGTACTTTATATAGTATTCGTATTATTTTTTTTTAATGTTTCATAGAACTCACTTTTAAATCCAGCTGGACCTGGAGATTTTTTCCAGAGTTCATTGATGACTTGTTCAATACTTTTTTTCTGAAATGGTATTATTTAAGTATTTTATTTCCTCTTCCTTCAATGTGCACAATTCAATCATTTTTAATAAAAATTCGTTCATTTCACTAAAATTGTCAAATTTATTCACTTACTGTTGGGCAAAGTAGCTTCTAATTATTGCTTCAATTTCCTCTTTTTTGGTGGCGAATTGACCCTTTTCATCTTTGTTGCTGGTAATTTCTTCTTCTTAAAAATAAAATTATCCAGGCACATATTTTATTATTTTTTCATAAAACCAAATATGAGTTTTATTTATTAGTTCAATAGTTCTCTTAATTTCAATGCTCTTAATTTCTCTTTTCATGTTCAGAATTTCTAATTTGATATTTAATTGTGAATTTTTAAATTGTTCTTTTTTTTATCATTTTTAGTTACTTGCCCAATTCAGTGCAACACTGAGAAAAAAGGTGTATTGCTTTTTATCTCCAATTAATTTCCTCCGGAATTCTAGTATATCTAACTTTTCTAAACTTCTATCCACCTCATTAACTTCTTTTTGTTTATTTTGCAGTTAGTTTTCTCTAGTTCAGGGTGGGCGAGGTTGAGGACCTCCACTAATGTAGTTTTACTGTCTATTTCTTCCTGTAATTTCCTGAACTTCTCCTCTAAGAATTTGGATGATACATCACTGTGCGTATATATATTTAGTATTGATATTAAATCATGGTACATTTTAGCACCATATAGTTTCCTTCCTTATTTCTTTTAGTTATATCTATTTTTGCTTTTCTTTTGTCTGAGATCAGAACTGTTACACTTCCTTTTCGCACTTCATCTGAAGAATCATATATTCCACTGAAATCTTTGATATTTATGCTGTGTTCATCCCTCTGATTCCAATGTGTTTCTGTAAACAACATATTATAGAATTATATTTCTTTATTCAACTGAACTGTTACCTTCCATTTTATGTGAGAGTTCATCTGAACCATTCACTTTCACAATTATGATTACTATCTGTGACTTTCTCTCCATCTTGTTTCCCCCATTTGTACTTTTCTCTCTTCTTTCTCCCTTGCCCTCCCCACTAGAGCTTTGCTGTTGACCACTGTCTCCCTCAGTCTGCCCTCCCTTCCATCAGCCCCTCCCCTTTCCTCCTCTTTTCATTTACTACTTCTTTCCTCCCTTCGGTGTCCCTTCCCTTTTATTTACGTTTTCCCTCCTACATTCTAGAGGGTAAGTTAGAGCTCTATACTTAACTTATTATGGTATTCTATCTTTGACCCAAATCTTGTGAGATTAATGGTCAAACAATGTTCATCTTCCTCCCATCTTTCCATCTTCTGCAATAGGTCCTAATGCCTCTTCAGGTGATGTAAATTACCCTTTTATGCCTCCTGCTTTCTCCTTCTCCCAGTACAATCCCTTTTCATTACTTAGATTTTCATCATCACATCAAAGTTAACTTATATACATGTCCTCTCTCTATGTATACTATTTCTAAATGTCTTAATGAAGAAACAGTTGTCAAGAGTTATATGTATCATTTTCCCTTGTAGGAATGTAAACAGATTTCTCTTATTAAATGACATGTTGTGTTTGTCTTCTTTCACATTTACCTTTTTATGCGTCTCTTCAGTCTTGTATTTGAAGATCCCATTTTCTGTTGAGCTCTGATCTTTCCATCAGGAAGGTTTGGAAATCCACAATTTTATTCTGTGTCCATATCTGCCCTTGAAAGATCATTGCTAATTTTTCTGGGTAGTTGATCCTTGGCTGTAATCCAAACTCCTTTGCCGTATGATGTGTTATATCCCAAGACCTCTGATCTTCAGGAAGTGATTGTTGAATTCTTTTCATGACAATATACCCCCTCTTTATAGAACTGTAGGACAGTTTTCTTTAATTATTTCTTGAAAGATGCTTTCCAGCATCCTTTTTCTTGATCAGAGGTTTCAGGTAGACCAATAATTCTTAAATTATCTCTCCTGGATTGATTTTCCAGGTCAGTTGTTTTTCCAGCAAGTTATTTTATGTTTTCATTAATTTTTTTCATTCTCTTGATTTTTGACTGTTGAGTCATTAGGTTCCTTTTACCCAGTTCAGTTTTTAATAAATTATTTTTTTTCAATTAGCTTTTGTGTCTCCTTTCCCCTTTGTCCCATTTTACTTTTTAAGGAGTTTTCTTCAGTGAGTTTTTGTGCTTCATTTTCATTTGGTCAATTCTATTTTTTCTAAGATGCTGGAATATAAACTTTATCATTATAAGTACATCAAGTTGCATGTTGTTTGTTGATGGTGGAGGACATTACAGTTGCTCTACTGTTTTTAATTTAATTTATTTTCAGTTTTGAACATCCATTTACACAAGATTTTGAATTCCAGAAATTTCTGCCCATCTCTCCTTTAATCTCAACCCTGAACAGTATGCACTTCAATCAAGCCTTTCCCAATCTGTGCTCCCATCTAAGATGCCCTATCTCCCAGCTACCTCTCCTCCATTTTCCTGTAGGGCTAGGTAGATTTCTATACCCCACTGACTGTACAATTTATTTCTCAGTTGCCTGACTAAACAATTTTTAACATTCACTTTTAAAGCTTAGAGTTCCACATTCTTTCCCTTTCTCCTTCCTCACCCACTCTCATTGAGAAAATAAGGAATTTAATATAGCTCTTACATGTGTAGCCATGCAATACGCCTCCATAATAGTCTTCTTGTGAAAGACTAACCACATTCCCCTCTATTCTGTCTTGTCCTCCATTTATTCATTCTCTCCCCTGGCCTGTCCCTCCACAATAGTGCTTCCTTCTGATTACTCCTTCCCCCAGTCTCCTGTCTCTTCTCTTACCCCTTCTCTTATCTCTTTTCCCTTCACCTTCTTGTAGAGTAAAATAGATTTCCATACCAATAGAACGTGTGTCGTTCCCTCCTTAAGGGAAATACGATGACAGTAAGACTCGCTTATTTCCTCTCACCTCACCTCTCTTACCTTCTATTGTAAATCTCTTCAGTATCTGTCTTTATGACCCAGTACACAACCACGTGAACTAGTACGCAGCTGGTTTCAGACTAATGCATTCTATAGGTGTAACCGGTTATTGTATCAGGAAGAGTGATAAATGTTTTGCTAGGGCAGCCTGTTCTTGGGCAGGGGAAAAAAATTGCCTGGGATAGTGTTTTGAGGGTTGGGAGAAATGTGATTTTAGAATTGGAGTCCAAGCACAGGCACCCAAGCACCCCATCAGATTGAAGATGAATCATCTCCTGAGAGAGAGGATGTTGATTGAATTTTACTGAACTTGTCTCTAACCTTGGAATGATGAAACAGAGCATGCCATAGACAAAGTGCCAATAATCAAGTAGTGGTTTAATTAATTATTTTTAACTGTTAAGATCAGATTTACAAATTGCGAATTCTTCTCATCAGAATTTCACCTTGCTGTAGTGATGTATGGCCAAGGCAATATTCATGGTACTGTTAATGACTATGAATATGCCAGTGAAGTTCTCAATCATAAAGTATAACAGACTCTCCATGTAGAAGGCAGAAGAAATGCATTTATTTAGACACCAAAAAGTCAAATCCTAGAACTAGAAAGGAAAATCAGTCATAGTAGCTAAAAAGTCAGTACACATTATCCGTGCAGGGGGCAAAACCATTCCCAAGCTTTCTCATCCCCTGCTGGGGCTTTCACACAAACACTCATGAGCCTAAGCTATGCCTGACTACCTGTGTCTTTCCCAGTTCTGACTAGCCTAATCAACTCCCTCCCAGCTCTGCTCCACCCTTCCTGTTGCCTTCAGCAAGCTCCTACCACCACATGTGACTTAGGCTTCCAGGTGATCTAAGCAGGTCACATGGACCTATTAATGAATGCCAAAGATTTTCCCATTTACATTACTATTACAAGTAAACATAGAAACTATAAACATAAATCACAAATTGAAAGGGGGGGGAGAAATATTGCAAACAATCATTTCCCAGAGTATGAGTGATTTCCCAAGAGAAGCCCACAAGTTCACAATATAGGTATTCTGAATTCCTGTGGGAACAGTATTGTTTGAAGTCTTTGGAGGTTACTTGGCAAGGCACAGAATCAGAGTTCTGTGACAGGAACACATTTTGCAATCTTTGATTCACTTCACTTAGATATACAGGTTCAGGAATGTAGTGCTTGTGAGAGTGTTGTCAAAGATTTAATTGATCATTTCAGAGCTCACTGTAAGCTTCTGACTCTCAAGCCAGGAGAGGTAGTTCTGAGAAATCTAAATTATTAATAAAGTAATTACACATGTCATATGAATTATTATGAAAATCATAATTCCTTTCAAAGGAGATGGACTCTGAAGGCAGTTTGAGAGATTTTTATTTAAGTAACCAATGCTGGAATTGGCTTTGTTGAACCATGAATGTCTGCACCAGGGTTTTTTGGCTTTATTCTCTTTTTCAGTGGGGGTAGTACAGGTAAGAGGGAAAGGTGGATCTGCACGAAAATAAAATTTTACAATTTTTTTTTAAACACTGCCTTGGTAACCTTTGTTGCACCTCTGGGCCTCAGTGTTTCTAGTTTGTAAAATGAGGGGTATCAATTCGATAGCTTCTGAGATCCCTGCCAGTTCTAAATCTAGACTGCTCTATTTGTGACCAGTGTCATTTTCCTTCTTGCCTGGCACAGAGGGGAAGAGCCAGTACTTACCTTGGAAAAACACTTCCCCTCCCTAATTCTCAGGTTTCCCATCTGTAAAATGAAGAGGATGTGCTCAAAGAGTTCCAAAGGGTCCACCAACTCAGCTCCCATGAACTCCTCCAGTGAAGTAAGCCAAAGAGTGGTCCTAGGGATGTCATGACATGGAGCAAGAAGGTCACTGAGCACAGTCTTATTTTACAGATAGTAAAACTGAGGCCCAGAGAAGTTAAACCACTGCCTGAATCTTGGCCCAGCCTCCCAGTCTAGCACTCTCCATGCTGCCCAAACTAGAGCTGAGTTCTGTCATTACTCGTACATAAACAACCCCAGGCTGGATAGAAGGGTCAGGCCAGTAGATAGTTTGTACCAAGCTGGTGTATGGATCCAGCTGTGTCTGGTCATGAGTTCTGCCCATGAGTTCTTATATTGCTCATGCCCCTCCTTTTGAATTCCACAAGTAATTCTCACTATGAAGCCTACAATGTTTGTAGTTGCTGCAAGCAGAAGCCTTGGCGGTGTGGTATAAGAGAGGGGTATGACCCAGAAGTTGTGATGTTAGTCTAGAGGGACCAGACCCGACCCTTCTCCTTTCCACTCAACTGCTCCAAAGGCCCATGGTCTTTCTCTAAGGGCACTCGGGGTATTTAAGTTCTGTTCCACAGGCATTGCTTGAGCACCTGCTGTGTGAAAAGGCTCATACTGAACTCTGGGGATACTAAAACAAAAAACAGAGGAGAGGACATTGAATTTGGAGTGCAAGGCCCTGGGTTAAGATTTAGAACCTGCTTCCTTGTGTCTGTGTGATTTTTTCAGGTCACTCACCCTCTTCGGGACCATGTACGTGAAATGAGGGGGTTTAAACTGGATGACTCTCAAGGCTCCATCTTGCTCCAAGCCTGAGATCTAGGGAACCCCCCACGGTCCCCACCAAATCAATAGATATTTATTAAGCACCTCCTGCATACCAGGTGCTGTGCTAAGCACTGGACATACAGAAAGAAGCAAAAGATTCCCTGTCCCCCAAGAGTTTAGTCTAATAGAGGAGTCAACAGGCAAACAAATACACACAAAGAAGTTATACACACATAAATAGGAAATAATTAACAGAGGGAAAGCCTAGAAACTAGGAGAGGATAGGAGATGTCTGGTCCATATGTAAATAGAAGGCAATCAGCCCTTCTGCTCCTCACTTTATTCATCTGTAGCATGAGGATGTGGATCTTCATGATGTTCGTCCTTTGTTATTTGAGCAGGACCAGTGGCATCACAGGTAATGCTTTGACTTGTCTGTGAATTGGTTTTAAGTGAGGAAGAATTGCACAAAGTCTTGGTTTCACTTTTTTTCCCTGAGTTATCAAAGTCCAGTGAAAGGACAAAATTCAGGATAATTGGCAATGACCTGGGATGATCTCAGTGGACTGATGTGGTTTGAGAGATTCAGAGACCCCTCAAAGACAGAAGTACAGGAAAAGGTGGTCTGGAATGAATTCATGGGCTCAAGCACTTTTTAAGTCAAGTTGGCAAAGGTTTATTGTAATGCTAATATGGTAGGCAGAGACCCTTAGAACCTTCTCACTTAACAGGCATGGTGCTAATACTTTTATAAGAAAATTTATGGATTATGTGGAAAATACGCTAATTAGGTGCTAATACGAAACCTTGGTCACGGAAGAATTCACTACTGGAAACTGGAGGCAGCGGGGTCCTAATGAGTGTCTTTTTGGTCTGTTATGTCTGTAGCAAGATAGCCTTGAGAGTTGATGTCTACAGTTTGACCTCTGGATTGCATATGAAACCTGTTGGAATCAATACATGATAATTCCGTTAGTACAAGAACATCCCGTTTTTTACATCAAGTTTTATTATTATTTTATTTGCTTTCAGTGTTCTACAATCAATTCTACATAATTTAGAATTTTTCCCCCTCCCTTCCCTTGCCTTCTACTCTCCCTCCTCACTCGCTTCCCCTGTCGGCATATGGTTTTATATAGCTTTACACATACATTCGTATTAAATACATTTTCATCTTAGTCATGTGGCATAGAAGAATTATAATGAATGGGGGAAATCATAAAACAAACCAAAACGTAACACAAAAGAAAATTATCTGCTACATTCTGCAATCGAATCCCTTAGTTCTTTCTCTGGATGTGGAAGGCATTTTGCCTTAAAAGACCATTCAGAATTTTTATTTTTCTTACATATAAATTTATTTATTTAACTTTTTACATTCATATTCACAAGATGACGGGTTCCAAATTTTCTCGCCATTTATCCCCTCCCTCCACCCCAATACACCGAGCATTCTAGTTTTCCTTATCACCAATCTGCCCTCTCTTCTATAATCCCTCCCTTCTCTTGTCCCCATCTTCTCTTTTGTCCTGTAGGGCCAGATGACTTTCTATTCCCCATTACCTGTATTTCTTATTTCCTAGTAGCAACAACAATACTAAACAGTTGTTCCTAAAACTTTGAGTTCCAAATTCTCCCGATCCCTCCCTCCCCACCCATTCCCTTTGGGAAGGCAGACAATTCAATATAGGCCCTATGTGTGCAGTTTTGCAAATCACGTCGATAATAGTCATGTTGTGTAAGACTAACTGTATTTCCCTCCATCCTATCCTGCTCCCCATTGTTTCCATTCTCTTTTGATCCTGTCCCTCCCCGAGTGTTGACTTCAAATTGCTGCCTCCTCCCATTCCCTTCCCTTCCATCATCTCCTCCACCCTCCTTATCTCCTTCTTCCCCGCTTTCCTGTATTGTAAGATAGGTTTTCATACCAAAATGAGTGTGCATTTTATTCCTTTCTTTGGTCGAATGTGATGAGGGTAAACTTCACGTTTTTTTCTCAGCTCTCCTCTTTTTCCCTCCACTAAAAAGTCTCCTGCTTGCCTCTTGAATGAGACATAATTAACCCCATTCCATTTCACCCTCTCTCCTCCCACTACATTTCTCTTTCACCATTTACCATAACTTCTTTTAAGATATGGTATCAGGGGAGGAGCCAAGATGGCAGAGCAGAAAGACTCACGTATGCTAATTCCGAACCCACAGCCCATATATTTCCTGCAAGAAGAACTCCCCACAAATTCTGGATCACTGCAAGGTGCGCAGAAACACAGTGGAAGAGATTTCTGTTCCAGAGAGCCCTGGAGAGCCGTCCCCAGGGTCCATCGCACCCCAGAAAGCGGAGCCCAACCTTGCTCTGCCCTGGCCAGGCGGCCTCAGAGGAGAAGATCTGAGGAGGCTTCTGGGATGAAACCTCCGGCAGCTGAGAAGGTCCCTCTGCCCACAGATACTACAGGTCAGTGAGAGAGACATCTGGGCTGGCCTCAGAAGGGAGCGGGGTGTCTCCGGGGCTTGGGCCACCTCCGGAGGAAGCAGCAGAGGGAGAGGCAGGGGCAGGAGGTGGCGGAGGCAGAGGCAGGGCCAGCAATCGGCGGACGCAGCGACGGCGGCCCGGACTCCCGGAGCAGCAGGCAGGATCTTCATTACTGAAGGTCTCTGAATAAACTGAGACTGGGAGAAGCTGAGACAGGGAGGTGGCCCTGCCCCCACCCGCTATATTACTGAAGGTCTCTGCATAAAGCCCCTCAGAGAGCTGAGCCTCGAAGGTGGCCCTGCCCCCACCCCAGCAGCACCAGAACTTAAGCTCACATTGAATAGTAGCCACAGCCGTCTCGGAAAGCCCATTTGAATCTCAGAGCCCAAGCACTAGCTGGGGGGATCTAGGAAGGGGTGCAGAGGAATCTCAGAAGTCAAGTAACTGGCTGGGAAAATGCCCAGAAAAGGGAAGAAAAATAAGACCATAGACAGCTGCTTTGAGCAGGTGCAAATGTTCCCACCTTTCAATTCTGATGACGAGGAAATATTCTTACCATCAGGGAAAGACATGGAGGGCAGGGCCTCTTTATCCCAGACATCCCAGGGGGATGTCGGGTGGGCTCAGGCCTTGGAAGAGCTCAAAAAAGATTTTGAAAATCAAGTTAGACAGGTGGAGGAAAAACTGGGAAGAGAAATGAGGGAGATGCAAGAAAAGCATGAAAAACGGGTCAATACCTTGGTAAAGGAGACCCAAAAAAATGATGAAGAAAATAACACCTTGAAAAATAGGCTCACTCAATTGGCAAAAGAGGTTCAAAAGCTAACTTAAGAGAATAGTTCTCTGAAAATTAGAATGGAAGAGATGGAGTCTAATGACTTTTTGAGAAACCAAGAAATCACCAAACAAAACCAAAAGAATGAGAAAATGGAGGAGAATGTGAAATATCTCATTGGAAAAACAACTGACCTGGAAAATAGATCCAGGAGAGACAACTTAAAAATTATGGGATTGCCTGAAAACCATCATCAAAAAAGACTTTAGACATCATCTTTCATGAAATTATCGAGGAAAACTACCCTGATATTCTACAACCAGAGGGCAAAATAAGTATTGAAGGAATCCATCTATCACCACCTGAAAGAGATCCAAAAAGAGAAACTCCTAGGAACATTGTACCCAAATTCCAGAATTTCCAGGTCAAGGAGAAAATCTTGCAAGCAGCTAGAAAGAAACAATTCCAGTACTGTGGAAATGCAATCAGGATAACTCAAGATCTAGCAGCTTCTACATTAAGGGATCGAAGGGCATGGAATAGGATATTCCAGAAGTCAAAGGAACTAGGACTCAAACCAAGAATCACCTACCCAGTAAAACTGAGTGTAATACTTCAGGGGAAAATATGATCTTTCAATGAAACCGAGGACTTTCAAGTATTCTTGATGAAAAGACCAGAGCTGAAAAGAAAATTTGACTTACAAACACAAGAATGAGAAGAAGCATGAAAAAGTAAACAGCAAAGAGAAGTCATAAGGGACTTACCAAAAGTGAACTGTTTACATTGCTACATGGAAAGACAATATTTGTAACTCTTAAAACTGTTCAGTATCTGGGTAGTTGGTGGGATCACACATATATATACACACACACACATGTACACGCGTGCACGGACACACAAATACACACATGCCCACACATACAGAGACAGAGAGCACGGAGTGAATTGAATAGGATGGGACCATATCGTAAAGGAAATTAAGGTAAATGGTGAGAAAGAAAGGTAGGGAGAGGAAAGATGGTGAAGTGGAATGGGGTAAATTACATGTCATTCAAGAGCAAGCAGGAGAATTTTTAGTAGAGGGAAAAAGAGGAGAGTTGAGAAAAAAAAACAAGAAGTTTACCCTCATCAAGTTCGACTAAAGGAAGGAATAACATGCACACTCATTTTGGTATGAAAACCTATCTTACAATACAGGAAAGTGGGGGAGAAGGAGATAAGCAAGGGGGGGATGACGGAAGGGAGGGTAATGGGAGGAGGGAGCAATTTAAAGTCAACACTCTTGGGGAGGGACAGGATCAAAAGACAGAATAGAAACAATGAGGGGCAGGATAGGTTGGAGGGTAATTCAGTTAGTTTTACACAATACGACTGTTATGGAAGTAATTTGCAAAACTACACAGATAGGTCCTATATTGAATTGCCTGCCTTCCCAAAGGGAATGGGTGGGGAGGGAGGGATGGGGAGAATTTGGAACTCAAAGTTTTAGGAACAACTGTTTAGTATTGTTGTTGCTACTAGGAAATAAGAAATACAGGTAATGGGGAATAGAAAGTCATCTGGCCCTACAGGACTGTTTAGTATTGCTGTTGCTACTAGTAAATAAGTAATATAGTTAATGGGGAATAGAAAGTCATCTGGCCCTACAGGACAAAAGAGAAGATGGGGACAAGAGAACGGAGGGATGATAGAAGAGAGGGTAGATTAGTGATAGGGAAAATTAGAGTGCTTGGTGTATTGGGGTGGGGGAGGGGATAAAAGGGGAGAAAATTTGGAACCCAAAATTTTGTGAAAATGAATGTAAAAAGTAAAAAAAAAATATATGGTCTCATCCTATTCAATTCACGATGTGCTCTCTGTCTCTGTATGTGTGTATGTGTGTGTGCACACACCTGTGTACATGTGTATGCGTGTGTGTGTGTGTGTGTGTATCTGTGGTCCCACCAACTATCCAGATACTTAAAAGTTTCAAGAATTACAAATATTGTCTTTCCATGTAGGAATGTAAACAGTTCACCTTTGGTAAGTCCCTTATGCCTTCTCTTTGCTGTTTACCTTTTCATGCTTCTTCTCATTCTTGTGTTTGAAAGTCAAATTTTCTTTTCAGCTCTTGTCTTTTCATCAAGAATTGATATTTTCCCCTGAAGTATTATACTCAGTTTTTCTGGGTAGGTGATTCTTGGTTTGAGTCCTAATTCCTTTGACTTCTGGAATATCCTATTCCATGCCCTTTGATCCCTTAATGTAGAAGCTGCTAGATCTTGTGTTATCCTGATTGTATTTTCACAATACTGGAATTTTTTCTGTCTAGCTGCTTGCAAGATTTTCTCCTTGACCTGGAAACTCTGGAATTTGGGTACAATATTCCTAGGAGTTTCTCTTTTTGGATCTCTTTCAGGTTGTGATAGATGGATTCCTTCAATATTTAGTTTTCCCTCTGGTTATAGAATCTCAGGGCAGTTTTCCTTGATAATTTCATTAAAGATTATGTCTAGGCTCTTTTCTTGATCATGGCTTTCAGGAAGTCCCATAATTTTTTAAATTGTCTCTCCTGGATCTATTTTCCAGGTCAATTGTTTTTTTCGATGAGATATTTTACATTGTCTTCCATTTTATCATTCTTTTGGTTTTGTTTGGTGATTTCTTGGTTTCTCAGAAAGTCATTAGCCTCTGTCTGATCCATTCTAATTCTGAGAGAACTATTCTCTTCAGTGAGCTTTTGAATCTCTTTTTGCATTTGGCTAATTCTGCTTTTGGAAGCATTCTTCTCCTCATTGACTTTTTGAACCTCTTTTGCCAATTGAGTGAGCCTATTTTTCAAGGTGTTATTTTCTTCAGCATTTTTTTGGGTCTCCTTTAGCAAGGTATTGACCCATTTTTCATGCTTTTCTTGCATCTCCCTCATTTCTCTTCCCAGTTTTTCCTCCACTTGTCTAACTTGATTTTCAAAATCCTTTTTGAGCTCTTCCATGACATGAGCCCACTGGACATCCACCTCGGATGTCTGGGATAGAGAGGCCCCGACCTCCACGTCTTTCCCTGATGGTAAGAATTGTTCCTCGTCATCTGAAACAAAAGGCGGGAACATCTGTCCCCCAGGAAAGTAGCTTTCTATGGTCTTATTTTTCTTCCCGTTTCTGAGCATATTCCCAGCCAGTTACTTGACTTCTGAGATTCCTCTACACCCCCACCTATATCCGCCCAGCTAGTGTTTGGGGTCTGAGATTCAAATGCTGCTCCCCAGCCTCAGGGCTTTCTGTGTTGGGGGCTGCTACTGTGCAATGTGAGCTTAAGTTCTGGTTCTCAGGTAGGGGCAGGGCCGCCTCCCAGGCTCAGTTCCCTCAGGGGGTTTATTCGAAGACCTTCGGTAATGGCCCTGAGCACCTGTCTGCTCCGGGAGCTCCAGGCTGCCGCTACCTCTGCTGCTGCATCTGCCACTGCCTCCTGCAGGGGCCTGAGTTGTGGAGACACCTTGCTCCCCTCTCAGCCAGCCCAGAAGTCTCTTTCACTGACCTTTAGCTCCTGTGGGTGGAGGGACCTTCGCGGCTGCCAGCGGTTCTGTCCCTGAAGCCTGCCCGGATCTTCTCCTCTGGGGGCCATGAGGGCAGGGCAGCGCAGGGGTGGGCTCAACTGTCGGGAGCATGACGGACCCCTGGGGATGGCTTTCCAGGGCTCCTAGGAATGGAAATCTCTTTCATTGTGTTTCTGCTCAGCTTGTACTGCTCCAGAATTTGTGGGGAGTTCTTTTTACAGAAAATTTATGGGCTGTGGGTTCGGATGTAGCATACGTGAGTCTTTCTACTCCACCATCTTGCCAGAATTTTTTAAGTCATTCATTTCAGTGACATTCTAAGTCTACCAGAAAATATTCTCTTACACTGTGGTTGTTGCTGTGTATAAAGTTCTTGTAGTTTTGCTCCTTTTACTCAGTATCAGTTCATATAAGTCTTTTCAGGGTTCCTTGAAGTATTTCTGTTCACCATTTCTTTTTTGGGGGGTGGAAAAACTTTTTATTGTAGGTGCAGTGAGACAGCTGGACACAGTTCAGATGATTCCAATTTTGTTGGCAACATCCAAAGCACTATAGTCTGGAGCAAGATGGACATAAACTTTCTTCTCTCCATCAGGCCAGATCAGTATGCTGACCTTGGCCACATCGATGTCATATAGCTTCTTTACTGCCTGCTTGATCTGATGCTTGTTGGCCTTGAGGTCCATAATGAAAACTAGGGTTTTATTGTCTTCAGTCTTCTTTGTAGCAGACTCACTGATCAAGGGAAGCTTAACGATGGCATAGTGATCAAGCTTGTTTCTCTGAGGGCCACTTTTCCGAGGTTATTTGGGCTGCCTTCTTAGTCTTAGTGTCTTGGGGCACTGGAAGGTGGAAGACATTCGGATCTTCTTCTTTTTGTGGCTATAGACACCCCTCAACAGCACTTTCTTGGCCTTCAAGGCTTTGGACTTGGCTTCTGTCTTGAGGGGGACAACGGATTCCTTCTTTCCCTTCGGCGCCATCTTGGGGAAATGCCTCTTCACCATTTCTTACAGCACAATAGTATTCCATTACATTCATATGCCACAATTTATTCAGCCATTCCCCAATTGATGGGCGTCCCCTTGATTTCCAGCTTGTGGCCACCACAAAGAGTACTGCTACAAATATTTTTGTACATATAAGATCTTTCCCATTTTTATCATCTCTTGGGGATACAGTCTTAGAAGTGCTATTGCTGGGTCAAAGCGTATGCACATTTTTGTAGCCTTTTGGACAAAGTTCCAAATTGCTCTCCAGAATGGCTGGATCAGCTCACAGCTCCACCAACAATGAATTAGTGTTCAAACTCTCCCACATCTTCTCCAACATTTATAATCTTCCTTTTCTGTCACGTTAGCCCATCTGATAGGTGTGATACAGTATCTCAGAATTGTTTTGATTTGCATCTCTCTAATCAAGGGTGACTTAGAGCATCTTTTCATATGACTATAGGTAGTTTTGATTTCTTCCTCTAAAAAGTGCCTGTTCATATACTTTGACCATTTTTCAATTGGGGAATGACTTGTAGTCTTGCACATTTGACTCAGTTCTCTATATATTTAAAAATGAGTCCTTTATCACAGACACTAGTTGTAAAAATTCCCATTTCTATGCTTCCTTCCTAATCTTGGTTGCATTGGGTTTTTTTAATGCAAAACCTTTTCAATTTAATGTAATCAGAGTTATCCATTTTGCACTTCATAATGTTTTCTGCCTCTTCTTTAGACAAAAATTTTTCCCTTCCCCATAAATCCGATAAGTACACTATTCTTGCTCCACTAACTTGGTTATAGCATCAGTCTTTATACCTAGATCATGTACCCACTTCAACTTTTTGTTGTAAATGGTGTCAGGTATTGGTTTATGACTAGTTTCCACCATACTGTTATCCAATTTTCACAGCAATTTTTCGCAACAGTGAATTTTTATCCCAGAAACTAGGGTCCATGGGTATATTAAAGAGAAGATTGCTGAATTCATTGACTACTGTGTCTTGGGTACCTAACTTTTCACTGGTCTACCCTTCTGTTTCTTATCCAGTAACAAATGGTTTTGATAATTGTTGTTTGGTAATATAATTTGAGATCTGGTAGAGCTAGGCCACCTTCGCTAGAATTTCTTTTCATTAGTTCCCTTGATATTCTGGAGGTTTTGTTCTTCCAGATTAATTTTGACATTATTTTTTCTAGCTCTACAAAGTAGTTATCTGATAGTTTGATTGGTATGGCATTGAATCAGTAAACTAAATAAGGTAGAATGGTCATTTTTACTATATTGCCTCGGCCTACCTATGAGCAACTGATGTTATTACACTTACTTAGATCCGACTTTATTTGTGTAAAAAGTGTTTTGTAGTTTTGTTCATACAGTCCCTGGGTTTGCTTTGGCAGGTAGACTCCTAAATATTTTATAGTGTCTACCCTAGTTTTAAATGAGATTTCTCTTTCTATATCTTACTGCTGACCTTTGTTACTAACATACACAAATGCAGAAGATTTGTGTGGGTTTATTTTGTAACTTGCAACTTTGCCAAAGTTGTTTATTATTTCAAGCAGTTTTTTGCTTGATTCTCTGGGATTCTCTAAGTATATCAACATATTATCTGCAGAGAGTGGTAACTTAGTTTCTTCTTTGATTATTCTAATTCCTTCGATTTCTTCTTCCCTTATTGCTACAGCTAATATTTCTAGTAACATATTGAGTAATAGTAGTGATAATGGGCATTCTTGTTTCACCTTTGCTCTTATTGGAAATGTATCTAGGTTATCCTCGTTGCATATACTGCTTGCTAAAAGTTTCAGATAGATACTGCTTATTATATTATGGAGGTTCCATTTATTCCTATATTCTCCAGTGTTTTCAATAGGAATGGTGGTTGTATTTTGTCAAAAGCGTTTTCTGCATCTATGGAGATAATTATGTGATTTCTGTTCGTTTTGTGGTTGATATGATCAACAATGTTAATAGTTTCCCTAATACTGAACTAGGCCTGCATTCTTTGTATGAATCTTACCTAACCATAATGTATTGTTCTCGTGATTAGTTGCTGTATTCTTTTTGATTATATCTTATTTAAAAATTTTTGCACCAATATTCATTAGGGAAATTGGTCTATGATTTTTTTACTGTTTTAGCCCTTTCTGGTTTAGGTGTCAAAACCATATTTGTATCATCAAAAGAATTTAAGAGGACTCCTTCTTCCCCAGTTTTTTTCCCAAATAGTCTGTATAGTATTGGAATTAACTCTTCTTTAAATGTTTGATAGAATTCATTTTTGAATCTGTCTGGCCCTGGAGATTTTTTTCCTACAGAGTTCTTTGATAGCTTGTTCAATTTCTTTTTCTGAAATGGAGTTATTTAAGTATTGAGCTTCCTCTTATGTTAGTCTGGGCAAATTGTATCTTTTCAAATAACCATCCATCTGATTTAGATTGCTGCATTTATTGGCATAGAGTTGGACAAAGCAATTTGTTATTATTGTTTTAATTTCCTCCTCACTGGAGATGAGTTCATTCTTTTCATTTTTTATATTGGTAATTTGGAATTCTTCTTTCTTTTTGTAAATAAAATTGGTGGGTAGAGCTAAGATGGCGGAGTGAGAACAACTACTCACCTAAGCTCTTAGACAATCTCCCTCAGGTACCTCTAAAAAGAGAATCTGATTAAATTTTGGAAGTGCAGAATCCAACTGGAGACAGACTGTGGAAGTTTCACAGCCCAGGACAGACTGGAAAATCGACGGGAAGAATCTGTTCACAAGAGTGGAGGAGCATACAGCACACATCACATTGCTTCCTGGACAGCCCGGGGCAAGGCAGAGTGGGAAAGCTCCAGAGAGGTCTGAAGAAGTGGCAACACCACGGGACAGCAGCTCAGGGTGATAGTTAAGCAGAGCCAAGCGAGTGAGAGCCAAGGAAGGAGGCCTAGGAATCTGCATCAGCTTTGCCTGAGACTTTCATCCAGCAGATTAAATGTCTGTAAGTCACCTACTCGAAATTCCAGTATTCAAAATGGCAGAGTGATCAGTAAATATTCTCTCCCCCTCCCCTTGTTGACCTTAAAAGAACCGTAAAATATTTTCCCAGAAAAATCCTGGATCAGTGGAATCACCAGAAGGGGCAAAAAGTCCCGTATCACCTGAGGCTAAGAAAACTGCCAAAGAATATCCCTCTTACTGTGGTGGAGCAATGAAAGGGACCAAGACAGTGGGAGATCCAGTAGGGTGGAGCATCGCCCTAGGACCCAGGCATGCCTCAGTGCACCAGGGGAAATAGGAAGAAAATAGAGTAGCCAGGATCACCAAGCCCTGAGCTTGCTTTTACTCTAGCTCAGCTGGGGAGATCTCCAGTGACCAGACCACCCATCCCCCACACTTAACAAGATAGCTCCAGGGATAATCTACAAAAACACAAACAGAATTCTTCTGCCTTTGCTTTCTCACACCAGCAAGCTCAGCACCAGGTTCTTCAGCATCTAGCTGAAAGAACCAGAGGCCACAACACACAAAGCCTCACTATCATGAGCAAGAAGCAAAGAAGGAAGGAAAAGACCATAGAATCTTTCTACAGGGACAAGGACCAAAACAGGAATACCCAACAGGTCAGTATTGAGACTTTACTCCCATCTGAAACTTCAGAATGGACTATGAACTGCTTGCATGCACAAGGAGAACTCCTGGAACAGCTGAAGAAGGAAAGAGAAGAAAAAAATGACCAATGATATTAAAAGTATGAAAAAAGAATTCACGAAAGAGAGCGGCTATTTAAAAAGGAAAATTGAACAAATGGAAAGGGAAGCATAACACCTAACTGGAAAAATGGGACAAATGGAAAATGAAGCACAATACCTAACTGAGAAAATTGGACAAATGGAAAAAGAAGTACAAAAACTAACTAAAGAACATAATTTCTTAAAAGGAATAATTGCACAGATGGAAAAGGAGATGCAAATGTTTACTGAAGAAAACAATTTGATGAAAATTAGAATTGGACAAATAGAAGCTAATGACTATGAGACATCAAGAATTACTCAAATAAAATCTAAACAATGAAAAGATGGAAGGAAATGTAAAATATATTATTGGAAAAACAACTGACCTGGAAAATAAATCCAGGAGAGGAATTTTAAGAATTATTGCCCTACCAGAAAGCAATGATGAAAAAAAGAGATTAGACAATATCTTCCAAGAAATCAACAGGGAAAACTCCCCAGAAGTACTAGATCCAGAGATTCAGAGGGCAAAATAGTCACAGAAATAATCCATCGTTCACTTCCTGAAAGGGATCCCAAACTAAAAACACCAAGAAATACTGTTGCCAAATTCCAGAACTTTCAAGTGACAGAGAAAATACTACAGGCAGCTAGAAAGAAATCATTCAGATATTAAGGAACTACAGTGAGGATCACACAGGACTTTGTAATGTCTACAATAAAAGATTGAAGGAATTGTAATATGATATTTCACAAGGCAAAGGATCTGGGACTACAACCAAGAATCAAACACACAGCAAAGTTCAGAATAACATTTCGGGCAAGTCTATGGATATTCAATGAAATAAGGGATTTCCAGCCCTTCCTAATAAAGGGGCCAGAACTCAATAGAAAATCCGATCTCCAAAAGCAGATCTCAAGAGAAGCATAAAAAGGTAAACATGGGAAAAGAAAATTTCTTACTCAATTTGGGCAAACTGTTTGAGCAAACCTTCTTATAAAGGAAGAGGACACCCATTAAGAATTATATATCTATTATGAAATATAAAAGGGATATACATAGATAGACGGAACAGGTATAAAGTGAATGATGTGATTGTAAAAATGTGATTTAAGCATGCAAAGGGATGTTAACAGGAGATGGGAATAGGAGGCAGCAGAAAATGGTAAATTACATCACAGGAAGAAGTAAAAATTATATTACAGTAGAGGGAAAGAGGGAAGGGAGCTTAGCATTGTTTGAGAGGTACTTTCATCTGATTTGGTTCAAGGAGGAAACGACAAACTTAATTAAGTGTATAAATCTAACCAGATCTCTGGAGAAAATTGAATGGGGATAGAAAGGAATATATATTTTTCTCAGCAGTACATGGCACATATACAAAAACTGACAATGTACTAGGCGATAAAAACCTCACAGTCCAGTGAAGAAAGGCAGAGACAGTGAATGCGTCCTTCACAGATCATAATGCAATAAAAATCATAAGCAATAAAAGGCCATGGAAAGATAGGCCAAACATTATTCAGAAACTAAGTAATCTAATCCTAAAGAAGAAGTTGGTTAAACAACAAATAGAAATAATCAACAATTTCATTCAAGAGAACGATAATAATGAGACAACCTAACAAATCTTATGGCATACTTCAAAAGCTGTACTTAGGGGAAGTGTTATATCTTTGAATGCCTGCGTGATTAAAATGGAGAAAGAAAAGATCAATAAATTGGACAAGCAGCTGCAAAACGTCGCAAAAGAACAAATTGAAAATTCCCAAGTAAATATCAAATAAGAAATACTGAAAACGGAAGGAAGATCAATGAAATTGAAATTAAGAAAACTATTGAACTAATAAATAAAACAAAGTGTTGGTTTTATGAAAAACAATAAAATTGATAAACCTTTGATCAATTTGATTACAAAAAAGAAAAAGGAAAACCAAATTACTTATATCAAAAAAGAAAAGAGGGTGAACTCACCTACAATGAGGAGGAAATTAAAATAATAATTAGAAAGTACTTTGCCCAATTTTATGCCCATAAATTCTACAACCTAAAGGAGATGGAAGATTATTTTTAAAAATATAAATGGCCCAGATTAACAAAAGGGGAAGTTGAATACTAAAACAATCCAATCTCAGAAGAAGTAATTGAAGAAGCCATCAATGAACGTCCTAAGAAAAAAATCTCCAGGGCTAGATGGATTCACAAATGAGTTCGATCAAATATTTAAAGAACAGTTCATTCCAATACTATACAGACTATTTGGGAAAACCGGGGAAGGAGGAGTCCTCTCAAATTCTTTTTATGGTAAAAGTATAGTTTTGATACCTAAACCAGAAAGACCTAAAACAGTGGAATAAAATTATAGAGCAACTTCCCTAATGAATACAGATACTAAAATTTTAAAAAGATTTTAGCAAAAAGAATACAGCCAATTAGCATGAGAATAATACATTATAATCAGGTGGGATTCATACAAGGAATGCAGGACTGATTCAATATTAGGAAAACTATTAGCATTATTGATCATATCAACAACAAACCTAACAGAAACCACATAATTATCTCCATAGATGCAGAAAAAGCTTTTGACAAAATACAATCCCCATTCCTATTGAAAACACTGGAGAATATAGGAATAAATGGAACCTTCCATAAAATAATAAGCAGTATCTATCCGAAACGTTCAGCAAGCATTATAAGCAGTGAGGATAAGCTAGATACCTTTCCACTAAGATCAGGAGTGAAAAAATGATATCCATCATCACCACTATTATTCAATATGGTACTAGAAATGTTAACTGTAGCAATTAGAGAAGATAAATAAATTGAAGGAATTAGAATAGACAGAGAAGAAACTAAGTTATCACTTCTTGCAGATGGTATGATGATACACTTAGAGAATCACAGATATTCAAGTGAAAAAACTACCTGAAATAATAAACAACTTTGGCAAAGTTGTAAGTTACAAAATAAACCCACAGAAATCTTCTGTATTTCTGTATGCTACTGGCAAATCCCAATAGCAAGGGATAGAAAGAAATATCCCATTTAAAACTAAGGAAGATGCTGTAAAGTATTTGGGCATCTGCCTGCCAAAACAAATCCAGGGACTATATAAACACAATTACAAGACACTTTTTCACAAATAAATTCAGATCTAAGAAATTGGAAAACCATCAATTGCTCGTGATTAGGCTGAGCCAGTATAATAAAAATGACAATTCCACCTAAATTTGTTCACTTGTTTAGTGGAATACTCATCAAACTATCTGATAGTTATTTTCTAGAGCTGGAAAAAGTAATATCAAAATTCATGTGGAGGATTGGAAGGTCTAGGATAGCAAGGAAACTAATGAAAAGAAATACGAGAGAAGGTGGCCTAGCTCTACCAGATCTCAAATTGTATTACAAAGCAGCAATTATCAAAACCCCTTGGTACCTGCCTAAGAAACAGAAGGGTGGACAAGTGGAATATCCTAGGTACTCAAGACACTGCAGTCAATGATTAGAGGAGTCTACTCTTTGATAAACCAAAGGACCCCACCTTATGGGATAAGAACTCACTGTTTGACAAAAATTATTGGGAAAACGACAGCAGAAACTCGACATAGACCAATGCCTGATACTGTACACAAGAATAAAGTCCAAATGGGTACATGATCTAGGTGTGTACTATGGTACTAGGAACTGTGGACAAATTATTGGAGAAACAAATGGTATATTTATCAGATTTATGGAGAAGGGAAGAATTTCTGACTAAACAAGAGACGGAAAGCATTATGAAGTGCAAGATCAATAATTCTGATTTCATTAAACTGAAAAGTTTTTACACCACGTACCCTAATGCATCCAAGAGTCAGAGGGTTGGAGAAAACTGGTAAAGAATTTTTGCGACTAGTGTCTGTGATGAAGACCTCATGTCTAAAACATATAGGGAACTGAGTCAAATGTACAAGAATACAAGTTATTCCCCAATTGATAAATGGTCAAAGGATAAGAACAGGCAGTTTTCAGAGGAACAAATTGAAGATATTGATAATCATATGAAAAAATGCTCTAAATCACTCTTTATTAGAGAGATGCAAATCAAAACAATTCTGAGGTACCACATCACATCTGTCAGATTGACTAACATGACAGAACAGGAAGATAATAAATGTTGGAGAGGATGTTGGAAAGTTGGAACACTAATTCATTGTTGTTGGAACTGTGAGCTTATCCAACTATTCTGGATAGCAATTTGGAACTATGCTCAAAGGACTACAAAAATGTGCATACCCTTTGACCCAGCAACACCACTTCTAGGACTGTATCCCTAAGAGATCATAAAAATGGGAAAGGGTCTCACATGTACAAAAACATTTGTAGCAGCATTCTTTGTGGTAGCCAAAAAACTGGAAATCAAGGGGATGCTCATCAATTTGGGAATGGCTGAATAAATTACTGTTTATGAATGCAATGGAATACTTTTGTGCCATAAGAAATGATGAACAGGAAGACTTCAGAGAGACTTGGAAAGAATTATACGAACTGATGTTTAGCGAAAGGAGCAGAACCAGGAGAACTTTGTGTACAGCAACGATCACAATGTGGGAGAGTTTTTTCTGGTAGACCTGGAACTTCACTGAAACACAAGGACTAAAAAAAAAAAATTCCCAATGTTTTTTTAAGGCAAAATGCCTTCCACATCCACAGAAAGAACCATGGAATTTGATCATAGCAGATCATTTTCTTTTGTGTTACGTTTTGGTTTGTTATATGATTTCTCCCATTAATTTAATTCTTCTACTCAGCATGACTATAGTGAAAATGTATATAATAGGAATGTATGCATAGAACCTATACAAAATTGTATGCTGACTGGAGAAGGGAGGCAGAAGGTAGGGGGGATGTAGGGGGAAAATCTAAATTATGTGGTGATGATTGTAGGACACTGATAATAAAAAAAATAAGAAAATAAATTAAATCGACAAAAGGTTTATCAATTTTATTGGTTTTTTTTCATAAAATCAACTCTGTTTTATATATTAGTTCAACAGTTTTCTTAATTTCACCTTTATTAATCTCTCTGTTGGTTTTCAGTATTTCGGGGGGGCGGAGCCAAGATGGCAGAGTGAGAGCAACGACTCACCTAAGCTCTCGGACAAACTCCTCCAGGTACCTCTGAAAGGAGAATCTGACCAAATTTTGGAGGTGCGGAATTGAGTGGGAGACAGACAGTGACGGATTCGGAGCTCAGGTTGGACTGGAAGGTCCATGGGAAGGATCTGTTCTGCGGGGGTGAGCCCACAGTGCACAGCGCAGGGTGGCCAGCACAGCAGAGCAGAAGGGACCCGAGAAACCTGAGTGGCAGGCGGAACCAGAGGAGCGGCACCCAGGGCGGGAGACAAGCCGAACCGAGTCAGTAAGAGCCGCGGAGAGCAACATATCAGTGCAGCAGCTCCTGAGACCTTCAGTCCGAAGATCAAGCTTCGGTAAGTCACCTACTTAAACTTCCGGGAACCAGGATGGCGGAGTGATCAGTAAATGCTCTCTCCTCCCCCCTCGATAACCGTGAAAGAACCATAAAATATTTCCCCAGAAAAATCCCAGATCAGTAGAAATAGAAGAAGGAGACAAACAGTCTCATAACACCTGAGACAAGGAAAATAGCTAAGGGGGAATTCCTCCTACGGTGACAGAGACAAACCGGAAGGACAGAAGACCCAGGGCAGAGAAAACTTGCACTAGGACCCAGGCAAGCCTCAGCGCCAGGAGAGGAGCCCCAGGAGGGGGGGGGGACACGCATTAGCATCTAGGTATGCCTCAGCTTTCCAGGGGAATCAGAAAGACAATAGGGCTGCTGGAATTACCGGCCCCTGAGCTTGCCTTTGCCTCAGTTCAGCTGAGGAGATCTCCTGTGACCAGACCACCCCTACCCCCCCACTTAACAAGCTAAACCCAGAGTTGATCAGGGAAACACCAAACAAAAACCTGCTTTTAGCTTTTTCACACATCAGCTTAGCAAGAAGTTCTCTAGCTTCTAACTGAAAGAACCAGAAGCCACCACACTCAATCAACATCATGAACAGGAAAAAGCAGAGGGCCGAAAGAACCATAGAATCTTTCTATGAGGATAAGGACCAAAACACAAACCTCAAAGAGGTCACAGCTGAGACTGTACTTCCATCTGAAACTTCAGAAGGGACTATGAACTGCTTGCAAGCACAAGCAGCTCTCCTGGAAAAGTTGAAGAAGGAAATAGAAAATAAACTGGCCAACGATTTTAAAATTATTAAGAAAGAATTCACTGATGAGAACATCTCCTTGAAAAGGAAAATTGAACAAATGGAAAAAGAAGTTCAAAAATTAACTGGAGAAAATAACTTCCTAAAAGGGCAAATGGAAAAAGAAGTTCAAAAATTAACTGGAGAAAATAACTTCCTAAAAGGGCAAATGGAAAAGGAAGTACAAAAATTAGCTGGAGAAAATAACTCCTTAAAAGGAAAAATTGGCCAGGTGGAAAAGGAGATACAAAAGTTAACGGAAGAAAACAATTTTTTTTTCAGGATTTCTAATTTGATATTTCCTTGAGAATTTTCAATTTGTTCTTTTTCGAACTTTTTCAGCTGCATACCCAATATATTGATCTCCTCTTTCTCTATTTTATTCATGCAAATATTCAAAGATATAAAACTTCCCCTAAGAACTGCTTTCTTCTATCTTTTCATTGTTTAGATTTTATTTGAGTGATTCTTGATGTTTCATAGTCATTAGCTTCTACTTGTCCAATTCTAATTTTCATCAAATTGTTTTCTTCAGTTAACTTTTGCATCTCCTTTTCCATCTGTCCAATTTTTCATTTTAAGGAATTATTTTCTGCAATTAGTTTTTGTACTTCCTTTTTTAATTTGTCCAGTTTTCCCAGTAAGGTTTTCTGCTTCCTTTTCCATTTGTGCAATTTTCCTTTTTAAGGACCTGTTCTCTTCAGTGATTCTTTTTTCATATTTTTAAGATCATTGGTCAGTGTTTCTTCTATTTCTCTAATGTGGTTTTCAAAATCCTTTCAGAGTTCTTCCAAGAAGGCTACCAGTTCATATTCCCTTCCGAAGTTTCAGATGGTAGTACAGCCTTAATACTGAACTCTTTGGTATTTGTGTTTTGGCCCTTGCACCCAGAGAGAGATTCTGTGTCTTTTTTTCTACTTTGCTTTTTACTCATGATAATATCCCTTTTCCTGGCTTTTAAGGTAGATCTCTGCATCTGTGGCACAAGGAGCTCTGTCCCACAGTTTTTGTGCCTAAAACTTGAGACTTTGTGTGTTGTGCCCTCTGGTTCTTTCAGCTAATAATTAAATGCTGCAACTTACCTGGTGCTGAGCTGGCTGGTGTTTCAAAGCAGAGGCTAGGTGAGGTCGTTTTGGGTTTCCCTGCAACTACCCTGGAGGTGGCTCATTAAGTGTGGGGGCAAGTTGGTCTGAACTCCAGAAGCTCCTCTGCTGAGCTGGAGCATGTTCAAGCTCAGCTTTCTGCACTAGTGTGTTCCCAATTCCACTGGGGTGTTGAGGCATGCCTGCATTCCTGGTGTTGGCAGTTGCTGGCTTCACTCCCCTGGGGTTCAGGATCTTCACCCAGTTTGTTGAGGTGGGAGTGTCTGGGACAGCTCTGATCCTGCACCGTTTGCCTTTGACCACAGCAAGAGGAGCCCTCCTTAGCGAACTTTTTAGCCTCCCATGCTGGGAGTCTGTTTACCCTTCCTACTGCTCCCACTGTGCCAGGGGTTTTTCCCAGGAGATAATCTCTGGGCTCGTCAAAGTCAACAAGGGGAGGGAGATAGTAGTTACGGATCACTCTGCAATCTTGGCTCCCAGAACTGCAAGTCAGAACATCCCGTTTTTACAAAGGAAATTCTACAGTGGTCAGTTTGTTTTTGTAACATGGAAAGGTAGTTTGTCTTAGTGAGACGCATTCATGAGTTATTGCAAGGCATGGTGCCCTTGGGCTGGGGAGAAAACTGTCAGCTATAGTGTTTTGAGACTAGGGAGAAATGTGATCTTAGAATTGGGTTCTAAGGAGAAGCACCCAAGTACCTCATCCTGATGACTTTGGTGTCTGCAATGCTTGAAGAAGCTCTAAGCACTCCACAGCACTGACTTCAGCTACCTTCATGGCTATTGGAAAACATTGTTCTCCGTCCCTTCCAGGGTGGAGAGGCATCTGCACATGGTTAGGCTACACATTCATCTAACTCTCTCATGGATTTGAAACACCTGGGCTACACTCACCCTGGTTTATTCTGTCTGCTGAGATGGTTTTACCAGAATTTGACCACTGTGCAAGTGATCACTTCTCAGGGAGGACTCAAATTTCTGGTGGGAGGGTTACTGAGCCCCCTTTCAGGGCTACTCATTCACTTTTGTTGTCTACATGTCCCCCATTTCTCACCTATGGATCCTATGTCACCGTAAGAGAGAATTTTGCAACCTATAATTTTGCAAACACTTGGAAAATGGTAGCCAAATTCTTTGCAAGTGGAGCCCTACTTTGCCACTAGGCATTCAGACTGAGTATTAGAGGGAACTGACTCTGTCAGCATTTTTATCAATACAGTCCACTGAGGGGCTGACCCAAGAATGCCAAATAGCCGCATGGAACTGCTGGAGCTCTTCCCCTAAAGCCCTTAAAATATCTGTAAAAATGTCTCTAAACAAATTCTAGAGCAGCCTAAATCGCAAAATAACAGAATAAAACAGATTTATATCCCAAGACAATCTTGAAGCCTGACAGGAAATGTCTATTAAACAAAGTGCTCAAAACAGAGCACAGCCTCGTGTGGGCCACACTTCATGGACAGGATGGGAGAAGGCTTCAGGGCACTGAATTACAGGCAGTAGCTGCGGTTTTAATATTTCTCAACCCACAAACCACAAAGATAGCTTCAAAAGTCAGTGAGAAAGCTCTTTCACCTGGGTGAGAGGGGGGCCACCCCAGTCCCAGGGCAGCAGCAGCCACTTCGGGAGGTCTGGGTCTAAAGACCCTGGGGGAGCCAATCAACTTATCTGTGTCTCAGGACTGTATGGTGGTCCTGGGGTGAGGACGAATACTGGAGTGGCCTGAGCTGGAGGCAGCTATGGGAACGGAATCATACTTGTAGTACCAGGGCAATAAAGAGTGCTTCTGGTTGCTCACAGGTCCAAGCTCAGACCAGGAGAGGAGTAACACCTCTCCTTCGATCATACCACATTGGAGGAACAGAGAACTTACAGATCCCTAGAGATATCTTGGAGAAAAGCTACACAAACTTCTGAATCCTAAGGTATGATATCCTCCACTTGAAAAGGGGCTCAAAAGTCAAGTTATTGGCTGAGAAAATGCCCCTAAAGGTGGAAAATAAGATTCAAAAAGGTTACTTTCTTGATCAAAAAGTATTTCCTTCCATGTATTTGGAAGAGGAAGAACAACGCATACAATCAGAAGAAAATAGTAAGGCCAAGGCTCCTATATCCAAAGCCTCCCTTCAAAATACGAAATGGTCTCAGGCCACAGAAGAGTTTTTAAAATCAAGTAAGAGAAGCAGAGGAAAAGTCGGGAAGAGATATGAGAGCAATGCAAAAAAATCATGAAGAGTAAGTCAACTGCTTGCTAAAGGAGACCCAAAAAATGCTGAAGAAAATAACTCCTTTTCCTTTCACTGGGAATCAGGTCATATAAGTCTTTCCAGGCCTCTCTGAAGTATTCCTGTTCATCATTTCTTATAGTGCAATAGTATTCCATTACATCCATATACCATAATTTATTTAGCCATTCCGCAATCGATGGGCATCCCTTTGATTTCCAGTTTTTGACCACCATGAAGAGAGGTGCTTTAGATCTTTTTGTACATGAGGGACCCTTTCCTATTTCTATGATCTCTTGGGGATACAGTCCTAGGAGCAGTATTGCTGGGTCAAAGGTATGCACAACTTGTTTTTGCACTCAGCAACAACTATAGTGTGTGAGAAATTTTTCTGGTAGACTTAGTATTTCATTGGAATGCAAGGACGTAAATAATTCCCAATGATCTCTTAAGGCAAAACGACTTCCACGTCCAGGGAAAGAACTATGGAATTCGATCTCAGAATAAAGCGGATCATTCTCTCTTGTATTACGCTTTGGTTTGTTTTATGATAACTCCCATTCATTTTAATTCTTCTATGCAACATGACTAAAGTGAAAATGTATTTAGTAGGAATGTATTTGGAGAATCTATATAAAACTTTATGCCACCTCATGAGGAGGTGAGGAGAAGGGGGGGAAGTAGGGGGAAAATCTAAGATATATGGAAGAGATTGTAAAACACTGAAAACACTTAAAATAATAAAGAAATTAAAAAATAAAATAACACCTTTTAAAGTAATCTAACTGAAATGGCAAAAGAGGTCCAAAAAGGGAATGATGAGATGAATGACTTTTTAAAAAGCAGAATTAGTCAAATGGAAAAAGAGATCCAAAAATGCATCAAAGAAAATAATTCTTTAAAAATTATAATGAAGGAGATGGAAGCAAGGGACCTTATTAAAGATCAAGCAATTATAAAACAAAATCAAAAGAATGAAAAAATAGAAAACAATGTGAAATATCTCATGGGAAAAATAACTGACCTGGAGAATATATCCAGGAGAGATAATTTAAAAACCATGATCAAAAAAGAGCTTAGACATCATCTTCCAAGAAAGCATCAAGAAAAACTACCCTGATATTCTAGAAGCAGACAGTAGGATAGAAATGGAAAGAATCCACCAATCTAACTCTTGAAAGACATCCAAAAGGCAAACTCCTAGGAATATTGTAGCCAAATTTTGCAGTTCCAAGGTTTAGGAGAAAATATTCCAAGCAGGTAGAAAGAAACAGTTAAACTACTGTGGAAATACAATCAGAATAACACAGAATTTTTCAGCTTCTACCTTAAGGGATAGCAGGGCTTGGAATATGATATTCCAGAGGTCAGAGGAGCTAGGATTAAAACCAAGAATCACCTACCCAGCAAAACTGAGTATAATACTTCAGGGGAAAAAATGGAATGTCAATGAAGTAGAGGACTTCCAAACATTCTTTTTGAAAAGACCAGAGGTGAATGGAAAGTTTACTTTCAATATAAGAATCAAGAGAAACATGAAAATGTAAACAGGAAAGACGAGCCATAAAGAACTCATTAAAGTTAAACTGTTTACATTCTTACACGGAAAGATGATATTTATAACTCATGAGATCTTTTTCAGTATTAGGGTAATTAGAAGGAATACACACACACACACGTACACACAGGTATGCATGTATATACACTTATGCATGTATATATATGTACATATACATATATGTATATGTATATATACCCATATATACACATACACATATATGTAGGTATGTATGTGTATATAAGTGTATGTATATTATATTTGTTTATGTATATGTGTCAATAGGTCTATGTACATAGGTGTATGTGTGTATATGCGTGTGTGCATATACGCATATATGCGTATGTGTATGTATAAACATATATACATACACATACATATACATGCATATTTATATAATATATGTATGTGCACAGATTAGACAGATGCCACAGGGTGAACTGAATATGAAGGTAGAATACCTAAAAATTAAAATTACTCTTGAATGGAATGTACTAGGTGTAAGAGAAAGGGAGAGGTAGAATGTAGCAAATCATCTCACCTAAAAGAGGCAAGAAAGAAATTTTACAATGGAGGGGAATAGGGAACAAATAAGCCTTACTCTCATGGGATTTGGTTAAAGAGAGAATAATACCCACTAAATTGGTTGGGAATAAGAGAGAGAAGATAAAGGAAGGGACAGCAAATTAGGGAAAGGGTTAATCGGAAGCAAACACTATTGTAGGGGGACAGGTCAAGGGAGAGAATGGAGTAAATGGAGGGCAGTACAGGAGAGAGAGAAATATGGTTAGTCTTTCACAACATAGCTGGTGTGGAAATGTTTTGCATATACGACGTGCATTTAATTGCTTGCTTTCTCAATGAGTGTGGGTGGGTGGGTGGGAGGAAGGGAGAGAATAAGGAACTGAAAACTTTAAAAATGAATGTTAAGAATTGTTTTCGAATGCAATTGGGAAATAAGATTTGCAGGTAATGGGGTATATAAATTTTTTTTTTTGCCCTACAGAAAAATAAAGGAGAGGGAGATGGAAGAGCTGGGGCTAGTAAAAGGAAGGACAGACCGGAGGAAAGGGTAGATGTGGTACATGTCTTTCTGGGGTGGCGATGGGAGAGATGGGGAGAAAACATGGAATTGAAATTCTTGTGGAAGTGAATGTTGAAAAGTGAAAACTTATGTATTAAAAAATACAATCAACTGAGTTTGGAATCCATTCACAGTACTCAAGTATTCTTTTCAACTGGGCCTGTGAATGAATTGGTATGGTTACCCCTTCTTAAGAGGTAGAATGTAACCATTCACATCTTACTGTGTGTGACTCTTCTGGTTAGGGCAGTGATTTCATTGGTGAAGGGGTGAGGTTCTCAAAATTTTTGGTTTCAGGACCCTATAAATACTTTGAAAATTCACCGAGGATTCCAAAGACTTTTTGGTTATGTGGGTTATTTCTCTTGATACAATACAAGAAATCAAAACATTTTAGCATTATTATAAAAATAGTTTTAATCTTGTAGACCCTCAGAAGGGGCATCCTCAGGTTTTTCATTACTACACTTTGAGAATCTGTAAAAGGGGGAGAGTAGTCAGGTGGCACAGTTAATAGGACTCCAGCCCTGAAGTTAGGAGGACCTGAGTTCAAATTTGGCCTCAGACACTTACTATCTGTGTGACACTGGGAAAGTCACTTACTGCCTAATTGGAGAGAGAGAGAGAGAGAGAGAGAGAGAGAGAGAGAGAGAGAGACAGAGAGAGACAGAGAGAGACAGAGAGAGACAGAGACAGAGAGACAGAGAGAATATCTCTGAAAAGGACCTGGGATAAAGGAAGATGTGAAACTCACCCTGCCCATTTGGGTCACCTCTTTTTCTGCAAGTATGTTAATTCTGTCTTTGGGAGCAGCCTTGAACACTTAAAGGTTAAGTCATTTCCAGGGAGTGGCAGGGGTAGAGCTTTGTTTTAGGAAAGTTACTCTATTAAAGTAACTATAAACTCTATAGTATGAATTAGAAGGGAACAATAGGAACAGTAGGCTATTAGAATCGTCTGGGCAAGAGTTGAGAGGGACCTCAGCTAGAGGGATGGATAGTTGTGTAAGAGGAGTGCTGGGTATGAAAGGGAATGATGTAGGGGAGATGGAGGCAATATACCAAGTACAGCCTGTACCTGTCCAGAGGTCCTCTCTCTAGAACCTCCCTAACAAATGCTAATCTGACCTTCATTACGCAGCAGGAAAACACTGTCCAGATTGGGGTCACTCTAACGGTTAGGGCGTCTTACCGACATCAAACCTAGATTTACCTCTTTGACCAGACAATCCACTTAGGATAAACCAGGAGGATGACACATGCTTTATTTTCCAAGTTATAGATAATGGGTGGTTAGAGGGACAGCCCATAGAATTGACCCATCTTGGACAATCGTGAGATAGAAAATGAGCTGGTCTCAATATTAAGCAGAGTGTGCTGGATGACTTTTGGGAAATAGCAGTGCCTAGACTTTTCCCAGAACCAGAAATCCACTGTAAATTTCCTGCTATTGCTACAAAGTTGGTAGTGTCAGACCATCACTATCTTTAAAGGATCAAAAGGGATGGTGCATTTTGTAACATTGAGTATTGCCAGATCTGTTTAGCTTTTGGTTTGAATTAGACACTAAGCAGCAAGCCCTCTGCAAGTTACATCAGAAAATTTGACTGGGGCACTGAGAAATTAAGGGACATATCCATGGTTTCTACAGGAACTGGGGGGAGAGGGGGAAAGCGCAGTACTTTCATTACATTTAGAAATATTTTACATTTTTCCATTTAAATGTAAAAATTTTTAACGTTCTTTTAAAAAAAAAAATTGAGTTCCAAATTCTCTTCCCGCCTCATTGAGAAGGCAAGCGATTTGATAAAGGTTATACATGCGCAATAACAAAGCATATTTCAATGTTAGTCATGTTGTGAAAACAAACACAGACAAAAGATACAACGCCAAGAAAAATAAAGAAAATAGAAAATAGTGTGCTGGTACCTGCATTCAGACTCCATCAGTTCTTTCTGGGGAGGCGGCCAGCGTTTTTTTATCATGAGTCCTTCAGAATTGTCTTGAATCATTGTACTACTGAGAATAGCTAAGTCATAAACAGGTTATCATTATGCAATATTGCTGTGACTGTATACAATGTTCTCCTGGTCCTGTTCATTTCACTCTGAAACAGCTCATGTCTTTCCAGGTTTTCTGAGAACATCCTGCTTGTCATTTCTTACAGCATAGTAACATTCCATCACAATCACATAACTCGACTTGTCAAATCATTCCCCAATTGACGTACATCCTCCCCTCGATTTGTAATTCTTTGTCACCACAGAAGGAGCTGCTATATTTTTGTACATATAATTTCTTTTCTTTTTTTTTTATAGTGACACGAAGGTGACTGTTCTATTTATTTTGTCAACAACACAAATGGGTAAGAATACATATTTCACTTCTTTCTCACCTAGAATTTTAAATGCTGAGTTCAGGTGCCCTGTTAAAACAACAGTGTCCAATTCGAGAAAACTGTATGAGAAGTCGTGACATTCTGTTTATGTAATTCAGCCATCCAGCTAAATATTAGCATTCAAGTAAAGGCTCTGTGTTAGAACCCTTTCCACACTGCCATCATATTAATCCAGACAAATCTATTTTGGACAACTGAAGGTTAAATAAAATATCAAAGGATTTGGATTCAAAAATAGATTGTCTGGCAATATACAATTAATAGTAGCAAAACATGTGCTTTAGAAATTATTTCTCAAAATTTTCTTTCTTAAAATTACTATAATGGAGAGAATATTAATTTTAGGAAAGAGATGATTTAAGATGTTTTTCCATTTAATTTTCCTGAAATAATGTGCTATTTGCATATGCACAACTTCAACATGATGGTCTATGGGTAATCTAGTCGCCAAAATGCTTAAAGAAAACTTCACAATTTTAGCAACACCAAAAATGATTTGGATATTTGATGTTCATTTACACTTTGTATTCATTATGTGTGCCTGCCTATGTGTGTACGTGTAAATGGAAAGGAGAAAGAAAAGAGAAAAATTACTTACTGAGAAAAGAAAAAGAAATGCTAATTGTTTATACTTGTGTTAATGAAGCTTTGTTTGCTCCTTTAAAGAATTCTACAATAGAGGAAGTAGAACACAAATTTAAAAACAACAAAAACGGAGGACTCTGGGGCGGAATCCTCAGCAGCAGCAGCGGTTCTCAGACCCCTCTACCCACAAACGCCAAAGACTCTTCAAAGGTCAGTGAAAAAGTTTTTTTCTCCTGGGTGTAAAGGGAACAGGGTCTTCCCATAGCCCTGGCTCCAGGCCGCAGTGGCGGCAGCAGCAGCGTCCAAGTTTGGAGCCTTCAGAATAAAGGCCCTGTGGGAATCGAGCCACTGATCCAGGTCTCAGTCCTGAGTGGTGGTCCGGGAGTGAGGAAGAGTACTGGCTGGCATGGTGGAGGTGGTGGAGGCTCTGGAAAGGGAATTCTATTTGCAGATCCTGGGCAGAAAATCTTTGGCAGTTCCCAGACCAGAGCACAGGCCAGGAAAGGAGTAAACTCCTCTCCCTTGATTGAGTCACCTTGGAGGAACTGAGAACACATAGGTCCCCAGAGTATATACCCCTCTTGACAAAGGACTCAAAGGTAAAGTAACTGACTTGGAAAATGCCTAAGAAAGTGAAAAAAATAAGACTGTAGAAGGTTGCTTTCTTGGTGAGCACACATTTTCTTCCATCCTTTTGGATGAGGGTGAACAATGCTTACAAACAGAGGCCTCCAAAATAAATATGCAATGGCCCCAGGCCACGAAAGAGTTCAAAAAGGATTTTGAAAATCAAGTAAGAGAGGTGGAAGAAGAAGTGAAAAGAGAAATGAGAGCGATGCAAGAAAATCGTGAAAAAGAAAAAATCATGAGAATATAGAACAGCTTGTTAAAGGAGACCCAAAAAAAATGCTGAAGAAAATAACACCTTGAAAAATAAACTAACCCAAATGACAAAAGAGGTCCAAAAAGCCAATGAGGAGAAGGATACTTTAAAAAGCAGAATTAGCCAAATGGAAAAGGAAGTTCAAAATCTCACCGAAGAAAGTAGGTCTTTAAAAATGAGAATGGAGCAGATGGAAGCTAATGGTTTTATGAGAAACCAAGAAATTACGAAACAAAACCAAAAGAATGAAAAAATGGAAGATAATGTGAAATATCTCATTTGAAAAACAACTGAACTGGAAAATAGATCCAAGAGAGATAATTTAAAAATTATGGGACTACCAGAAAGCCATGACAAAAATAAAAGAGCCTAGACATCATCCTTTGTGAAATTGTCAAGGAAAACTGTCCTGGTATTCTAGAGGTATTCTGAGGTATTCCCCTCAGAGGGAATAAATAGTGAAAGAATGCACCAATCACCTCCTGAAAGAGATCCAAAAAGAGAAACTCCTAAGAATACTGTAGCCAAATTTCAGAGCTCCCAGGTCAAGAAGAAAATATTGCAAGCACCTAGAAAGAAACAATTCGAGTGCTGTGGAAATACATTCAGGATAACACAGGATCTGACAGCTTCTACATTACGGGATCGAGGGGCATGGAATATGATATTCCAGAAGTCAAATGAACTAGGATTAAAACCAAAAATCACTTACCCAGTAAAAGTGAGCATAATATGTCAGGGGGGAAATGGTCATTCAATGATATAGAGGACTTTCAAGCATTCTTGATGAAAAGACCAGAACTGAAGACAAAATTTGACTTTCAATAAAAAGAATCAAGAGAAGCATGAAAAGGTAAACAGGAAAGAGAAATCATAAAGGGCTTTCTAAAGTTATACTGTTTACATTCCTACATGGAAAGAAGATATTTGTAAGTCTTCATATTTTTCTCAGTATTTGGGTAGTTGGAGGGATTACACACACACACACACACACACACACACACACACACAGAGCACAGATTGAGTTGAATAAGAAGGGATGATATTTAAAAAATAAAATTATAGAATGAGAGGAATACATTGGGAAGAGAAAGGGAGAAATGGAATGGGGCAAATTATCACTCATAAAAGCGGCAAGAAATGGAGGAGAAAAGGGAGGGGGTGAGAGGGAAAAAGTGAAACTTACTCTTCACATTTGGATTAAGGAGGAATTACCATGCTCACTCAATTTGTACGAAAATCTATCTTGCATTACAGAAAAGTGTGGGAAAAAGAGACAAGTGGGGTGAGGGGGATGATAGAAGGAAGGGCAAATGGGAGAAAGGAGTAATTAGAAGTAAACGCTTTTGGGAAGGGACAAGATCAAATGAGCGAATAGAATAAATGGGGGACAGGATAGAATGGAGGGAAATATAGTTAGTCTTACACAACATGACTATTATGTAAGTATTTGGCAAAACTTCACATATATATCCTATATTGAATTGCTTGCCTTCTCAGTGGGGATGGGTCAAGGGGGAGGAAGGGAGAGAAGTTAGAATTCCAAGTACTGAAAATGAATGTTGAGAATTGTTTTTGCATTCAAGGGGAAAATAAGAAATGCAGGTAATGGGGTATAGAAATCTGTCTTGCCTTAGAAGAATGGAGAGAAGATGGGGATAAGGGAAGGGAGAGGGTGTGATAGAACGTAGGGCATATTGAGGGAAGGAGTAATCATAATGCAAGGCGTTATGGGTGGGGGAGGGGAGAGATGGACAGAAAATTTGCAAGTCAAAATTTTGTGGGAATGAATGTCGAAAACTAAAAATAAATATAAAAAGAAGATAATAAAAAGGAGCTTACTTCAGGAAAAAAATTAAAAAACCAACAAATCTAAAAACCAACTTCAAAGGCTGTATAATATTAACTAAGAAATGCAGAAAGAAATTCTTATCTACCTGTGTTCCTTAATTTTCATTATTAGTTCCAACCTTTCCCTTAACTAATGGAATTTTGCCTAGATAAATCAGAGGGGACAAGATACCTATCTAAATAGTGGAGGACTCTCAAAATATAAGAGGTGCATTATAATTATTCCTCTTTGTTCCAGAGGAAAGAACTAGAATGAAAGGATGAAGTTAAAGGAAAGTATGTCACAGGAAGTAAATAGTAAGTTTCTACTGTGCTAACTCTGGGTATAGGAAAAAAGCCTAAAACCAGGCTCTCCTCTCAATTAACTCACAATCTAACGGGAAAGATGACATGCAAACAGCTATGAAAATATGATAGAAACAGGATAAACTGGAGGTAATCTCAGAGGAAAGATTTCTTGCAGAGAACGTGCTGAAAAGACAACTGAATTGGTTAATTTCAGATAAATGTCAGAAAAAAAAACACTGTGATCATAAAAGTAATTTTAAAGGAGAATAAGCTCTCTTTAGAGACAATGACTTCCTTATGACGTAAGGGGTGGTTGCACTTGTTGAGAAAGCCACAGAAGCATTTCATACCTTGGTTAGAAGGTTGGATTAGGTAACCAAGGTTGAAGCTCTTTTCAAATCGATTTTTTTTTCAGATTCAGTTTTTCACTAGTCTTTGCGTGAATCCCATTCCTTTAATATGAATACAATCATTGTACAGGGGTATATTTCCTGTAAAGTGAGTTTTTAACTGTTTTGGGTTAACAAGAGTAATAAATCAATGGGATCTCATTATGTTCTTGTATTTGTATAAGATCCCTACGACGTTCTTTTTTGGCTGTTTTGAGTATAATAGCATTAAAACTTTCAAAAGGAGCTAATATTGGTACAGTAACTATAGAAAACTTCAATAAAATCAGCACTCATACTGCCTCTTTTACAAGCCTAAGTGTAAACAGAGCCAAATGACCTGCATTGCACTTACGTTTGAAAATTCATGAAGAAAGTGACATGCAAACATCCCTCAAAAAATGAATACAAATTTAGACTGACTTAAGTGTCCAGAAAACAGGAGGTGGTCGTTTCGTTCTATTTGACTTGGACAGACCATCCAGGAGGTACTACATGCTGTTATTGTCTACACTGTTAGGTAAGGACATGTCTAGCGAAAGGAGTCCAAAATGGTGACAGGGTTTGAGACAATACCAGATGATACTCAGTGAAAGAAAAAAGGTAATATTTGATTTTGGGATGACGGGAGGATGGAAATGATAACTGTCTTCAAATCTTTGAAAATCTACCTGACTAAAGACTGTTTGGCTTGGGAGCAAATGACAGCAAAATGAAAAAAAAGACTTACACGTGGAATTTGGCTAAATATTTTAAAAGTAAACATGGTAACAATTAGAAGTAACCAACAGTAAAAAATCAGCTGCCTCAGAGATAATTATTTTCTCCTTAACATCTACTCAATAAGCATACATTTAGTGTTTCCTATGTACTAGGTATTGAGATCACATTTGGGGTGCGAAGATAAAAATGAAATCATCCCTGCACTCCAGAAACTGACTGTCTATTAAGGGAGACAATATACACACAGATAAGTTAATGTAAACTCTTTCGGAAGAAAAGCTAAAATGACTTATGAAGATAAAAGTATTAGCAATGGGTTAGACCAGGTTGAACTTAGCATGTAACGTAGTACTTGAGTAATACTCTGAAGGAGTTAAAGACTATACAGTGTCAAAGTGACTGAAGTTAATGTAGTCATGGCAAGGACCTGTAGAGGGGGAGGGAACATTATGTACAGGCAATGACAAAAAAGTTCATTTGGCTGCAATGCAGAGTGCATGGAGGAGACTGACACGTAATAAAACTAGAATGGTAGACTACGGCTAGATTTCGAAGGGCTGGAAATGTCAAAGAAATAAATTTGTATTTTACCTCAGAGACGAGGAAGCTTTGAGAAAAAAGAAAAGCGGCATGGTCACCACTGAGCTTTAAGAATATCAAACTGGCTGCTGAGTGAAAGCCAAATATGAAGCAATTTAAAAGTACAAGATGTAAAAAGGGACTGAATCAGGTTGATGGCTGTTCAAGTGAAGGGGAAAGTACAAAAAGTAGAGACAATGGAGAGAAAATTAAGGATGTTTGGCAGCTGATTGGATATAAAAGTGCGAGGAACAGAGAAGCATTAACTAGAGATTGTACATTTGGGTTACTCAATAGAAGTAGGGAACTTATTAAGAAAAGTAAATTTAGGGATGTAGGGAGAACTATATTGAGAAAGATGAGTTCTGTAATGGATCAATGGGCTTTGAGGTGCCTATACATACATTTAGAAAGGTCTAATTTGCAGTTGGTGATGTGAGAGTGGATATCGGGGGGGGGCGGGAATTAGGGCTGTATGTATAGATCTAATATTCATTAGCAAAGAGACCAGGATTGAATCACTGAAAACCAATAAGATCACCAAGATGTTAGTATCACTGATGTGTGACTGTAATAAATTTAGGAATTCTAATAATTTGTTATAACAAAAGCATCTATTATTTCTTTGATTTCATCTTCATTTGCTGTGAATTTTTTTTAAATTTGTTTATTTATTTTAAGTTTTCAACATTCATTTCCACAAAATTTTATGTTCCAAATTTTCTCTCCATCTCTCCCCTCCCCCAGTGCAAAAAGCCGATCATTCTAATTGCCCCTATGACCAATCTTCCCTCCCTTCTAACATCCCTCCCTTCCCTTTTCCCCATCTTCTCTTTTGTCCTATGGGGCAAGATAAATTTCTACACCCCATTACCTGAATTTCTTATTTCCCAGTTGTACTCAAGAACGATACTCAATAGTTGTTCCTAAAACTTTGAGTTCCAACTTCTCTTCCTTCCTCCCTCCCCACCCATCCCCGTTGGGAAGGCAAGCAATTCAATATAGGCCATATCTGTGTAGTTTTGCAAATGATGTTCATAATAGTCGTGTTGTGTAAGACTAACTATATTTCCCTCCATCCTATCCTGCCCCCCATTTCTTCTATTCTCTCTTTTGACCTTGTCACTCCCAAAGAGTGTTGACTTCTAATTGCTCCCTCTTCCCATTGCCCTCCCTTCCATCATCTCCCTCACCCTGCTTATCCCCTTCTCCCCCACTTTTCTGTATTGTAAGATAGGTTTTCATACCAAAATGAGTGTGCATTTTATTCTTTCCTTGAGTCAAATGTGATGAGAGTAAGCTTCATGTTTTCTCTGTCACCTCCCCCCTTTTTCCCTCCATTGAAAAGTCTTTTTCTTGCCTCTATTGTGAGAGACAGTTTGCCCCATTCGATTTGTCCTTTTCTTCTTCTAATATATCCCTCTCTTACCCTTTAATTTCATTTTTTAGATATGATCACATCCTATTCAACTCACCCTGTGCTGTCGCTCTGTGTGTGTATGTGTGTGTGTGTGTGTGTGTGTGTGTGTGTGTGTGTGTGTGTGTAATCCCACCAACTACCCAGACACTGAAAAAACTTTCAAGAGTTACAAATATTGTCTTTCCATGGAGGAATGTAAACCGGTCAACTTTAGTAAGTCCCTTATGATTTCTCTTTCTTATTTACCTTTTCGTGCTGCTCTTGATTCTTGTGTTTGGAAGTGAAATTTTCTTTTCAGCTCTGGTCTTTTCATCAAGACTGCTTGAAAGTCCTTTATTTCATTGAAAGGCCATTTTTCCCCTGAAGTATTATACTTAGTTTTGCTGGGTAGTTGATTCTTGGTTTCAGTACTACTTCCTTTGACTTCTGGGATATCATACTCCACGCCCTTCCATCCCTTAATGTAGAAGCTGCTAGAATTTGTGTTATCCTGATTTTATTTCCACAACACTCAATATTGTTTCTTTCTGGCTGCTTGAAATATTTTCTCCTTGACCTAGTAACTCTAGAATTTGACTATTCTCATAAAGTCATTAGCCTCCATCTGTTTCACTCTAATTTTTAAAGAAGAATTTTCTTCAGTGAGCATTTGAGCCTCCTTTTCCATTTGGCTGAATCTGCTTTTTAAAGCATTCTTCTCCCTATTGGCTTTTGAACCTCTTTTGCCAGTTTTGTTAGCCTATTTTTAAGGGTATTATTTTCTTCTGGATTTTTTGTGTCTCCTTTAGCAAGTTGTTGACTTGCTTTTCATGATTTTCTTGCATCTCTCTCATTTCTCTTCCTAATTTTTCTTCCACCTCTCTTATTTGATTTTCAAAACCCTTTTTGAGCTCTTCCACGATGTGAGACAATTGAATATTTATTGTGGGTGTTTGGGATACAGAAGCCTTGACTTTTATATCTTTTTCTGATGTTAAGCTTTGTTCTTTCTCATCCAAAAAGATGGGAGAAAATATCTGTTCACCGAGAAAGTAACCTTCCATAGTCTTATTTTTTTTCCCTTTTTTGGGTACTTTCGCAAGCAGTTACTTGATTTTTGGGTCCTTTGTCAACAATAGGGTATACTCTGGCGATCTGTAAGATCTCAGTTCCTCCAAGGTGGCACAGTTAAGAGTGTACACTGGTCTGGGAGCAACCAAAAACTTTTGTGCCCAGAATCTGTAATAGAATTTCCTCTCCACAGCCATCTGACATCCAGTTCCACCAAGCCACCCCTGGGGATTGAGATTCAGATAAGCCGTTCAATTCACCCAGAGGCTTTCAGTGGAGACAGGACCATCATTCAGTTTGAGATAAAAATCAACTGCTCAAATCCTCCAGGAGCATTATGTGGGGGTAGGGTCGCTACACAGGGCTGAGGTAAGAATTAGCTGCTCAGTTCACCCAGGGGTTTTCAATCCAGCAATGGATTTGGGCTGCTGTGGGAGCTGCTGCTGCCTGATGCAGCCTCTGCCACCACCTCCTGAGGTCGGCACTATGGGAAGACCCCTCTCCCTTCTCAGTGAGCTGAAAAAAACCCTCTTGCTGACCTTTGGCACCTGTGGGTTGAGGGATCTGCAAACCGCAGTTACTGATGCTGAGGATTCCGCCCCCAAGGCCTGCTGGGGTCCTCCTCCCTCCTGCCACCGTGCTTCAGTCAAGGCTAGGCTGGGCTCCGCTCTGCATCTGGTGGGACAGACCTTTCCTCGTGGCCTTTCAGGTCACCCTGTGCTGGAAATCTCCTCCACTCTGTTGTTTTGTGCCTTCTGCTGCCTTAGAATTTGTTGAGAGTCTTTCTTCACAGGTATTTTATGGGCTGTGGGGGAAGAGCTAGTGTATGTGCGTCTTTCTACTCTGTCATCTTGGCTCCGCCCCCCAAGAATTATTTTTTAATATAATTTATTTTACCAATTCTCATGATTTACTCCCACAAGAATTTGAATTAAAAATTTTCTCCCAATCTCTCCCCACCCTACTCCAGGACAGCATGCACCCCATCCACCCCTTCCTCCAGTCTGTCCTCCCTTCTGTTATACCCCATTCTTCCATCTCCATCCCTTCTATTTTCCTGTAGGGAAGAATAAATTTCTATACCCCTTAAGTGTATATCTTATTTTCCATTTGTGTGCTAAAAGCATTTCTAACATTCATTTTAAAAGCTTTGAATTCCATATTCTCTCCCTTTTTTCCTCCCTATCCACCCTCATTGAGAAAAGATGCAATTCAATGTAGGTCATATGTCTGAAACAATATAAAACACTTCCATAATCGTTACGGTGTGGAAGACTAATCACGTTTCCCTTTTTTATATCCTATCTTCTCTTTATTCCATTCTCTCCCTTGACCTGTCCTCCAACAATAATATTTGCTTCTGATTATTTCTTTCCTCAATTTGCTTTTCCTTCTGCTGTCTTCCATCTCTTATCCCCTTCCCTCTTTCCTTCATGCAGGGTAAAATAGATTTCCATATTCAATTGAACGTATGTTATTACCCCCTAAAGCCAAATCCCACGAGATTAATATTCAGTTATGTCGTTTCATCTCCCCCTTGCCCTCCATTTTAAAAGCTCTTTATTGCCTCTTTTGTGAGAGATGATTTGCTACATTCTACTTCTCCTTTTCTCGTATTGCTAGTATATTCCACTTAACACCAAATATTATTTTTTAGGTATTCTACCTTCATATTCAACTCACCCTGTGCCTTCTATGTGTTTATGTATGCGTGTATGTATGTTGTACATATATATGTATATATATATACACACACACACACTCATGTACCTATACATACATACACATATATATTATACACATGCATACCCATATAACCCTAAATATTTTTGTATATGTGTATATATGTATATTCCCTAATACTGAAAAAGATGCCAGGAGTTACAAATAACATCTTCACATGAAGGAATGTACACAGTTCAACTTTAATGAGCCCCTTATCGCTTCTCTTTCCTGTTTGCCTTCTCAAATTTCTCTTCATTCTTGTGTTTGATATTCAAATTTTCTGTTCCTCTCTGGTCTTTTCAACAAGAATGCTTGGAAATCCTCTATTTCGTTGGAATTCCATGTTTTTTCCTAAAGTGTTACATTCAGGTTTTCTGAGTAGGTGGTTCGTGGTTTTAATCCTAGCTTCTTTGACCTCTGGAATATCATATTCCAAGTTCTGGATCTCTTAATGTAGAAGGTGCTATATCCTGTGTTACTCTGATTGTATTTCTCACTACTTGAATTGTTTCTTTCTGGCTGCTTGCAACATTTTTTAATTGACCTAGGAATTCTGGGATTTGACTACCACATTCCTAGGAGTTTTCCTTTTCGGATCTCTTTCAGGAGGTGATTGGTAAATTCATTCAATTTCTATTTTACCTTCTGGTTCTAGAACATCAGGGCAATTTTCCTTGAGAATTTCTTGGAAGAAGATGTCTAGGCTCTTTTCTTCATCATGGTTTTCAGATAGACAAATAACTTTTAAATTATCCCTCCTGGATCTATTTTCCAGATCAGCTGTTTTTCCAATGAGATATTTCGCATTCTTTGCTGTTTTTTTCATTCTTTTGGTTTTGTTGTGTAATTTCTCAGTTTCTGATAAAGTCATTAGCTTTCATCTGCTCCATTTCAGTTTTTAAGAGCTATTTTCTTCAGTGAGCTTTTGGATCTCCTTTTCCATTTGACCAGTTCTTCTTTTAAAGGCATCCTCCTCCTCACTGGCTTTTTGGACCTCTTTTGCCATTTGGGTTAGTCCATTTTTAAAGCTGTTATTTTCTTCAGCATTTCTGAGTCTTCTTTAACAAGCTGTTAACTTGCTTTTCATGATTTTCTTGCATTGCTCTCATTTCTCTTCCCAATTTTTTCTCCACCTCTCTTACTTGATTTTCAAAATCCTTTTTGATTTCTTCCATGGCCTGAGAACATTGCATAAGGTTGGGGTTTTTTTTTTTTTTTTTGGAGACTTTGGATGTAGAAGCCTTGACCTTCCTATCCTTGTCTGATCGTGTGCTTTTCTCTTCCTTAACTGAAAGGATGGAGGAAAATACCTATTTACCAAGCAAGTAACCTTTTTGAATCTTATTTTTTCCAGCTATTTGGACATTTCCTCAGCCAGTTACTTGACTTTTCATCCCTGTGTCAAGTGGAGGTTATACTACCCTAGGCTTCAGAAGTTTTGTGCAACTATTCTCTGAGATATATCTAGGAGCCTGTAAGTTCTCAGTTCCTCCAAGGTGGAACAATCAAGGGAGAGGGGTTTACTCCTCTCCTGACTTGAGCTCTGGTCTGTGAGCAACCACAAACCCTATTTTCTGTCCTGGAGCTATGAGTAGGATTCCCTCTCCACAGCTGCTACCAACTCCTCCATGCCCATGCTACTCCTCACCCCTAAACAGCCACTTAGGACTGAGAGTCAAGTAAGTTGCTCAATTTCCCCAGTGTCTTTAGGCGGAGGGTTCCAAAAGTGGATGCTGCTACTGCAGTGGCTGTTATGCCCTGGGGCAGGGACTGCAGCCAGACTTCGGTCCCTTCTCACCCAGGTGAAAGAGCTTTCTTATTGACCTTTGAAGCTACCTTTGGGGTTTGTGGGTTGAGAAATCTGGAAGTCGCAGCAGCTGCACATGATTCCATAGCCACAAGTCTGCTCCAATACTGTTAGTGTTGTGAGACTCATTCTGGGCTGTGCTCTTCTCCAAGCCCAGTGCGATACATTCTTCCTTTCAGCCTGCCAGGCCGTCTTGGGCTGGAAATATGTTTCACTCTGTCATTTTGTAGCTTCTTCTGATCCAAAATTTTAGGATCATTTTAAATAGGTATTTTATGCTTATGGGGTGAGATCTAGAGCAGGTCCTTCTTTCTACTTTGCCATCATGGCTCCGCTCCCTGTTGTGAATTATTTTAATTTTTATACTGATAATTAGGTTTTCTTTCTTTTATCACTCAAATTAAGTAATGACTCTTCTTTTTTTGTTTGTGCTTTTTGCTTTTATTTTCTCCAAGTCCCAGCTCGTAGTTTTGATTTATTAATTTTATGGCTTTTCTTGACTTCCAAATTTACCAATTTGTTTTCAGAATTCATATTTCAATATTTGTTTTTAAATTTTAGTTAGTATTCTAGTTTTTTTATTCTGTGCACAAATTCACTGTGTTCAATTTTTCTTTTTAAGATGAAAATATTTATTATTTAAATACTAAATTCAATTCAAATCTCCAAAATAACAGCATATTGTTGAATTTTGTTCTTTAAGCTAACCTGCCACCTTATTCCATATTATTGGCGAGTCCATCCCATTAAATTAAAAGTTATGATTGATAACTATGTATTTTCCTCCGATCTATTCTCTTATATTTTTCTTCTTTGCTTCTCGTGTTTCTATTTAATTTTTTCAGTCAACAAAAATATGTCTCATCTCTCTTCCATTTCCTTCCCCCACTGAGAAAGAAATACAAAACCCCTGTTACAAACATGTACAACCAAGTGAAACAATTTCCCACATTCAATCCCTTCTTTAGATAGAGTTAACAAAGAGAGGATTGTGCTCAGGACTCGTGTTCTTTGTTTGATAAAGTGGGCAAAACATTATCTTCCCTTGAATGTCTTTTTCCTCACCTAGATCCCAATCACAGGTTTTTACCAGTTCTTTCTTTCTAAGTCTCTCATGATAATTTTCCCACCTAGTGTGGAGCTTATTTCATTTATGGCTAATGTTTTCCTAAATTTACCTTCCCTCTTTTTCTCTCTCCTCTTTCACTCCTATTTTCCTATAGGGTGGAATATATTCCAGCACTCAACTCACTTTACTGTGTGTCTATCCTACCCTCCTTGGACAAGTTTAGATGAAAGTAAGATTCAAGCGTCATTGGTTGAGCTGGTTTCCTCCTTATTTGTATGGTATCTTGTTTGCCCACCTTATATATGTGGTAAGAAGTAACACTTCACCTTTTCTTCCTTGATATATCTCTTCTCCTTTTTTTAAGAGTGTCAAAGCATAACAAAGCTAATAATAGGACTTCTGTGCATTATTTAACTCCCTCTATAACCTCTCTGTGCTACTGGAGATTCCAAGGGTCAGTGCCTGAATACTTTTCCCAATTTGGATGTAAAAACTTTAAACTTGTTTATTTTTTATTTTTTTTATTTTTTTTACCAAAAATACATGCTACATTGGGCTTTAGGTACATCTTTGAAAAACTCTGATTTTTTAATTCTATTTTTAATTATAACCCATAGGTTATTCTGTACTCAAGAACTACAAAAAGGAGAGAACTTTTCCATATGCAAAGTAGAACAGAAAAAGATGCCTATACATGAAAATGCAAATCTCTGGTAGGTAGAGCTTGCTTTTAAAAACTGCAAAATTAATTCAAGACCTTTCAGAGTTATCTTATCTTTTCTGAACTTTCCTTTGTTCTATGCATTTTCTTTTAAATACTACAATTATCCTCTTTTCTTTCTTTCTTTCTTTTTTTTTTTTTTTTTTTTTTTTTTTTTTTTTTTTGCGTCAGAGACAAAGCTATCACTAGCTTCCTTAGTTCTGTCCGCGGTTATGTAACATAAACATGTAGTGGACACAGTCAGAAAGGTTGTGGAATTTTCTCCACCTTCATTTAGTGGTACATGTGTAGACACAAAGGTGAAAAATGTTGGAAGTGATCCAAACCTGAGGTGTGGCTTGGAATAATTGGCAATATGATCAAGGAGCCAGGGATTCTAGAGAGCAGGAAGATCTAGACTTGAATTGGTTCACCAAGGAGTCAAGACAGGGAGAAGAGGAAATAGTGGCTAGTGCAGTGGAGAAGAAGACTAGGGTTATATAACGGAAGACAGAGGGAAAGACAAAAAGCCAATATGGTCAGATAAAAGGATTTCAGAATAGTAAGTGATGGAAAAATCAAAGGTATGATGATCAACTTTACACATAGCTGAGGCAGGGTCAAGGGTAGCTTATAGGGAATGACTATGTTTGGGATATTTGTGGGACATTCAATATGTATATTCAAGTTCCCTAGCATGAGTGCAGGAATTGGAAAACAGCAAGTTTGTAAATCAGATAACAAAATCATCGTTGAAGAAGGAAGGGGAATGACCTGGAGGTCTATACACAACAGGTACCAAGATATTGGTTGGGTGGTACATATGAATAGCATGAACCTCAAAGGAAGAGAGCTTACTGAGTGATGGAGGAAGGGGGAAAATATAGAAGTGACAATGGAGAACAAGTAGTAGTCCAATTCTTCTGCCTCAACCAGTAAGCCAAGGAAAATGAGTGAAGGTGTGACTAGTACCGGAAAGAGCAGTCGGAGCAGCTCTGTCACCAGAGGGGAGCCAGGTTTGAATAAGACCTGGTAGGTGGCAGGAGTGGGAGAGGAATAGATTTAAGATGAATGCAAGTTCATGCCTATGAAAAGGCATTCCAGAGGGCAAAGTAGAAGTTCTGGGTGGAGTTAAGATAAACCTTTTAGATGGGAAGAAATCTGGCAATTGGGGGTGTGGAATGGAGATTGGATGATGAGCTACAGGAGTTCAGTGTCAGTGGGAAGTGAAGGCTATGACCAGTACGGGAATATTCATTACTGAGGAGAAGCTACCAGTCTTGTATACTCAAATGGAAAGCACCACAAGAGATGGGAGGCCTGCTGGTTATCTGGAGTCCAAACACCACATGAGTTCTGAGTTTCCAAATTAATCTCTGATAACCAAAGTCTTTGTCCACTGGCAGAACCACTCAACACAAATCCAACAGCTTGAGTTCCATCATGACTCCGTGTGAAACCATAGACCCTCGGTCCTTCACCAGTTCTACAGACCACCTGCCTACATATTGAATCTCTACAAATATTCCTCCATCTCAATCACAGGTAGCCAATGTCTGGAATGGTTCATTCCACCTTACCAGTAGAACTATACAGTAAGGAATTGTGATAAGTGTTGGGGATACGAATCAAAAAGAGAAATAGTCCATGCTCTCAAGAAAGTCACATTCATCTGAGATTCTTTTTGGTTTCAACTCCACAAACATCTCTTGTGGTTGAGCTCATCATCTGAAATCTCCCTTTCCTTTTTTGTTTAAATCTTTTTGAGATATAGAACTGGCAATAGTATTGCTAAGTTAAAGGGTATGAAGACTGTTATGGTCCTTTGGGCATAGTTCCAAATTGCTCTCCAGAATAATTTGATCAATTCACAACTCTACCAATAGTACATCAGTGTCTCAATTTTTCCACATCACTTCCATCATTTGTCATTTTCCTTTTTTTCACATCAGCCAATTTGATACATGTGAGGTAGTTCCTCGGAGTTGTTTAAATTTACATTTATCTAACCAAGTGATTCAGATAATTTTTATGATTACACATGTCTTGGATTTCTTCACCTGAAAGCTACCTGTTCGTATTCTTTGACCAATTATCAATGGAGAATGGCTTGTATTCTTATAAATTTCGCTCTTTCCTCTACGTATTTGAGAAATGAGGCCTTTATCAAGAGACACTTACTATAAAAATTGTTTCCCAACTTTCTGCTCTGCTAATATTGGCTGTACTGGTTTTGTTTATGCAAAACCTTTTGAATTTAATGAAATTCAAATTTTGCATTTTACATCCCATGATGCTCTCTTTCTTGTTTGCTTACATATTCTTCTCTTCTCCATAGATCTGACAGAAAAACTATTTCTTCCTCTCCTAATTTGCTTATGGTATCATTCTTTCTGTCTAAACCATGCACTAATTTTGAACTTATCTTGGTAGCTACCCCAATGGGGCTCCTTCCTTCTTTGTTTCTTTGCTTCCTTGCTTCCTTCTTCTTCTTCCTCTCCTCTCCTACTCCTCTCTCTCTCTCTCTCTCTCTCTCTCTCTCTCTCTCTCTCTCTCTCTCTCTCTCTCTTTCTCTCTCTCTCTCTCTCTTTCTCTCTCTGTTCACACAGGGTATAATACCCTTAACTGTGGGTGCTCTGCCCAAAGGAATGCAAATTACGATCACTGGTAATCGCTGCTTTATAAGAAAATTTGAGATCTGGTAGAGCTAGACCACCTTCGCTAGCATTCCTTTTCATTAGTTCCCTTGCTATTCTGGGCCTATTGTTCTTCCAGATAAGTTTTGATATTATTTTTTCCAACTCTAGAAAATAACTTTTTGATAGTTTCATTGGTATGACACTAAATAAGTAAATTAATTTAGGTAGAATTGTCATTTTTATTATATTGGCTCGGCCTACCCATGAGTAACTGATGTTTACTTAGATCTGACTTTATTTGTGTAAAAAGTGTCTTGTAATTGTGTTCATATAGTCCCTGGATTTGCTTTGGCAAGTAGAATCGCAAATATTTTCTGGTGCCTACTGTAGCTTTAAATGGGTTTCTCTTTCTATCTCTTGCTGTTGGGCTTTCTTAGTAATATATAGAAAGGAAGATTTGTGTGAGTTTATTTTGTAACCTGAAACTTTGCCAAAGTTGTTTATTGTTTCAAGTAGTTTTCAACTTGAATCTCTGGGATTCCCTAAGTATATCATCGTATCATCTGCAAAGAGTGATAACATAGTTTCTTCTTTGCCTATTCTAACTTCTTCAGTTTCTTTATCATCTTTAATTCTTACAGTTAACATTTCTAGTACCATATTGAATAATAGTGGTGATAAAAGACATCCTTTTTTCAATCCTGATCATATTGGAAATGCATCTATTTCATATAATACTTGTTGAAGGTTTTAGGTAGAAACTGCTTATGATGTTACGGAAAGTTCCCTTTATTCCTATAATTTCCAGTGTTTTAAATAGGATTGAGTGGTGTATTTTGTCAAAAGCTTTTTCTGCATCTATTGAGATAATCTTGTAGTTTCTGTTAGGTTTGTTGTAGAAAGAATCAATAGTGCTAGTAGTTTTCCTTATATTGAGCCAGCCCTGTATTTCTGGTATTAATTCTACCAGATCATAACGTATTATTCTCTTGATAAATTTCTGTATTCTTTTTGCTAAAATCTTATTTAAAATTTTTGCATCTATATTCATTACAGAAATTAATCTATAATTTTCTTTCTGCATTTTGTCCCTTCTTGCTTTAGGTATCAAAACCATATTTGTATCATAAAAGAAATTTGGGAGGACTCCTTCTTCCCCAATTTTCCCAAATAGTCTATATCATATTGGAATTAACTCTTCTTTAAATGCTTCATGGAATTCACTTGTAAATCCATCGGGCCCTGGAGATTTTTTACCTTGGGAGTTCATTGATGGTTTGTCCAATTTCTTTTTCTGAAATGGGGTTGTTTAAGTATTCAACTTCCTCTTCTGTTAACCTGGGCAATTTCTATTTTTTAAATAACCGTCCATCTCATTTAGATTGTAGAATTTATGGGCATAAAGTTGGGCAAAGTAATTCTAATTACTGTTTTAATTTCCTCCTCATTGAAGGTGAGTTCCCCCCTTTCATTTTTTGTATTGGTAACTTTGTTTTCTTCTTTCTTTTTTTCTAATCAAATTGACCAAGGGTTTCTCAATTTTATTGATTTTTTTCACGAAACTAATACTTTCTTTTATTTATTAGTTAAATAGTTTTCTTAATTTCAATTTTATTATTCTCTCTTTTGGTTTTCAGTATTTCTAATTTGAAATTTACTTGGGGATTTTCAATTTGTTCTTTTTCTAGCTTTTTCAGCTGCATGCCCAAGTCATTGATCTCCTCTTTCTCTATTTTATTTATGTAGGCATTCAAAGATATAAAACTTCCCCTAGAATTACCTTTGCAGTATCCCATAAGATTTGGTAGGTTGTCTTATTATTGTCATTCTCTTGAATGAAGTTGTTAATTGTTTCTATGATTTGTTGTTTAACCCACTCCTTCTTTAGGATTAGATTATTTAGTTTGCAATTAATTTTTGTTTTGTCTTTCCGTGGCCTTTTATTACATATAACTTTTATTGCATTATAGTCTGAGAAGTATGCATTGGCTCTCTCTTCCTTTCTCTTCTTTTTATGACCTGGTTCATGGTCAATTTTGGTATATGTGCCATATACCACTGAGAAAAAGTTATATTCCTTTCTACTCTAATTCAGTTTTCTCCAGAGAGCTATCATATCTACCTTATCCACAGTTCTATTCACCTCCTTAACTTCTTTCTTGTTTACCTTAAGATTAGATTTATCAAGTTCAGAGAGGGGAACTCTGAGGTCCTCCACTACTATAGTTTGCTGTCTATTTCTTCCTGTAATTCGTTAATTTCTCCTCTAAGATTTTCGATGCTATACCACTTGGATAATATTTTTAGTAATGATATTGTTTTATTTTCTATGGTGCCCTTTAGCAGGATATAGTTTCCTTCCTTTTCTCTTTTGATTAGATCTGTTTCTGCTTTTGCTTTGTCTGAGATTAGGGTTACTATCCCTGTTTTTTTTTTGCATCTATTGAAGCGCAATATATTCTGCTCCAACCTTTTACTTTTACCCTGTGTGTTTACCCCTGTTTCAAATGTGTTTCTTGTATACAATATATTGTCGGATTATGGCTTTTAATCCATTCTGCTATCCGTCTCCATTTTGTGGGAGATTTCATCCCATTCACATTCACAGTTATGATTACTATCTGAGTCTTTCCCTCCATCTTGTTTCCCACCGTTTGTGCTATTAGTTCTCCCTTCTCCCTTCCACTCCACAAAAGTTTTAATTTTTGACCACCCTTTCCCCCAGTCTTTCCTTTCTTCTTACAACCCCCTTTCTTTTTACTGCTCCTTACCATTCCTACTTCTTGCCTACCCTTTAGCTTCCCCTCCCCTTTCTTTGCCGCTTCACCTCTTACTACTTATAGAGCTAGTTTGGTTTATATACTTAATTAAGTTGTTCCTTCCTTGAACCAAATCAGATGAGAGTACGTCTCAAACAATGCTCAGCTCTCTTCCCTCTTTTCTTCTACTATAATTTTTACTTCTTCATGTGACGTAATTTACCATTTTCTGGGTCCTCCTTTTCTCATCTCTTCTTACAATCCCTTCGCATGCTTAAATCACATTTTTATGATCACATCACTTACTTTATACTCATTTCCTCTATCTATGCATATCCCTTTTATACTTCATAATAGATACACAGTTCTCAAGATTAATGAGTGTCATCTTCCCTTATAAGGAGGTAAACAGTTTGACCAAATTGAGTAACAAGTTTTCTTTCCCCATGTTTACCTTTTTATGTTTCTCTTGAGATCTGCTTTTGAAGATTGAATTTTTTATTGAGTTCTGGCCTCTTTATTAGGAAGGGCTGGAAATCCCTTATTTCATTGAATGTCCATAGACTTGCCTGAAACGTTATGCTGAACTTTGCCGTGCAATTGATTCTTGATTGTAGTCCCAGCTCCTTTGCCTTGCAAAATATCATATTACAATTCCTTTGATCTTTTATTGTAGAAGATACAAGGTCCTGTGTGATCCTGACTGTAGATCCTGTTAGAAAGAATGGTTTCTTTCTAACTGCCTGTAGTATTTTCTCCTTTACTTGACAGTTCTGGAATTTAGCAACAATATTTCCTCATGTTTTGAACTTGGGAACCCTTTCGGGAGGTGAACCGTAGGTTCTCTTGATGGCTATTTTGCCCACTTGATCTACCACTTCTGGACAGTTTGACTTGATGATTTGTTGGAAGATATTTTCCACGTTTTTTTCATCAGAGCTTACAATTCTTAAATTTTCTGTCCTGTATCTATTTTCCAGGTTAGTTGTTTTTCCAATTAAATATTTTACATTTTCTCCTATCTCTTCATTCTTTAGATTTCGTTTGAATGATTTTTTAAAAATATTTATTTACTTATTTAACTTTTTACATTCGTTTTCACAAAATTTTGGGTTCCAAATTTTCTCCCCTTTTATCCCCTCCCCCCACCCCAATACACCAAGCAATCTAATTTTCCGTATCTCCAATCTGTCCTCTCTTCTGTCATCGATCCCTTCTCTTGTCCCCATCTTCTCTTTTCTCCTGTAGGGCCAGATGACTTTCTATTCCTCATTAACTATATATCTTCTGTCCTAGTAGCAACAACAATACTCAACAGTTGTTCCTAAAACTTTGAGTTCCAAATTCTCCCCATCCCTCCCTCCCCACCCATTCCCTTTGGGAAGGCAGGCAATTCAATATAGGCCATATCTGTGTAGTTTTGCAAATGACTTCCATGATAGTCGTGCTGTATAAGACTAACTGAATTACCCTCCATCCTATCCTGCCCCTCATTGTTTCTCTTCTGTCTTTTATCCTGTCCCTCCCCGAGGGTTGACTTCAAATTGCTCCCTCCTCCCTTAACCCTCCCTTCCATAATCCCCCCCCCGCTCATCTCCTTCTCCCCCACTTTCCTATACTATAAGATAGGTTTTCATAGCAAAATGAGTGTGCATTTTATTCCTTACTTTAGTCAAATGTGATGAGGGTTTTTTTTTTCTCAGCTCTCCTCTTTTTCCCTCCACTAAAAAGTCTCCTACTTGCCTCTTAAATGACATATAATTACCCCATTCCATATCACCCTCTTTCCTCCCACTACATTTCTCTCTCACCATTTACCTTATTTTCTTTTAAGATATGGTCCCATCCTATTCAATTCACTCTGTGCTCTCTGTTTCTGTATGTGTGTGCATGTGTGTATGTGTGTGTGCGTACATGCATGTACATGTGTGTGTGTGGTCCCACCAACTGCCCAGATACTGAAAAGTTTTAAGAGTTACAAATAATGTCTTTCCATGTAGGAATGCAAACAGTTCACTTATGGCAAGTCCCTTAAGACTTCTCTTTGCTGTTTACTTTTTCATGCTTCTTCTCATTCTTGTGTTTGAAAGTCAAATTTTCTTTTCAGCTCTGGTCTTTTCATCAAGAATGTTTGAAAGTCCTCTGTTTCATTGAAAGACCATATTTTCCCCGGAGGTATTATACTCAGTTTTGCTGGGTAGGTGATTCTTGGTTTGAGTCCTAGTTCCTTTGACATCTGGAATATCCTATTCCACGCCCTTCAATCCCTTAATGTAGAACTGCTAGATCTTGAGTTATCCTGATTTTATTTCCACAATACTGGAACTGTTTCTTTCTAGCTGCTTGCAATATTTTCTCCTTGACCTGGAAATTCTGGAATTTGGCTACAATGTTCCTAGGAGTTTCTCTTTTTTGATCCCTTTCTGGTGGTGATTGTTGGATTCCTTCAATACTTATTTTGCCCTCTGGTTGTAGAATATCAGGGCACTTTTTCTCGATAATTTCATGGACGATGATGTCTAAGGTCTTTTTTGATGATGGCTTTCAAGCAGTCCCATAGTTTTTAAATTCTCTCCTGGATCTATTTTCCAGGTCAGTTGTTTTTCCAATGAGATATTTCACATTCTCTTCCATTTTTCATTCTTTTGGTTTTGTTTTGTGATTTCTTGGTTTCTCAGAAAGTCATTAGATTCCATCTGTTTCATTCCAATTTTGAGAGAACTATTCTCTTCAGTTAGCTTTTGAACCTCTTTTTCCATTTGGGTAATTCTGCTTTTGAAAGCATTCTTCTCCTCATTGGTTTTTTGAACCTCTTTTGCCAATTGAGTGAGCCTATTTTTCAGGGTGTTATTTTCTTCAGCATTTTTTGGGGTCTCCTTTACCAAGGTATTGACCCGTTTTTCATACTTTTTTTGCATCTCTCTCATTTCTCTTCCCAGTTTTTCCTCCACCTGTCTAACTTGCTTTTCAAAATGCTTTTTGAGCTCTTCCAAAGCCTGAGACAACCCGACATCCCCCTGGGATGTCTGGGGTACCGAGGCCCGCCCTCCACATCTTTGCCTGATGGCAAGAATATGTCCTCGTCATCAGATCCGAAAGTCGGGATCATTTGCATCTGTTCAAAAAAAACTCTCTATAGTCTTATTTTTCTCCCCTTTTCTAGGCATTTTCCCAGCAAGTTACTTGACTTCTGAGATTCCTGTCCACCCCTGCCTAGATCCGCCCAGCTAGTGCTTGGGGTCTGAGATTCAAATGGACTTTCCATGGCAGGTGCGCCTGCTATTCAATGTGAGCTTAAGTTCTGGTGCTGGGGTGGGGGCAGGGCCACCTCCCAGGCTCAGTTCCCTCAGGGGCTTTATGCAGAGACCTTCAGAAATGGAGCGGGTGGGGCAGGACCATCTCCCAGCCTCAGCTCCTTCAGGTGGTTTATGCAGAGACTTTCAGTAATGAAGATCCTACCTGCTGCTGGGGGAGTCCCGGGCCGCCGCCGCCACGCTGCCACTGCCTCTGCCCCCACTCCCGCCTCTGCCTCCACCGCTTTCTGCCCCTGCCTCTGCCTCTGCCGCTTCCTCCCGAGGGGGCCGAGCCATGGAGACACCCCGCTCCCCTCTCGTCCAGCCCAGCTGTCTCTCTCACTGACCTTTAGGGTCTGTGGGTGCAGGGACCTTCCTGGCCACCGGATGTTCCGTCGCTAAAGCCTGCTCGAATCAGCTTCTCTGGGGCTGTGGCCAGGGCAGCGCTGGGGTGGGTTCCGCTTTCTGGGGCGCAACGGACCCTGGGAACCGCTCTGTAGGGCTCTCTGGAACGGAACTCTCTTCCACTGTGTTTCTGCACACCCTGCAGTGATCCAGAACTTCTGGGGGGCTCTTCTTACATTAAATCTATTGGCTGTGGGTTCAGAGCTCATATACATGTGTCTTTCTACTCCGCCATCTTGACTCTGCCCCTGTTTGAATGATTCTTGATGTCTCATAGAGTCGTTAACTCCTACTTGTCCAATTCTAATTTTCATCAAATTGTTTTCTTCAGTTAACTTTTGCATCTCCTTTACCATCTGTCCAATTCTTCCTTTTAAGGAATTGTTTTCTCCAGTTAGTTTTTGTACTTCCTTGTTTTATTTGTCCAATTTTCCCAGTAGGTTTTGTGCTTCCTTTTCCATTTGTTCAATTTTCCTTTTTAAAGGGCTGTTCTCTTCTGTGAATTCTTTTTTCGTGCTTTTAAAATCATTGACCATTTTTTCTTCCATTTGCTCTTTCACGTTTTCCCAGAGTTCTTTTTGTGCATCTGAGCAGTTCATAGTCCCTTCTGATTTTTCAGGTTGGAGTACAGTCCCAGTACTGACCTCTTTGGTATTTCTGTTTTGGTCCTTGTTCCCATAGAAAGATTCTATGGTCTTTTATTTTTTCCTTTGCTTCTTACTAATGATGGTGAGGCTTTGTGTGTTGTGGCCTCTGGTTCTTTCAGCTCGACGTTGAAGAACCTGGTGCAGAATTGGCTGGTGTGAGAAAGCAAAGGCAGAAGAATTCTGCTTGTGTTTCCCAGGATTAGCCCCAGAGCTTGCTTGTTAAGTGGGGGAGAGGGAGTGTGTGATCATGGGAGACCTCCTTAGCTGACCTAGAGCAAAGGCAAGCTCAGGGCTTGGTGATCCTGGCTGCCCTATTGTGTTTCTGTTTCCCCTGAGGCACTCCTGAGGTCCCAATGCTGCACAGTAAGAGGAATCCTCCTTAGAGATTTTCCTAACCTCACATGCTACGAGACTGTTTGCCCCTTCTACTGCTGCCACTGATCCAGGATTTTTCTGGGGAAATATTTCATGGTTCTTTCAGGGTCAACAAGGGGATGGGAAGAGGGTATTTACTGATCACTCCATCATTTTGGCTCTTGGAAGTTCAAGTAGGTGACTTACAGACATTTAATCTTTAGGCTGATTGCCTCAGTTGCAGCTGCTGCGTAGATTCCTGGGGCTCTGTCCATGCCTCTCTCATTGGCTTTACTCTGTTGGACTCTGTCCTTGAGCTGTTGTTCTGCCGTGCTACCACTTCCTCAGACTGCTCAGGGAATTTCCTGCTGAACCCCGCTATGGCCAGGATGCTCTGTGCTGTGTGCTGTGTGCTCCTCCACCCCATGTAACTGATTCTTCCCATCTATCTTCCAGTCTGTCCTTATCTGTAAAACTGCCGCAGTCTGGCTTCTATTGGATACTGCACCTCCAAAGTTTGGTTAGATTCTCTTTGTACTTGAAGGAGTTTTTCTAAGAAGTTGGGTGAGTAGTTGCTGTCACTCCCTCATCTTGGCTCCATCCCCCCCGCCACACACACACTGAGTAAATTTTTGAAAGAACTATAGGCCAAATAAACTTTGGGACCCTTTGACCTACACAATTCGACAAATACAGAATACTTGGATCAGAAAAGGATACCAGGAATGGGGAAGACACCGGATGAGGAAGAAAAGTCCTGTCCACAGTGTACCATTACTAAATGCCCAGGGAATCATAATGTTGGGAATTTCTCTCCACCACTTGGGAGTTTTGAATATCCCATGACTAAAGCTTAAGGACAGGAGATCAGTTAAGGAATCAGCTCTGGTAATAGCATATTCAGTATCCTGGGAGTAACCTGTCAGGCACTCTTAGAGTACACAGCCATCAACAGCCTTCTATGGTAGTTGAAGGTGGAGATGTTGAGGTTTAGGTGTCCTTGGGACCCCAAAATACTGTCACTACATGTCCCCCCTGAATGAATTTGCCTCAAGCATTCTTTCAGCCAAAGAAAAACAAAATTTATTTGAGATCCTCCATATTGGGCACACTCTTAAGGAGTCTGAGCCTTTATGACAGTTGTATTGACAAATGGGCCAGATAGAATCTGAGCTAGATTGAATCTCAGCCAGATTAAATTTGCATATTTTCATGGAGGCAGTATGGAGTTTATATATAGAAAGATTGTAGGTTGCTCTATGGTTGGTCAAGTAATCTGAGGTGACTGGAGGGAGTGTTTGGTAAGGGTTTTGGTGGGAGTGGTCTGCAGGCTCGAGTAACTAAAAGTTGGACGCCAGAACCAGGAGGATGGGATTAATAGTGGAAAGTAGCTGAAGGCTACCTGGAGATAACAAAATGGAGAGCTAGATTAGGTTAAGGATAACAGATTCAGGCATATCCATAATGGAAGGCTTATGGCCTCAGGCAAACACCAGATCAAGTGTGAAGATTCAAGGAGAGTTCAAAGGGTCTCCCAAAACCTATACCCGATGGGATAAGTAAACCATTTTCCAAGAGAGGGATGGATGGATAAAGTGTGGTGTCAGCCAAGAGAGAAAGAAGAGAATGAGACTTGCAGGATTTATTATGCATAAGAATACATTCCCTGCTCAAGGCCAGGACACAAGGAGGAGAGATCAAATACATTTCAAGCAAACTCAGGTTTAAACAATTGGAAAAATATTAATTTTTCATGGGTACACTGAGCCAATTTAATAAAAATGGCAATTCTATCTAAATTAATTTACTTATTCAGTTTCATACCAATCAACTACCAGAGTTATTTTATAGAGCTAGAAAGAAATAATAACAAAATTCATCTGGAAAATAAAAGGTTAAGAATATCAAGGGAATCAATGAAAAAAAAAATGTGAATGAAGGTAGCCTAGCCTTACCAGATCTCAAACTCTATTATAAAGAGGCAATTATCAAAACAATTCTATACTGGTTAAGAAATAGAGTGGTGGATTAGGAGAATGAATTACTTACACAATATATAGTAGTAGTAAATGACCGTAGTAAGCTAGTGTTTAATAAACCCAAAGGTCCATACTTTTGGGAAGACAACTCACTATTTTACAAAAACTTCTGGGGAAACTGAAAAATAGTTCAGCAGAAACTATTGTTGGCAGAGACCAACATCTTACAAATTGTTTCTCCTTTTTTCTATAAGAGGACCATGTCCTTGTTGAGGTTTAGGGGTGCTAGGAGCCCCGAAAGAGTGACACATGGTTTATGCCTGAAGGAATTCGACTCAAACCCTCTTTCAGCCAAAGAAAAACAAGGTTAATTAAAACTCTGCCACATTGGTCAGACTTAAGGAACGCGGACATTTGTAACTCTGATGCAAGGGGGCCAGATTGAATCTGAGTACCTTCATGGAGACCAAGATGGCCTTATATAAAGAGTGTGAGAGGGATCTAGGGTGGACCAAGTAGTCTGGTGTGATCAGATGCAGAAGCAATAAAATGGGGTCTTAGAGAGGATCTAAGGTGGGCAGTAGCCCCAGGTGACCCAGAGATAACAGAAAATAGAGGGCTAGGCTAGGTTAAGGGTCATACAGAATTGGGCATAGTGATAATGAAGGGCTTATGGTCTCAGGGGAATGCCAAATCCCGTGGGAGAGGGAGGCTTCTAGGCAAGTGTCCCAGGGTTCCCAGAGCCTATACTACATCATTGCGACTTGCAAGGGAATTGGATTTAAGTGAGGCAGGGATGTGCACAGTCACCAGCCTCACCTTCTCCTCCAGACCATCTGGGTCCAAATATTGGTCAGGACCACTGGAGATGGCCCAGGATGCATTGTAATACTTAAGCTAAGGTCTTTTCCAGGTCTCAGTTTGACTGAGGCAAATTCCATCCAGTGATTAAGGCTACATAAGAAATGAGGCAATGAATAACCTCTCTTACCTAGTCAAAAACAAACAAAAGTCAACCTGGAAGGGGAATATCCTCACAGTTTGTGAACAAAACAAAAAAAAAGTTACTGTTTCTGTTTGCATCCACCTTGAGTCATCAGGGCCCAAGGATGAATACTAGGGAAAGCTCAACCCAGGACCCTGCACTGGGTGGTCTGGGAAAGCCAGAGTGCTTCTTAATGGTGTAAGGCACGTGCCTGAAGGAAGACACCAGTCTGCAGATGCGGAGGTATCTCGAGAGGATTCAGCATCCAAAGAGACAAGTGGAGCCTGCCCTTGGGAAGTTTGGTGTCAGGGAGCGCTCGAACTCATACCCAGAGCACCGAGTTCTCCAGCGAGACTAACGGTTCTGCTTAAGGCAGGAGGAGGAGGGGGAGGAACAGGGGCAAGTGAGCCAGCAGCCCCTTTCCCAAGGGGAGGCCCGCCCAGAGGAGTTGCGTCTGCCTGGGTTGGCCAGGCCTCCAGGTCTTGATCTCCTCACCACGTGAGACCGGCCCCACACTGGCCAAGAAACTGAGGCAGGCCCTGGCGCCTTCAGTTTCCCCACCTGTAAATTGAAGCGGTCCGGTTGATGGCCAAGGATAGAAGCAAGACCCATCCGCCCTAGTCTTCCGGGCCCATTTTGCAGGGGGAAGCGGGTAACTGAGAGGCGGTGGCCACGGGTATGTCTGAGGGGGAGAGGGGCACGATGCCCCTGATTCTGATGCAGGAGTTCCCCCCCAAGCCCCTCCTCCCTGCAGCGTGGGCGGGGCCTAGTGAGCAGCTTCATGTTCAGTGAGGGTCCATCCAGTCAACCAAGGATTGAAGGAATAAACGACAAATGAACGAATGAATGGAGGAAGGAATGAATTAATGATTAAAAGAATGAATGGATGAATAGAGTAATCAATGTGTGTTCGTCCTTCACTGTCGAAGACCACACCATCAGAGAATTGATGACATGACTTGCACTTGACTTTGTTTTGAGTGAGGGAGGGATGAGCAGGTCACCAGCCTCACTTCTCCTTCAGAGCCATCTGAATTCAGTGACCAGATATTCATCATGACGACTGGAGATGACCCAGGACGAGGCAATTGGGGTTAAGTGACTTGCCCAAGATCACACAGCTGGTGAGTGTCAAGTGTCTGAGGTGAGATTTGACCTCATGTCCTCCTGACTCCTGCACTGGTGCTCTATCCACTGCACCACCTAGCTGCCCCAAATGAATGAATGAGCAAACAAACGAATGAAGGAATAAATTAATGAATGGAGTAACGAATGAATGAATGAAGGAACTAATGCATGAGTGAATGTATGGGAGAGGGCCCACAGGGTTACTTTCCATAGACATGCGATGATCAAAGAATACAAAAAAAAAAAAAACACAAGTCCACAGACCCCCCAAATCCAGCCCTTCACCCCAAGAATTCTTTTCCTGCATCAAATGTTGGAGGTTGTTGTTATTCCCTACACTTTAGGCCATAGACAGTGTGCTTAAATTAACTTAAAACCCATGATAGTCCTAGGTTCATTGACTTAGGGCTGGAAGGGACCTCAGAAGCCATTTTCCAGATGAGGAGACCCGAAGCACAAAGAAGTTAGTGACTTTCTCGGAGTCACATAGCGAGGATGGGAAGCGAAATTTGAATCCAGGACTTCCTGAATTGTGAAAGACTATATTTCCTTCATTTCTATTCTGCCCCCTACTGATTCTATTCTCTTTTTAGACCTTGCCCCTCTCCTAAACTGTTTACTTCAAATTACTCCCTCCTTCAATTTGCCCTCCCTCCTACCATACCCCCACCCCACTTATCCCCTTCTCCCCTACTTTCGTGTAGAGTAAGACAGATTTTCACGCAAAATTCAGTATGCATGTTATTCCTTCCTTAAGTCAAATGATGAGAGTAAGCTTCACTTTCCCCTTTCACCTCCCCCCTTTTCCTATCCATTGAAAAAAGTTTTATGAGAGATAAATTTCCCCATTCTATTTCTCCCTTTCTCCTCCCAATGTAGTCCTCTCTCACCCCTTAATGTTATTTTTGTAGATATCATCCCTTCTTATTCAACCCACCCTGTGCCCTCTGCCTATATGTAAGTGTGCGTGCGTGTGTGTGTGTGTGTGTGTGTGTGTGTGTGTGTAATCCCTGCACATACACAAATACTGAGAAAAGTTTCAAGAGTTATAAATATTATCTTTCCATGAAGGAATGTAAACAGTTCAATTTTAGTAAGTCTCTTATGATTTCTCTTTCCTGTTTAACTTTTCATGCTTTCCTTGATGCTTGTGCTTGAAAGTCAAATTTCCTATTCAGCTATGGTCTTTTCATCAAGAGTGCTTGAAAGTCCTCTATTTCATTGAATAAAGAATTTTTCCCCTGAATTATTATGCTCAGATATGCTGGGTAGATGGTTCTTGGTTTTAATCCTAGTTCCTTTGATTTTGGAAATATCATAATCCAAGTCCTTCAGTCCCTTAATGTAGAAGCGGGTAGATCTTGTGTTATTCTGATTGTGTTTCCACAGTACTCAAATTGTTTCTTTCTGGCTGCTTACAATATTTTCTAGTTCACCTGGGAACTCTGGAATTTGGCTGCAATATTCCTAGGAGTTTTTTTTTTTTTTTTTTTTTTTTGGATCTGTTTCAGGAGGTGATCAGTGAATTCTTTCTGTATTAATTTTGCCCTATGGTTCTAGAATATCAGGGCAGTTTTCCTAAATGCACTCTTTTTTCATCATGGCTTTCAGGAAGTTCCATAATTTTTAAATTGTCTGTCCTGGATCTATTTTCCAGGTCAGTTGTTTTTCCAATGAGACATTTCACATTGTCTTCTGTTTTTTCATTCTTTTCGTTTTGTTTTGCAATTTCTCAGTTTCCCATAAAATCATTAACCTTCACAACTCAACAATGGGTTTGAGACCTCTTTGTTACCCTTAACCTGGCCCATCTGGTGAAACGGTTTACCAGGGTGTGGCTGCTGCGCATGTAGCAGCTTCTCGGAGCCACAGTTGAGAGTTGGGTGGAAGAGGTGGACATCAAAGGTGGAAAGAGTCCTTAAAGGGGCTCAGTAGCCATCACACTAAAGGTATTCATCCTCCCTGAACGTGTTCTACACCCTATACATATACATATGCACATACACATACATGTACATATACGTATACACACACGTATTTTATACATACATATATACATATACATATATAAGCATAAATATAAATACAAACGTATATATATATATATATATATATAAACATGTACCTATATGCACCTATCCCTACACATAGATAATATACACATACACACATATATGTGTATATATGCATAACATACACATGTATGTGTGTATATATACACATACACATATATACACATAAGTGCATACACATATGGATACGTATATACCTATGTGTGTGTATACATACACACACACACACACATTCCCTCTAAATAACCTAATACTAAGAAAGTTCTCATGAGTTACAAAAATCATCTTTCCACGTAGAAATGCAAACAGTTCAACTTTAATGGGTCTCTTTTGGCTTCTTTTTCCTGTTTACCTTTTCATTTTACTCTTGATTCTTGTATTTGAAAGTCATATTTTCTATTCAACTCTGATCTTTTCAACAAGAATCCTTGGAACTCCTCCATTTTATTCAAATGCCATTTTTCCCCTGAAGTGTTATACCCAGTTTTGATGGGTAGGTGATTCTTAGTTTTAATACTAACTCCTTTGACCTCTGGAATATCATAATCCAAGCCCTCTGATTCCTTAGTGTAGAAGCTCCTTAATCCTGCGTTATCCTGATTGTGTTTCCACAATACTTCAATTGTTTCTGGCTACTTGCAATATTTTTTTCCATGACCTGGAACTCTGGAATTTGACTACACTATTGATAGGTGTTTTCATTTTGGGATCTCTTTCCAGAGAAGATAGGGTAAATTCGTTCCATTTCTATTTTATCCTCTGATTATTTAATATCAGGGGAATTTTCCTTGATAATTTATTGTAAGATGTTGTCTAGGCTCTTTTTTATCCTGGTTTTCAGGAAGACCAATAACTTTTAAATTATCTCTCCTGGATCTATTTTTCCAGGTCAGTTGCTTTTCCAATGAGGTATTTCATATTGTCTTCTATTTCTTCATTCTTTAATTTTTTTATAATTTCTCGATTTTTCATAAGGGCATTAGTTTTCATGTTCTCCATTCTAATTTTTAAGGAAATATTGTCTCCAGTTGCCTATTATATCTCCTTTTTCTATTTTTCAATTCTGCTTTTTTCACTTCTCTTTTTAGACTCAAACACCAGAAAACAAATACAGAATAGAAAAAAAATGAAAGACATACCATAAACTTAAATATTGGAGCTCAAATACAAAGTTTAAAAAATGTCATGTACATAGCAGAACATAAGAGAAGATTCAAGTTATGTAAATTTTCATTTCAAAATAGTCTGTGTGATAAATAATACTTGTTGCGTTGAAAATTGCCCATATTTTCTTTTCCCCTTTGTGAGTTCTTATGTTCTGTACTGGGCACTTCTTTATTTTTTTCTTTTTCCCCTTCCCACCCCCACTCAGAAAGCTACAATAAAGTTTAGATATGTTTATCTGTAGATACACACACACACACACACATACAAGTATACATATATAGACCTATGCTTTTCCAAACATAATCTACTCCTGATATTTGCATTTTTGTGCAGGTCTCTTGTTTCTTTTTCCTCTTGCCTCTTCTATTTTATATCTACCCACTACTGTACCCTCATATTACTTTCCTATCCCCTCCAAGGATCCCTCCCCTATCTTCACGTTTCCATGAATCTAAACACCCTTCTATACCCCCTTTTACATTCCCTCCCCCTCCCCTCTAAAGATCCATCCCTGTCTCTCCCCGCTCCTTATTTCCCTACTGGTTTATTTCTTCTAAATTTATCAGACTTTTATACTCTTGTAGGGGGAGCAAAAATAGCGGGGTAATATCATGGACTTGCTAGTACTCTCCCCCCGAACTCAGACAAATTCCTGTAAAACATTACCGTTAACAAATACATGAACTGCAGAGCCCACAGAATGATGGAGTGAAGCAAATCTTCACCCAAAACAGCTTGGAAGGTCTCTGGGAAGCATCTACTGTGCTATGCTGGGAGCAGAGACCAGTCCAGTGTTCACCACCGCAGTTCAGAAAGGACTTGAGCAGGCCTTGGGGTGAGTGACTCTCGGGCACCTGTAGCGTTTTCCAGACTTCACGACCCCATATTGGATCAAGTTGGACAAACTTGTCATGCTGGACAATTTGGAATGTAAGTGGAAAAAAAACCATGAGACCTGTGTGAGGGAGTAGAGTGGTCCTGTCCTAGCCCCAGGGCAGCAGATAGGATGGAGGAGAATGTAGAGAAGTCCGCAGAGGAGGAATTCACAGCAACAGCAGCAGTAGCTGGGGAAGGGGCAGCTGCAACCACTGTTTCTGGAGCTCTAGGCCCACAAATTGCAGGAGAATTGGGTGAGTGGCAGAACAATCCCCACCTCCACTGGAAGCATAGAACTACCTTGGCAAAGAGGTCAAAACCCAAGCAAATAGCTTGGAATATGAGTAAAAAAAGGAGAAAGTATCATACTATAGAATCTTACTTTGGTGACAAGGAAGACCAAAATACATAAACAGAAGACAACAAAGTCAAAGCTCCTCCAACCAAAGTCTCCAAGAAAAATATGAGCAGGCCATGGAAGAGCTTAGAAATAATTTTGAAAATCAAATAAGAGAGGTAGAGAAAGAATTGGGAAGAGAAATTAAAGTGATGCAATAGAATCATGAAAAATGAGCCAACTGCTTGATAAAGGAGATTTAAGGAAATGCTGAAGAAAATAACACTTTAAAAAATACACTAACCTAAACAGGAAAAAGATCCAAAAAGTCAATGAGGAGAAGAATTCCCTAAAAAGGCATTTTGCCAGATGAAAAAGGAGGTCCAAAAGCTCACTGAAGAAAATAATTCCTTAAAGATTACAAGGGATCAGATAAAACCTAATTACTATGAAAAATCAAGAAATTATAAAACAAAATGAAATGAATGAAAAAAATAGCAGAAAATGTGAAATATCTCATTGGAAAAAACAACTGACCTAGACAATATATGCAGAAGAGACAATATAAAAATTATTGAACTTTCTGAAAGTCATGATCAAAAAAGAGTCTAGACACCATTTTCCAAGAAATTATCAGGGAAAACTGCCCTGATTTTCTAGAACCAGAGTGTAAAATAGATATTGGAAGAATCCACCAATCACCTCTTGAAAAGGATCCCAAAATGAAAACTCCCAGGAATATTGTAGCCAAGCTCTAGAGCTCCCAGAACTCCCTCTCTTCTTCCTTTGGGGTTTACTGGCTAAATATCCTTCTTCCTTCCTTCCTTCCTTCCTTTCTTCCTTCCTTCCTTCCTTGTCATTCCCCAGACCTTAAACCCAGTGTGCTCTTAAGGCTGTAGATTGGACAAAAGTAGGTCCCTCCCTAAGTTCCACTTAGAGTGATTATTAATAGTAACAGTTTCTCTTTCCCTCCCAGCATGATTTAGCTATTTTTTTCTCTTTTGTTCATTTACAAGGGTCATTCCCTGACTACTTCTTAAAGAGGCCTCAATGGGCATTATCTCCCTAAGTGACTACCTGAAAAGGTCAAGATCTCTCATTGCATCCTAGGTCATCTCTAGTCATCCTGTTGAACATCTCGTCACTGGATCCAGATGGCTCTGAAGGAGAAAGTGAGACTCATGACTTTGCACAGCCCTCTCTCCTTCAAAACAAAGTCAAGTGCAAGTCATGTCATCATTTATCTAATCTCATAGTCTTTTTCGAAATCGAAGGATGAGCACAACAAAATGAAACCCAGGTTGGAGATGTTTGCTCTTCACAGGGACCAATCTTGTCTTGAGGTTTTTATTTTCTGTCCCAAGAAGACCCCTGTTGTGGCCCTATTCTAATTTATCACCACCCACACTTTGTTCGCCCTAAAGAGTTATTTTAGCTCTTTTATGGGGGGAAATCTTGAAAGCTTGGAATTTTCTCACCTACTGCACCATCTTCCCTCAATCATCTCCTCCCCATTCTGCTTTTTAGGGAATTCTTCTCATTGCTTTTCAAACCTCTTTTGCCGTTTGGGATAGTCTATTTTAAAGGTGTTATTTTCTTCTACATTTTGAGTCTTCTTTAAACAGCTGTTGACTCGTTTTTCATGATTTTCATGCATCGCTCTTATTTCTCTTCCCATTTTTTCCTCTGCCTGTATTACCTGATTTTCAAAATCCTTTTTGATCTCCTCCATGGCCTGAGATCTATTCACATTCTTTTTCGACATTTTAAATATAGGACTTTTGATTTTGTTGTCTTCTTCTGTGTGTTTTCATCTTCCTTGTCACCAAAATAACTTTTCAGTCAGAGATTTTTTTTTCTTGTTGTTTGCTCATTTTCCATCCTATTACTTGGATTTTAAAGTTTTGATAAAGTAGGGCTCTGTTTCCAGGTTGGAGGGTGCACTGTCCCAAGCTTTAGAAGCTTTGTGCACCTTTTTTCAGACATGCTTCTAGGGACCTGTAAGTTTTCAGTTCTTCCAAGACAGTATTATCTAAGGGGAGGGGGGGTTACTCCTCCCCTGTTCTGTGCTGTGATCTGTGAGCAATCTCAAACACTCTTTTCTTTCCTGAGACTGTGAGGAGGGCCCCCCCCCCTTCCCTGTGGCCACAAGCTCTGCTCTGCTAGTGATTCTCCTCACCCTGAGGCTGCCTCTGAGGACTGCAACCCAGGTCTGAATATGGGCAAAGCAACAGGGTCCTAACTCATTGCTAGCAAGGAGACTCCTGCAATCTATTTCTGAACAGTAGTTTGACCCCCTTACCATCTGTGAACTGTGAGTTCCTGAAACATCACTCCCTGATCTTACTTGATCTGGAGGCCTCAATCCTGTACTCTTGCCAGGAAAGAAACAAATTGACCCTCTGTCCTGCCCTGCCCCCAATTTTCCATGGATTATGAGTACTCCCCATTTCAAAAGGGTAAAATTGACCTGGCCAGCTAGTGTTAGGGAGAAAGTTTGTGTTTTCAGAGTCACATTCCTAATTCCCAGAGTCCACAAGGTCCTTGATAAGGTCGTCATACTTTCCCTTTTAGTTTCATCTAACAAGCACCCAGCTGTCCCTCTCATGCTCCTGGCATCTGGCCCGGGGTAAAGCGAGCCTCTCACATAAAGGGAGAGAGTAGAAGGGAGGCCAGGGGGACCCAGGCCTTTGCTAGTGCATGCCTATCCACCGCTCCCTCACAACCTGGCTGGCCCTTCTGTCCATCCATCTGTCCTCAGGAGAAGGAGCTGCAGCTCCTTCTGAAAAAGGAGGAGGAGGTGGTGGCAGAGCTTCTGAGAAAGCAGAAGATGGAGGAGGAGAAGCACCCACACCAAGAGGAGGACAGGTGTCCCCAAACAGAGGAGGTCAAGTGTCCACAACCAGAGGGGGACAAGCACCCACACCTGGAAGGGGACAAGCCCCCTGGCCTGGAGTTGAAACGCCCATGCCAAGAGGAGGTCAAGCTCTCATACCTAGAGGAGGTCAAGCGCCCACACCTGGACAAAGTTAAGAGGTGAGTGTCTACCCCTCAGCTTGGATCTAACCTCTCCCTGGGCCCTGGGCAGGTCTTGGGGAGGTCCTGTGGGAGGATGGAGAGTGGGATCTCCAAGCCAAGGTATGGATCCATTGCTCTTTGTGCCCCTAGGAAACTTGAAGTGCGCCTTCGGAAGGTCCGGCAGGCCCGGGAGCAGGCAGGACAGCTGGAGGTAGAGAAGAAGCACCCTGAGCAGGACTCAGCTCAGCCAAAGAAGGACAAGGAGGTCGCTGGAAGCTCTGGGTCCTGGGCCCCAGGGGAGGTGCCTACTGCATGGGGCTGGGCTGGGCAGGGGTCAAACTCCATGAGATTTGACCAGCTGGCTTGAGGTGGGTGGTCTGGCAGGCAAAGAATGGGTGACTGGCTGAGGAGAAGGCCAGAAAACTGGAGGAGGTGGAGCCTGGAAGGTGGAAGAGGTAGGTAAGGGAGTGGGGCCTTGGACTGGGAAATCCCAAGAAGAAAATCCCAGTGGGTAGGAAGGGATGGAGGACCAGGGAGGCTGGAGAAGAGTTGTCTATCCTCAGTTCCTTAGTCCCCATGGGACTAGGAACCTTCCTTATGTCCCTTTCCTTGTGGGACAGCTAGTTGCAGGTCTAGCTTGCTGGGTCTCAAGTCAGGAGGTGGCAAATTCAGATGCACCTCAACACTTAGTAGACGTCCAACCCGAGGCAAGGCAGTGAACTGCTGCCTGCCTCAATTGTCTCTTCTATAAAATTCCATTTGCCTCCCTCCTAGAATTGTTGTAAAGGAACAGACGATCTGACCCAAGCCAAGTGTCCTAGAAATGAAATAGTCATTGTCATTTTTCCTTGGCACGGGACCGTAGTAGTAACCACCCTAACACACAGGGTGGGCTGCTGATTCAGGGTCTTTGATCTGCTTTTCCAAGGGCAAGACAACTTTAAAGAGGTCAATAATGCTACTTTAATTATAGATAAGTCGAAACACTAGCTAGGAAAAACTAGCAGAAAAACTAGCACAAAGATCAACAGACAGGGCTCCAACTGTCTGAACAAAGTAAAACAACCACTCTCATACACCACCAGATGGGAGAGCACCAACTTCTGAGTAGTTAGGGGTCTCTCAACACGTGGCTACCCAGAATCCCATCCAGAGAAACAAAAAAGTCCTTTTCATGAGCTAGCCCCCAAAGCCAAATACCAACCTCCCAGAATATATAAGCGCACCCCAGGCCCCTGATTGGCTCAAAGCAAGAAGGCATGAAGCCTATGTGTCTCAGTGCAGCTGTTAATCATTAGAGTTCAAAGGATATCAATTCCTTAAATGTTCATAATTTAGTCTGAGCCTGGGAAACTGAACTCCGAAAAGAAAACAATACAAATTCCACTTTGCTTATGCTCACAAGGGCCCACCCCCGCGAAGGAGGAGGGGACTGAGAGACAAGATTCCTGACAGTTCTCTGCCCTTCAACTCTTGGGTAACAAGCAGGAGGAGGAGCCTTCTTTCTGGAATGATTGCTGTCCCTCCCTGGCCTGTTCCTTTCTGGGGGGGGGGGGGGCGGGGCTAAGCCCAATTATTCCTCAGCCTAGAATAGTAATTCCACAGTAAAATATGTGGGCACTTTGAAAATTTGGACTCAAAGATGGCTCATGTACAGTCCTTGGTTTAGAGCTTCAAGGGGCCTGGGGTTCACTTTGCTCTGCCCACTTCACCCTGACCCTAACCTGCTCCACCCACTCTGCCTGACTAGGCTCCCTCTCTTTCTCACTTCCAGGAGAAGGAAGAGGGAAGCTACCAGGAGAAGCTGCAAAACGAAGAAGAGGAAGAAGAACTTCTGCAGCAGGGGGCAGATGCCCCAGGGATCAGAAAGCAGCATCCAGTCCATGAGAGTTACCAGAAGATGCTACAGGAGAAGAATGAGGAAGAGGAGTTTCTGCTCCAGGAGGCCGAGGCCAAGGGTACCTGGGAGGTGCAGCCAGTCCTCGAGAAGTACCAGGAACTACTGCAAAAAGAGGTGGAAGAGGAGCTTCTGCAGAAGGGGGACAAGGCCCTGGGGATCAGGGAGCCACGGTCCATCCCTGAGAGGAACCAGGAGCAGCTGCAACAGGAGAAGGAGGAAGAGGAGGTTCTGCAGCAGGTGGCCAAGGCTCAGGTAATCCTGGAGCAGCAAGAGCAGCAAGAGCAGCAGCTCATCTTTGAAAGTTACCAGGAGCAGCTATAAAAGAAGGAAGAAGACGAGGATCTTCTGTAGAAGGGAGCCAAGACTCAGGGGATCCTGGAGCAGCAGACAGTCATTGAGACTTACCACGAGCAGCTGCAAAAATAGAACGAGGAAGATGAGCTTCTACAGAAGGGAGCCAAGGCCCTTGGGATCAGGGAGGAACAGGATCAGCATCCAGTCCTGGAGAAGGAGCCTGCAGAGTTGTGAGGGCCTGTTCTCTGCCCATACCCTCCCTGCCTATGTGTGTGTTTGTATGTGTATGTGTGAGTATGTGTGTGAGAAATATGCTATGTGAGAGAGATTGAGGGTATGTGTGTGATATAGACTGTGTGAGTGAGGTTGTGTGTGTGTGTGTGTGTGTGTAAGAGAAACATAGTGTGACTATGCATGTGAGAGACTGTGAGAAACTGAGACTGTGTGTGAATGATTATGAGTGTGTAACTGAGTGTGCGTGTGTTTGTGTGAGAGAGAGACTGTGGGATTATGAATGTATGCAAATGGGATTGGGTGTGTATGTGATTGAAACAGATTGAGTGTAAATGAGATCCCAGTACACCGCCCGGCGGATTTCCAACACTCTACTTGGACAGGGGGACTTCTGGAGTATGTTCCAAACTACAGTGAGATCTGGGCCTGTGTCTTGGCTGCCACAGAAGGTAGAGAGTGGTGTATTAAGCCCTCTGGATAGTGGCAGACAGTGCTGTGGGGTGGGCTTCGAGTCAGGATCAGCCTTCTGGACCCCTTCCTGCCAGTGACTGACAAGGTTGGGCTCTTGGCTTTCAGGGAACAGCAAGAGAAGGAGAAATTACTGAGGGAACTAGAGAAGAAGAAGAAGGTGAGGCACTGCGTGGGACCTGGGGTGGGCCTCACTTTTCTTATCTGTGCACTGACAGGTCCTAGGTTGTAGATATACTATACATATATACGTATACGTATATGTATGTGTACATGTATGTGTATATGTATATAGGTATTTTTATATATACTATATATAAATATGTATATATACCATATAAATATGTGTGTATATATACATATATACACTCTATATGTATATATATAGAGAGCGTATATATGTATATGTATGTGTGTGTGTGTGTGTGTGTGTGTATACAGGTCTCTCGGGTTTTTCTGGGAACTGGGCAGGAGGTGGAGGGCAGTGCCTTGGGTGGGTCTCCAGGGCTCATACATGCACTTTGTTGGCCCCAGGAGGAGTGTCAGCACCACAAGCAGGAGAAAAAGAAGCTGCAGGAGGAAGCCAAGGACACTGCAGCTGCTTCTTGAATTTTGTTACAAAATCTACATATACATTCGTGTTAAACCTATTTTGACATTAGTCATGTTGTAAAGAAAAAATCAAAACAATGGAAGAAACCAGGAGAAAGAAGGAAAAGAAAACAACAAAAGAAAAGGAGAACAAATAGTATGCTTCCATCCGCATTCAGTCCCCGAAATTCTTTCTCTAGATATGGACAGCATTTAATAATGGTCTCCATCTCTTCTTTGCTCATAAATTCATCCATTCTCCACAAATATGACAAGTCAACTATTCCTTGCTCTCCTAATTTGGTTATAGCATCAACATCTATATCTAAATCGTGTACCCATTTTGACCTTGTCTTGGTATATGGTGTTAAGGTGTTGGTCTATGCCTAGTTTCTGCCATACTCTTTTCCAGTTTTCCCAGCAATTTTTTGTCAAATAGTGAATTCTTATCCCAGAAGCTGGGGTCTTGGGTTTCATCAAAGAGTAGATTACTACAGTTTTTGACTATTGTGTCTTGTGTACCTAGCCTATTCCAGAGATCCACTCCTCTATTTCTTTTCGTATTACTTTCTTGTTTTTATTTTTAATATATAACTTATTTACTTTCAGTTCACAACATTCACTTCCACAAAAATTTACATTCAAAATTTTCTCCTCATCTCTCCCCACCCCACACCACGGGCAATGTCTGCTCCATCCACCTCTTCCCCCAATCTTTCCTCCCTTTTATCACCTCCCTTATTTCATCCTCCTTCCCTCTATTTTCCTATAGGGCCAGATATACTTCTCTATCCAATTGCTTATGTATCTTATTTCAGAGGTACATTAAAAAAAAAAAAAAACATTTTTTAACATTCATTTTTAAAGTGTTGAATTCCACATTCTCTCCCTTCCTCCCTTCTCCCACCCTCATTGAGAAAGCAAGCAATTTGATGTAGGTCACACATGTGTAGCCATGAAAAACACTTCCATAACAGTCATTTGTGAAAGAAAAAATACAGTTCCTTCTACTCTATCCTGCTATCCATTTATTCCATTCTCTCCCTTGACCTGTCCCCCCACAATGATGTTTGCTCATTATTGTCTGAGTACCCATTCTCCGAATCTGCCATCCCTTCGCCAATCCCATTCCTCCTCCCAGACTTCCTGCAAGGTAAGATACATTTATATACCCAATTGAGTGTGTGTTATTCCCTCCTTAAGCCAAATTCAATGACAGTAAGGTTCAGTTATAGCTTTTCACCTCCCCTTCTTCCCCCACATTGCAAAAGCTCTCTCTTCTCTCTTTTATATGAGATTATTTGCTACATTCTACCTCTCCCTTTCTTTCTCCCAGCACTCTACTCTCAACAGTAAATTTTATCTTTTAGGTATTCTCCCTTCATATTCAGCTCAGCTCACTCTGTGTGCTCTCTCTCTCTCTCTCTCTCTCTCTCTCCATATATATATATATATATATATATATATATATATATATATATATATATATATATACACATATATACACACATACATATATATACATTGATATGTGTATATACATTATATATACGCACATATACATACACATATATAATAAAATATCATCTTTCCTTATTGGAATGTAAACAGTTCAACTTTACTGAGTCCCTTATAACTTTCCTTTCCTATTTCCCTTTTTATGGTTCTCTTGATACTTGTATTTGAGAGTCAAATTTTCTATTTAGCTCTGGTCTTTTCAACAAGAATGCTTGGAAGTCCTCCATTTCAATGAAATTCCATTTTTACTCCTGATTTATTATACTCAGTCCTTTTTTCTGGGAAAGTGATTGTTGGCTTCAATAATAACTCCTTTGATCTCTGGAATTCCGTATTCCCAGCCCTCCAATCCTTTAGTTTAAAAGCTGCTAAATTCTGTGTTACCATGATTGTATTTCCACAATGCCTGAATAGTTTTTTTTTTTTTTCTGGCTGCATGTAATATTTTCTCCTTCACCTAGGAGCACTGGAATTTGGCTACAATATTCCTAGGAATATTCCTTTGGGGATCTCTTTCGGGAAGTGACTGGTGGATTCTTTCAATTTCTATTTTACCTCCTGTTATAGAATATCAGGACAGTTTTCCTTGATAATTTATTGTAAGATGATGCCTAATTTCTGTTTTTGATCATGGTTTTCAGGTAGATCAGTAATTTTTAAATTATCTCTGATGGATCAGTTTTGCAGGTCCATTGTCTTTCTAATGAACTATTTCACATTCTCTTTTATTTTTTCATTCTTTTGGTTTGTTTTATAATTTTTTGAATTATCATAAATTCATTAGCTTCCATTTTCTCCATTCTAATTTTGAAGGTATTATTTTCTTCTGGAAACTTTTGGACCTCCTTTTCCATTTGACCAATTCTGCTTTTTAAGGCATTCCCCTCATCACTGGATTTTTGGAACTCTTTTGACATTTGGGTTAATCTATTTTTAAAGGTGTTAGTTTCTTCAGCTTTTTTTGAGACTCCTTTAGCAAGCTGTTGACTTGTTTTTCATGATTTTCTTGCATTGTTCTCATCTCTCTTCCCAATTTTTCCTCTACTTCTCTTGCTTGATTTTCAAAATCCTTTTTGAGCTCCTCCATGGCCTGAGACCATTTCGCAAATTTTTTTGGAGGCTTTGGATGTCATTGCCTTACCTGTGCTATCTCCCTCCAGTTGTATGCTCTAATCTTTCTCCTGTTCTATGCTTTGTTCTTCCTCATCTGAAAGGACAGAAGAAAATACTTTTTCACAAAAAAATTAAGATTTTCCCATCTTGTTTTTCCCCGTTTTTTCATTTCCTTGGCCAATTACTTCCCTTCTGAGCTCTTTGTTAAGTGGAGGGTTTACTACCCCAGTTTTCAGAAGTTTTGTGCAGTTGTTTTCCGAGATATCTCTAGGGACCTGTAAATTTATGGTTCCTTCAAAGTGGCATAATCAAGGGAGAGGTATCTATTACTCTTCCCCTGGTCTGTGGCTCTGGTTTATGAAAATCACAAGCACTATTTTCTTCCCTGGTACTACAAGTAGGTTTCCCTCTCCATAACCATCTCTACCTCTGCCATAAAGGCACTCCTTCTCACCCCAGGACCAACACTTGGGACTGAGACCCAGATAAACTGCTTGATTCCCCTACTTTCTGTAGACTGGGAGCCCACAAATCATCCACTTCTGCAACAGTGGCTCATGCCATGGGGGAACTGAGGTTAGAGCTGGGGTCAGACCATGTTCACCTCTCACCCTGATGAGAGAGTTTTCTCACTGACCTTTGAAGCTGTCTTTGGTGTTTGTTGATTGAGAAACCTGGGAATCAGCTCCCTGTACCCTGAGGCCTACTCCATTCCATTCTGTGGAATCCTGGCCCACGTGACCCATGCTGGGTTGTGCTCTTCTCTGAATCTGGTAAAATAGATCCTTCTTGTTGGCCTTCCAAATTGTGTTGGGTTGGAAATCTGTATCACTCTGTCATTTTGTGGCTTTTATTTTGCTAGAATTTGTTTAGAGTCATTTTTACAGGAATTTTTAGGGGTTTGGGTGAGAACTCAAGCAGGGCTCTGATTCTACTCTGCAATTTTGACTGCACCTATCCCATCCCTCTACTTCTTAGGCAGTTCCAAGTGATTTTGATGATTACTGCTCTATAATACAATTTAGGATCTCATATGGCTAGGTCACCTTTCATTGCATTTCATTTCATTAATTGCCTTAAGATTCCGGATGTTTGTTCTTCCAGATGGATGTTACTATTTTTTGTAGCTCTATAAAATAATTGTTGGTAGTTTGATTTGTATGGCACTAAATAAGTAAATTAATTTAGGTAGAATTGTCATTTTTATTATATCAGCTTGGCCTAACCAAGAGCAACTGATGCTTTTCCCATTATTTAGACCTGACTTTATTTGTGTGAAAAGTGTTTTGTAACTATGTTCATATAGTTCCTGGGTTTGTTTTGGAAGGTAGACTCCCAAATATTTTATAATGTCTACAGTAACTTTAAATGGATTTTCTTTGTCTATCTCTTGCTGTTGGGCTTTGGTAGTAATATATCGAAATGACAATGATTTATGTGGGTTTATTTTATATGCTGCAAATTTGCTAAATTTCTTTATTATTTCAAGTAGTTTTTACTTGATTCTCTAGTATTCTGTAAGTATATCGTCCTGTATTCTTCATAGAATGTTAGCTTTGTTTCTTTTTTTGCCTATTCTAATTCCTTCAATTTCTTTTTCTTTTCTTATTGCCAAAGCTAATATTTCTAGTACCATATTGAATAACAGTGGTGATAACGGACATCCTTGTTTCACCCCTTATCTTACTGGAAATGCTTCCAGCTTCTTTCCATTACATATAATGTTTGCTCTTGGTTTATCATTTTAAGGAAGATTCCATTTATTCCTATGCTTTCTACTATTTTTAAGAGTAATGGATGTTGTATTTTCTCAAAAGCTTTTTCTGCATCTATTGAGATCATCATATGGTTTCTGTTAGTTTTGTTGATATGGTCAATTATACTGATAGTTTTCCTAATATTAAACTAGCCCTGCATTCTTGGTGTAAATTGTACCTAGCCATAGTGTATTATTCTTGTGATAAGTGGCTGCACTCTTTTTGCTAATCTTGTATTTAAATTTTTTGCTTCTATAATCCTTGCGGAAATTGGTCTATAATATTCTTTCTCTGTTTTGACTTCCCAGCTTAAGCATCTGTACCGTATTTGTAACATAAAAAGAATTTGGTAGAACTCCTTCATTTATTTTCCCAAATAACCTATATAATATTGGAATTAATTGTTCTTTAAGTGTTTGATAGAATTCACTTATAAATCCCTCTGGCCCTGAAGATTGTTTTTTTCCTAGGGAGTTCATTGATGACTTCTTCAGTTTCTTTTTCTGAAATGGTGTTATTGAAATATTTTATATCATCTTTTATCAATCTGGGCAATTCATATTTTTGTAAATATTCATCCATTTCACTAAGATTGTCAAATTTATTGGCATACAGTTGGGCAAAATAGCTCCTTATTATTGTTTAAATTTCCTCTTCACTGGTGACAAATTTACCCTTTTGATTTTTGATGCTGGTAATTTGATTTTCTTCTTTCCTTTTTAAAATAAAATTAACCAAAGAATTATCTCTCTTATTGTGTTTTTTTCATAAAACCAGGCCTTAGTTTTATTTATTAGTTCAGTAGTCTTTTTGATTTTAATTTCAATCTCTCCTTTGATTTTCACTATTTTAATTTGGTATTTAGTTGGAGATTTTTAATTTGTTGTTTTTCTAGCTTTTTAGTTGCATGCCCAATTCATTGACATCTTCTTTCTGAATTTTATACACATAAGCTTTTAGAGACATAAAACTTCTCAGAAGAACTGCTTCTGCTGTATGCCATAAGTTTTGGTGTTTTTTATCATTATTTTCATTCTCTTGGATAAAGTTATTGATTGTTTCTATGATTTGCTGTTTGACTCATTCATTCATTCTTTAGGATCATATTATTTAGTTTCCAATTAATTTTTAGTCTCTCTTTCAATAGCCTTTTATTACATGTAATTTTTATTGCATCATGATCTGAAAAGTATGCATTTAATATTTCTGCCTTTCTACATTGAACTCTGAAGGTTTTATACTCAGTTTTGGTGTAGGTGCCATGTACGTCTGAGAAAAAGATATATTCTTTCCTATCCTCATTGAATTTTCTCCAGAAGTGCAATATATCTAAATTTTATTAAATACTATTCATCCCCTTAACTTCTTGTTGATTTTGTGGTTAGATTTATCAAGTTCAGAGAGGAAGAGGTTGAGTTCCCCCAATAATATAGTTTTTTTGGCAATTTCTTCCTGGAACTCCCTTAGTTTCTCTAAGAATTTGGTTGCTATACCTGTTGGTGCATATATATTTAGTAATGATATTGCTTCATTGTCTGTGGTGTATTTTAGCAGGATGTAGTTTACTTCCTTATGTCTTTTAATTATTTCTAGTTTTGCTTTGTGTAAGATCAGTATTGCTACCCTTGCTTTTTTTTTTTTTTACTTCAACTGAGTAACGTGGAAATATATTTAATCAGAATGTATATGTAGAGCCCATGAGATTGTACACCATCCTGGGGAGGGGTGAGCAGAGGGAGGTGGAGAAAATTTAAAACATATGCAAGTGAATATTGAAAACTAAACATAAATATAAATATAATTTTAAAAATTATATATAGAATTATACGCAATACTTCAAAATATAAAAAACAGTAAACAGTAAAATTATACATAGATATAATATGCAATATTTAAAAATATTTTTAAAAAATAGTAAATGGCATTAACAGAAGCATGCCACCTATGCACTGCTGCCAGGGGTCTGGCTCCTTGTGGGCCTGTCCTAGGGCCTGAAGAAGCCCTAAACAGGGGGAGGATAGGCCACTCTTGGTTGTCCTGTGCATTCAAAATAACTGTGTATGTGTTAAGAACTGAGGTTTTGTGGATCAGAGCCAACACAGCAGAGTAGACGAAGGAACCTGTTAGAATTCTCCCACCCAAGCCCCTTAAAATAACTGTCAAATTGACTGTAAACACATTATAGGTAGCAGAAGCAAGAAAAAATAAATGACAGAGTGAAACAGATATCTAGCCCAAGACAACCTGGAAGGCAGACAGGAAGGGTCTATTGTATCAGGCTCAGAGAGGAGTGCAGTCCAGCATGGGCCACATGGACCAGGACTTCACAGACTGGAATGGAGTAGGCTTCAGGGCACTGGCAACTGCTGTGGTTTCCAGATTTATCAACCAAGAAACACCAAAGACAGCTTCAAAGGTCAATGAGAAAGCTCTCTCACTGGGATGAGACTGGAACATGGTCTGGCCCCAGCTCCAGACTCAGCCCCCGCATGGAGGCAGTCACTGCTGCAGTAGTGGCAACTTCTGGAGCGCTTCACCTACAGACAATGGGTAAATTCAGTGCTGATATGGATCTCAGCCCTGTGGTGGTCCTGGGGTGAGGAGGAGTGATAATGTGGTGGAGCTGGTGGCAGCTGTGGAGAAGGAATCCTATCCACAGTTCCAGGGGGGGAAAGACTGCCTGTGGTTGCCCACAGACCAGAGTGAGTGCCAGGAGAGCAGTATATACCTCTTTTTTGATTATACCACTTTGGAGGAACAGAAAACTTAGAGGTCCTTAGAGCTATCTCAGAAAACAGTTGCACAAAACTCCTGAAACTTGAGTAGTATACTCTCCGCTCAACAAAGAGCTAAAAAGTCAAATAATTTGCTGGGGAAATGCCAAAAAATAGGGGGAATAGTACTATAGAAGGTTACTATCTTGGTGAAAAGATATTTTCTTCCATCCTTCTGGATCAGAAAGATCAAAGCATAAAACCATAGGAATACTAAAGCACACAACCAGAGGAAGACAGCAAGCTCAAGGCACCTACATCCAAAGCCTCCAAAATATATGCAATGGTCTCAGGCCAAGAAAGAGCTCAGAAAGGATTTTGAAAATCAAGCAAGAGAAGCAGAGGAAAAATTGGGAAAATAAATGAGAGTAATGCAAGAAAATCATTGAAAAGAGTCAACATCTTGCTAAAGGATACCCAAAATTGCTGAAGAAAACAACACCTTTAAAAATATACTAACCTGAATGGAAAAAGAGGTCCATAAAACCAATGAGAAGAAGAATACCTTAAAAAGAAGAACTGGCCAAATGGAAAATGAGGTGCAAAGGGTCACTGAGGAAAATAGTTCTTTCAAAATTAGAATGGAACAGAAGAAGCTAATGACTTTAAGAGAAATCAAGAAATCATAGAACAAAACCAAAAGAATGAAAAAATAGCAGAGAATGTGAAATATCTCATTGGAAAAACAACTGACCTGAAAAATATGTCCAGTAGAGATATTTTTAAAATTATTATTCTACTTAAAAACCATGATCAAAAAAAGAGCCTAGACATCATCTTTCATGAAATTATCAAGGAAAACTGCCCTGATATTCTAGAACCAGAGGGTAAAATAGAAATGGAAAGAATTCACGGCTCACCTCCTGAAAGAGATCCCAAAAGGAAAACTCCTAGGAATCTTGTAGCCAAATTCCAGACTTCCCAGGTCATGGAGAATATATTGCAAGCAGCTGGAAATAAACAATTCAAATATGGTGGAAACGCAATCTGTATAATGCAGGATTTACCAGTTTCTACTTTGAGTGATCAGAAGGTTTGGAATATCAGATTTCATTGAAGTTCCATTTTTCTCCCTTAAGTATTATACTCAATTTTGCTGAATATGTGATTCTTCATTTTAATCCTGTCTCCTTTTATCTCTGGAATATGATATTCCAAACCCCCTGATCCCTCAGTGTAGAAGCTGGTAAATTCTGTAATCCTGGTTGTGTTTCCATAATATATGAATTGTTTCTTTCTGACTGCTTGCAACATTTTCTCCTTGACCTGGTAACTCTGGAATCTGGCCACAAGATTCCTAGGAGTTTTGCTTTAGGGATCTGTTTCAAGAGGTGATCAGTGGATTCCTTCCATTTCTATTTTCCCCTCTGGTTCTATAATATAAGGGAAGTTTTCCTAGATAATTTGTTGAAAGATGATGTCTAGGGTCTTTTTTAAATGGTGGCTTTCAGATAGATCAATAATTTTTAAACTATCTCTCCTGGATTAATTTTCTAGGTCAATTGTTTTTCCAATGATATACTTCATATTCTTTTCCATTTTTTCCTTCTTCTGGTTTTGTTTTGTAATTTCTTTGTTTCTCATAAAGTCATTAGTTTCCATTTGTTTCATTTGAGTTTCTAAATAAGTACTTTTTAAGTGAGCTTTTGAACCTCCTTTTACATTTTTCCCATTTCACTTTTTAAGGCATTCTTCTGCTAGCTGGTTTTTTGGACCTCTTCTGTCATTTGGATTAGTCTAATTTTAGAGGTGTTATTTTCTTCAGCATTTTTTTTGACTTCCTTTAACAAGCCGTTGAATTGGATTTTATTCATTATTTTCTTGCATCACTTTTATTTCTCTTCCCAATTTTTCCTCTATGTCTCTTACTTGATTTTAAAAATCCTTTTTCAGCTCTTCCATGTCCTGAGACGAATTCATATTTTTCTTAGATGCTTTGGATGCAGGAGTTTAGCCTACCTTGTCTTTTTCTGACTATATGTTTTGATCTTTCTCATCACCAAAGATGTAAGGAAATAACTCCTCAACGAGTAAAAGTAAGACTCTGTAGCCTTTTTCTTTTTCCACTTTTGTTCATTTTCCCAGTCAATTGCTAGATTTTGAGCTTTGTTAAGTTGAGGGCTCCAGAATCAATCTCAGCTTCAGCAGGGGCTGCAGCTGGTCTGGGTCTGGGGCTGGGACTGGTCCATGTTCCCCTCTTGGACAAGTGAGGGACCCTTCCTACTGACCTTTCAATCTGTCTTTAGTGTTTACGGGTTGAAAAGTCTGGAATGCACAGAAGACACCCAGAATTCATTCCCCTAAGTCCTGCTCCTGCTCTGTCCACACTGCTGCAACCCACGCCAAATTTCACTCTGCTTCCAGTGTGCTATGATAGACCCTTCCTGTCAACATTACAGATTGTCTTGGCCTGGGAATTTGCTTCAGTCAGTCTTTTTATGATTTCTGATGCTCTAAAATTTGTTTAGTCATTTCTTATAATTTTTTGAGAGGTTAGTGGGGAAAACCCTTTTTGGCCCTGCTTTTACTCTACCACCTTGATTCTGCCCCACTTCAAAGCTCTCTAGTTGAAAAGATCAGAGCTGAATAGAAAATTTGACTTTCAAATACAAGAATTAAGAGAAACATGAAAACATAAACAGGAAAGAGACGCTGTATAGGACTCATTAAAGTTGTACTCTTTGCATTCCTGTATGGAAAGATGACATTTGTAACTCATGAGACTTTTTTCTGTATTAGGATAGTTAGAGGGAATGCATACACACACACATGTCTCTATGTATATGATATAGGTGTGTGCATACGTATACATGTATACATGTATGTTCATATATGTATATTAAATATATGTGCTTGTGTGTATCTGTATGTGCATGTATGCATATGTGTTCATACATGTATATGTGTGCATATGCACATGCATGCATTGTGCAGGCATGCATAGACAGAGGACACAGGGTAGGGTGACTATGAAGGTAGAATACCTAAAAAAAATGAAATTTACTGAGACTACAACTACTGTTGTTGTGGGAGAAAGAGAGAGGTAGAATGTGTCAAATAATCTCACATAAAATAGGCAAGAAAGAGCTCTTATAATGGAGGGGAAGAGGGGGGACATGAGAGGGAATATGTGAACCTTACTCCTATGGGATTTGACTTAAGGAGGGAATAAATACACATTCAATTAAATATGGAAATCTATCTTACCCTGCAATACTATGAGGAGAAGAGGATAGGAGAGGGTACATAAAGAAGAGACAGCAAATTAAGGGAAGGAATAATCAGAAGGAAACATTGTTGAGGGAGGACAGGTCAAGGGAGAGAATTGAATAAATGGAGGGCAAGACAGGACAGAAGGAAATGTGATTAGTCTTTCACAATATGATTGATATGGAAGTGTTTTCATGGCTACACATGTATGACCAATATTGAATTGCTTGCTTTCTCATTGAGGGTGGGTGGGGAGAGAAGAAGACAATGTGGAACTCAAAAGTTTTAAAATGAATATTACAAATTTATTTTTACGTGCAACTTGGAAATAAGATGTACAGACAATGGAGTATAGAAATCTACTTTGCCCTACAGTAAAAACGAGGGGTCTGTGTTTGTCCTTCGTTTTCTAAGAAGACCATGACATCAGAGAAATGATGACATGACTTTCACTTGTCTTTGTTTTGAGTGAGGGAGGGCTGTGCAAAGTCATCACCCTCACTTACCCCTCCTGAGCCATCTGGATCCAGTGACCAGATATTCATCAGGATGACTGGAGAAGGCCCAGAATGCAGTGGGTGACCTTGGCTTATTCAGATACTCAGTTAGAGGTAATGCCCATTCTGTGAATAGACCTCTTTAAGAAGCAATCAGAGTATTAAGAGTAATCAGAGAACGTCCCCTTTAATGAGTAAAAGAAAAAAAAAACAGCAGTAAAACAAGGAGAGGTGATAGAAGGGAGGATAAACTAGAGGAAAGGGTGGATGGGGTGCATACTGTCCCGGGGTGGGGGTGAGAAGAGATGGGAAGAAAATTTGGAATTTACATTCCTATGGAAGTGAATGTTGAAAACTGAAAAAGAAGTAAACTATGTATTTTTAAAAATTTGGATTTATTTCAGTGTAGGCAAACAAATGGTCAGCTGGGGGCCAAAGGCCTTTCTAGAGTTGGAGCTGCCTGGCCTTAGCAGTGGCTGAGCCTGGGAGGCAGCAGAGCCTGAGATACTGAGAAGTTGTGGGTGAGCTGGAAGGAGAGTGGCTCTCACTGTGGGAACCCAGCTAAGCTGGCAGCACCCCACCCCCAGCCCACTTCTACATTTCTTGCTAAGGCTCTAGTGCAAGTCTGACGTTGGACTCCAGAATTTTAAGGGCAGATTAATAAAATGTTTTTCTTGGGGTATGATGTGGAGTTCTTGCTTTTGGAGAAGTTCTTCGTTCCAGATCAAGGAGCTCTGAAGCCTAGTCTGGGCCAGCAGCAGAGCCAGCATTGGGCTTGTAGGAGAGATATAGTCGTGGGTTAGAGGTAGCCAAGTTCACTAGTGGCTGAGGCTGGCACTGTTAGATCTGTGAAAAACCACGTGAGACAGTTGGCCCTCAGGAACAATCAAGACACCACTGAAGTTGCTAAGATGCCTTGCCACCCTTAAAGCCTGAGTCCCAAGGGTGTGTCCCGCTTTGTCTTCCCATGTCCCTGCGGCCCCTGACATTTCATGTCGTATATTCTGAGACCCCTCCTGGCTCTGAAGTTCCACATTACGTGTTCTCTATTCCCTTCTAACTCTAACTTTCCTTGTCCTACAATTCCTAGTTCCTCACAGATCTGGCAGTTCCTATGCTACATTTTGAGGCCCGTCCTCACTCTGACTTCTCATGTTTTGTGTTCTCTGGTCCCTACCGACTCTGAGTTTGTGTGTCCTATGACCCATGTCACAGCTCTGAAATTCCATATTCTGATGCTCCTCTTGGCTCTGACTTTCCCCATTCTACATTTTCTGGTTCCTCCCATCTCTGAGGATATGATACCTGCTTCCTCAGAGCTCTGACATTCCTCATATTATGTTCCGAGACCACGTCTGGCTTTCATTTTACACATTACATGTTCTCTGGAAGCTCCCAGCCCTGACTTTCTGCATCCTATGATCCTTGGTTCCTCATAGCTCTCACATTCCATGCTATATATTCTAAGGACCCTCCTGTTCTTATTTTTCATACCTCTGATCCCTCCTACCTCTGACTTTCCATGCCCTAGGATCCTTGATTCCTCACATGTCTGACAGTCTATGTCCTACAATCTTTGACCCCTCCACTCTCATTTTCTACATTCCATGTTCTCTCGTCCCTCCCATAACTGACTTTTCATATCTTATAATTCCTGGTTCCTCACAACTCTGACATTCTATGGCTTATATTCTGATACCTCTCTTGTTTCTGTCCTTTCACATTCTATGTTCTCTGGTGTTTCAGACCTCTAGGTTTGCATGTCTTAGGATCCCTGGTTCAACACAGTTTTGACATCCTATGTTTTGAGGGCACCCTGACTCTGACATCCCATGTTTTGTGTTTTCTCGTTCATCCTAGCTCTTATTTTATGAGTCCTATGATCCTTGGTTCCTCAGGGTTCTGACATTCCAAGGCCTTTGTTCTGAGTTACCTTATGGCTCTGACTTTCCGCATTCTTTGTTCTCTGGTCTCTCCCATCTCTGACTATCCATGTCCTATTATTCCTGGTGCCACACAACTCTGACATCCTTTGTTCTGATGCTTTTCTTGGCTCTAACTTTGCACTTTCTATGTTCTCTGGTCTCGCAGCTCTCTGAGTTGCCATATCTTATGATACTTGGTTCCTCATAGCTCTGATATTTCATGTCCTATGTTGTGAGTCCCCTCCTGGTATACAATTTTATATAGGTTCTACATATACATTCTTATTAAGTATATTTTAATCTTAGTTAAATTGCATAGAAGAATTAAAATGACTGGGATAAATCATAAAATAAACCAAAATTACATTAGTCATTCAAAATTATTCTTAGAACAATATTACTGTTAGTCTATGCAGCAATTTCTTAGTTCTGTTCATTTTAATTTTCGTAATTTTATGCAGGAATTTCCATTTTTTTCTAAAATCAACTAGCTAATAATTTCTTATAGCACAGTAGTATTCCATCATAACTACATACTACAACTTATTTAGCCATTCCCCAAGTGATGAGCATCCCCTACATTTCAAGTTCTTTGCTATCACACAGAGAGCAGCTATAAATATTTCAGAAAATAAAATTTCATTCTTTTTTCTCTAATAACCCTCACAAACAGACCTAAAAGTGGTAATGATGTGTCAAAGTATATGAACAGTTTTACAACTCTTTGCGCATAATTCCAGATTACTTTCCAAAATGATTGGATCTTTTTACATTTCCACTAACAATGAAGTAGCTTGAAAATTTTCCACTTCTCCAACATTTATCATTTTCATGTATAGACCTATTGGTGGGTGAAAGTGTTTGCATTGATTTATAGTCCTTTGTGGATTATTCCAAAATGTTCTCCAGAATTGGACTAGTTCACCGCTTTACCAAGAGTGCATTAGTTTGCCACTTTATCCTCGTCCCCACCAACATTTGTCACTTTCCTATTCTGTCACATTTGTCAATCTGATAAATGTGAGGTGGTACTTCACAATTGATATTATTTACATTTCTCTAATCAGTAGTGTCACAGTATATTTTTTCATGGGATTGTTGATAGCTTTGATTCCTTCTGAAAATTGCCTGTTCATAATCTTTGTCCATTTATCAATTGGAGAATGATTCATTTTTTTAAAAAATAAATCAAGCTCATTTGGTTCTTTATTTCAGAAATTGCATCTTTCATCTGAGAAACTTGTGGTCAAATTTCCCTATCAGCCCGTTTTCCTTCAAATTTTGGCTGCATTATTTTTTTTCTTTTTATGCAAAACCTTTTCAATTTCGTGTAATTGAAATTATCTATTTAACTTCCCAAGATCCTTTCTATCTCTTCTTTGGTCACAAAGTCTTCCCTTGTCCCTAGATGTGATAGGTACATTTTTTTCCTTGCTACCCTGACTTCCTAAAAATATCACCATTTACGTCAAAATCATGGATCAATTTTGACCTTATATTGATATACAAAGTGACATGGCTATCTATGTTTTTTTTTTTCTGCCAAATTATTTTCCAGTTCTCCCAGCAATTTTTGTCAAAAGGTGAGTTCATACTGCTGAAGCTTGAATCTTTTGGTTTATCAAACACTATATTGCTGTGATCAATTCCTGCCATACATAGTTTATCTAATTTATTCCACTGATCTACACCTCTATATCAGCCAGTAAAAGATTAATTGCATCATCAGTGCTTTGTATTACACTTTAAAATCTAGTGTTGCTTTGTTGCATTCCTTCACATTTTTAAGTATTAATTCGCTTCGAATTATTTATTTTATATTCTCTCCAGATGAATTTAACAATTATTTTTTTCTAGTTCTACAAAAAAAAAATGTGTTTGGTAGTGTAATTGGTGTGGCACCAAATAAGTAAATTAACTCTGGTAAAATTGTAATTTTTATTAGCTCGGCAAACCAATGAGCACTTCATATTTCTTTTGTTGCTTAGATTTGTCTTTATTTGCATGTAGAGTGCTTTGTCATTGTTTTCATATATTCCATGGGTTCATCTTGTCCGAGCTGCTCCCAAGCATTTTATATAGTTTCCAGTTTTTAAAACGGATTATCTCTTCCTGCTGAGTCATTTTTGTACTATATAAAAATGCTGATGATTTATGTGGGTTTATTTTGTATCCCAAACGTTTGCTAAAGTTATTTTCTCCATTAGTTTTATTTTTTAATTTGATTCTCGAGGATACTCTGAGTGTTGCATATTTTTCTGTGCATGTATATGTATATGCATGTATATATACACCTATCTGTTGCCTCATGGCCTATTTGTGTCTTCCAGTTTCTTTTTCTTGTATTCTGCCAATGGCTAGGATATCTACCACATTATTGAATAACTCCACCCATAGTAGATATACTTCTACTAGAGATACTTCTCTTCTGATCTGGCAGACAAAAAGGACAAAGATGAGAGTCAGTGCTGGAGGCACACAAATACATTGCTAGTGGAGGTATGAGATGGCACAATCATTTTGGAAAGGAATTTGGAATCATTCAAGGAAAGAAAAAACTGAGACCCCATTACTGAACTTAAACCTCAAGGAAGCCATTTATAAGAAAAATGTCCCTATATCCTGCAAAATATTTGTAACAATACTTCTTGTGGCAGCTATGATTTGGAAACAAAGTAGACGCTCATCAACTGGGGAATAATTGCTCAACAAAGTATGGAACATGAAAATGTTATACCACAACTCTGTTTAGGAAATTATGGGAGTGCTGAGTACAGGGAAGTATGGAAAGCTCTTTGTGTTCTGATTCAAAGCGAAGTAGGCGGAGCCAAGAAAACAGTAGATATACATGATAATTACAACAATTTAAATGAAAAGAATAACGTGCCAAACAATTAACAATACATCGAAAAAATGATAAACAATTAGGAATGAAAAGAAAATATGAGAAGATACCATCACTCTCCCCATCGAGGAGGTAAGAGGTCCACAGCTGTTACACATGGCATACATTTTCCTGAATATATGGAACTATTCTGCTCACTTTTTCTTTCTTCCCTTAAACAAAGAAAATTTGTTTTAAGGGATGACTCTCAAGAATGAGGAGAGGAAGAGATACATGGGATACCCTGGTGATGTAAGAAAATGAACCCATCAACAAAAAAATTTAAAAAGAGGTCAACTGAAATAATGGAGTTGGGAAGGAGGAAACAAAGTTCTTTGGGGTTCGTAATGTCAGCATGTTAGGAGACATCCTGACTTTCAGGACTAAGTCCACTCAAGCGAGCAGTGCCTTGAGATTCATGCAGCAAGAAGACTTTGCACTCACTCTTAGGGTGATCTCACCCACTGGTAAAATGTGTTGCTTTAACAAGCACCACTTTTTCTCTGAGAGATATATGACTTTCACATTAATAGATACCTATTAAGGTTTACTGGAGGGGATTTCCTTTTCCGGGATCCAAGATGGCAGACAGATCAGTAATTGTCATCTCCCTCCCCTTGTTGACCTTGACGAGCCCAAGGAATATCTCCTCCGGAAAAACCCTGGGACGGTGGAAGCAGCAGAAGGGTAAACAGACTCTTAGCCCAGGAGTCTAGAAAGACTGCTAAGGAGGGTTCTTATTGCTGTGGCCCAAGGCGAACAGAACAGGATCAAAGATGTCCCAGAGAGCCACAACTCAACAAACCAGAAGAAGATCCTGAGCCCCACGAGGATACAGCTAGCAACTGCCTCCACCAGGATTCCAGGCATGCCTCCAGCATCCCAGGGGAATCTTGAAGACAGTAGGGCAGACTGCTGAGCTTGCCAATACTCTGTCTCAGCAGATGAGACCTTTGGTTTGCAGACTTAAAGAGCTAGCTCCAGTGTAACTGCAGGGAAAACTGAAAAAGACCTTTCCTATCCTCGGCTTTTCAACACCAGGCAGCTCAGCACGAGGTAAGCTGTGGCATTTTACTTTCTAGCTGAAAGAATCATAGGACACAATACAGAAAGCCTCAAGTTTTAAGCACAAGAACTCTGGGACAGAGCTCCCCGTTTCATAGGCTCAGAGATCCACTTTAAAAGTCAGGAAAAGGGTTATTATCATGAGTAAGAAGCAAAGCAAAAAAGAAAAGACCATAGAATTTTTCTGTGTAGACAAGGACCAAAACACAAATACCAAAGAGGTCAGCATTGAGACTGTACTCCCATCTGAAATTTCAGAAGAGTATACGAGCTGGTCTGAAGCAAAAAGAGCCTTTTTGGAAGAGCACAGAAAGAATTTTAAAACCCAAATTAGAGAAATGGAGGAAAAACTGACCAAAGATTTTAAAAATATGAAAAAAGAATTCACTGAAGTGAATAGCTCCTTAAAAAGGAAAGTTGAACAAATGGAAAAGGAAGTACAAAACCTAACTCGTGTAAATAACTCCTTAAAAGGAACAACTGAACAGATGGGAAAGGAGATGCAAAATTTAACTGAAGAAAGCAATTTGATAAAAAATAGAATCGGGCAAGTAGAATCCAACGAATTTATGAGATATCAAGAATCATGCAAACAGAATCTAAAGAGTGAAAAAGTAGAAGAAAATATAAAATATCTAATTGGAAAAACAGCTGACTTGGAAAATAATTCCAGGAGAGAAAAATCTAAGGATTGTTGATCTATCAGAAAACCATGATAAAATAAAGAGCCTGGAAAAAATCATCCAAGAAATCATCAAGGAAATTGCTTAGCAGTCCTAGACTCAGAGAACAAAATAATCATGGAATGAATCCACTGTTCACCTCCTGAAAGGGATTCCAAACTAAAAACACCAAAGAATGTCGTTGTCAAATTTGAGAACTATCAAGTGATGGTGAAAATACTGCAGGTAGCCAGAAAGAAATAAGTCAGATGTCGAGGAGCTAAACGCAGAAACACAGAAACTTGCAGCTTCTGCATAAAAGGATAGAAGGAATGGGAATATGATGTTTCATAAGGCAAAGGAGCTAGGACTACAACCAAGAATTAATAGCCCAGAAAAGTTGAGTATAATATTTCAAGTGAGGAGATGGACATTCAACAAAGTACGGCATTTCCATACCTTCCTGAAGAAAAGGCCAGATCTCAATAGAAAATTTGATCTTCAAACGCAGGTCTGAAGAAAAGCATAAAAAGGTAAAGAGGGGAAACAAAAAATAAAAAGCTTGTTGCACAATCTGTGCAAACTGTTTACATTCCTATAAGGGAAGGTGATACTTGTTAGCCTTGAGAATTGTATATTTATTATGAAAAGTAAAAGGGATATACATGGATAGAGGGAGTGGGTATAAATTAAATGATGTGATGATAACAAATGTGATTTACGGGTGGGAAAGGATTGTAATGGGAGATGTGAAAAGGAGGAGGTAGAAAAAAATAAATTCAATCACAGGAAGAGGCGCAAAAGTGAATTACAGTGGAGAGAAACAGGGGAGGGAGATAAGCATTGTTTGAGAGGTACTCTTATTTGATTGGATTCAAGAAGGATACAATAAACTCAGTTGAGTATAGAAATACAATTAGCTCCCTAGGAAGTAGGAGGAGAAGGGGAAAATAAAAGGGAGGTGAGACTAAAAGGGAGGGAAGAAGTACTAAGGGGAAACTGGATTAAAGGGCGGGGGTCTGAAAGAAGAGAGGGAAGACTGAGGGAGGCAGTGGTCAAGAATGAAAACTCTTTTGTGGAGCAGAAGGGAAAAGGGAGAACTAAACGCATAAACAAGGGGAAAATGGATGGAGGGAAAGGCACGGATAGTAATAATAACTGGGAATGTGAATGTGAATGAGATTAACTACTCCAGAAAATGGAGACAAATAACAGAATGGATTAAAAACCAAAATCCAATAATATGTGACGTACAACAAATACATTTGAAATGGTGGCATACTCACAGGGTAAAGTTGAAAGGTGGCAGCAAAATATTTTGTGCTTCAGCTGATGTAAAAGACAAAGAAAAAGCAGGACTAGATATAATCAAAAGAGATAAGGAAGGAAACAATGTCCTGCTAAAAGGCACCATAGAAAACAAAGCAATTTCATGACTAAACATATATGCTCCAAGTGGAATAACATTCAAATTCATAGAGGAGAAGTTAAGGGAGTTACAGGAAGAAATAGAGAACCAAACTATACTAGTGAGTGACCACAATCTCCCCTTCTCTGAACTTGATAAACACAACCTCAAAATATACAAGAAAGAAGTTAAGGAGGCGAATAGAACTCTGGATAGGGTAGATATGATAGATCTCTGGAGAAAATTGTATGAGAATAAAAAGGAATATAACTTTTTCTCAACAGTACATGACACATATACAAAAACTGGCCATGTACTAGATGATAAAAACCTCACAATCCAGTGCAGAAAGGCAGAGATAGTCAATGCATCTTTCTGAGACCATAATGCAATAAAAGGTATGTGTAATCAAAGGCCACGGAAATATAAACAAAAAACTACTTGAAAATTAAATAATCTAATCCTAAAGAACGAGTGGGTTACACAACAAATTATAGGAACAATCAACAACTTCATTGAAAAGAATGGCAATAATGATACAGCCTACTAAATTGTATGGAATACTACACAAGCAGTTTTTAGGGGAACTTTTATATCCTTGAATGCCTACATGAATAAAATTGTGTGTTCATCCTTCATTGCCGAATAAGACCATGCCATCAGGGAAATAATGATATGACTTGCACTTGACTTTGTTTTGACTGAGAGAGGGTTATGAAGGTCACCAGCCTCACTTCTCCTCCAGAGTCACCTGAATCTAGTGACCAAATATTCATCAAGATGACTGGAGATGACCCAGGATGGGGCAATTGGGGTTAAATGTCTTGCCCAAGGTCACACAGTTAGTGAGTGTCAAGTGTATGAGGTGAGATTTGAACTCATATTTTTTGACTCCTACACTGGTGCTCCATCCACTGCACCATCTAGCTTCCTGTATGAATAAAATAGAGAAAGGATATACGAAAGAATTGGGCATGCAGCTGAAGAAGCTCAAAGAAGAACAAACTGAAAATCCCCAAGTAAATACCAAACTAGAAATACTGAAAACCAAAGGAGAGATTAATAAAATTGAAATTAAGAAAAATATACAACTAATAAATAAAACTGAGTTGGTTTTATGAAAAAAACAATAAAATCGATAAACTTTTGGTCAATTTAATTACAAAAACAAAGAAGAAAACCAAATTACCAATATGAAAAGTGAAAAGGGTGAAATCACTTCCAATGAGGAATAAATTAAAAATAATAGGGTATTACTTTGTCAAAGTGTATATCCACAAGTTCGACAATCTAAGTGACATGCCTGATTATTTTAAAAGATATACTTCCCAGAATAACAGAACAGGAAGTTGAATACTTAAATAACTCCATCTCAGAAAAAGAAATTGAACAAGCCATCAATGAAAGTCCTAGGAAAGAATCTCCAGGGCCAGATGGAATCAGAAGTGAATTCTATGAAACATTTAAAGAATAGTTAATTCCAATACTATATAAGCTATTTGGGAAAATTGGGGAAGGTGTCCTCTCAAATTCTTTTTATGACAGAAATAACGTTTTGACACGTAAAGCAGGGAGAGTCAAAACAGAGAAAGAAAATTATAGACTAATTTCTCTAATGAATATAGATGCAACAGTTTTAAATAAGATTTTAGCAAAAAGAATACAGAAACTTATCAGGAGAATAATACATTATGATGGGGTAGGATTTATAAGAGGAATGCAGTGCTCATTCAATAGTAGAAAAATCATTAACACTATTGATCATATCAACAACAAAATTAACAGAAACCACATGATTATCTCAATAGATACAGAAAAAGCTTTTGACAAAATACGAAACTCATTCTTACTGAAAACACTGGAGAATCTAGGAATAAATGTAGTTTTCCATAAAATAATAAGCAATATCTACCTAAAACCTTCATCAAGCATTATATGCAATGGAGATAAGCTAGATACATGTCCAATGAGATCAGGGGTGAAACAAGGATGTCCATTATCACCAGTATTATTCCATATGACAGCAGAAATTTTAAATATAGCAATAAGAGAAGAAAAAGAAATGGAAGGAATTTGATTAGGCAAAGAAGAAACTAAGTTATCTCTCCTTGCAGATGATATGATGATATACTTAGAGAATCACAGAGAATCAAGTGAAAAACTACATGAAATAATAAACAGCTTTGGCAAAGTTGCAGGTTGCAAAATAAGCCCACACAAATCTTTGGCATTTCTATATATTACAAACAAAGCCCAACAGCAAGAGATAAAAGGAGAAATCTAATGCAATACTACTGTAGATGCTATAAAATATTTGGGAGTATACTGACCAAAAGAATCCCAGGGATTATATAAACAAAATTACAAAACATTTTCGCACAAATAAAGTCAGATCTAAGTAAGTGAGAAAACATCATTTGCCTATGGGTAAGCCGAGCCAACATAATAAAAATGACAATTCTGGCTAAATTGATTTACTTATTCAATGCCATTCAAGTCAAACTATCAGATAATTATTTTGTAGAGTTAGGAAAAATAATATCAAAACTCATTTGCAAGGAAAAATAAGTCCAGAATACCAAGGGATCTAATGAAAAGAAATGCTAGGGAAGGTGGCCTGCTCTACCAGATCTCATTGTATTATAAAGCAGCAATTATTAAAACTACTTGGTATTGGCTAAGAAACAGAAAGGTAGACCAATAGAATAGGTTAGGTACTCAAGACACAGTAATTAATGAATATAACAATCCACATTTTGATAAACCCAAGGACCCTGGCTTCTGTAATAAAAACTCAGTGTTTGACAAAAATTTCTGGGAATACTGGATAATAGTGTGGTCGCAACAAGGCATAGACCAATGTCTGACACCATATGCAAGAATAAAGTTCAAATGGGTACGTGGTGTAGGTATAAAGATTGATACTACAAACAAATTAGTGGAGCAAAGAATAGTGTATTTCTCAAATTTATGGAGAAGGGAAGAATTTGTGACTAAAGAGGAAGTAGAAAACATTATGAAGTGCAAAATGAATCATTTTGATTACATTAAATTTAAAAGGTTTTGTGCAAAAAAACCTAATGCCACTAAGATTAGAAGAGAAGTAGAAAAATGGGAAATAATTTTTGTAACTAATGTGTGTGATAAAGGCCTCATTTCTAAAATATATAGAGAACTGAGTCAAATCATTCCCCAACCGATAAATGGTCAAAGGATATGAAGAGGCAGTATTCAGAGGAAGAAATTAATACCGTCTAGAGTCACATGAAAAAAAAAATGCTCTACATCACAATTCGTTAGCATGACGCAAATCAAAACAATTCTGATTTGCCACATCACGTCTATCAGATTGGCTAACATAACGAAACAGGAAGATGATAAATATTGGAGAAGATGTGGGAGAATTGAAACACTAAGTCATTGTTGGTGGAGCTGTGAGCTGATCCAATCATTCTGTAAAGCAATTTGAGACTATACTCAAAGGGCTACAAAAATATACATACCCTTTAACCCAGCAATACCGCTTATAGAATTGTTTCCCCAAGAGATCATAAAAATGGGAAAGGGTCCCACGTGTACAAAAATATTGATAGCAGCACTCTTTGTGGTGGACAAAAACTGGAAATCAAGGTTATATCCATCAGTTGGGAAACGACTGAATAAATTATGGTATATGAGTGTAATGGAATACTATTGTGCTTTAAGAAACGATGAACAGGAAGACTTCAGAGAGGCATGGAAAGACTTATATGAACTGAGGCTGACAGAAAGCAGTAGAACCAAGAGAACTTTGTACACAGGAACAACCACAGTGTGCGAGATTTTTTCTGGTAGACTTGGATCTTCATTGCAATGCAAGGACTTAAAAATTTCCCAGTGGTCTCTTAAGGCAGAATGCCTTCCACATCCAGAGAAAGAACAATGGAATTCTATAGCAGAATGTAGCAGATCATTTTCTTTTGTATTACTCTTTGGTTTGTTTTATGATTTGTCCCATTCATTTTAATTCTTCTATACAACATAACTAAGATAAAAAATTGATAGGAATGTATGTGTAGAACCTATATAAAATTATTCGTGGTTACACAGAGGAAGAAGGGAAGGAGGGGGAAATGAGATTGAGGGAGAGGAAAAAAATCTAAGTTTTGTGGAAGTGATTGTAGAACACAGAAAACAAATCAAATAATAAGTGAAAAAAAACAAAAAAAAAGGGTTTATTGGAGCTTCCCTATTTTCTTAGGCTGTAGGAAACTGGAAACAACGGCTGCTGAGCTGCGTCCTCCTCGATTGAAGAAGGAGAGTTCAGGTAGAGGGCTGGGGACTCTTCCAGGCTCCAGGATGCTGCCCCAAACACAAGGAGCATCACCCAGGAGACCCAGAGCCCACTGAGATAGCCCCGGCATCTCAGCACAAGCCCTGGGAGTTGAAAAGAAGGTGTCTTGGTCAAACAGGTGCAGAGATAAGAGACTGGCAACCTGAAAGCAATGACAGACACTGAGAGAAGAAAAGTGTCTCTACTGACACCTTTTCTGCCTGCAATTTATATTCTCAGAAACTTCCCTAGAGCACAGAGTCCTTCGATAATTCAGCCCCCTCCATATATACAAGCAATAGGTAGTGGTGGGTCAAAGGTCATCCCAAAGGGTGTGTCCCACAACCCGCCTGCCACCAGAGGCTGTTCTGAGGCCCTTTCTGGCTCCTACTTTCTACATTCTGTGTTCTCTGGCCGTCCCATTTCTGACTTTTCATATCCTATCATTCCTAGTTCCTCACAGCTCTGACACTCCATGGTGTATATTCTTATGCTCTCAAGACTCTTGTGTTTCTGTCCTTCCACATTTTATGTTCTATGATCTTTCAGACCTCTGAGTTTGCATGCGTTATCATCCCTGGTTCCACACAGTTTTGACATTCTGTATCCTATGTTTTGAGGCCCCTCCTGACTCTGACATTCCACACCTTGTGTTTTCTGGACCTTCCTATCTCTTACTTTGTGAGTCCTATGATCCATGGTCAGAGCTCTAACGTACCGTGTCTTATATTCTGATGCCTCTTTTGGCTCTGACTTTTCACATTCCATATTCTCTGGTCCCTCCCAGATCTCACTTTCCGTGGCCGATAATGCCTGTTCCCTCACAGCTCTGACATTGCATAAGGTATGTTCTGAAGCCCCTCCTGGCTCTGAATTTTCATATGCTGTATTCTGTGGTTCCTCCTACCTCTGACTTTCCATGTCCTATGATCCCTGGTTCCTCACAGGTCTGACAGTCCATGTCCTACAGTTTTTGATCCCGTCTCTCTCACTTTCTACATTGTGTGTTCTCTGGTCCCTCCCAGCTCAGATTTTCTGTGTCCTATTATCCATGGTTGCTAACAGCTTTGATATTCTACGTCCTCTCTTCTGAGGTCCCTCTCAGCTCTGATTTTTAATATGATATGTTCTCTGGTCCCTCCCAGCTCTGATTTTCTGTGTCCTATGATCCCTTGTTCCTCATAGCTCTGAAATTCCAAGTCTTATGATCCCAGGTTCCCCACGACTCTGACGTTCCCTATCTTAATTTCAGAGGGTCCTTTTGTCTTTCCACATTCTGGGTTCTCGGGTATCTCAGAGATGTGAGTTTCTATGTCTCATTATCCCTGGTTCCACACAGTACTGACATTCCGTGTTCTGTGATTTGAGACCCTTGCTTGCTCTGACTTCCCATGTTTTGTGCTCTCTGGTCCCTTCCAGCTCTGACTTTGCATGCCTTATATCCTTGATTTGTCACAAATCTCACATTCCATGACTTATATTCTGATGCCCAACTTGGATCTGACTTTGCATATTTTATGTTCTGTGGTCTCACAGTTCTGAGTTCCTATGTCCTGTGATCCCTGGTTCCTCACATCTTTGACATGTCATGTACTATACTCTGAGGCCCCTCCTGGATCCCGCTCTCCACATCCTGTGTTCATTTTTCCCTTCCAGCTTTCACTTTCTGCGTCCTATTTCCCCTGCTTCCTTCCATGTATGACTTTCCATGTCCTACAATCACTTGTTCCTCACACTCTAACATTCTATATCTTATGCTCTTCTGCCTCTTTTAGCTCTGAATTTCCACATTGTATGTTCTCTGGCCCCACAGCACTCTAAGTTTCCATGTACTATGATCCCTGGATCTTCGTAGCTCTGACATTGCACATTCGAGGTTCTGAGGTCTGTGCCAGTTCTGACCTTTGACATTCAGTGCTCTCTCGACCCTCCCAGCCATGATGTCCCATGTCCTAGGATTCTTGGTTCCTTACATCTCTGACACACCTTTGGTCTATGTTCTGAAGTCCCTCCTGGCTCTAACTTTCCTCATTCCATGTTCTCTGGCCCCTTCTACCTCTTGCTTTCTGTGACTTAACATCCCTCGTTCCTCACTTATCTGACAAGTTCATGGTCCCTGATTTGAGGCCTCTCTTCAGTCTTACTTCCCATGTTTTGTGTTATCTGGTCCCTCCCAGCTCAGACTTTATGCATTCTATGATCCATTTTTGCTCACAGCTCTGATGTTCCCTATCTTATGTTCTGATGCCTTTCTTGGCTGTGACTTTCCACATTCTGTGTTCGTGGGTCACTCCCAGCTCTGAGTTACCATTTCCTAGGATCCCAGATTCTTCATCACTATGACATTCCATATCCTATGTTCTTATATCCTTTCTGGCTTTGTTTCCATATTCCATGTTGTAATCTACTCCAATGAAATGAGTGAGTGAAACTACAAATCACATAAGCAATCAATAACTTCATTCAAGCGAAAGACAATAATGAGATCACCTACCAAAACTGAAGGGATGCTGCGAAAGCAGTTCCTAGGGGAAGTTGTATATCATCTCATGCTTACATGAATAAAATAAAGAAAGAGGATATCAATAAATTGGGCATGCAACTGAAAAAAACTAGACAAAGAATAAATTGAAAATCCTCAAGTAAATACCAAATTAGAAATCTTTAAAAAAAGGGAGAATGTGATGAAACTGAAATTAAGAAAACGACTGAACAAAGAAATAAAACTAAGAGTTAGTTTTCATGAAAAGACAATAAAATTGATAAACCTTTGGTCAATTTGATTAAAAAAATGAAAAGAGAAAACCAATATCAAAAATGAAAAGGATGAACTCACCTTGAAGGAAGAGGAAATTCAAACAATAATTAGAAATTACGTTGCCCAACTGTACGCCCATAAATTTGACAATCTAAATTAAATAGACGAATATTTTAAAAATATATAAACTGCCAAGATTAACAGAAGTGGAAGTACGATACTTAAATAACCCCATCTCAGAAAAAGAAATTGAACAAGCCATAAATGAACACCCTAGGAAAACATGTCCAGGGCCAGAAGGATTTACAAGTGAATTCTACCACACATTTTGAGAACAAGTAATTAAAATACTATGTAGAGTATGTGCGATAATTGGATAAGGAGTTTTACCAATTTTTATCCCTTTGTTTTGGATTTTTTTAAATTTATTTATTTGTTTAACTTTTTGCATTCACCTTCACAAAATTTTGGGTTCCAAATTGTCTCCCCATTTATCCCCTTCCTCCACCCCAATGCACCAAGAATTCTAATTTTCCCTATCACGAATCTGCCCTCTCTTCTATCATCCCTCCCTTCTCTTGTCCCCATCTTCTCTTTTGTCCTGTAGGCCCAGATGACTTTCTATTCCCCATTAACTGTACTTCTAATTTCCTAGTAGCAAGAACAATACTCAGCAGGTGTTCCTAAAACTTTGAGTTCCAAATTCTCCCCATCCCTCCCTCCCCACCCATTCCCTTTGAGAAGGCAGGCAATTCAATATAGGCCATATCTCTGTAGTTTTGCAAATGACTTCGATAACAGTCGTGTTGTATAATACTAACTGTATTTCCCTCCATCCTGTTGTGCCCCACATTCTTTCTATTCTGTCTTTTGATCCTGTCCCTCCCCAAGAGTGTTGACTTCAAATTGCTCCCTTCTTCCATTGCCCTCCCATCCATCATCCCTCCCTCCCTGCTTATCTCCTTCCTCCCCATTTTTCTGTATTGTAAGATGGGTTTTCATACTAAAATGAGTGTGCATTTTACTCCTTCCTTTACTCGAATGTGATGAGGGTAAACTTCATGTTTTTTTTTTCTCAGCTCTCCTCTTTTTCCCTCCACTAAAATGTTTCCTGCTTTCCTCTTGAATGAGATATAACTTACCCCATTCCATGTCACCCTCTTTCCTCCCACTACATTTCTCTCTCACCATTTACATTAATTTCTTTGAAGATATGGTCCCATCCTATTCAATTCACTCTGTGCTCCCTGTTTCTGTCTGTGCGTGCTTGTGTGTATGTGTGTGTATGTGAGCATGCATGTACATGTGTGTGTGTGCATGTGTGTGTGTACGTCTGTGTGTGGTCCCACCAACTACCCAGATACTGAAACGTTTTAAGAGTTACAAATATTGTCTTTCCATGTGGGAATGTAAACAGTTCACCTTTGGTAAGTCCCTTGTGATTTACCTTTGCTGTTTATTTTTTCATGCTTCTTCTCATTCTTGTGTTTGAAAGTCACATTTTCTTTTCAGCTCTGGTCCTTTCATCAAGAATGCTTGAAAGGGGGGGAAGAGCCAAGATGGCGGAGTAGAAACACTCATGTATGCTAGCTCCAAATCCACAGCCCATAAATTTCCTGTAAGAAGAACTTCCCACAAATTCTGGATCCCTTCAAGGCGCACAGAAACACAGTGGAAGAGACTTCCATTCCACAGAGCCCCGGAAAGCCTTCCCCAGGGGTCCATTGTGCCCTGGAAAGCGGAGCCCACCCCTGTGCTGCCCTGGCCGCGGCCCCAGAGGAGCAAATCCGAGCAGGCTTCAGGGACGGAATCTCCAGTGGCCGGGAAGGTCCCTCCACCCACAGACGCTAAAGGTCAATGACAGAGAATTCTGGGCTGGCCGAGAGGGGAGCGGGGTGTCTCCGTGACACGGTCCCCTTTGGGAGGCAGCAGTGGAGGAAGCGGCAGAGGCAGCGGCAGAGGCAGTGGCAGAGGCAGCAGTGGCAGGAACTCCCCGAGCAGGAAGGAGCTCCATTACCAAAGGTCTCTGCATAAACCCCTGAGGGACCTGAGCCTTGGAGGTGGCCCGGGCCCCACTCTAGCACCAGAACTTAAGCTCACATTGAATAGCAGCCGCTCCCGCCGCGGATAGCCCTGAGACTGGGAAGCAGCATTTGAATCTCAGACACCAAGTACTAGCTGGGCAGATCTAGGCAGGGGTGCAGAGGAATCTCAGAAGTCAAGTAACTGGCTGGGAAAATGCCCAGAAAAAGGAAGCAAAATAAGACAATAGAGAGCTACATTACTGAGGAAGAGATGTTGCTTCCTCCTTTAATTTTTGATGATGAAGTACAATGCTTGCCATCAGGGAAACACGTGGAGGGCGGGGCCTCTCTATCCCAGACATGCGAGCTGGCTGTCTGGTGGGCTCAGGACATGGAAGAGCTCAAAAAGGATTTTAAAAATCAAGTTAGACAGGTGGAGGAAAAACTGGGAAGAGAAATGAGAATGAAGCAAGAAAAGCATGAAAAACGGGTAAATACATTGCTAAAGGAGACCCCAAAAAATGATGAAGAAAACAACACCTTGAAATACAGGCTCACTGAATTGGCAAAAGATGTTCAAAAAGCCAATGAGGAGAAGAATGCTTTCAAAAGCAGAATTAGCCAAATGGAAAAAGAGGTTCAAAAGCTCACTAAACAAAATAGTTCTCTCAGTATTGGAATGGAACAGATGGAGTCTAATGACTTTCTGAGAAACCAAGAAATAGAAAAACAAAACCAAAAGAATGAAAAAATGGAAGAGAATGTGAAATATCTCATTGGAAAAGCAACTGACCTGGAAAATAGATCCAGGAGAGACAATTTAAAAATTATGGGACTACCTGGAAGTCATGATGAAAAAAAGAGCCTAGACATCATCTTTCATGAGATTATCAAGGAACATTCCCCTGATATTCTAGAACCAGAGGGCAAAATAAGTATTGAAGGAATCCGTTGATCACCGCCTGAAAGAGATCCAAAAAGAGAAACTCCTAGGAACATTGTGTCCAAATTCAACAGTTCCCAGGTCAAGGAGACAATATTGCAAGCAGCTAGAAAGAAATAATTCCAGTATTGTGGAAATACAATCAGGATAACACGAGATCTAGCAGCTTCTACATTAAGGGATCGAAGGGCATGGAATAGGATATTCCAGAAGTAATAAGAACTAGGACTAAAACCAAGAATCACCTACCCAGCCAAACTGAGTATAATACTTCAGGGGAAAATACGGTATTTCAATGAAACAGAGGACTTTCAAGCATTCTTGATGAAAAGAGAAGTGTTGAAAAGAAAATTTGACTTTCAAACACAAGAATGAGAAGAAACATGAAAAAGTAAACAGCAAAGGGAAGTCATAAGGGACTTACCAAAGGTGAACTGTTGACATTCCTACATGGAAAGACAATATCTGTAACTCTTAAAACTTTTCAGTATCTGGGTAGTTGGTGCTGCCACACGCAGACGTACACACACACAAACGCAGACACACACATGTACATGTATGCTCGCACACACACATACACACATGCACGCACAGACAGAGACAGAGAGCACAGAGTGAGTTGAATAGGATGGGACCATATCTTCAAAGAAATTAATGTAAATGGTGAAATAAAAGTGTAGTTGGAGGAGAGAGGGTGACATGGAATGAGATAAATTATATCTCATTCAAGAGGCAAGCTGGAAACATTTTAGTGGAGGGAAAAAGAGGAGAGCTGAGAAAAAAACATGAAGTTTACCCTCATCACATTCGACTAAAGGAAGGGGTAAAACGAACACTCATTTTGCTTTGAAAACCTGTCTTACAGTACAGAAAAATGGGGAGGAAGGAGATAAGCAGGGAGGGAGGGATGATGGAAGGCAGGGCAATGGAAGAAGGGAGCAGTTTGAAGTCAACACTCTTGGCGAGGGACAGGACCAAAAGACAGAGTAGAAACAATGCGGGGCACAACAGGATGGAGGGAAATACAGTTAGTCTTATACAACACGACTATTAAGGAAGTCATTTGCAAAACTACACAGATATGGCCTATATTCAATTGCCTGCCTTCCCAGAGGGAATAGGTGGGGAGGGAGGAAGGGGTAGAATTTGGAACTCAAAGTTTTAGTAACAACTGCTGAGTATTGTTCTTGCTACAAGGAAATGAGAAATACAGTTAATGGGGAATAGAAAGTCATCTGGGCCTACAGGACAAAAGAGAAGATGGGGACAAGAGAAGGGAGGGATGAGAGAAGAGAGGGCAGATTGGTGATAGGGAAAATTAGAATGCTTTGATTTATTGGGGTGGGGGGAGGGGATAAATGGGGAGACAATTTGGAACTCAAAATTTTGTGAAGATGAATGCAAAAAGTTAAATAAATAAATTTAAAAAAAAGGAAAAAAGGAAAAAAAAATGAATTTCCTGAAAGTCCTCGATTTTATTGAAAAATCGTATTTTCCCCTGAAGTATTATACTCAGTTTTGCCTAGTAGGTGATTCTTGGTTTGAGTCCTAGTTCCTTTGACTTCTGGAATATCCTATTCGATGCCCTTCGATCCCGTAATGTAGAAGATGCTAGATCTTGTGTTATCCTGATTTTATTTCCACAATACTGGAATTGTTTCTTTCTAGCTGCTTGCAATATTGTCTCCTTGACCTGGGAATTCTGGAATTTGGCCACAATGTTCCTAGGAGTTTCTCTTTTTGGATCTCTTTCAGGCGGTGATCAATGGATTCCTTCAATACTTATTTTGCCCTCTGGTTCTAGAATCTCAGGGCAGTTTTCCTTGATAATCTCATGAAAGATGATGTCTAGGCTCTTTTTTTGATCATGGCTTCTAGGTAGTCCCATAATTTTTAAATTGTCTCTCCTGGATCTATTTTCCAGGTCAGTTGTTTTTCCAATGAGATATTTCACATTCTCTTCCATTTTTTCATTCTTTTGGTTTTGTTCTTCGATTTCTTGGTTTTTCAGAAAGTCATTAGACTCCATCTGTTCCATTCCAATCTTGAGAGAACTATTTTCTTTAGTGAGCTTTTGAACCTCTTTTTCCATTTGGCTAATTCTGCTTTTGAAAGCATTCTTCTCCTCATTGGCTTTTTGAACATCTTTTGCCAATTCAATGAGCCTATTTTTGAAGGTGTTATTTTCTTCAGCAGCTTTTTGCGTCTCCTCTACCAAGGTATTGACTCGTTTTTCATGCTTTTCTTGCATCTCTCTCATTTCTCTTCCCAGTTTTTCCTCCACCTGTCTAATTGGATTTTCAAAATCCTTTTTGAGCTCTTCCATGGCCTGAGCCCACCGGACATCCACCTCGGATGTCTGGGATAGAGAGGCCCCAACCTCCACATCTTTCTCTGATGGCAAGCATTGTACTTCGTCATCAGAAATGAAAGGAGGAAGGAACATCTCTTCAACAATAAAATACCTCTCTATCCTCTTATTTTCCTTCCTTTTTCTGGGCATTTTCCCAGCCAGTTACTTGACTTCTGAGATTCCTCTGCACCCCTGCCCAGATATGCCCAGCTAGTACTTGGTGTCTGCGATTCAAATGCTGCTTCCCAGTCTCAGGGCTATCCGCAGCGGGAGCGGCCGCTGTTCAATGTGAGCTTAATTTCTGTTGCTGGGGTGGGGGCAGGGCCGCCTCCCTGGCTCAGTTCCCTCAGTGGCTTCATGCAGAGACCTTCAGTAATGGATTGGGTGGGGGCAGGGCCGCCTCCCAGGCTCAGTTCCCTCAGGGTTTTACGCAGAGACCTTTGGTAATGGAGCTCCTTCCTGCTCGGGGAGTTCCTGCCACCGCTGCCTCTGCCACTGCCTCTGCCGCTGCCTCTGCTGCTTCCTCCACTGCTGCCTCCCAAGGGGGCCCGAGTCGCGGAGACACCCCGCTCCCCTCTCGGCCAGTCCAAAATTCTCTGTCACTCACCTGTAGCGTGGGTGGAGGGACCTTCCCGGCCGCCAGAGATTCCTTCCCTGAAACTTGCTCGGATCTCTTCCTCTGGGGCCACGCGGCCAGGGCATCTCAGGGGTGGGCTCCGCTTTCCGGGGCACGACAGACCCCTGAGGATGGTTCTCCTGGGCTCTCTGGAATGGAAATCTCTTCCACTGTGTTTCTGTGCGCCTTGCAGTGATCCAGAATTTGTGGGAAGTTCTTCTTACAGGAAATTTATGGGCTGTGGATGTTTAGCTTCTATACGTGAGTCTTTCTACTCCGCCATCTTGGCTCCCCCCCAATTTTTCTTTCATGATACAAATATGGTTCTGATACGCAAACTGGGAAGAGCCAAAATAGAGAAACAAAACTTTTACCAATTTCCCTAATGAATATAGATGAAAAAATAAATAAGATATTTGCAAAAAGATTACAATAACTTATGACAAGAGTAATACATTATGCTCAGATAGGATCTATACCAGGAATGCATGGCTGGTTTAATATTAAGGATAGTGTCAGCAAAATTGGTCATTTCAGCAAGAAAGCTGATAGAAACCATATGATTATCTCAACAGAGGCAGAAAAGGCTTTTGACAAAATACGAAAACCACTCCTATTGAAAACACTGGAGAGCATAGAAATAAATGTTCCCTTCCTTAAAATAATAAGTAGTATCTAACCAAAACCATGTGCAAGCATTATACGTGATAGAGGCAAGTAAGATGCATTTCAAGAAGATAGGCGGTGAAACAAAGATGTCCATTATCACCACTGTTATTCAATATGTTACTAGAAATGTTAGCTTTAGCAATAAGAGAAAGAAACTGAAGGAATTAAAATAGACAAAAAAGAAGCTAAGTTATCATTCTTCGTAGGTGATATGATGATATACTTAGACCATCTTAGAGAATCAGGTAAAAACCTACTTGAAAAACCAAACAACTTTGGCAAAATTACAAGATGAAATGTAAGCCCACATAAACCATCTGCATTTCTATATATTACGAACAAAGCCCAACAGCAAGAGACAGAAAAAGAAGTGCCATTTAAAACTACCATAGACACTATAAAATATTTGGAAGTCTACCTGCCACAACAAATCCAGGGATTATATGAACACAATTGCAAAATGCTTTTCACACAAATAACGTCCTATCTAAATAATTGGAAAAAACATAAGCTGGTCATGGATAGGCCAAGCTAACAGAACACAAATGACAATTCTACCTAAATTAATTTACCTATTCAGTGCCATACCAATCAAGCTACCAAAATCTATTTTATAGATCTAGAAAAAATTAATTCAATATTAGTGTAGCTGTGAGCTGATCCAACCATTCTGGAGAGCAATTTAGAACTATGTCCAAAGGGGTATAAAAATGTGCATACCCTTTCATCCTGCAATATCTCTTCTAGAACTATATCCCGAAGACATCATACAAATGGGAAAAGGACCAATATGTACAAAAGCATTGATGGCAGTTCTTTTTGTAGAGGCTAAGACATAGAAATTGATCCCATCAACTGGGAAATGGATGAACAAGTTGTGGTATACGAATGTAATGGAATACTACTGTGCTATAAGAAATGATGAACAGTCCAACTTCAGAAAAACCTGGAAAGTCTTATATGAACGGATGCTGTGTGAAATGAGCAGAACCAGGAGAACATTATACACAGTAACAGCCACAGTGTGTGATGACTATTTCTGATAGACTTAGTCATTCACAGAAATGGAAGCACCTACTACATTTCCAAAGGATTTCCTGAAGCAAAACGCTGTTCACATTCACATGAATCACTATGGAATCAGAACACAGAATGAAGGATACTATTTTCTCTTGTGCTGTGTTTCATTTTGTTTTTTCTCATGGCTTCTCTCATTCACGTTAATTCTTCTATGCAACATGACACAGGCGAAAATGTATTTCTTAAGGATGTATGTGTAGAACTCATGTAGGATTGTATTTCAGAAAGAAAACCAAAGCAATCAAGATTAGAAGGAAAGCAGTAAGTTCTAAAACACCTTTTATAGCCAGTGTTTCTGATTAAGGCCTCATTTCTAAAATATTCGGAACTTCAAAATTAAAAAGAAAGAAAAGCAAATCTGTTTTTAGTAATAATTGGGAAAATAAAATACTAAGTAAATTTACAACAAATTAAGTGGGTTATTCTGCAGATCCTTTACATAATGCGAATTTACCTGTGGATTTTGAAAAGAGCAGGAGCGAAGTGGGAAAGCTCTGCACCCCAATAAAAGTCATGCTGGCACATGGTTGAAAGACACAGGGCGGCTCAGCACAGAGAACGAGGAACAGGAGAAGGCTGGTGGAACCAGCCACATGAAGGCCTGTGGAAATGAAAGAAAGAATACCCCAGTAGTCAGACTCATGGGGGCAGGACAGAAGAACATTAAGGATAGAGCAGACACATGGTACTCCAACAAGGATGAAAAAAACACCAAAAAATAGGTACCAAACTCGCTGGTGGGTAAGGGTCTGAAACTAAGGTATCTTCTCTCAGTACTGGAGCTCTCAAGCCAAGCCCTAATCTATCAGTGGTGATGGATGTCTCTCTTCAAGTCTGTCCTTCTGCTATCACTTTCAGGATTTTTTAAAAAAGCTTTTCTGGGAGTTGTAGGCAGGAGGAGAAAGAAAATCCAGTACAATATGGTACAGTTTGCATGGATGTTCTTTTGGGAGTACAGATTTCTTATAAAATTCCTTAGCCAAAGTCCAATTTGTAGAATGTGAATTTACATAAACCAAGATCTGTCTGTACTCCCTTCTATTTCCATTCAGTTGTCTCCAGAAGGCTTTCACATCTAAGTCTTTTTTTTTTAAGATTCTTCACCGTGGGGAGTCAAGATGGCGGAGTAGAAAGATGCACGTTTACGAGCTCCGAACCCACAGCCCACAGAATTAATGTAAAAAGAGATCCCCATAAGTTCGGGATCACTATAAGGTGTGCAGAAAGAGAGTGAAAGAGATCTCCGTTCCAGAGAGCCCTGGAGAGCCGTCCACAGGGTCCGTCATGCCCCAGAAAGTGGACCCCACCCCAGCACTGCCCTGGTCGTGGCATCAGAGAAGGTGATCCGAGTAGGCTTCAGGGACGGAAGCTCCGGCGGCTGGGAAAGTCCCTCTGCCCAAAGAAGCTACAGGTCAGTGAGAGAGAGGGTTGGGCTGGAAGAGGAGAGCGGGGTGTCTCTGTGACTCAGGCCCCCTCGGGAGGAAGCGGTGGCGGCAGAGATGGGGGTAGGAAGCAGCAGAGGCATAGGTGGGGGCGGCGGAGGAGGCAGCAGCTGCGGTGGTGGCCTGGGACTCCCCCAGCAGCAGGCAGGATCTTCATTACTGAAAGTCTCTGCATAAACCCCCTGAGGGAGCTGAGCCTGGAAGACGGCCCTGTCCCACCCCGCTCCATTACTGAAGGTCTCTGCATAAAGCCCCTCATGGAACTGAGCCTGGGAAGCGGCCCTGCCCCCACCCCAAGCACCAGAACTAAAGCGCACATTGATTAGCAGCCGCTTGCCAAGGAAAGCCCATTTGAATCTTAGACCCCAAGCACTAGCTGGGCGGATCTAGGCTGGGGTGGACAAGAATCTCAGAAGTCAAGTAACTGGCTCGGAAAATGCCTAGAAAAGGGAAGAAAAATAAGACTACAGAGAGTTTTTTCGAACAGATGCAAATGATCCCGACAATTGGATCTGATGACGAGGACATATCGTTGCCATCAGGGAAAGACGTGGAGGGTGGGGCCTCGGTACCTCAGACATACCAAGGGGATGTCCGGTGGGGTCAGGCCTTGGAATAGCTCAAAAAGCATTTTGAAGAGCAAGTTAGACAGGTGGAGGAAAAACCGGGAAGAGAAATGAGAGAGATGCAAGAAAAGTATGAAAAACGGGTCAACGCCTTGGTAAAGGAGACCCAAAAAAATGCTGAAGAAAATATCACCTTGAAAAATAGGCTCACGCAATTGGCAAAAGAGGTTGAAAAAGCCAATGAGGACAAGAATGCTTTCAAAAGCAGAATTAGACAAATGGAAAAAGAGGTTCAAAAACTCACTAAAGATAATAATTGTCTCAAAATTAGAATGGAACAGATGGAGTCTAATGACTTTACAAGAAACCAAGAAATCACCAAACAAAACCAAAAGAATGAAAAAATGTAAGAGAACGTGAAATATCTCATGGGAAAAACAACTGACCTGGAAAATAGATCCAGGAGAGATAATTTAAAAATTATGGGACTACCTGAAAGTCATGATCAAAAAAAGAGCCTAGATATCATCTTACATGAAATTATCAAGGAAAAATGCCCTGAGAGTCTAGAACCAGAGGGCAAAATAAATATTGAAGGAATCCATCGATCACCACCTGAAAGAGATCCAAAAAGAGAAACTCCTGGGAACATTGTGGCCAAATTCCAGAATTCTCAGCTCAAGGAGAAAATCTTGCAAGCAGCTAGAAAGAAACAATTCCAGTACTGTGGAAATACAATCAGGATAACTCAAGATCTAGCACCTTCTACATTAAGGGATCGAAGGGCGTGGAATAAGATATTCCAGAAGTCAAAGGAACTAGAACCCAAAGCAAAAATCACCTACCCAGCAAAACTGAGTATAATACTTCAGGGGAAAATATGGTCTTTCAATGAAATAGAGGACTTTCAAGCATTCTTGATGAAAAGACCAGAGCTGAAAAGAAAATATGACTTTCAAACACAAGAATGAGAGGAAGCATGAAAAAATAAACAGCAAAGAGAAGTCTTAAGGGACTTACCAGAAGTGAACTGTTTACATTCCTACATGTAAAGACCATATTTGTAACTCTTAAAACTTTTCAGTATCTGGGTAGTTGGTGGGTTCATACACACACATGTACACACATGCACGCACACACACATACACACATGCACATACATACAGAGACAGAAAACACAGATTGAATTGAATAGGATGAATAGGATGGGACCACATCTTAAAAGAAATTAAGGTAAATGGTGAGAGAGAAATGTAGTGGGAGTAAAAAGTGTGAAATGGAATGGGGTAATTATATGTCATTTAAGAGGCAAGTAGGAGACTTTTTAGTAGAGGGATAAAGAGGATAGCTGAGAAAAAAAATAGAAAAAAACAAGAAGTTTACCCTCATCACATTTGACTAAATGAAGGAATAAAATGCACACTCATTTTGGTATCAAAACCTATCTTACAGTATAGGAAGGTGGGGAGAAGGAGATAAGCAAGGGGGGGATGATGGAAGGGAGGGCAAAGGGAGGAGGGAGCAATTAGAAGTCAACACTCGGGGAGGGACAGGATCAAAAGACAGCAGTGAAACAGTGAGGGGCAGGGTAGGATGGAGGGTAATTCAGTTCGTCTTACTCAACACGACTATCAGGGAAGTCATTTGCAAAACTACACAGATATGGCCTATATTGAATTGCCGGCCTTCCGAAAAAGAATGGGTGGGGAAGGAGGGATGGGGAGAATTTGGAACTCAAAGTTTTTGAAACAACTGTTTAGTATTGCTGTTGCTACTAGGAAAGAAGACATACAGTTAATGAGGAATAGAAAATCATCCTACCCTACCGGAGAAAAGAGAAGATGGAGACAAGAGAAGGGAGGGATGACAGAAGAGAGGGTAGATTGGAGATAGGGAAAATTAGATTGCTTGGGGTATTGGGGTGGCGGGAGGGGATAAAAGGGGAGAAAATTTGGAACCCAAAATTTTGTGAAAATGAATGTAAAAAATTAAATAAATAAATACATATTTAAAAAAAAGATTCTGCACTGTGTTTCTAATACATTATGCGCCCATGTCCATCTTATGAGTGAGTTTATCCCATTCACACACTTATGATGACTAACTATGCATTTCTCTTCACCCTACTTTCTTTTGTTTCTCCTTTTCTCCCCCTCTTTTGATCTTGTCTCTCTACTAATGTCTATTTTGCATATTACTACTGCCTTGTTTTACTTGATCACCCCTTTCTCACTATTTTTTCTTTCTCTTACCCCTTCTCCTACTTACCTGAAGGCTAAGACAGATATTTTTATCAAGTGAGCAAGTGTATATTTTCCCTTTTTCAAAAAATAGCCCCTGACAATTTTCCACTCCAAAGCTCTTCGGTGTACATCTATTTTATGTGAAATCATTTTTCCCTTTCTTTCTCTCCCCAATACAACCTTTGCCCAGTGCATTCATCTTTCTTACCTGCCGATATGTTTTACATCATTCCCTCCTAATTAGATCAGGTCCAACACCTCTTTCTAGGTAGAATCCCTCTACCTATCAAATAATATGTTTGACAATCAAAATTGCTTTTCAGCTCTGGTCTTTTCATCAAGAATGCTTGAAAATCCTCTATTTCATTGAAAGACCATATTTTCCCCTGAAGTACTATACTCAGTTTTGCTGGGTAGGTGATTATTGGTTTTAGTCCTGGTCCCTTTGACTTCTGGAATATCCTATTCCACGCCCTTCAATCCCTTAATGTAGAAGGTGCTAGATCTTGTGTTATCCTGATTTTATTTCCACAATACTGGAATTGTTTCTTTCTAGCTGCTTGCAATATTTTCTCCTTGAGCTGAGAATTCTGGAATTTGGCCACAATGTTCCCAGGAGTTTCTCTTTTTGGATCTCTTTCAGGTGGTGATCGATGGATTCCTTCAATATTTATTTTGCCCTCTGGTTCTAGACTCTCAGGGCATTTTTCCTTGATAATTTCATGAAAGATGATATCTAGGCTCTTTTTTTGATCATGACTTTCAGGTAGTCCTATAATTTTTAAATTTTCTCTCCTGGATCTGTTTTCCAGGTCAGTTGTTTTTCCAATGAGATATTTCACATTCCCTTCCATTTTTTCATTCTTTTGGTTTTGTTTGGTGATTTCTTGGTTTCTTGTAAAGTCATTAGACTCCATCTCTTCCATTCCAATCTTGAGAGAACTATTTTCTTTAGTGAGCTTTTGAACCTCTTTTTCCATTTGGCTAATTCTGCTTTTGAAAGCATTTTTCTCATCATTGGCTTTTTGAACCTCTTTTGCCAGTTGAGTGAGCCTATTTTTCAAGGTGTTATTTTCTTCAGCATTTTTTTGGGTCTCCTTTACCAAGGTATTGACACGTTTTTCATGCTTTTCTTGCATCTCTCTCATTTCTCTTCCTAGTTTTTCCTCTACCTGTCTAACCTGATTTTCAAAGTCTTTTTTGAGCTCTTCAATGGCCTGAGTCCACCGGACAGCCACGTTGGATGTCTGGAATAGAGAGGCCCCGACCTCCACATCTTTCCCTGATGGTAAAAATTGTTCCTTGTCATCAGAAATGAACGGCAAGAACATCTCTCCTCCAGTAAAGTGGCTTTCTATGGCCTTATTTTTCTTCCCTTTTCTGGACATTTTCCCAGCCAGTTACTTGTCTTCTGAGATTCCTCTGCACCCCTGCCTAGATCTGCCCAGCTAGTGCTTGGGGTGTGAGATTCAAATGCTCCTCCCCAGCCTCAGGGCTTTCTGTGGCGGGTGTGGCTGCTATTCAATGTGAACTTAAGTTCTGGTGCTGGAGTGGGGGCAGGGCTGCTTCCTAGTCTCAGTTCCCTCAGGGGGTTTATGCGAAGACCTTCAGTAATCGCCCTGAGCTCCTGCCTGCTTGGGGAGTCCCGGGCCACCGCTGCCTCTGCCGCTGCCTCTGCTGCTGCCTCTGCCAGTGCCTCCCGAGGGGACCAGAGTCACAGAGACACCCCGCTCCCCTCTCAGACAGGCCAGACGTCTCTCTCGCTGATCTGTAGCCCCTGTGGGGAGAGGGACCTTCGTGGCCGCCGGATATTCTGTCCCTGAAGCCTGCTCGTATCTGCTCCTCTGGGGCAGTGCAGGGGTGGGCACCGCTCTCTGGAGCGCCACGGACCCCTGGGGACGGCTTTCCAGGGCTCTCTGGAATGGAAATCTCTTTCACTGTGTTTCTGCGCGGTTTGGGCTGATTCAGAATTTGTGGGAATTTCTTCTTACAGAAAATATATGGGCTGGGTTCGGAGCAAGCATACGTGAGTCTTTCTACTCCGCCATCTTGGCTCCTCCACCTACCTATCAAATAATGATAAAAATATTAGAAAATATGCATATTATCTTCCCTGATAGAAAAGAACACAACTGAGTTTTAACGAGTCACTTATAATTGCTCTTTCATTTTTACCTTTAAAAGTTTCTTTTGAATCTTGCATTTTAAAGTCACATTTTCACATCAGCTCTGGTCTTTTCATCAGGAATACTTCAAAGTCCTCTATTTCATTAAATGCCTGTTTTTCCTTCAATGTGTTTCTGTAGAGCAAGTCTGTAGCAACTGGAATATTCCCAGAGAGTGTCTCCTGCCACAGGTTTCTTTTCCTCTGAATGTTCTCAGTGTAGATCTGGTTCCACATGGAGCAAGCCTGTAGTAACTGGTGTAAGAAATAGATTGGAAAGCCTTTCTGGACAAAGGAACCAATATTTTTAAGAGAAAGAAAGATGGGGTCTTGGATTGCTCTGGGCACGCTATAGACTCTACCTCTGTTTCTCTTAAATGTTAGTTTCTTTGCCTAGAATAGCTTCCCAGTTTCTTTCTTACACTAGAACATTCATACAGAGAGGGTCTTCTGCCACAAATATCTTTTTCTGTGAATGTCCTGTAACTGAAATGTTACCGGATAAACTGTCTCCTGCCACAAGCATCTTTTGCTCCACGGATTTTAAAGTTTTGTTGACTGTTTTTTTCTTCCTAAAGCAAAAAATTCTACTTCTCACATGGCATGTCTCTTAGTGAGAAAGAAAGTGAGGGTTGCATGGAATACTATGATGTAAGAAAAGGAAACATCAATGGAAATTTTTAAAATCAAGTTAAGAATCTGCAGATTATCAATGGAGAGGTGCGAAGGGAAAGGAGTTCTTTATGTCCCAAGTGATCCCTTTCAGCACTTCAGTTTCAGTATCAAGGTATATTTTGACACCTACAGTGCCGAAAGAGGAGAATTTTGGCTGCTTTGCCCATTTATGTGTCTATCGTCCCCCTGTTTATCTTCTGTCCATGCACACTCGGGTGCTGTGTATCGTTCCTCGGTTCATTTGTTAAAGCTTGTCCTCTTCTGTGTGTGACCATGTCTGCCCTCATGTGTCTCCCTTGCATGTTCTTCCTCTCGGTTCTCTCCAGGTCGTCATATGGCTGACTCTGACACCTGCCTGATTAGGCTCTTGCTGTCACATCTCTGTCCCAGGCCCAGTGTATCCTTGACATTTCTTCTGTCCCCCTCCCTTCACACGTGCATGATCCTCTTCTTGTCTCCCTCCCTTATAACCAGGGTTGTGGGCAAATTCACATTACTTTGAAAGAGTTCTATTTCGAGGTTTGACCAATGTATCACTTATTCAAAATGAGAACTGTCTTTAATTGATAAAAACAGGTGGCATAAAAGGGGAGCAGTCTGGCAGAAATTTGACAGGAGATCAACAGCTCACAGCAGATTTCAAATTAAACTGTAAGGGTTTACATGAATTAGATACGGTAGGGAAAATAATCAAGTGATATCTCATGAAAATTATAAAAAAGCAATATATTTATAATCATTAATATTTTCTCTTGCTTCGGCCTGCAACTCATAAGTTTATTCATTCAATAGCTAGAAATTAAGTTCCTCCTATATGCTGGGCCCATAGAAAGGTAGGTGACCTAATTAGACAATCACCAAGGCTTCCTTAACCACCTCCTGCAGGACAGGCACTGTGCTAAATTCTGGAGAAGCAAACACTACTAAGGACACAGTCCCTAAGGATCCATATTTAGGAAGGCCATTGATGGAGAAGCATGGCGAGTGGCCTTGAAACTACACCCTATGAGGAAAAGATGGAAGGGGGATTGTGTGGTGAAAGGAGCCCTGAAAGGAGAATCAGGACCTCGGTTTGAACTCCAGCTCTACTCCTTACTGCTTGTAAGACCCTGGGCAAATCACTGAACCTCCATGTCTAGGCACTGCATTTGCTCATCCGGGACAGATCACTCACAAACACCAAGAGTGGTTTGCTGAAAACGATGGGGAAATTCAGAAGCCCCCTTTAATTAGCAAAAGAAAAAACCCATAAAATGAGGAGAGGCGAATGGGAGAAGAGGAGGTGATAGAAAGGAGGATAGACTAGAGGAAGGAGTGGATGGCGTATATGCTGTCCTGGAATGGAGGGTGATGAGAGATGGGTAGAAATTTTAGAATTCTCATTCTTGTGGAAGTGAGTGTTGAAAACTGAAAAATATTTTTTTAGAAAGTTCCATCAAAAACAACCTACAAGCAAATCTTAGAGGGATGAAGGAGCAAGAATGCAGATGAAATTGAGTTCTATGCTGATAGTAAAAATCCAAGGTGCTTTTATGATTCCTTGAAAGTCATTTATGGACCAAAATCCTATCGTGCATCACAATTACTCAGTGCTGATGGAGTCATATTGATTAGTGATAAGGACATGATCCTAGAGGAATGGGCTGAATACTTCCATAGTGTTCTCAACAGACCATCATCAATCAATGCTGAGGCCATTGACTGTTTACTTCAGGTTGAAATCAATCCCTCCTTAGCTGAATTTCCAACTGAAGAAGAGATTTTGAGGGCCATTAGGCTCCTTTTATGTGGCAAGGCACCTCGTGTTGATTCTATTTCAGCTGATATTTACAAGATAGGCAAACCACTGCTCATACGAAACTGATTGAAATTTTCCAGGTTATATGGCAATAGGAGCTTATGCCCTAGGAGTTCAAGGATGCCTCCATTGTCCATTTCCATAAAGGTAAAACGAAGAGATTGTCTTGCGACAATCATAGGGGAGTTTCTCTCTTAGTCACTGCCATTAGGATTCTTGCTACAGCCCTCTTTAATAGACTGATCTTTTCACTTGGAAAATGGTCATCTACCTGAGAGCCAGTGTGACTTTAGAAAGGGCCAAGGAACAGTCGATATGGTGTTTGCTGCCCGACAACTCCAGGAGAAATGGCAAGAGCAGAACAGAGGTCTGTACACAACGTTTGTAGATCTGACCAAGGTCTTTGACATTGTTAGTTGTGAAGGCATATGGAAAATTATGTCAAACTTTGTTTTCCCAGAGAAGTTCATCAACATTGTATGTGAATTTCATGATGGAATTTTTGCCTGGATTCTGGATAGTGGACAATGTTCTTGTGCCTTCCCAGTCACCAATGAAGTGAAACAGGACTGTATGCTTGCTCCCATGCTTTTTAGCATGATATTTTCAGCCATGTTATCAAATGCCTTCAATGAAGATGAACAAGGCCTCAAGGTTAGCTAATGTACTGATAGTAGTAAGTTCTTAAATTTGAAAAGGCTACAATAGAAGACCAAAGTGGAGGGAGTGATGACACATGATTTTATGTTTGCAGATGATAGGGCATTCAATGTATCCTCTGAAGCTGAGATGCAACAAAGTATCGAATAATTCTCTGCTACTTGTGCTAATTTTGTCCTAATAATCAACACTAAGAAAACACAGATACTCCATCAGCGACCACCAAACATCCGTATGTGGAACTGTCAGTTACAACAATTGGAGAAGTTTTGAAAGTTCAGGGTAAGTTCCCTTACCTTGGTACTGTTCTTTCTAGTAGTGTACACATTGACAATAAAGTTGACACACACTTGCCAAATCTATCTCAGTGCTTTGAAGGCTCCGAAGAAAAGTTTGGGAGAGAAGAGGTATTAGACTGACTACCAAACTGAAGATCTACAGAGCCCTTGTCCTGACCTCATTATTGTGTGCCTGTGAAACATGGACAGTCTAGCAGCTCCATGCCAGGAAACTGAGTAGCTTCCATTTGATCTGTGTTAGGAAGATACTGAAGTTCACCTGGAAGGATAAGGTACCAGACACTGAAGTCCTTGCTCTGCCAAGCGTTCAAATTATGCTCCACAAAGCTCAACTCCAACGGGCTGGCCACGTTGTTCGAATGCAAAATGTACGCTTGCCCAAGAATATTTTATGGAGAACTCACATGGGGCAAGCGATCACATGGTGGTCAGAAGAAGTGATTCAAGAATACTCTCAAGATATCTCTCAAAAAGTTTGGATTTGATTGTGTGACATGGGAGACACTTGCACAGGACCGCTCAGTATGTTGTGCCTACATCAGAAATGGTGCTGTGCTCTACGAGCAAAACAGCATTGAGACAGCACAAAGTAAACGTAGGATGCTCAAATTTGGAGTATCCACCCCAAATATTCACATGGATTATCTGTGCTCAATCCGTGGTAGAGCATTTTCTGATCAGTCACAGTCGGATTCACTGAAAATTCACTTTATCACAGTGATGTCATTTTGGTCCTCTTCTAGAACGAAGGAAAACAACCAGTGCTTTACTGTAGAGGTCAAGGCAACTAGGTGACTCAGTGGATAGAACTCTGAGCCAGAAGTCAGCAATACCTGAGTTCCAAGCCAACCTCAGGCACCTACTAGCAACGTGACCTGGGCAAGTCACTTAATCCTCTTTGCCTCAGTTTTATTACTTGTTAAATGTGTTAGAGAAGGAAATGGTTAACCACTTTAACATTTCTGCCAGAAAAACTCCAATTGTTGTCACAGAGTCTGGTTTGAATGAAAAACCACTGAACAACAAAAATATACAGAAAAGCTACCCTACAGAAGAAAAACTAAGTTAAAGAAAAAAATAGTGAAATGAATCAATTCATTGACAATGTCTGAACATAAATTCCTGCTGTATTCCTGTCGACTTTTTTATCTCTGGAAAGGAATGGTGAGACTTGTCTTCTTCCTCTTTTTATGGGTGGGGCTTAGTGGGGTTTTTATTACTGATATACAGAGCTAGTCTCCATCAATAGTATGCACTTTTCTCTGAGGGCAGAAACTGTTTCCTTTTAATCTTTGAACCCAGTGTAGAGTCTGCCCAATACTAGGCTTTTAATAAATATTTTTTGGCCAACTGAGTGCCACCGGAGCTTATATCAGTCTTTTCCTGACATCTGATGGTCAAAAATGAATACTGAAGAACACTCTAACACGGTCGTTTCTGACTTCTAGTTGTCAAAAGAGAAATTGCAGAATTTAGAAACTTTTGTTGTCATCTGCTGGATACATGGAATATTACATTGTAATGAAAGTTTTAGGCAAGAGAGGTATCTATTATGTAACTGAGATCCCTGTCTTGTGGCCAGTGTAGATGTTACATTTTTAGTCAGCCATCTCATATCCAAACCTCCGACTCACTTTAAACCATATTTTTTTTTAAATTACATTATAGCCCATGTTGAACGGAACTGAATGAAGTCCTAAATTTATGAAATGAGAGAGTACTGAATTTCGTCAGTATCAACATGAATTGAGACTAGATCATCACCATCAAATTTGTCTATTATTCCCCCTCATATCAGAAGTGACCTGATACAGCATAAGCCCTCACAGCACTAATGATGGCGATGAGCTCTTAAATGTGGTTCAGTGGATAAGGTTTTAATGTTACCCAGAAAATGGCGTCAGAAATTGTGAGAACTTAAATGCGAGAAACAAACAGAGAAAACCAAAATTGTGAGAACTTAAATGCGAGAAACAAACAGAGAAAACCAAAAACCTGCTTTCTGTATTTGAAAAAAAAACTTATAAGGAAATATCAGGCTTGAATGAGACTTTACCAGTGTGAAATCAGGCACAGGTAAAATATGTGCCCAGTTGCCCAGGGCTTATTGTTTTTCACTTGCTCAGTGATGTCCGACTTTAGGGGGTGCCATGGACTCATTCATGGCATTTTACTAGGATGAGATAGGAGTTGTTTATTGTTTCCTTATCCATTGTGATGAGGAGCTGAAGCAAATAAGGATCACACAACCAGTAAGTGCCTATGTCTCGACTTGAACCTTGGCTCCAAGCCCATTATTTTAACCACCGTACCACCTTACTATCCTGTCTAAGGCTAGTAAACGAAACAACAACAGCAATAACCTTGTGAGTATACAAAAGCAGAGTGAGGCTACAGCTGCAATGATTTTCTTCAGAAGTAAGGCTGCAATTCCAATCTTACTTTTCTACTTTCAAATGTCCTCTTCTTGTTGAGAGAAGTGATCTTTTCCTATTATATTAATAACCAATTATTAAACTAGAGTTTAGTCATTTCCTTTCTATTTACTCATTCACGTACCAGCTTCTGCAAGTCACTCTGAGGGATACTGGTGATAAATGAGGTTTTCAAATACTCAGTGAATGCGCTCTTTTATCTTTGGGCAGCACCTCCAACCAAGTAGAAGACTTTACTTGTGGTGACAGTGTAAACGGAATGTAATCTAGGTGAATTCCAACCCTAAAGAGTGAAGTCTATGCACTTACAGCCCCCCACTGTGGCTTAAGGTACACCAGTTGATGAAGGAAACCAACCCGAGTGTCCTGTGGAGAGATGGATTCTTTTTTTCCAGATTGCTGTTGGTAACTGAGTCTCATGATCAAGCCATGTTCTCAGCGGGAGGAGCTGAAGATATTTTCTCCACTTTTCCATGAATACACCCTCCCCCTCATTAACTCTTCACCAATCACGGTTCATTTTTGTCTATCTCATGCACCTCCTTTTCCAAAGATATTTAAAGCGTTCAGTGATCACAGTGGTTAACTTAGACTTTGGTTATGGAAAGAGACCATTGAATATCAATTTATTGATTATCAGCTAGTCTAATTAGCAAATTAATTATTAGTTGCCAAGAAGTTCTCTCTCTCAGACATTTTATTCATCTCATTGCCCCTGAAACATGTTTCCCATCTGTCCCCAACTGAAACACTTCATTCTAAACAAAGCAATCTTTCTCCTTTCAGGCAAAGACAACATTGCTAAATGTATGGTGTATATCTGTGGCCTTAGGTCTGTATCCTCCCAGTCATTCCTTCAGGGTTTTCAATGTGCCCTCATCTAGCCTAGGCCCCTTATGTTGCAGAAGTGATTTGCCCAAGGTCATGCACGAGATTTTACATCAAGAACTACAAAGGATATTAGAGGAAATATGCAACCTATTCAATTTGTAGATAAGAAAACTGAGGCCCAGAGAGAAATGATTTACTTGAAGTCACACACAGTAGTAGAGGTCCTGAAACAGATCTCAGAAGCGATGTAAAGAAACCTTCTCATTTGGTTGATCTGGGAACTGAAGTTCAGAGGTCTTAAATGACTTGCTTGGGATTACACTGGTCATCAGTGACAGTATTTGGGCCCAGGCAGTATTTGAGCCTAGTCCCCTTTGACTCCAAATCCAATACTCTTACATTCTCCCACAAAATGACCTCGTTGCCAATCTACTCTTCTTCTTTCTGTGTCAAGGGAAGGAGCGTTGTTATTAAAAACCATTTTCTGTTTTAGTGACTCCAAGATGAGAAGAAATGGGAAGGAAAGTCAAGAAGCAAGCCCATTTAGTTCTGGGAGCCAAGTTGAGACAACACTTTCCATAGAGTGTTGTTTCCTTAATCCTCACCATTCTTCTGTTTCATTCTCTACCTTTCCCTTTCACAGAGCCTACTCCTGTTCTGGACATGTACTAAAAGCTCGACAAGTCGGGTTTTTTAGGGTGAACTGACTTAAAAACCAATGAACAAGAAACTAATGACTCAGATTTTCTTTGGCCATCGTCTGCTTAGCGCTTTCTAGAATTTTGTAGACTAAAAAGTCATTGCTAATTGTCTCAACTCTTTCACATATACGAGGTTCCTGAAGATCTCCTTTTATCTTCTGTCTCCTGCCAGACTTTGGAATGGAAAGCAGAGGAAAATATTCCGTTGAAATTCACGTCAGTTCTTTGCTAAGCATGGCAATATCTCTGTGGTGTTTTGAGACTGATCTCCTGGCAGCAAAGGGAAACTGGGCTCATGGGTTCCATTATTCTATTTCCTGATCATAGCAGCTGTAAAAAAGGAGCTTTTCTGGGAAGTGATTACCCTGGATTTAACTTTTACACACAGTCTGTTGGTTTGCTTTCTGAAGACAATCCTACATATGCTGATTCATCTGGTAAACCTCAGAGACATGGAGGTGGGTGAGAAGGAGATGATGCATTCCCATCAGACTCTGGTAGACACAGTGTTTTCCTGAGAAGCACAAGGCGGTATTGCTATTATGTCACCAAAAGACCCCTCCCAGGCACAATTGAGAGTTATCAAATTCACTTGTTTCCATGACAGGACAAATTTGTACCATCTTTGGTGCTGAAATGATGATTTTTCTATTTATTCAAGTCTGACATGTGAGCAAGAGGCAAAGTTGAGGTGAAGGAAGTAACACCTTCAGGATAGAGTATGATTTATACAGGAATACAAACAATGCATTTCAGGCCAATAAGCATCTACTGAATGCTTAGTATAGGAACCTTTTCATTTAGGGGAAGCTATTTTTCATTTAACATAAAAATACCCAAACCCTTCCTTGTAACTTTAGTCTAAAAACTTTTAGAGAAATGATCGTAGCTCAGTGAGATGAAAAAATAGAAGCCGGTAGGACCTAGTGGACAGAGCATTGAATTTCGAGACAGGAAAACCCAAGTTCACTATCTGTCCACTCTCAGACAAGTCATTTCACCTTGGTTCTACTCCGTTTCACCCTCTATAACATGAGGGACATGAAACTAGATGTCTCTGAGATCTCTTTCTGTTATAGATCAAGGGTCCTTTGATCTCATGGACTCACTGAAGCTCTTGTGTTCTAAGATTTAGTCTTTATTTTGTGTTCTAAGACTTTAATTCCAGGAAGGAGCACAGATGACAGAATAGAAAGACAGACATGTGCTTAGCCCTTACCCGACAGACTGTAAAATACGTGTAAAGAAGAGCTCTCAACAAATTCTAGAGCAGCAGAAGCACAGAACAACAGATCGGAGGAGATTTCTGTTCAAGAGAGATCTGAAAAACTGACGGGAAAGGTCTCTCACTCACAGGACGCAGAGCAGACCCAGCCCTGCCTTGGCCACGTGGCACCGAGAGGAGCAGATCCGAGTAGGCTTCAGGGACAGAATCTCAAGCAGCAGCTCAGGTCCCTCAACCCACAGGCGCCAAATGTCAGTGTGAGAGTCTTTTCGGCTGGCTAAAGGGGACTGGTATGTCCCCATGACTCAGGCCCCCTCAGGAGGCAGCAGCAGAGGCATCAACGGACAGGAGCTCCCAAAGCAGACAGTAGCCCATGTCCATTGTTGAAGGTCTCCTCCTAAAACCCTTAGGGAACTTAATGTGGTATGGCAGACCTGCCCCAACCAGAACAGCTGAACTTAATCTCACACTGAATAGCAGCCCTGCCCCGCTGAAAGCCCTGAGGCTTGAGAAAATCACATTTGAATCTCAGCCCCCAAGCATTGCCTTGGCAGAACTGGAGGTCAGGTGGTTGTGGAGAGGAAACTCAGAAGTCAAGTAACTGGCTGGGAAAATTCCCAAAAAGGGAAAAAAATAAGACCATAGAAGGTTACTTTCTTGGGGAATAGGTGTCTCCCCCAATCTTTGAGGATGAGGAAGAACAAGGCATATTGTCAGAGGAAGTCAAGGCCTCTGCCCCCAAAGGGAAATTAAAATGTGTTCAGGTAATAGAAGACCTTAAAAAACAAGTTAGCAGCTTACTAAAGGAGAACAAATAAAATGCTGAGGAAAATAACAGCTTTAAAATGAGGCTAACTCAGTGGGGAAAAGAGGTCAAAAAAGTTAATGAGGAGAAGAAAGTTTTAAAAAGCAGAATTAGCCAAATGGAGGAGAAGGTTCTAAAGCTCACTGAACAAGAAAATTCGTTGAAAGAAAGAACTGGGTTTAGGGAAATGAATGACTATGAGTTAAACCAAGAAGTTAGCAAACAAAACCAAAAATTTGAAAAAATAGAACATAATGTGAATCAACTCTTTGGAAAAACAACTGACCTTGAAAATAGATCCAGGAGAAATAATTTAAAAATTATCGAACTACCTGAAAGCCATGATCAAAAAAAGAGCCTAGAAATTATCTTCCATGAAATTATCAAGGAAAACTGCCCTGATGTTATAGAATCAGAGGGCAAAATGGATATTGAAAGAATTCACCAATCACCTCCTGAAAGAAATTGAACAGAGAAACTCCTAGGAATATTGTGGCCAAACTTCAGAGTTCCCAGATCAGGGAGAAAATACTGCAAAAAGCTAGAATGAAACAATTTGAGTACTGTGGAAATACGATCAGGAAAGCACAGGATCTGGCAGCTTCAACATTAAGGGATTGAAGGGCTTGAAGTGGGATAATTCAGAAGTCAAAGGAACTGGGATTGAAGCCAAGAATAATCTACTCAGCAAATCTGAATATAATACTTCCAGGGAATAAATGGTCATTCAATAATATAGAAGACTTCAATCATTCATATTGAGGAAAACACCAGATCTGTATAGAAAAATTTGACTTCCCAAGACAAGAATGAAGAGAAGCATGAAAAGGTAAACAAAAAAGAAAAATCATAAAAGATTCTCTAAAGCTGAAGTGTTTCCATTACTACATGGAAAGAAAATATTTTTAACTCTTGAAACTTTTCTCAGTGTTTGGGTAGTTGAAGAGATTGTACATACACACACACACACACATACACATACACATATATACATAGAGAGTACGGGGTGTGTTATACCAGAAGAGATGATACACACACATAAAAATAAATAAACAAAATAAAAATTAAGGGGTGAAGGAGGAAAATTCCAGGAAGAGAAAGGGAGTAATGGAATAGGGCAGGCTATAACTCATAAAAGAGATAAGAAAAATCTTATTCAATAGAAGAGATAAGGGAGAAGGGGAGAGGGGGAAAAGTAAAGATACTCTCCCCACGTGTGGCTGAAGGAGGGTATTACATGCTCACAAAATTTGATATGTAAATTTATATACACCACAGGAAAGTAGGAGAGGAGGTGACAAGTGGGGTGAGGAGAATGTTAGAAGGGAGGGCAAATGGGAGAAAGGAGTTACTAGAAATAAACACTTTTGAGAAGGGACAAGGTCAATTGTAGGGGGGAAAATAAGGGGGGATAGGGAAGGTCAGAGGGCAATATAATTAGTATTACACAACATGAGTACTATGGAAGTCTTTTGCGAAACAACACATATTTTGTCTGGATTGAATTGCTTGCCTTCTCGGAAGGGCTGGGGAGGGGGCGGGGAGGGAGAGAAGTTGGAATTCAAAGTATTAGCAACTAATGTTGAGAATTTTTATTGCATATAATTGGAAAATAAGAACTAAAGGGACAATGGTATGGAAATTTATCTTGCCCTGCAAGGAAAGGAAGAAGATGGGGATAGGAGAGGGGTGTGGCATGGTGGAGGGGAGGATACACTGAGGGACGAAGTAATCAGAATGCAAGGTATTAGGAAGCAGGGGGATGGGAGTGATGGGGAGAAAAATTGGACATGTTACAAAGTGAAGTAAAAGCAATTAGTATTAAAACAATTGACTGAATTAATGACTGAGAATAAAGTATTGACATCTTTAGTTTGGGGAAAAGAATTTCAGACAAAATTTCCTAACAGAAGGTAACCTAGGGTAAAATTTGGCATGGATGGAAAAGTTAAGGTCTTAATGGTAAATTTGATTTAATGATTGCCATTTAATCAGGAACTGGAACATGTATAGAAAGACATGTAAGTCACTTAAGACTTGCCTCAAAATATGTTCCTCAGCCAAAGTGAAATTATAATCATATTTGAAACCTGGTTATTGGAACTTGCCATTTTTAGATGCTATGGGACTGTTAAGTGAGTATTCTTCTGAGTCTAACTCCAGGTATGGGTAGCAAGAAAGGCTATGTGAGGCTCCTATCCATGATGCCAGTAAGCTGATGAGATGCTAGGATGAACTGCAAAAGGTGATCTCAAGGGAAGGGTGGTAGAGTGGCTGTTCAGCATGGGCTGAGGTGGGATTCTCCTGACTCAATTTCCCCACAGATACCTGGCAGACTTTAAGCCTGACTGAATGCAAGTGGATAACCTAATCCTGCCTGGAATTGACATGAAGTTGGGGAGATATTGTGTCCCTGCAATGTCCTTACTCTTGGTGGCAATTTCCTATAGTCAAAAGGTTTGTGAGCTTAATACAGATCTATCCAATTATAGATTATGGGTCAGGCAGTATCCGAGGTTAAGTCTAAAATTAAGCTATTAGGCATAGACTTTAGACTAACAACAATAAGTTAAGGTCCTTTAATTCTTAGTAATACTGTGGAGACAATTAGGTCAAGAACTTGTGAAGTTAGCAACATTAATATTATTGTGTCTCAATTGGTTAATGTTTAAAATTTTTTTTCTTTTGTGGTCCATATTGGAAATGCTTTAAAAAAGAAGTATCATCTGACTAAAAGTTGGAATTGCTTTATCTGTTATAAACTGTGTTAAAAATAAATAATAAAAAGCACTTTAATTCCAATTTTGTGTTCTAAGACCTTAATTCAAATTTTATGTTCTGAGACTAATGTTAATTGTGTGTTCTAAAGCTTTATATCTAAGTCTATGTTGTAATCGTCGAAATCTAATTATGTGTTCTAATGCTTTAATTGTAGTTCTGTGTTCTAAGAATGATATTAATTACGTTTTCTAAGAATAATTCAAGTTCTGTGTTTAAGACTTTACTTCTAACATTGTTCTTGTCGATTTTAATTCTAACTATGTGTTCTATGGATGTAATTCTGTGTTCCAAGAAGAATTCTAGTTTCTTGGACCAAGATGTTAATTTAAATTCTGTGCTTTAAGACTGTACTTCTCAGTTCCTATTCTAAGGTTTTAATTCTAATTCTATTTTCTAAAGTTAATTCTAATTCTGTGTTCTAATACTTTAATTTTAATTCTCTCTTGTAAGATTTGAAATCTAATTCTGTATTCTAAATCTGTAATTGTAATTCTCTATTCCAAGATTAATTCTAATTTTGTGTTCCAAGACAGTAATTTTAAACCTGTGCCCTAAAATTTTAATTCTAATTGTATATTCAAAGATTTAAAGACTTTGAATTCTTCGTTCTAAGATTTTTATTCAAATTCTGTGTTCTAAAAATAATCCTAATGACTCTTTTTTTTTAATTATTAATTTGTTTTTGGATTTCGACATTCATTTGCACAAAATTTTGAGTTCCAATTCTCTCCCCATCTCTTCCCTCCCCCCACCCAATAATGCCTTGCATTCTGATTACCCTTCCCTCAATGTATCCTCCCTTCTATTACACCCCACCCTTCAATTATTCCCATCTTCTCACTTTTCTTGTAAGGCAAATTAAATTTCTATATCCCATTATCTCTATTTCTTATTTCCAAGGGATGTGCAATAATAATTCTCAACATTAGTTTCTAATACTTTGAATTCCAACTTTTCTCTCTCCCTCCCCACCCCTATCTCCACTGAGAAGGCAAGCAATTCAATACATACTATACATGTGTCCTTTTGCAAAATACTTCCATAGTAGTCATGTTGTGTAAGAATAACTATACTTCTCTCCATCCTACCCTGTCCCCCCTTTTTTCTATCCTCTCATTTGACCTTATCCCTTTACATTTTGATTACTTCTAGTTACTCCCTTCTCCTATTTACCCTCCCTTATATCATCCCTCTCACTCCACTTATCCACTTCTCCCCTACTTTCCTGTAGTGTAAGGTAGATTTTCATACCAATTTGAGTGAGCACGTTATTCCCTCCTTAAGCAATATGTGAAGAGAGTAAGCTTCACTTTTCCCTCTCTCATCTCCTCCCTCTTCTCCTCCACTGAACAAGATTTTTCTTATCTATTTTATGAGTGATAGCTTGCCCCATTTCATATCTCCTTTTCTCCTCCCAATGTTTTCCTCCCTCACCCCTTAATTTGATTTAATTTTTTATGGATATCGTCTCTTCATATTCAACTCAACCTATGCTTTCCGTGTGTGTGTGTGTGTGTGTGTGTGTGTGTGTGTGTGTACGTATAATCCCTCCACCTACTCAAATACTGTGAAAAGTCTCAAGAGTTACAAATATTATCTTTCCATGGAGGCATGTAACCAATGCGGCTTTAGGAAGTCATTCCTGATTTCTCTTTCCTGTTTACCTTTTCATGCTTCTCTTGATTCTTATTTTTGAAGGCCAAATTATCTGTTCAATTCTGTTTTTTTTCATCAGGAATGCTTGAAAATCCTCTATATCAGTGAATGACCATTTGTTCCCTTGAAGTATTATACTCAGCTTTGCTAGATAGGTGATTCTTGATTTTAGTCACAGTTCCTTTGAATTCTGGAATATCATCTTCTCAGTCCTTCGATCCCTTAATGTAGAAGCTGCCAGATCCTGTGTTATCCTGATTGTATTTACACAATACTCAAATTATTGCTTTCTAGCTGCTCGCAATATTTTCTCTTTGACTTGGGAACTCTGAAAGTGGCAACAATACTCCTAGGAGTCTCTCTTTTTGGATCCCTTTCAGGAGGTGATTGATGGATTCTTTCAATATTTATTTTTCCCTCTGGTTCTGGAATATCAGGGCAAGTTTCCTTGATAATTTCACGAAACATAATGTAGAGGTTCTTTTTTTGATCATGGTTTTCAGGTAGTCCCATCATTTTTAAACTGTCTCTTTTGGAATTCTGGATCTATTTTCCAGGTCAGTTGTTTTTCCAATGAGATGTTTCATACAACGCGCTACTTTTTCAATCTTTTCGTTTTGTTTTTTAACTTCTTGGTTTATCTCATGGTCATTACCTCCCCTAAATCGATTCTCTCTTTTAAAGAACTATTTTCTTCAATGAGTTTTTGAACCTTCTTTTCCATTGAGTAGTTGTACTTTTTAAAGTCTCCTCCTCATTGGCTTTTTGGACATCTTTTTACAGTTGAGTTAGCCTATTTTTAAAGACGTTACTTTCCTCAGCATTTTTTTTCTCCTTTAGCAACCTGTTGACTCTCTTTTTAAGCTCTTCTATCACTCGAACCCATTTTATATTCATTTTGGAGGTACTGGAGTCAGAAGTCTTGACTTCCTCTGACAGTATGCCTTGTTCTTCCTCATCTGAAAGGAAGGAAGGAGATGCCTGTTGACCAAGAAAGCAACCTTCTATGGTCTTATTTTTCCCCTTTTTGGGCGTTTTCCTAGCCAGTTACATGACATCTGAATCCTTTGTCAGGAGAAGGGTCCTAGTTCTCCTCCTCCCCTAATATTGTGCTCAAGGCTGAGATTCAGATCAGCTACTTAATTCCCCCAAGGTCTTTGTGGGTGGAGAGGAATCTCAAAAGTCAAGTAACTGGCTGGGAAAGTGTCCAGAAAAAGGAAGCAAAATAAGACCATAGAGAGCTACTTTATCGGGGAAAAGATGTTCCTTCCTGCTTTCATATCTGATGACAAAGTACAATGCTTGCAATCAGGGAAAGACGTGGAGGTCAGGGCCTCTCTATCCCAGACATCCGAGGTGGATGTCCGGTGGGCTCAGGCCATGGAAGAGCTCAAAAAGGATTTTGAAAATCAAGTTAGACAGGTGGAGGAAAAACTGGGCAGAGAAATGAGAGAGATGCAAGAAAAGCATGAAAAACGGGTCAATACCTTGCTAAAGGAGATCCAAAAAAATGCTGAAGAAAATAACACCTTGAAAAATAGGCTCACTTAATTGGAAAAAGAGGTTCAAAAAGCCAATGAGGAGAAGAATGCTTTCAAAAGCAAAATTAGCCAAATGGAAAAAGAGTTTCACAAGCTCACTGAAGAAAATACTTCTCTCAAAATTAGAATGGAACACATGGAGTATAATGACTTTCTGAGAAACCAAGAAATCATATAACAAAATCAAAAGAATGAAAAAATGGAAGAGAATGTGAGATATCTCATGGGAAAAACAACTGACCTGGAAAATAGATCCAGGAGAGACAATTTAAAAATTATGGGACTCCCTGAAAGCCATGATCAAAAAAAGAGCCTAGACGTCATCTTTCATGAAATTATCAAGGAAAACTGCCCTGAGATTCTAGAACCAGAGGACAAAATACGTATTCAAGGAATCCATCGACCACTGCCTGAAAGAGATCCAAAAAGAGAAACTCCTAGGAACATTGTGGCCAAATTCCAGAATTCCCAGGTCAAGGAGAAAATCTTGCAAGCAGCTAGAAAGAAACAATTCCGGTATTGTGGAAATACAATCAGGATAACTCAAGATATATCAGCTTCTACATTAAGGGATTGAAGGGTGTGGAATAGGAAATTCCAGAAGGCAAAGGAACTAGGACTGAAAGCAAGAATCACCTACCCAGCAAAACTGAGTATAATACTTCAGGGGAAAATATGGTCTTTCAATGAAACAGAGGACTTTCAAGCATTCTTGATGAAAAGACAAGAGTTTAAAAGAAAATTTGACTTTCAAACATAAGAATGAGAAGAAGTATGAAAAAGTAAACAGCACAGGGAAGTCATAAGGGACTTACCAAACTCTTAAAACGTTTCAGTATCTGGGTAGTTGGTGGGACCACACACAGATGTACTCACACATACATGCACACGCACATATGTACATGCATGCACGCACACACACATACACACATGCACGCACCCAGAGACAGAGAGCACAGAGTGAATTGAATAGGAGGGGACCATATCTTCAAGGAATTTAAGGTAAATGGTGAGAGAGAAATGTAGTGTGAGGAGAGAGGGTTAAATGGAATGGGGTAAATTATATCATCACATTCAACTAAAGGAAGGAGTAAAATGCACAATCATTTTGGTATGAAAACCTATCTTACAGTACAGAAAAATGGGGAAGAAGGAGATAAGCTGAGAGGGAGGGATGATGGAAGGCAGGGCAATGGAGGAAGGGAGCAATTTGAAGTCAACACTCTTGGGGAGGGACAGGAACAAAAGACAAAGTAGAAACAATGGGGGGCAGAACAGGATGTAGGGAAATAGAGTTAGTCTTATACAACACGGCTGTTATCAAAGTCATTTGCAAAACTACACAGATATGGCCTATGTTGAATTGCCTGCCTTCCGAAAGGGAATGGGTGGGCACGGAGGGATGGGGAGAGTTTGAAACTCAAAGTTTTAGGAACAGCTGTTTAGTATTGTTCTTGCCACTAGGAAATAAGAAATACAGGTAATGGGGAATAGAAAGTCATCTGGCCCTACAGGACAAAAGAGAAGATGGGGACAAGAGAAGGGAGGTATGATAGAAGAGAGGGCAGATTGGTGATAGGGAAAATTAGAATGCTTGGTGTATTAGAGTGTGGGGAGGGGAGAAAAGGGGAGAAAATTTGGAACCCAAAATTTTGGAAAATGTATGTAAAAAGTTAAATCAATAAACAAATTTTTTTAAAAAAAAATAAATTGACGTACTGTCTGCTGGGTTTATAAAACTACCTCCATGTCCTATTATTCCAGGAAAGAGATTTTTAATGATAAATTTGACTTTTCTCAAAAAGTTATGTAACATGAACCGGTCTAATTTTACATAGCTGGATCTGTAACTGGAATGTCAAAATTGATGGCCTTTATTTTTGTGCATTAAATAAAAATCCTTATTGGTTTCATTCAAATGTTCACTGACAAGTCAAGTACCTTATTAAACAGATACAGGCACATGCTGTATGTAACATCAACACTTGTCTGGAAGATTAGAAGAACATAATCTCTTCATATCAATACGAGATACACTTTAAAAATTTGCATTTGGAAAATAAATATTGTAACTTTACATTCAAATGAGCACCTACATATTTATAAAGGAAGTTCCAAGAAGCTGGTGGGGATTTACTGAACCTGAGAAAAATGCAAAATTTCAATGTTTCCATAGTCAGCATGCAGCACTTATACCTCAGATTCTGAGACCTTCAGGATGATAGCATAGTACCAACAATTGTCACCTAAATGATGAAACCTAAAATAAGAAATTACATTTAATATTTTGATCCCTTGACAGCTGGCCAGTAATAATTTTAAATAACTCAAAAATTTTCAATCCATACATATGAAGAAAGAAAAAGTGCTCCGTATTTCTTACACTTAACTTGCCATATTAAAACAATTTCACCCTTTGTAATGTTACCAACTTTGTATCATGCCATCGCAGGCAATGTGAAGCTGAGTCAAAAGTGTACAAGACTATCTGCCTGTATTAAAGTGTGAAATATTAGCCATTCTCCACGTTTGTCTTCAAATATATCTATAGTTCAGAAGTTAAAAGATTACATTTTCATTTTACTCCAAATGTTTACTTTTATTTAAAAAAAACAACAACAACAGGGGGATGGAGCCAAAATGGTAGAGTAGAAAGATGCACATGCTATAGCTCTTTCCTCACAGTCCAAAAAATACTTGTGATAAATGATTCCAACAAATTCTAGAGGAGCAGCAGCCACAGAAAGAGTGAAAGAGATTTCCAGCCAAAAGTAACCTAGAAGGATGACGGGAAAGGTCTATCGCACAGTAGGTGGAGTAGAACGGAGCTCAGCCCTGGCTGCACAGCATGAGGAGGAACAGGAGTAGAACAGGCCTCTGGAACAGAATCCCCAGCAGGGAGGGTCATAGATCCCTCAACCCACAAGTGTCAAAGAAAGCTTCAAAGATCAGTAAGAGGGGAAAGGGGAGTGGAACCCTCCCGCAGTATGGGCCCTAGGCAGAAGCAGCAGCAAGAGAACAGTGCAGCAGTGCTGCATGGCAGTGTCCGAGTGGGGCTGCACCTTCCATTGTGGGAGAAGCTCAGGTTAAAGTCCCTGGGGGAACTGAGCAGCTGATCTGAATCTCAGCCCTGAGTGGCATCCCTGCCCCCTCCTAAATCTCGCAGGGGAATTGAGCAGAGCTGATCTGAACCTCAGCCTTGTGCACAGTCCTGGGGTGAGGAACAGCACTAGGACCCTCCTCTTGACAAAGGATTCAGAAGTCAAGTAACTGACTGGGAAAATGCTCCCAAAAGGGAAAAAATGCAAGAACGTAGAAGGTTAACTTCTTGGTGAACAGGTATTTTCTTCCATCCTTTCAGTTGAGGAAGCACAATGTATACTATTAGAGAAAATCAAGGTTTCTGCATCCTGTACCTCCAAAATGAATATGCTATGGATACAGGCCATGGAAGAGCTTGAAAAGCGAGTCAACAGCTTGCTAAAGGAGACCCAAAAAATACTGAAGAAAATATCACCTTTAAAACTAGGCTAACTCAATTGGAAAAGGGGTCTAAAAAGCCAATGAGGAGAAGAAGGCTTTAAAAAGCAAAATCACCCAAATAGAAAAGGAAATTCAAAAGTTCACTGAAGAAAATATTTCTTTAAAAAATGATAGTGAAGCTGAGGGAAGCTAATGACTATATGATAAACAAAGAAGTTACAAAACAAAATGAAAAGAATGAAAAAATTGAAGATAATATGAAATATCTCATTGGAGAAACAACTGACCTGGAAAATAGATCCAAGAGAGACAATGTTATGGGACTACCTGAAAGCCATGATCAAAAAAAGAGCCTAGACATCATCTTCCATGAAATTATCAAGGAAAACTGCCCTGAGATTCTACAACCAGAGGGCAAAATAAGTATTGAAGGAATCCATCGATCTCTGCCTGAAAGAGATCCAAAAAGAGAAACTCCTAGGAACATTGTGGCCAAATTCCAGAATTCCCAGGTCAAGGAGAAAATATTGCAAGCAGCTAGAAAGAAACAATTCCAGTATTGTGGAAATAAAATCAGAATAACACAAGATCTAGCAGTTTCTACATTAGGGGATTGAAAGGCGTGGAATATGATATTCCAGAAGTCAAAGGAACTAGGACTAAAACCAAGAATCACCTACCCAGCAATACTGAGTATAATAATTCAGGGAAAAAATTGTCTTTCAGTTTCAAGCATTCTTGATAAAAAGACCAGAGTGGAAGAGAAAATTTGACTTTCAAACATTAGAATCAAGAGAAGCATGGAAAGGTAAACAGGAAAGAGTAATCATAAAAAGATTTTCTCAAGGTGAACTGTTTGCATTCCTACATGAAAAGACAATATTTGTAACTCTTGAGAGTTTTCTCAGTATTTGGATAGATGGAGGGATTATACGTACACACACACACACACACAGAGGGAGAGGGAGAGAGAGAGAGAGAGAGAGAGAGAGAGAGAGAGAGAGAGAGAGAGAGAGAGAGAGAGAGAGAGAGAGAGAGAGAGACAGAGATACAGAGAGACAGAGAGACAGAGAGACAGAGACAGAGAGAGTCAGAGAGAGACAGAGAGACAGAGAGAGAGTACAGGTTGAGTTGAATGAGAAGGGATGATATCTATAAAAATAAAATTAAGGCGTGAGAGAGAAACATATTGGAAGGAGAAAGGGAGAAGTAGAATGGGGCAAATTATCACTCATAAAAGCGATAAGAAAATTTTTTTCACTGGAGGAAAAATGGGAGGAGGTGTGAGGGGGAAAGCGAAGCTTACTCTCTTCACATATAGCTTAGGAAGGGAATAACATGCTCACTTAATTTAGTATGAAAATCTATCTTACACTAAAGGAAAGTAGGGGAAAAGGGAACAAATGGGACGAGGGAGATGATAGAAGGGAAGGCAAATAGGGGAAGAGAGTAACTAGAAGTAAACACTTTTGGGAAGAGACAAGGTTAAATGAGAGAAAAGAATAAAGGGGGACAGGGTAAGATGAAAGGAACCATACTTAGTATTACACAATCTGATTATTATGGAAGTCTTTTGCAAAACGACGCATATATAACTTGTATTGAATTGCTTGCCTTCTCAGTAGAGATTGGTGTGGAGGGAGGAAGGGAGAAAAGTTGGAATTCAAAGTACTAGAAACGAATGTTGAGAATTGTTATTGCGTGTACCTGGGAAAAAAGAAATACAGGTAATGGGTATAGAAATTTATCTTGCTCTACAAGAAAAGAGAGATGGGGATAAGGGAAGTGTGGTGTTAGATAGAAGGGAGGGCACATTAGTGGAAGGGGTAATCAGAATGCAAGGTGTTATGGCATGGAGGGAAGGGAGAGATGGAGAAAAATTGGAACTCAAAATTTTGTGGAAATGAATATAGAAATCTAAAAATAAATAAATAAAAATAAAAAATAGGCATAATAATTATGAGCTTCCATTGGTATCACACCATTAGGGCTTTATTTAAATCATCATTTTATATAATAACACAAAATACAGCCAAAAAGCAACAGCGTAACTTAGAACGCACTATCTGCTTATTTAAAAAAAGAATGCATAATTTTAATTGCTGTGCTACAAAATTTGAGTCACCCAACACATATGCTCGTGCAGATATGGCTATTTGGATTTGTTTATATATCTCTACACTTCCAATCATTTTAAATAAGATCAACTATTTTCCATTGTACTCTGTATGACAAGGAACATCATTCATTGTTTATACGTACGTAACTTCATAAACAAATATGACATTTCTCATCTACCTCAAGTAAGTCATGGAGAAACTGTGTTTCTAGAAACATTAATGTGTTTGTACAAATCACCACATGTTCTTTTTCAACTTCAAACTGTGAACAAAGGCATAGGATTCTAAAATAGCTAGCCACAAACCAGACAAACAAATTTTTACAAAATTCTCATGACCTTGGCCTTGTTCGCACTCTTCTAAACAACCTAGCTATAAATGGATGGACGCAAAGCCCCTTACCTTCAGAAGCTTAGGAATTAAAATATTTCAAATGTCTACTTACATATGAAGAGAAACATAGAGCTACTGCTTTAAAGGAAAGATCCTTACTTGTAAATCTGACACATCACGCATCTCCAATTCTTGGTTTAAAGAGTACTCAAGTTTTCTGAGAGTTGCAATGTTCTGTTAACTGTCCTCAAATTTAACTTTTCTTGGTCTGTTTAGGATATACAAAAGATATTCTGTGAGCAGTTTTAACTTCTACACACTACATTTTAATTAAGACTAACAGGAATAAAAATCAATCTATTATTTCAAGTGCATTTAAAGAATTATATACACACCTGTGTGTATATATGTTGTCCTCTGTAGGTTTTTTTGGTTATTATTTTTTTTAAAATTTCTTCTGTTTATTTATTTTAAGTTTTCAGCATTCATTTCCACAAGATTTTGAGTTCTAAATTTTCTCCTCGTCTCTCCTTTCCCCACCCCATAAGACCTTGCATTTTAATTACCGCTTCCCTCATTGTGCCCTCCCTTCTATCACACCCCTCCCTTCCTTATGCCCATTTTCTTTTTTCTTTTAGGGCAAGATAGATTTCTCTACCCCATTAGCTGTCTTTCTTATTTCCCACCTGTGTGCAAAAACAATTCTCACCATTCATTCCTAATACTTTGAATTCCAAGTTCTCTGCCTTCCTCCCACTCTACTCATCCCCACTGAGAAGGCAAGCAATTCAATATGTTATATATGTGCAGTTTTGCGAAAGACTTCCATGATATTCATGTTGCGAAAGATGACCTATTTCCCTCTATCCTATCCTGTCCCCCATTTATTCTACTCTTGCTTTTCTTAAATATTTATTTATTTATTTAACTTTTTGCATTCGTTTTCACAAAATTTTGGGTTCCAAATTTTCTCCCATTTATCCCCTCCCCCCACCCCAATACACCAAGCAATCTAATTTTCCCTATCTCCAATCTGCCCTCTCTTCTGTCATCACTCCTTTCTCTTGTCCCCATCTTCTTTTCTCCTGTAGGGCCAGATGACTTTCTATTCCTCATTAACTGTATGTTTTCTTTCCTAGTAGCAACAACAATACTCAACAGTTGTTCCTAAAACTTTGAGTTCCAAATTCTCCCCATTCCTCCCTCCCCACCCATTTCCTTTGGAAAGGCAGGCAATTCAATACAGGCCATATCTGTGTAGTTTTGCAAATGACTTCCATGATAGTCGTGTTCTGTAAGACTAACTGAATTAGCCTCCATCTTATCCTACCCCTCATTGTTTCTCTTCTGTCGTTTGATCCTGTCCCTCCCTCAGTGTTGACTTCAAATTGCTCCCTCCTCCCTTTGCCCTCCCTTCCATCATCCCCCCCTTGCTTATCTCCTTCTCCCCCACTTTCCTACACTGTAAGATAGATTTTCATACCAAAATGAGTGTGCATTTTATTCCTTCCATTAGTCAAATGTGATGAGGGTAAACTAATTGTTTTTTTTCTCAGCTCTCCTCTTTTTCCCTCCACTAAAAAGTCTCCTACTTGCCTCTTAAATGACATATAATTACCCCATTCCATTTCACCCTCTTTCCTCCCACTACAATTCTCTCTCACCATTTACCTTAATTTCTTTTCAGCTATGGTCCCATCCTATTCAATTCAATCTGTGCTCTCTGTCTCTGTATGTATGTGCATGTGTGTATGTGTGTGTGTGCATGTGTGTACATGTGTGTGTGGTCCCACCAACTACCCAGATACTGAAAAGTTTTAAGAGTTACAAATATTGTCTTTCCATGTAGGAATGTAAACAGTTCACTTATGGTATGTCCCTTAAGACTTCTCTTTGCTGTTTACTTTTTCATACTTCTTCTCCTTCTTGTGTTTGAAAGTCAAATTTTCTTTTCAGCTCCGGTCTTTTCATCAAGAATGTTTGAATGTCCTCTGCTTCATTGAAAGACCATATATTCCCCTGAAGTATTATACTCAGTTTTGCTGAGTAGATGATTCTTGCTTTGAGTCCTAGTTCCTTTGACTTCTGGAATATCCTATTCCACACCCTTCAATCCCTTAATGTAGAAGCTGATATATCTTGAGTTATCCTGATTGTATTTCCACAATACTGGAATTGTTTCTTTCTAGCTGCTTGCAATATTTTTTCCTTGACCTGGGAATTCTGGAATTTGTCCACAATGTTCCTAGGAGTTTCTCTTTTTGGATCTCTTTCAGGTGGTGATCAATGGATTCTTTCAATACTTATTTTGCCCTCTGGTTGTAGAATATCAGGGCATTTTTCCTCAATAATTTCATGGAAGATGATGTCTAGGCTCTTTTTTGATCATGGCTTTCAGGGAGTCCCATAATTTTTAAATTGTCTCTCCTGGATCTATTTTCCAGGTCAGTTGTTTTTCCCATGAGATATTTCACATTCTCTTCCATTTTTTCATTATTTTGGTTTTGTTTGGTGGTTTCTTGGTTTCTCAGAAAGTCATTAGACTCCATCTGTTCCATTCTAATTTTGAGAGAACTATTCTCTTCAGTGAGCTTTTGAACCTCTTTTTCCATTTGGCCCCTATTCTACTCTTTCTTTTGATCATGTCCCTCCCCACAGGTGTTTACTTCTAATTACTCCCTTCTCCCATTTGCCCTCCCTTCTATCATGCCCCTCACTCCACTTGTCCCATTCTCCCCTACTTTCCTGTAGTGTAAGATGGATTTTCATACCAAACTGTGTGAGCATATTTTTCCCTCCTGAAGCTAAATGTGAAGCAAGCACGCTTCTCATTTTCCCTCTCACCTCCTCCCTTTTCTCCTCCATTGAAAAAGCTGTTTCTTGCCTCTTTTCTGGGTGACAATTTGATCCATTCCATTTCTCTCTTTCTCTTCCCAAAATATTCCTCCCTCACCCCTTAATTTCACTTTATTTTGATATCGTTCCTACTTATTCCACTCACCCCGTGCTCTCTGTATATGTATATGTGTGTGTTTGTGTGTATAATTCATCTAACTGCCCATATACTGAGAAAAGTCTCAAGAGTTACATGTGTTATCTTTCCATGTAGAAATGTAAACAGTTCAATTGTAATAAGTCCTTTATGAATTCTCTTTCCTGTTTACCTTTTCATGCTTCTCTTGATTCTTGTTTTAGAAAGTCAGATTTTCTATTGAGTTCTGGTACTTTCATCAACAATGCCTGAAAGTTCTCTGTATCTTCGAAGGACCATTTTTTCCCCAGGAGGTATTATACTGAGTTTTGCTGAGTAGGTGATGCTTGGTTTCAATCACAGTTCCTTTGAATTCTGGAATATTGTTTCCAAGTCCTTTGATCTCTTAATATAGAAGCTTCCAGATTCTGTGATATTCTGATTGTATTTCCACAATACTAGACTTGTTTCTTTCTAGCTTCTTGAGATATTTTCTCCTCGACCCGGGAACTCTGGAATTTGTCTGCAATATTCCTAGGACTTTCTCTTTTTGGATCTTTTTCAGGAGGTGATTGGTGGATTGATTCAATATTTATTTTGCCCTCTGGTTCTAGAACATCAGGCCAATTTTCATTGATAATTTCATGAAAGATGATGTCTAGGCTCTTTTTTGATCATGGCTTTCAGGTAGTTCCGTAATTTTAAATTTTTCTCTCCTGCATCTATTTTTCAGGACAGTTATTTATCCAATGAGATATTTCACATTATCTTCTACTTTTTCGTTCTTTTGGTTTTGTTTTTTTGATTTCTTGCTTTCTCATAAAATCATTTGCCTCCATATGTTCCATTCTAATTTTTAAAGAAATATTTTCTTCAATGAGTGTTTTGACTAATTCTGCTTTTTAAAGCATTCTTCACCTCATTGGTTTTTGTTCCTTTTTCCAATTGAGTTGGTCTATTTTTAGAGGTGATATTTTCTTCAGTATGTTTTTGAGTATCCTTTAGAAAGGTGTTGACTCACTTTTCATGATTTTCTTGCTTCTCTTTCATTTTTCTTCCTAATTTTTCCTCCAACTCACTCACTCGATTTTCAAAATTCTTTTTCAGTTCTTACACGACCTGATACCACTGAAAATTTATTTTGGAACTTTTGAATGCTTATGCCTTGACTTCCTCTGATGATAAGCATTGTTATTCCTCACATGAAAAGATGGAAGGAAATACCTTTTCACCAAAAAGGTAACCTTCTAAAGTCTTATTTTTTTCTCCATTTTTGGGGTGTTTTCCCAGCCACTTGCTCTACTTTGGGGTCGTTTGTCAAGAGGAGGGTATACTCTTGGTACCTGTAAGTTCTCAGTTCCTCCAAAGTGGCACAATCAAGGGAGAGGAGTTTATTCCTTTCCTGGCCTGCACACTGGTCTGGATGCAACCAAAACCTTTTCTTCCCAGGATCCTCAATTAGAATTCTCTCACCACAACCATCTCCAGCTCCAACACACCAGTGCTCCTCCTCTCCCCAAGGCTGAGCTCAGGGTTGATATTTAGATCAGCGGTTCAATTCACCCAGGGGTTTTATGTGTAAGTCTTCCAGGGCTGCCACTCAGGGCTGAGATTCAGATCAACAGAATTCCCCCAGGGGCTCTTGGCAAAGGGGTTCCAAAAATGGAAGCTGCCACTGCAGTGGTTGCTCCCATCAGTGAAGAATGCACTCCACTCTCCTGAGGGAAGGGGCCCTCCCACTGACCTTTGAAACTGTCTTTGGCGTTTGTGAATTGAGTAATCTGGGAACTGCTGCTGCTGGTGTCTCCCTGAAGCCTGTTCTGGGTCCTACCTTTGCCGTGCTACGTGGCAGATCTGGGCTGTGCTCCACGCTAACTGGGATTCGCTCTGGGTCCAGTCTTGGCTCGAGAAGAATTTATGATTATCAATGATTCCAGGTCAGGGAACAAAAATGTTAAGGTTTGGAATGCTCGGGACCCCAAAATACCGACACCCTTGGTACTGCCGAATGAATTTGACTTGACTTCTTCTAGCCAAAGTAAAATAAAGTTTTTTAAACGTTTGCCATATTGGATTAACTCCTAAGGAGCCTAATCATTTGTAATGCTTGTATTGACAAGCAGGCCAGGTAGAACTTCAGCTACACAGAGTCTGTGCTGGATTAAACCTGAGCATCTGCAGTTTTTTTTTAAAAAGATATTCATTTTCATTTCAACTTCTGCTATGAGCAGTACTATCAAAATTCTTGGTTCCTAGATTTTTGGCATATTTTTCCATACATAGTTAACATCAATGTTAGTTAAATAGATCAAGTCAGGTACAAAGCAGATTTTAGCTTTCAACATGCTTCTAAGCTTAATTTTTTAAAAAAGACCTTATTTGAGGCCTATTTTATAACATTTTAAAAGCAACTACTTATAGTTTAGATTTGTCTAACTTCTCTTGATAATTAATTACCTCATACTCAAATACTCAAGTCTTTGAAACATAAATTTCTGTGCAAAAAGCAGAATGGTATGAGTAATAGTAAAATTTTCATGGCTAACTTAGAAAACATTGCCTTGAAAAACCTAAATAGAGTAAAAATCTTGATTAATCAGGATTCTTAGGACTTTTGGTTAATCAGAAAATCCTTTCATTTCAACTCTCATTGCTGAAAATATTTTTGAAATACGCACCTGCCTTTCTTAGCACATAGAATACAATTTAAAATTTCTTTGATGGATTGGGCTTTCTGAAAATTATTACTATATATCATAAATATACTACACAGAAATGAAGTTAATATGATGACCCAGAGAAAACCACAAGAGTTTGTTTTCCTCTGTTTAGTAAACTAAACTACTGATAGGCAAATCACAGGCAAATTTCTATCCTAAAGATCCAGGACACAGCAAAATTTTAAATGAGAAAAATAAAATAACTCAGGCTTCACTGTGTGTGAGTGGGTGTATATTTAAGCAACCTTTCAGAAATACTAGGCATCATATTTAGTTTCTTACCTCTAGTCTCTATTGTTAAATCATAAAGTAAGTTTGGGTTTATTACCTACAGTAAGCAAGCTGGTACATTTTCATCAACTAGAAATTCTATTGCCTTCCACTGCTCAGCAGAAGAACTGCCTAATTGGACAAAAGAATGTATTTCTTACATTAAATCTATACAAAATGGTAATAATAATGCAACGTGTCAAAGTGCAGTTATTAAATACTTAATGAGAAACATTTTGCTAAGTACTGAGAATACAAAGAAAAAAACACTAAAACAGATTCTATCCTTTAGGAGTTATGTTCTAATGAAGGAGACAACAATTTGCATTAGAAGCTACGTGGAATTCTATATGACTCTAGATTGAGAGCCAATAGACTCAGTGAAGATTGAAGCATATTTTCTTTGCTTCCTTGGGACAGGGGGAGATATGATGAATGCTGAAATTTATTTTGACTGATTATACATATGTTAATGGGTTTTGTTTCTGTCTTCTGAACAGGTGGAGAAGGGAGAGAAAAGAGGGAGAGAAATTGGAACTGAAAATTAAAGAAAATGGAATAAAAATTGCATATGGAAGATATATGTGTGTGTGTATATGTGCGTATGTAAAATAGGTGCAAAGTAATAGACAGGAAGGCAATCGCAAATGAAGGGGCCAGGAGGCTTTTTTCTTATTTTAAAAAATTTGTTATTTATTTTTAACATTCTTTTCGTTTTAAATTTTGATATTCAAATTCTTTCCCTCCATTTCATCTCTTCCACTCTCCCTGAGAGGGCAAGAAATATGATACACTTGGGAAACCATGCAAAAAAATTTCCATATTATCCATACTTTTTAAAAAGCAAGAAAAATAAAGAATGAGAAAATTGCACTCTAACTTGCAATTAGAGTTCATCAGTTCTTTCTCTGGAGGTGGATAGCATTTTTTCATCATGAGTCCTTTGTAGTTGTCTTGGATCATTGTATTGATTAAAGTAAAGTCTTTCACAATTGATCATCATTACATCACTATTACTGTACACAATGATCTCCCACTTCTTTTCACTTCACATCAGTTCTTATTGGTCTTGCCATGTTTTTATGAAACCAACCTCTTCATCATTTCTTATAACACAATAACATTCCATCACAATCATATGCCATGACTCTTTCATCCATTTTTCGAATGATGAGTATCTCCTTTATTTCCAGTTCTTTACCATCACAAAAAGAGTTGCTACAAATATTTTGTATTTATAGGTCCTTTTCCTTTTTCTTTGATCTCTTTGGGATATCGACCTAGTAGTGATATTTGTTGGGTCAAAGGGTCTTTTGGAAATAGTTACAAATTGCTTTTCACAAGGATTGGACAGTTCATTTCCCTACTAGCAATTCAATAAATATACCTATTTTTGTGACTTTTGATAGGTATTAGGTGGTACATCACAGTTGTTTCAATTTGCATTTCTTTAATCAATAATGTTAGAATATTTTTATGTGACTATCATTAGCTTTGATTTTTTTACCTGAAAACTGCCTGATCAAATCCTTTGACCATTTATCAATTAGGGAATGATTCTATTTTTATGAATTTGACTCAGTTCTATACATAGTGTATATTTGGGAAATGAAGTTTTTAATCAGAGAAATTTGCTATAAATTTTTTATATTATTTTTTTATTTAAGGCACATTTTAGCAAAATGAAGTTTTCCTGATTATCTCTTTTAATTATGTAAATTTTTTGCTTTGTTTTGTCTGAAATTATGAATGCTAGCCGAACCTTTTCTATTTAACTTTGATTGAAGCATATAAGATTCTGTTCCAGCCCTCTATTTTAATTCTGCATGTGTCTTATGAACAATATATTGTTGGCTTCTACTTTCCAAGCCATTCGGCTATCTGTGTACATTTCATGGGTGAGCCCATCCCATTCACATTCAGTTATAATTACTAACTATTGCTTACTAACTAATGGGATGGAAGATTCCCTCTATCCCATTATCTTCTGTTTCTTCCTCTCTCTTTTTCATCGTGTCCCTCCCCAAAAGTCTATTTTGCTTCTAAGCACTGGCTCCCATAATCTGCCCTCTCTTTATTATCTTACCATTTCTCTTATCTCTCTACCCTCCTATTCGCCTATTGGGAAGATACTTTTCTATACAAAATTGTGTGTATATATATTATACTCTCTATGAATCAATTCCAATGAAAGTTTTAAGTCAAACATTGCCTGCCAATTTCTGAATTTTCCCCTCCATTTAAAAACTCTTTCTTTTTTTCTCTTTTTTCTTTAAATTTTATTTTTCATTTTTTAAACAATTCAAACTTTTAATCAGGTGATACTTCTTGCTAAAGCATTTGCAATATGGACCACAAAAGAATTTTTTTTAAAACATTAACCAACTGGAACAGAAATAATATTTATGTTGCTAACTTCACAAACTCTTGACCTAATTGTCTCCACAGTATTACTAAGAATTAAAGGACCTTAACTTATTGTTGTTAGTCTAAAGTCTTATGCCTAATAGCTTAATTTTAGACTTAACCTCGGATGCTGCCTCACCCATAATCTATAATTGGATAGATCTGGTATTAAGCTCACAAACCTTTTGACTATAGGAAATTGCCACCAAGAGTAAGGACATTGCAGGGATACAATATCTCCCTAACTTCATGTCAGTTCCAGGCAGGATTAGGTTATCCACTTGCATTCAGTCAGGCTTAAAGTCTGCCAGGTATCTGTGGGGAAATTGAGTCAGGAGAATCCCACCTCAGCCCATGCTGAACAGCCACTCTACCACCCTTCCCTTGAGATCACCTTTTGCAGTTCATCCTAGCATCTCATCAGCTTACTGGCATCATGGATAGGAGCCTCACGTAGCCTTTCTTGCTACCCATACCTGGAGTTAGACTCAGAAGAATACTCACTTAACAGTCCCATAGCATCTAAAAATGGCAAGTTCCAATAACCAGGTTTCAAATATGATTACAATTTCACTTTGGCTAAGGAATATATTTTGAGGCAAGTCTTAAGTGGCTTACATGTCTTTCTATACATGTTCTAGTTCCTGATTAAATAGCAATCATAAAACCAAATTTACCATTAAAACCTCAACTTTTCCATCAATTCCAAATTTTGCCCGAGATTACCTTCCTCTAAGAAATTTAGACCGAAACCCTTTTCCCCAAACTAAAGATGTCATTGATTTATTCTCAGTCATTAATTCAGTCAATTGTTTTAATACTAATTGCTTTTACCTCACTTGTAACATGTCCAATTTTTCTCCCCATCACTCTCATCTCCCTGCTTCCTAATACCTTGTATTCTGATTAATCCTTCCCTCGATATACCCTCCCTTCTATCACACCCCATCCTTCCCTTATCCCCACCTTCTCTCTTTTCTTGTAGGGTAAGATACATGTCTATACCCCATTCCCTGTAATCCTTATTTCCCGATTATATGCAATAAAAATTCTCAACGTTAGTTGCTAATACTTTAAATTCCAACTTCTTTCCCTCCATCCCTCTCCAGCCCTACTAACAAGGAAAGAAATTCAATACAGACTAAATATGTGTTCTTTTGCAAAAGACTTCCATAATAATTATGTTGCATAATATTAATTATATTGCCCTCTATCCTACTCTACCCCTCTTTATTTTCCCCCCACAATTGACTTTGTTCCTTCTCAAAAGTGTTTATTTCTAGTGACTCCTTTCTTCCATTTCCCCTCCGTTGTAACATTCCCTTCACCCACTTGTCGCCTCCTCTAATACTTTTCTGAGGTGTGATATAAATTTTCACATCATTAGTGAGCATGTTATTCCCTCTTCCAGTCACATGTGGACAGAGTAGCTCCATTTTTCCCCTCTCCCCTTCTCAATTTTCTCCTCCATTGAGGAATATTTTTCTTATTTCTTTTATGAGTTATAGCCTGCCCCTTTACATTTATCTTTTTCTCTTCCCTATATATTCCTCCTTCACTGCTTAATTTATATTTTATTTTATTTTTTCTGTGTGCGGATATCATCTTTTTTTAATATAAATTTATTTATTTAACTTTTTACATTCATTTTCACAAAATTTTGGATTCCAAATTTTTCCCCATTTATCCCCTCCCCCACCCCAAAACACTGAGCATTCTAATTTTCCCTATCACCAATCTGCCCTCTCTTCTATCATCCCTCCCTTCTCTTGTCCCCATCTTCTCTTTTGTCCTGTAGGGCCAGATGACTTTCTATTCCCCATTAACTGTATTTCTAATTTCCTAGTAGCAACAACAATACTCAACAGTTGTTCCTAAAACTTTGAGTTCCAAATTCTCCGCATCCCTCCCTCCCCACCCGTTCCCTTTGGGAATGTAGGTAATTCAACATAGGCCATATCTGTGTAGTTTTGCAAATGACTTTGATAACAGTCGTGTTGTGTAAGACTAACTGTATTTCCCTCCATCCTATTTTGCCCCCCATTGTTTCTATTCTGTCTTTTGATCCTGTCTCTCCCCGAGTGTTGACTTCAAATTGCTCCCTTTGCCCATTGCCCTCCCTTCCATCATCCCTCCCTCCCTCCTTACCTCCTTTTCTGCCACTTTCCTGTACTGTAAGATAGGTTTTCATATCAAAATGAGTGTGCATTATACTCCTTCCTTTAGTCGAATGTGTTGAGGGTAAACTTCATGTTTCTTTTCTCAGCTCTCTTCTTTTTCCCTCCACTTAAAAGTCTCCTGCTTGCCTCTTGAATGAGATATAATTTACCCCACTCCATTTCACCCTCTCTTCCCCCACTACATTTCTCTCTCACCATTTACCTTAAATTCCTTGAAGATATGGCGCCATCCTATTCAATTCACTCTATGCTCTCTGTCTCTGTGTGTGCGTGCATGTGTGTATGTATGTGTGAGGGCACGCATGTACATGTGTGTGTGCATGTATGTGTGTGTACGTCTGTGTGTGTTCCCACCAACTACCCAGATACTGAAAGGTTATAAGAGTTACAAATATTGTCTTTCCATTGTAGGAATGTAAACAGTTCACCTTTGGTAAGTCCCTTATGACTTCTCTTTGCTGTTTACTTTTTCATGCTTCTACTCATTCTTGTGTTTGAAAGTCAAATTTTCTTTTCAGCTCTGGTCTTTTCATCAAGAATACTTGAAAGTCCTCTGTTTCATTGAAAGACAACATTTTCCCCTGAAGTATTATACTCAGTTTTGCTGGGTAGGTGATTCTTGGTTTGAGTCCTAGTTCCTTTGACTTCTGGAATATCTTATTCCATGCACTTTGATCCCGAAAAGTAGAAGCTGTTAGATCTTGTGTTATCCTGATTGTATTTCCACAGTACTGCAATTGTTTCTTTCTAGCTGCTTGCAATATTTTCTCCTTGACCTGGGAATTCTGGAATTTGGCCACAATATTCCTAGGAGTTTCTCTTTTTGGATCTCTTTCGGCGGTGATGGATGGATTCCTTCAATACTTATTTTCCCTTCTGGTTCTAGAATATCAGCCAGTTTTCCTTAATAATTTCATGGAAGATGATGTCTAGGCTCTTTTTTTGATCATGGCTTTCAGGTAGTCCCATAATTTTTAAGTTGTCTCTCGTGGATCTGTTTTCCAGGTCACTTGTTTTTCCCATGAGACATTTCACATTCTCTTCCATTTTTTCATTCTTTTAGTTTTGTTTTATGATTTTTTGGTTTCTCAGAAAGTCATTAGACTCCATCTGTTCCATTCTAATTTTGAGAGAACTATTAAATTCAGTGAGCTTTTGAACCTCTTTTTCCATTTGGCTAATTTTGTTTTTGAAAGCATTCTTCTCCTCATTGGCTTTTTGAACCTCGTTTGCCAATTGAGTGAGCCTATTTTTCAAGGTGTTATTTTCTTCAGCAATTTTTTGGGTCTCCTTTAGCAAGGTATTGACCCGTTTTTCATGCTTTTCTTGCATCTCTCTCATTTCTCTTCCCAGTTTTTCCTCCACCTGTCTAACTTGATTTTCAAAATCCTTTTTGAGCTCTTCCATGGCCTGAGCCCCCAGGACATCCACCTCGGATGTCTGGGATAGAGAGGCCCCGACTTCCACGTCTTTCCCTGATTGCAAGTATTGTACTTCGCCATCAGAAATGAAGGGAGGAAGGAACATCTCTTCCCTGATAAATTAGCTCTCTATGGACTTGTTTTTCTTCCTTTTTCTGGGCATTTTCCCAGCCAGTTACTTGACTTCTGAGATTCCTCTCCATCCCCTCCTTTATCTTCCCAGCCAGTGCTTGGGTTCTGAGATTCAAATGCTGCTTCCCAGACTCAGGGCTTTCCGTGGCAGGCGCAGGTGCTACTAAATGTGAGCTTAAGTTCTGGTGCTCAGGTGGGGGCAGGGCCGTTTCCCAGGCTCAGCTCCCTCAGGGGCTTTATGCAGAGACCTTTGGTAATGGAGCTCCTGCCTGTTTGGGGAGTCCCGGGACCGCTACACTGCTGCCTCTGCCTCTGCCGCTGCCTCTGCCCCTTCCTCCCGAGGGGGCGCAAGTTACAGAGACACCACGCTCCCCTGTCAGCCAGCCCAGACGTCTCTCTCACTGACCTGTAGCACCTTTGGGTGAAGGGATCTTCCCGGCCGCTGGAGACTCCGTCCCTGAAACCTGCTCCGATCTGTTCCTCTGGGGCCATGGCCAGGGCAGCACAGGGGTGGACTTCATTGTCCACAGTGCGACGGACCCCTGTGGACAGCTCTACCGGGCTCTCTGGAATGGAAATCTCTTCCACTGCATTGGTGCACGCTTGCAGTGCTTCAGAATCTGTGGGGAGTTCTCTTTACAGGAAATTTATGGTTTGTGTCTTCGGATCTAGCATACATGAGTCTTTCTACTCCGCCATCTTGGCTCCTCCCCCCGGATATCATCTCTTCAGATTCAACACACTCTATACTCTCTATCCATATACGTGTATGTGTGTGTGTGTGTGCATGTAAAATCTCTCCCTCTGCCCAAATACTGAGAGAAGATTCAAGAGTTATAATATTTTCTTTCCATGTGGTAAAGTAAACAGTTCAGCTTCATAGAGTCTTTTATGATTTTTCTTTCCTTTTTACCTTTTCATACTTCTCTTGATACTTGTCTTGGGAAGTCAAATTTCCTATACAGATCTGGTCTTTGATTCAATATGAATGACAGAAACTTCTCTATATTATTGAATGACCATTTATTCCCCTGAATTACTATATTCAGATTTGATGAGTAGATGATTCTTGATTTCAGTCCCAGTTACTTTGACCTCTGGAATATCCCATTCCAAACCTTTCTATCCCTTCAGGCTGAACCTACCAGATCCTCTGTTATCCTGATTGTATTTCAACAATACTCAACTTGTTTCTTTCTAGCTTCTTGCAGTATTTTCTCCCTGATCTGAGAAGTCTGAAATTTGGCCACAATATTCCTAGGAATTTTTCTGTTGGGGTCTCTTTCAGGAGGTGATCAGTGGATTCTTTCAATATGTATTTTGCCCTCTGATGCTATAACATCAGGGCCGTTTTCCTTGATAATTTCATGGAAGGTAATTTCTAGGCTCTTTTGTTGATCATGGCTTGCAGGTAGTCCCAAAATTTTTAAACTGTCTCTCCTGGATCTATTTTCTAAGTCAGTTGTTTTTCCAGTGAGATGTTTCACCTTGTCTTCTAAGTTTTCAAATTTTTGGTTTTGTTTACTGACTGCTTGGTTTAACTCAAAGTCATTCATTTCCCTGAACTCAATTCTCTTTTTCAACGAATTATTTTGTTCAGTGAGCTTTGGAACCTTCTCCTCCATTTTGTTAGTTGTGCTTTTTAAAACCTCTTTCGTCTCATTGACTTTTTGGACCTCTTTTGCCAATTGAGTTAGCCTCTTTTTAAAGCTGTTATTTTCCTCAGCATTTTTTTTTGTTCTCCTTTAGTAAGCTGCTGACTTGTTTTTAAGGTCTTCTATTGCCTGAGCCCAATTTTAGTTCCCTTTGGAGGCCCTGGAGTCAGAGGCCTTGATTTCATCTGACAGTATGTCTTGTTCTTCCTCATCTGAAAGGATGAGGGAGATAACTGTTCCCCAAGAAAGCAACCTTCTGTGGTCTTATTTTTTTCCCTTTGTTGGGCATTTTTTTCAGCCAGTTACTTGACTTCTGTGTTTCCTCTCCAAAAACCTCTAGTTCCACCAAGCCAGCATGGGCGGCTGAGTTTCAGATGAACTGCTCTAAAGCATTAGGGACTTTAGGCGGGGGTAGGGCTGCTATTCAGAGTAAGATTAACATCAGCTGCTCAAGTGGGAGAAGGGCCACCACACAGGGCTCAGTTCTCTCGGGGGGGGTGGGTTATGATGAGACTTTCAACAATGGATGCAGCTATGGCTTACTTCGGTAGCCCTCTCCATTGCTATCCCTACTGCTGTCACCTGAGAAGACTTGAGTTATGGGGACACCCTGCTCCCATCTCAGCCAGCCGAAAAGACCCTCTCACTGACCTTTGGTTGTCTGCTGAGGAACTGGGTTGAGGGATCTGTGTTTCCATTTGAGATTCTTTCCCTGAAGCCTGCTTGGATCTGCTCCTCCCAGTGTGGCATGGTCAAGGCTGGGTTGGGCTCTACTCCATGTCTGGTGTGATAGACCTTTCCCATTGATCTTTCAGGTCACTCTAGGCTAGAAATCTCCTCCAATCCGTTGTTATGTGGCTTCTGCTGCTTTAGAATTTGTTGAGAGTTCTTCTTTACAAGTATTTTATGGAATGTGGGGTAAGATCTAGCGTATGTGTGTCTTTCTACTCTGCCATCTTGGTTCTGCACCCCCCAGGAGGCTTTTTGCAAAAAAAAAATGAAAGATTTTCTGCACAAAGCAATATTTAGCTGAGCCTTGAAGAAAGTTAGGGGGTTAACTAGTGCAAACACATGGATACGGAAGAAAGAGCATCCTAAATGAGAAACAGCAAGTACAACAGAATGACTGAAATGTAGAATTCGTGGAGATGAACTAATTTGAGAGAAGGATAAGTTTGAAGGAAGGGAAGAAGGGATCATGAGTTCATTAGATCCCTACATGGAATATAGTCAAAATATACAAGGGGCCCTTCTTGCTAAGGAAAACTTCTCTACATTGAATAATGAATTCCATTCCATTTCTCCAAAAGTTCTATAAGCCTTATTAAACCCCATTGTCTCACATATCTTTAATCTCTCCCAGTCTCCTGGATGTTTCCTTATAGCTTATAGATACATCCAATCTTAAAAATAAGCTCTCACTGGGTTTGTCTGTCTCGAATAGTTATCATCCTCTACCTCTCCTGTTTTACGGCTACGTTCTTTGATAAATCTGTGTACAATCAATGTTTTCACTTCCTTTATTCTCATTCTCTTAACTCTTGAAGTCTGGCTTATGACCTTTACATTCAGCTGAAACTTTTTCTCCTAAATTAGCAATGAATTATTAATTGTAAAATTGAGTGACCTTTTCTCAATCCTTATTTTTCTTGACCTCTATGCAACCTGTGACACTGTCAATCTCCTTCATTTATATAATACTCTATTATTTCTAAGTTTACTCTCTCCTGGTTTTCCCTTTGTCTGACATCTCTTTCTTGGTCTCTTTTTGCTTCATCTTTATCCATATGATGATCACAAATGACCCACCCAAAATTCTGTCTTAGACCCTGTTCTCCTATACTATTTCACTTGGCAATCTTATTGGTCCCCATAATTACAATTTTCTCTATCAAAATGATTTTTCAGGTCTATTTCTCCATTTCTAATCTGTGTCTTGACTTTTGCTATCACATCTCCATTTATTCAGTAGGTATCTCAAAATGCATTTCCCATGGACATCTTAAACTCAACATGTCCAAAACTGAATATATTATCTTTCCTCCAAGAGTTCCTTCATCCTAGCTTTTCTGTTACTGTCAAAGGTACAACTGAACTCATGATCACCTAAACTTGAACCCATCCTCAACTCCTTTTTCTCTCACCCACTTTATCAAATCACTTGTCATGTCCTGTTATTTCTAGTTCTGTAACAAGTCTTGTATACACCCACTTTCTGCTTCTGACACTTCCACCAACCTGGTGAAGACCCTCATAATCTCGTGCCTGGAATAGTACAATAGTCTTTGTGCTGATCTCACTATCTGAAGTCTCCTGACTCCAGGTGATCCTCCACTCAATTGTCAAACTGATGCACAAATCTAGTTGTTCTCTCTTTACTTCCATTCAGTAAACTCTAGTAGCTCCTACTGTCTCTATGAATAAATATACAATCCTCTATTTGGCTTTTAAAGCCTCCCATAATCCAAACTCATTCCACCTTTCCAGTGTTTTTACATGTTACTCCTAACCCTCCGGCATTATATGGTCCAATAATATTAATCTCTTTGCTTTTTTTGTGTATTGCATCAATCCATCTCCCAACTGTAAGCATTTTCACTGGCTATCTCTGAAACTGGAATTCTCTCTCTGTTCCTTTCTGCCTCCTAGCTTTGCTAGATAAACTCTTACCTCGGAATAAGAATATTTTCTTAGTCCTTAATTTTAGAGCCTTTACCCTGAGATCATCTTCAATATATACTTTATATATCCTATTTATACATAGTTGTTTGCATGTTGCCTTCCCTATTAGACTGTGAGTTCCTTGAGAACAAGGGGCGGGTTGTGTTTTTTTAAACATGTTTTTGTATCCTAGTGCTTAGTTAAATGCCTGGCACATAGTATGTGCTTAATAAATGCTTACTGACTGAGTGGAGGGATGGATATATAGGTCTGAGATGATGACTGAAGTCATGGGAGCTGGTGAGGTAACCAAATGAGAATATAGGAACAAAGAGAAGGTCTAGGACAGGGACTGCAGTGAAGACCCACAGCTAGTGAGGGTGACATGTATGAAAATGCAACAAGTAAGAAGAACGATAAGGGGTCAGATAGGCGTAGGAGGAGAATTAAAAAAGCTTTGTGTCACAGAAACTCAGAAAAGGGAAATGATCCACATTATAAAATCCTGTGAATAAGGATGAGATTTTTAAAAGACCATAAGGTTTGGTGATCAAGAAGAGCTCATTGGTAACTCTGAGAAAAGTAGTTTCAGATGAGTGAGATACCAGAAACCATATAACAGACAGTTGAAAAGTGAATGAGAGAAATAGTGATAGAACTCACTACTTCTAACAGATGACATTTTTAAGGTCAACTGAAAAAGGAAAGGGTAATAGATGATTATCTTGTGAGGATAGTAAAGTTCAGTAAGCATAAAAACTTCATTATTCAAATACCATGAGAATCATACAGTTTTTAGTTCACGATTTTGAAGACCTGTGTCACCATTATAAATACCAATTACTACTATTTGGTACGGTAAAATAAAAAAGTTCTCATTATGGAAACATTTTGGTCTTCCATATAAACAGAAATTTATCATATTAGTATTTGTTAGTCATATCCATAGCATGAAAAATAGATGGTATCTGGTACCTTCAAGTTTCTGGACCTTCATACAATTAAAATTTTAATTCAGTTTAAAATACTTTGGTTTTTCAAAAATAGAATTTAGGAAATTTAATTTTTAGGAATAAAAATAAAAGGTCAACTCCATAATTCAATGCCATGTTTTGGCAAGCAAATGACTCTAGGTTCCCCAAAACTATATCAACAGGACACTCTACATTTTATCTTCTATCTCTCTTCTGCATACACGCATATTTGCCTAATTAGACTATGAGCTCCATGAGAACAAGAGTTGCTTCATTTCTATCGTTCTATTCTCTGCACACAGTACAGTGTTTTGTAGATAGTCATAGTGAGATAGAAAATATTAGACAGATAAGACTATAAGACAATGAGTAAGAGAAAATAAGAGATGCATATGTTAGGAGCCTATTCTGTAAAATTATAGACATGAGTAGCTTTATAATCTTATAAGGCCCATATAGAAGATAAATATAATAATGTATTTTTTTAAGGAACCAACCATAGGCAAAGTTTCCCAGCCCTAAGCAATTGGCATACCCAGAAGTTCCAAAGTATAATCTGAGAAAAATAGAGACAATACTTCAGAAGAAAAGTATAAAAGGGAAGAAATAACACAGTTGGACTGTATCAGTTTTTTCTCCAAATACTTGTGCTTTTCCATCGGGCTCAAGACATGTGTCTTCTGCAGCAGTAGTGTCAAACACAAATAGAAATAGACTCCTGTAAGCTGTATGTTGACTCAGAAAAACCACAAGTTACCATCATCTATGTTATACTGTATTTTTCCTTATTTTGATAAGCATTTTGCAATTCCATCTTGACTTGTTTCAGAGTTTGACCCCACTACTCTGGAGATTTTGAAGAGTGGACCTTGGATTATCACAGGCAACAAAGGCCCCTGATTAGGCCAAACCAAATATAGGACTTATATTCTGGCAGAGATATACTAATCTGTGTCACTATTTGTGTGCTTTCCATTCTGATTATATGGAAAACCAAAATACTCAGAGAAAATAGTATCTAGGTATGGTACAGATCTCAAAAGTAATCGTGACTATGCTCTTCACATTAGTGGAGGCAGTGTTTATCACTAGCCAGATGCTATTAATAAGACTTTTAAAACAAGGTGGTATCCTTGGTGGAATCAATACATTGGAGATGAGGTCAAGCATTTATTAGCTATCTATATGCCAGACAAGAATGACTTGTGCAATGACTAGAAAGAACTATGAGCGTGTGTGTCTGTGAAACCGGCCATCATTAACCATCACAAACATCTCAAACAAAAAAAATAAAAAAGAGAATCATAAATGCAATTATGATCTGTTCACACATATAATGGTTCACTCTGATACACACGCACACACACACACACACACACACACACACACGAAGTAGAGATAATACCTCAGAAGAAAAACATCAAAGGACTGTAATAGCACAGTTGGATTGTTCTCCTTTCTTGAAATGTTTATACTTTCACATCAGGCCCCAGAGATACGTGTGTGTGTGTGTGTGTGTGTGTGTGTGTGTGTGTGTACATATTTGTATACACACAGAGATCTACAGATATATAGAGATTGATATATAAACTTAAGGTAGGATTAACAAATTGCTTTATTGTTTGATTTCTTCTGTACCTTCTCCTTCCTTCCATAAAACTTTTTTGGAATCATGCCTGACAGTATCACTTTTGAGGTAACAAAGAGAGGAAAGCAAATAGGATCCAAACAATTGTTTAGGCTGGAGAATGTCAACTCAGGGCATAAGCCAAGCAGGACAAGTCAGGAGACCTCCGTCTACTCAACAACCTCTAACAATCAACAGTCAAGAGTAAGTATGGGGATAAGGTACTGAAAGGGATTCACTCCAGAAAAACTGAAAGGAAAGTTCAACTTTCTAAACATTTGCCTTCATCATTCATATTCTTAAGGATATGGATCTTGAACGGTTCTCTAAAAACACAAGAAACTCACTTAACTAACCCACATTTTTAAAAGTCATGTCAGAAGACAGAAGTAAGAAGATGATTACAAAATATTCCTACTAGAATGTTAGTGTTGTTATAGCTTAGAATTAACTGAGGCCAGTGAGGGAAGTTAAAGACAATAAGAAGTGATGTTTTTTAAAGCTACATTGAGGACAAAAGGAGGGATAGGACTGGTGATAGAGTAGAAGGGATGATGACTAATAAATAAAACTTACTTAACTTCTTTTCTCTAACAAGAAAGAGCTTTGGCCTCAAAAGAACAGATAAATAGGGAGATAACAATAAAACACTTAATTTCCCATGATGAGTATATACTCATCACACTACATGTTAGGGTACTGAAAGAACTAGAGAATTGCAACATTAACCTTAAATAGTCATTATAGCCACTAGAGAGTAAAACAGAGGCAGCACCTTGTTGAGCCATGTTCCTGATATCTAAAAGATCATGGAGAAGGGAAGAGATCTGTGAGATTGGAGAAGGGCATATGTATTAATCACCAAAAAAGAATGAACTTGGAATGAACTTTACAAAAAAAGCCTTAGGAATTCTGATCAGTATAATGACCAATCGCAATTCCAGAGGACAAATGATGAAACACGCTTGCAACATTCTGAGAGAGAAATAAAGAGTCAAGAGAAAAGCAGACTTTGTTTTTATACGACCAGCATGAGTATTGTTTTGGTTCACTATACATAGTTGTAATAGGGATTTTTTTTTCTTTCTCAATGCAATCTGAGAAGGTCGTTAGAGAAGGAACGCAGATTTTTGCTTTTTGAAAAAAATGAAGTAGAATTTTAAAAAGTAACTGAGCTTAAACAAAGAACGACAATGTGGAGGTAAATTCGATTTTGAGGATTTTCAAAAGGGAAAGAGAAGGAATGGCAAAGGGAATATACTCGTGAACTAAGGAGGAGAAAAGAAGTGGAAATTATTATTCTTCATAGTTGGGATGCATAAGAAAAAGGAATATATGAATAGGAAAAATGAGGATTGAACAGACTTTGGGGTAGAATGTACACACACACACACACACACACACACACACACACACACACACATATATATATATATCCCAGACATCCGAGGTGGATGTCCTGGGGGCTCACGCCATGGAAGAGCTCAAAAAGGATTTTGAAAATCAAGTTAGACAGGTGGAGGAAAAACTGGGAAGAGAAATGAGAGGGATGCAAGAAAAGCATGAAAAACGGGTCAATACCTTGCTAAAGGAGACCCAAAAAAATGCTGAAGAAAATAACATCTTGAAAAATAGTCTCACTCAACTGGCAAAAGAGGTTCAAAAAGCCAATGAGGAGAAGAATGCTGTCAAAAGCAGAATTAGCCAAATGGAATTAGCCAAATGGGACCACACACACACACATACACACACACACACACACTCAGACGCATACACACATGTACATGAGTGCGTGCACACACACATGCACGCACATACAGAGACAGAGAAAACAGAGTGAATTAAATAGAATGGGACCATACCTTAAAAAAAATTACGGTAAATGGTGAGAGAGAAATGTAGTAGGAGGAAAGAGGGTGAAATGGAATGGAGTAAATTATATCTCATTCAAGTGCCAAGCAGGAGACTTTTTAGTGGAGGGAAAAAGAGGAGAACTGAGACAAAAAAACATGGTTTAACCTCATCACATTCGACTAAAGGAAGGAATAAAATGCACACTCATTTTGGTATGAAAAAAATGGTTCAAAAACTCACTGAAGTAAATAGTTCTCTCAAAATTAGAATGGAACAGATGGAGCCTAATGAGTTTACGAGAAATCAAGAAATCACCAAACAAAACCGAAAGAATGAAAAAATGGAAGAGAATGTGAAATATCTCATGGGAAAAACAACTGACTTGCAAAATAGATCCAGGAGAGAAAGTTTAAAAATTATGGACTACCTGAAAGTCATGATCAAAAAAAGAGCCTAGACATCATCTTTCATGAAATTATCAAGGAAAACTGCCCTGATATTCTACAATCAGAGGGCAAAATAAGTATTGAAGGAATCCATCGATCACCACTTGAAAGAGATCCAAAAAGAGAAACTCCTAGGAACATTGTGGCCAAATTCCAGAATTCCCAGATCAAGGAGAAAATATTACAAGCAGCTAGAAAGAAACAGTTCCAGTATTGTGGAAATAAAATCAGGATAACACAAGATCTAGCAGCTTCTACATTAAGGGATCAAAGGGCGTGGAATAGGATATTCCAGAAGTCAAAGGAACTAGGACTCAAACCAAGAATCACCTACCCAGCAAAACTGAGTATAATACTTCAGGAGAAAATATGGTCTTTCAATGAAACAGAGGACTTTCAAGCATTCTTGATGAAAAGGCCAGAGCTGAAAAGAACATTTGACTTTCAAACACAAGAATGAGAAGAAGCATGAAAAAGTAAACAGCAAAGAGAAGTCAAAAGGGACTTACCAAAGGTGAACTGTTCACATTCCTACATGGAAATACAATATTTGTAACTCTTAAAACTTTTCAGTATCTAGGTAGTTGGTGGGACCACACACACACACATACACACACACACACACACTCAGATGTATACACACATGTACATGAGTGCGTGCACACACACATGCATGCACATACAGAGACAGAGAGCACCGAGTGAATTAAATAGGTTGGAACCATATCTTAAAAAAAAATTAAGGTAAATGGTGAGAGAGAAATGTAGTAGGAGGAAAGAGGGTGAAATGGAGTAAATTATATCTCATTCAAGTGCCAAGCAGGAGACTTTTTAGTGGAGGGAAAAAGAGGAGAACTGAGACAAAAAAACATGGTTTATCCTCATCACATTTGACTAAAGGAAGGAATAAAATGCACACTCATTTTGGTATGAAAATCTATCTTACAATACAGGAAAGTGGGCGAGAAGGAGATAAGCAGGGTGGAGGGGATAATGGAAGGGAGGGCAATTGGAGGAGGGAGCAATTTGAAGTCAACACTAGGGGAGGGACAGGATCAAAAGACGGAAGAGAAACAATGGGGGCAGGATAGGATGGAGGGAAATACAGTTAGTCTTACACAACACGGCTATTATGGAAGTCATTTGCAGAACTACACAGGTAGGGCCTATATTGAATTGCCTGTCTTCCCAAAGGGAATGGGTGGGGTGGGAGGAAGGGGGAGAATTTGGAACTCAAAGTTTTAGGAACAACTGTTTAGTATTGTTGTTGCTACTAGGAAACAAGAAATACAGTTAATGGGGAATAGAAAGTCATCTGGCCCTACAGGACAAAAGAGAAGATGGGGACAAGAGAAGGGAGGGACGATAGAAGAGAGGGCAAATTGGTGATAGGGAAAATTAGTTGCTCGGTGTTTTGGGGTGGGGAGAGGGAATAAGGGGGAGAAAATTTGGAACCCTAAGTCTTGTGAAAATGGTGAAAATGAATGTAAAAAGTTAAATAAATAAATTTTTAATAAAAAGAAAGAAAAAATTTTTAACCTGCTACCCATGAAGTTAATATTTTAATATCCATTTAAATATAATTGGCTTCCCTTTTCATCTTACGTTTATCATTTTATATATAAAATCATTATTCTGAGGAGTCCATATACTTCACCAGATGGATAAAAAGGATGAAGGTGCAAAAAGGTAAAGAACAACATAGTTGATCAGAAGTTCACAGATATTAACAGAAGTTCTAGAATGAAAAAAATACCTAATAATATTCAAAAAATTTACCAAAGGAAAGGAAAAGGGATGGTGGAGTGAGAGCAACTACTCACCTAAACTCTTAGACAAACTCCTTTAAATACCTCTAAAAAGAGAATCTGACCAAATTTTGGAGGTGCAGAATCCAATAAGAGACGGACTGTGGCAGATCCACAGCCCAAGACAGGGAAGGTGAAAGGTGAAAGGGAAGGATCTGTTCTGCAGGGGTGGAGGAACAAACATCATACAGCACACAGCACAGGTCATCCCCGCCCTGGCAGGGCCGAGCAGGAAAATGCCATGGCAAGGGTGGGAATCCAGGATAGCCAAGTGAGTAAGAGCCACAGACAGAGCCCCATGTAGCTGCAGCAGCTGCACCTGGGACTATCAGCTTGTAGATTAAATGCCTGTAAGTCACATACTTGAAGTTCTGGGAGCCAAATTGGAAGAGTGATCTGCTAATGCTGGCTCCCCTTCCCCTTGTTGACCTTGAAAGAAACATAAAATATTTCCCCAGAACAATCCTGGATCAGTGAGATCAGCAGAAGGGGCAGCACATAGTCTCGTAGCATTGCTAAGGAGAATTTCTCCTACTGTGGTGGAGGACCAGAGCTGTCCCAGACAGCCCCACCTCAGTGAACCAACTAAGAGGAGATCCAGAGTCCTGGGCGAGGGTGGAGTCTCTCAACCAATATCACCAGGACCCCAGGTATCCCTCAGCACTCCAGGGGAAACAAGAAGACACTATAGAAGTGGGGAACACAAATAGCTGAGCTTGCCTTTGCTCTAGTTCAACTGAGGAGATCTACTGTGAAGATAGCACCCCTCCTCCATACTTAAAAAGTTGGCTCCAAGGCTAAGCTGGGGGGAAAAAAAAGAATCCAGCCAACTTCTGCTTTATCACACAAGCCAGCTCAGCACCAAGTTCTTTAGCTACTAGCTGAAAGAACTAGAGGCAACAATACACAAAGCAGCATCATCATGAGTAAGAAGAATCAAAACAAGAAGGAAAAGACCATAGAGTCTTTCTATGAGGAGGAGAACCAGAACACAAATACCAAAGACATCAGAATTGAGACTGTACTCCCATCTGAAACTTCAGAAGGGACTATGAATTCCTTGCATGCACAAAGATCACACTTGGAAGAACTGAAGAAGGAAATAGAAGAAAAACTTGTCAATTATTTTAGAAGTATGAAAGACGAATTCACTGAAGAGAACAACTCTTTTCAAAGGAAAATTGAACAAATGGAAAAGGAAGAACAAATACTAACTGGAGAACATAATTCCTTAAAAGGAATAATTGCACAGATGGAAAAGGAGATGCAAAATTTAACAGTAGAAAATAATTTATGAAAATTTGAATTGGGCAAGTAGAAGCTAGTGATTCCATGAAACATCAATAATCAGTCAAAAAAATGTAAAGAATGAAAAGATAAAAGAAAATTTAAAATATCTAATTGGAAAAACAACTGACCTGGAAAATAGATCCACAACAGAAAATTTAAAAATTAATAGCCTACCAGAAAACCACGATTAAAAAAAGAGCCTGAAAAATACCTTCCAAGAAATCATCTAGAAAACCTGCCCAGAAGTGTTAGATCCAGAAGGCAAAATAGTCATTGAAAGAATCCACTGTTCATCTCCGGAAAGGGATCCAAAATTAAAAACATCAAGGATTTTTTCTGCCAAGTTCCAGAACTATCAAGTGAGGGAGAAGATACAAATGGCAGCCAGAAAGATACTATTCAAATACCGGGGAGATACACTCAGGACCACAAAGGACCTTGCAGCTTCTACATTAAAAGATCAAAGGAATTGGAATACGATATCCTGTAAGGCAAAGAAGCTGGGAATACACCTAAGGATCAATTACTCAGGATAGTTTAGCATAACATTTCAAGCAAGGAGATGGAAATTAAAATAATTAGAAATTACTTTGCCCAACTTTATGCTCATAAATTTGACAAAGTCAAAAAGAGAAGTGAATATTTTAAAAAACATAAATTGCCAAAATTAACAGAAGAGGAATTTGAATACCTAAATAACCCATCTCAGAAAAAGCAATTGAACAGGTCTTCAATGAACTCGCTAGGAAAAAATCTCCAGGGCTGGATGGATTTACAAGTGAATTCTATCAAACATGTGAAGAATAGTTAAGTTCAATGCTATACAGACTATTTTGGAAAATTGGGGAAGAAGGAGTCCTCCCAAACTCTTTTTATGATACAAATAAAGTTTTGAGAGCAAAACCAGTAGCAACTAAAAGAGAGAAAGGAAATTATAGAACAATTTCTCTAATGAATACAGATGCAAATATTTTAAATAAGATTTTAGCCAAAAGAATACAGCAACTTATCACGAGAATAATACATTATGATCAGGTAGGATTCATGCCAGGAATTCAGGGTTAGTTCATTATTAGAAAAACTATTAACATCATTTATCATGTCAACAACAAACCTAACAGAAGCCACATGATTATCTGAATAAACGTAGAGAAAGATTTTGGCAAAATACAACACCCATTCCTATTAAAAATATGGGAGAACATAGGAATAAATGGAACTTTCCATAAAATAAAAAGCAGTATCTACCTAAAACCTTCAGCAAACATTATACGCAATGGAGATAAGCTAGATGCATTTTCAATAAGACCAGGGGTGAAATAAGGATGTCCATTATCACCATTGTTATTCAACATGGTACTAGAAATGGTAGTTATAGAAATTAGAGAAAAAACGTAATTGAAGGAATTAGAATAGGCAAAGAAGAAACAAAGTTATCACTCTTTGCAGATGATATGATGATATACTTAGAGAATCTCAGAGATTGAAGAAAAAACTACTTAAAATAGTAAATGACTTTGGCAAAGTTGCAGGTTACAAAATTAATCGACACAAATCTTCTGCATTTAGATGTAGTACTAACAAAGTCCAACAGCAAGAGATGGAAAGAAAAAGCACATTTAAAGCTAAGGTAAACACAATAAAATATTTGGGAGTCTGCCTCCCAAAACAAATCCAGAGACAATATGAACAGAATTACAAAATACTTTTCACACAAATGAAGTCACATCTAAGTAAGTGGGAAAGCATCAGTTGTTCGTGGGTAGATCGAGTCAGTATGATAAAAATGACAATTCTAGAAGGGCAGGAGCCAAGATGGCAGAGTAGAAAGACTCACATATGCTAGCTCCGAGTGCACAGCCCATAAATTTCCTGTAAAAAGAACTCCCCACAAATTCTGGATCACTGCAAGGTACACAGAAACACAGTGGAAGAGATTTCCATTCCAGAGAGCCCTGGAGAGCTGTCCCCAGGGATCCGTCTCACCCCGGAAAGTGGAGCCCTGAGCTGCACTGACCGTGTGGCCCGAGAGGAGCAGATCCGAGCAGGCTTCAGGGACGAAATCTCCAGCGGCCGGGAAGGTCCCTTCACCCACAGGCGCTACAGGTCAGTGACAGAGACGTCTGGGCTGGCTGAGAGGGGAGAGGGGTGTCTCCGTGATTCAGGCACTCTTGGGAGGCAGCGGCAGAGGGAGCAGCAGAGGCAGTGGCAGAGGCAGCGGTGGCAGGGACTCCTCGAGCAGGCAGAAGCTCCATTACCAAAGGTCTCTGCATAAACCCCTTGAGGGAACTGAGCCTGGAAGGCGGCCCTGCCCCCACCCCAGCACCAGAACTTAAGCTCACATTGAATAGCAGCTGCTCCCACCAGGGATAGCCCTGAGACTGGGAAGCAGCATTTGAATCGCAGACCCCAAACACTAGCTGGGCAGATCTAGGTGGGGGTGGAGAGGAATTTCAGAAGTCAAGTAACTGGCTGGGAAAATGCCCAGAGAAAGGAAGCAAAATAAAACCATAGAGAGCTACTTTCCTGGGGAAGAGATGTTCCTTCCTCCTTTCATTTCTGATGATGAAGTACAATGCTTGCCATCAAGGAAAGACGTGGAGTTCGGGGCCTCTCTATCCCAGACATCCGAGGTGGATGTCCGGTGGGCTCAGGCCATGGAAGAGCTCTAAAAGGATTTTGAAAATCAAGTTAGACAGGTGGAGGAAAAACTGGGAAGAGAAATGAGAGAGATGCAAGAAAAGCATGAAAAATGGGTCAATACCTTGCTAAAGGAGACCCAAAAAAATGCTGAAGAAAATAACACCTTGAAAAATAGGCTCACTCAATTGGCAAAAGAGGTTCAAAAAGCCAATGAGGAGAAGAATGCTTTCAAAAGCAAAATTAGCCAAATGGAAAGAGGTTCAAAAGCTCACTGAATTTAATAGTTCTCTCAAAATTAGAATGGAACAGATGGAGTCTAATGACTTTCTGAGAAACCAAGAAATCACAAAACAAAAGCAAAAGAATGAAAAAATGGAAGAGAATGTCAAATGTCTCATTGGAAAAACAACTGACCTATAAAATAGATCCAGGAGAGACAACTTAAAAATTATGGGACTACCTGAAAGCCATGATCAAAAAAAGAGCCTAGACATCATCTTTCATAAAATTATCAAGGAAAACTGCCCTGAGATTCTAGAACCAGAGGGCAAAATAAGTATTGAAGGAATCCATCGATCACCATCTGAAAGAGATCCAAAAAGAGAAACTCCTAGGAACATTGTGGCCAAATTCCAGAATTCCCAGGTCAAGGAGAAAATCTTGCAAGCAGCTAGAAAGAAACAATTCCGGTATTGTGGAAATACAATCAGGATAACACAAGACCTAGCAGTTTGTACATTAAGGGATCGAAGGGTGTGGAATAGGATATTCCAGAAGTCAAAGGAACTAGGACCAAAACCAAGAATCACTTACCCAGCAAAACTGAGTATAATACTTCAGGGGAAAATATGGTCTTTCAATGAAACAGAGGACTTTCAAGCGCTCTTGATGAAAATACAAGAGCTGAAAAGAAAATGTGACTTTCAAACACAAGAATGAGAAGAAGCATGAAAATGTAAACAGCAAAGAGAAGTCATAAGGGACTTACCAAAGGTGAACTGTTTACATTCCTACAATGGAAAGACAATATTTTATGTAGAAGGGAAGAATTTTTGACTAAGCAAGAGATAGAAAGCATTACGAATTGCAAAATGGATAATTTTGATTACATTAAAATGAAAAGTTTTTGCGCAGCCAAATCCAAGACAAGCAAGATTAGGAGGGAAGCTGAAAACTGGTAAGGAATTTTTGGAACTAGTATCTGTGATAAAGGCTTCATTTCTAAAATAGATAGAAAACTAAGTCAAATGTACAGGAATATACGTCCTTCTCCAATTGATAAATGGTCAAAGGATATGAACAGGAAGTTCCAGAGGAAGAAATCTGTAGTCATATGAAGAAATGCTCTAAATCACTATTGATTAGAGCGATGTAAATCAAAACAATTCTGAGACATCATATCACCCAATCCGTTTGGCTATCATGACAAAACATGAAGATAATAAATGCTGGAGAACATGTGGGACAGTTGGAACACTAATTCCATTGTTGGTGGAGCTGTGTGATGATCCAACCATTCTGGAGAGCAATTTGGGATTATTCCCAAAGGACTACAAAAATGTACATACCCTTTGTCCCAGCAATACCACTTCTAGCATTATATCCCCAAGAGATCATAAAAATGGGAAATGGTCCCACATGTACAAAAATATTTATAGCAACACTCTTTGTGGTGGTCAAAACCTGGAAATCTAGGGGATGCTCATCAATTGGGGAACAGCTGAATAAATTGTGGTATATGAATGTAATGGAATACTATTTTCCCATAAAAAATGATGAACAGGAAGACTTCCGAGACCTGGAAAGACTTATATGATCTGATGCTGAGAGAAAGAAGCAGAACCAGGAGAACTTTGCACACAGCAACAACCACAGTTTTCGAGGATATTTCTGGTAGACTTAGAAGTTCACTGCATTTCCAGGACCTAAAAAATTCCCAATGGTCTTATAAGGGAAAATGCCTTCCACATTCGGAGAAAGAACTATGGAATTTAATCACAGAATGTAGCAGATCGTTTTCTTTTGTATTACGTTTTGGCTTGTTATATAGTTTCTCCCATTCATTTTAATTCTTCTATGCAACATGACTATGGCGACAATGTATTTAATAGGAATGCATGTGTAGAATGTATATAAAATTATATAACATCTCCGGAGGGAGGAAAGAGGTAGGGGGGGAATGAGGGGGACGGAAAGGGAAAAGATCTAAGTTATATGGTAGTGATTGTGGAATGCTGAAAATAATTTTAAAAAACTCTTTCAGGAGGGCCATGAACTTAGATAGGAAAATAAAAAGAAAAATGTTATTCCTCATTTTAAAAAAATGAACTGAAACAGGTTTTATTGAAGAGTATTGTACATACGGCTTTCCAAAAACTATTCATGGAATAACATATAAACATAAATAAATATGGAGAGAATTTTCTACTGGTACCTTCTAGCTTCCCAAATGGGGTAAATGCTCCAAGATCTCCAATATGGTTATAACTCTGGGCTCAAGGCAATAGGGCTAGCTGTGTGTACAAAACTGAGTGGAGGTAAGTATTCTTATCATGAGTCTCTGTGACTAAATTTCATTGTGGAATATATGACCAAATATTCCTAAGGCAGGACAGCTTTCTAAAGTATATACAAAAGTTTTGACACCCTTTCCTGTGTTCTAACCAGCCTTCTACCCTTGTTATTGGGCCTCTGGACTTAGCAGAACGGAATTATTTCTAGTACAGAGACTGTGTGTCAAAAAAGGGTCATTTTTATTACATCTAGTTATGCTGAGATTTCAGTAATCCCATTTGCCCACTTCTTCTGTCAGCGATGAAAATATGGTCCAGTAAAGTGATCCTAGTCCTAATCACGATAATTATACCATCTAGCCTGATGGGAGACGAAACTGGACACAGGAGAAGCACAAAATTCAGAACTTATGATTTTAGGAAATCTTATACTTTTTGTACTGAAGTCTCAGATGCTCCAAAGTCGAAATTCTTTAAGGGAGTCTTTCCTCACTTCCTGGGAGCACAACCCTTTTTCAGTGTTTCATTGACAGTTTTAGTCACTTACAGATGAATTTTATTTTTTTCCTGATTTCTTGTTATTTCTTTCCAATTTCATTTATGTCCTGAGTCTATGAATTTTGACTAATTAGCATAACTAAATACTACCTTGAACAAGGTAAAGAGGTGTTAGATATGCGGCCATAGTCACTAATCCAACCAACTACCCAGATATTGAAAAGTTTCAAGAGTTACAAATATTGCCTTTCCATGTAGGAATGTAAACAGTTCAACTTTAGTAAGTCCCTTATGACTTCTTTTTTCTGTTTACCTTTTCATGCTTCTTTTCATTCTTGTGTCTGTAAGTCAAATTTTCTTTTCAACTCTGGTCTTTTCATCAAGAATGCTTGAAAGTCCTCTGTTTCATTGAAAGACCGTTTTTTTTCCCTGAAGTATTATACTCAATTTTGCTGAGTAGGTGATTCTTGGTTTGAGTCCTAGTTCCTTTGCCTTCTGGAATATCCTATTCCACGCCCTTTGATCCCGTAATGTAGAAGCTGCTAGATCTTGTGTTATCTTGATTGTATTCCCACAGTACTTGAATTGTTTCTTTCTAGCTGCTTGCAATATTTTCTCCTTGACCTGGGAATTTTGGAATTTTGCCACAATGTTCCTAGGAGTTTCTCTTTTTGGATCTCTTTCAGGTGGTGATCGATGGATTCTTTCAATACTTATTTTGCCCTCTGGTTCTAGAATGTCAGGGCAGTTTTCCTTGATGATTTCATGGAAGATGATGTCTAGGCTCTTTTTGTGATCATGGCTTTCAGGTAGTCCTATAATTTTTTAATTGTCTCTCCTGGATCTACTTTCCAGGTCAGTTGTTTTTACAATGAGATATTTCACATTCTCTTCCATTTTTTTCATTCTTTTGGTTTTGTTTTGTGATTTCTTGGTTTCTCAGAAAGTCATTAGACTCCATCTGTTCCATTCCAATCTTGAGAGAACTATTTTCTTCAGTGAGCTTTTGAACCTCTTTTTCCATTTGGCTAATTCTGCTTTTGAAAGCATTCTTCTCCTCATTGGCTTTCTGAACCCCTTTGGCATTTGAGTTAGCCTATTTTTCAAGTGTTATTGTCTTCAGCATTTTTTGGGTCTCTTTCAGCAGGGTGTTTACCTGCTTTTCATGCTTTTCTTTCATCTCTCTCATTTCTCTTCCCATTTTTCCCTCCACCTCTCTCATTTGATTTTCAAAATCCTTTTTAAGCTCTTCCATGGCTTGAGCCCATTGAATATTTTTTTTGGATGTTTGGGATACAGAAGCCTGGACTTCTATGCCTTTCCCTGATGGTAAACATTGTTTTTCCTCATCAGAAAGGAAGGGAGGAGATATCTGTTCACCAAGAAAGTAACCTTCTATAGTGTTATCTTTTTCCCCTTTTCTGGGCATTTTCCCGGCGAGTTACTTGACTTCTGAGATTCCTCTCCACAGCCACCTCGCCTCCAGATCCTCCCAATTTGGGGTCTGATATTCAAATGGTACTTTCAAGCCTCAGGGCTGTCAGCGGGGGCAGGGCTGTCATTCAGTGTGAGATAAAGTTCAGCTGCTCGGGTGGGAGCAGGGCTGCCACATGGGGCTCAGTTCCCTCAGGGGGTCTATGTGGAGACCTTCAACAATGGATCTGAGCTCCTTTCTGCTTTGGGAGCTCCTGTCTACTGCTGTGGCTGCTGCTGCCTCCTGAGGGGGCCTGACTTATGGGGACACCCCTCTCCCTTCTTGGCCAGCCAGACAGGCTCTCTCACTAACCTTTGGTGTCTCTGGGTGGATGGACCTGCGCGGCCACTGGAGATTCCATCCCTGATGCCTGCTCGGATCTTGTCCCCTTGTTGCCACGCAGCCAAGGCAGGGCTGGGCTCTGCTTCGGGTCCAGTGTATGATGGACCTTTTGTGTTGGTTTTTCAGGGCTCTCTGGAACAGAAATCTCCTCCACTCCATTGTAGTGTGGCTTCCGCTGCTCCAGAGTTTGTTGGGAGTTCTTCCTTACAGGCATTTTATCAGCTGTGGGTTCGGAGCTAGCATATGTGAATCTTTCTACTCTGCCATCTTGGCTCCTCCCCCCCGGGTTAGTTTATTTTTAAAGGTGTTATTGTCTTCAGCATTTTGTGGGTCTCCTTTACCAAGCTGTTGATTTGCTTTTCATGATTTCCCAATTTTTCCTCCACCTCTCTTACTTGATTTTCAAAATCCTTTTTGAGCTGTTCCATGACCTGAGACCACTGTGTTTTTATTTTGGATGTTTTGGATACAGAAACTTTGACTTTTATGTATTCCGCTGATGGCATGCTTGGTTCCTCCTCTAGGGTTCTCATTTTCAAGTACTAATGCAAACAATTCAACTTCAGTAAGTCCCTTATGACTTCTCCTTCCTCTTTACCTTTCCATGCTTCACTTTATTCTTGTATTCCTCCTCTAGGGTTCTAGAGGATGGAAAAATGCCTGTTGACCAAGAAAGTAACCTTCTATAGTCTTATTTTCGCCGTTTTTTGTTCATTTTCCCATCCAGTTAGTTGACTTTTGAGTCCTTTGGGAAGTGGATGGTATGCACTAGGGACCTGTAAGTTCCCAGTTCCTCCAAGGTGGCATAATCAAGGGAGAGAAGTTTCTTCCTCTACTTGCCTATGCTCTTATGTGGAAGAAACCACAAGCTTTTCTGCCCAACATTTGTGATTAGGGTGCCCTCTCCACAAATGCCTCCACCTCCACCAGGCCAGCGCTATTCCTTACCCCAAGGTTGCCACTCGGGGATCAGATCCAGATCTTGATTCTCTCAAGGCATTTAGACTGAAGGCCCCAAAAATTGACACTGTGCTGCAGTGGCCACCCTGGGGTCGGGGTTGAGACTGGACCCTGATACCTTCTAAAGTAGATGAAAGAGCTTTCTCACACATCTTTGAAGCTGTCTGGTATTTGTCTGTTGAGTTATCTGGGACCTGCAGAAGCTGTTCATGATTCTGTGCCCTGAAGCCTGCTCTGGTCCTGTGCCTTCCACCCCACATGGTCAAGGCTTAGCTGCACTCCACTGTGAACCTGGTGTGATAGACCTGTGCTGTTGTCATTCCAGGCTGACTTGCACTGGAAATCTCTTTCACACTTGTTTTCTGGCTTCTGCCACTCTACAAATTATTTAGTCATATTTACAGATATTTTATGTGCTATGGGAGTAGAGTTAAAACAATTCTGTCCTTATACTCTCCCATCTTGGCTCTGCCTTACTTTATTTTTTTAATGAATTGTTCATTTTGAGGCAGAGCCAAGATAGCAGAGTAGAAATACACACGTACTGTAGCTCTTCCCCCAAAACCCATAAAACACCTGTAAAAAATAACTTTCAGCTGATTCTAAAGCAACAGAAGCCACAGAATGACAAAGTGAAGGAGATTTCCAGCCCAAGGTAGCCTAGAGGACCAAAAAGAAGGGTCTGTAGCACGACCGTGAAGTAGAGCCCAGGCCTTGTCTCATGACACCAGGAGTAACAGGACTGGAACAGGACTCGGGAGCACAATCCACAGTGGAAGTGACAGTTCTCAGATCCCTTACCCCACAAATGCCAAAGACAACTTCAAAGGTCAGTGAGAGAGCTTTTTCAATTCGGTGAGAAGGGAGCAGGGTTCTCCCCTAGCCCTGGCCCTAGGTGGCGGTGGTGGAAGCAGCAGCAGCAGCATTGGTGGCAGTAGCAGCATCCATTTTTGGCGTCCTCAGTCTGAAGCCACTGCGGGAATTGAGCCCCTGATCTGGATCTCAGCCCTGAGTGGCAGCCCTGCCCTCCACCTAAAGTCCCTAGGGTAATTGAGCAGCTCATATGAATCTTATCCCTGAGCACTGCCCAAGGGTAAGGAGGAGTGCTGGCCCTCGCAGACCAGTGTGCAGGCCAGGACTGGAGTTAACTCCTCTCCCTTGACTGTACCACCTTGGAGAACCTGAGAAGTTACAGGTCCCCAGAGTATGCCATCCTCTTGACAAAAGACTCAAAATTCAAATAACAGACTGGGAAAATGCCCAAAATTGGGGAAAAAAATATGCCTGTAGAAAGTTACTTTCTTGGGGAACAGTTATTTTTTTCCATTCTTTCAGATGAGGAAGAACAAAGCATACCTCCAGAGAAGTCAAGGCTTCCAAAACCTCAAGAATAAATATGTAATAATCTCAGGCCATGGAAGAGCTCAAAAATGATTTTGAAAATCAAGCAAGAGAGGTGGAGGAAAAATTAGGAAGAGAAATGAGAGTGATGCAAGAAAATCATGAAAAGTGAGTCAATGGCTTATTAAAGGAGACCCAAAAACATGCTGTGGAAAATAACACCTTTAAAAATAGCTTAACCAAAGTGGCAAAAGAGGTGTAAAAAACTAATGAGGAGAAGAATGCTTTAAAATGCAGAATAAGCCAAATGGGAAAATAAGTTCAAAAGCTCACTGAAGAAAATTGTTCCTTAAAAATTAGAATGGAGCAGATGGAAGTTAATGACTTTAAGAGAAATCATGAAATTGCAAAACAAAACCAAAAGAGTGAAAGCATAGAAGATAATGTGAAATATTTCATTGGAAAAACTACTGACCTGGAAAATAGACCCTTGAGAGACAATTTAAAAATTGTAGGACTACCTTAAAATCATGATCAAAAAAAGAGCCAAGACATCATCTTCCAAGAAATCATCAAGGAAAATTGTCTTGATATTTTGGAAACAGAAGGCAAAATGAATATTGAAAGAATCCACTGATCTTCTCCCAAAAGAGATCCAAAAATAAAAACTCCTAAGAATATTGTAGTCAAATTCCAGCGTTTCTAGGTGAAGGAGAAAATATTGCAAGCAGCAAGAAAGACACATTTCAAATATTGTGGAAATACAATCAAGATAAAAAAAGAACCATCATCTTCTACATTAAGGGATGGAGGGCATGGAATATGATATTCCAGAAATCAAAGGAATTAGGCTAAAAACCAAGAATCACCTACCCAGAAAAACTGAATATAATACTTCAGGGGGGAAATGGTCATTCAATGAAATAGAGGACTTTAAAGCATTCCTGATGAAAAGAAAATTTGACTTTCAAACACAAGAATTAAAAGAAGCATGAAAAAGTAAACAGCAAAGAGAAATCATAAAGGACTTATTAAAATTGAACTGCTTGCATTCCTCCATGGAAAGATAAATTTTGTAACTCTTGAAACTTTTCTTACTACTTGGGTAGTTGGGGAGATTATACAGACACACACCCACACACACACACAAACAGAGAGAGAGAGAGAGAGAGAGAGAGAGAGAGAGAGAGAGAGAGAGAGAGAGAGAGAAGGAGAGAGAGAGCAGAGTGAGGTAAATAGGAAGGGATCATATCTAAAAAAAGGAAAATTAAAGGATGAGAGAGGACTATATTGGGAGAAGAAAGGGGGAAATGGAAAGGGGCAAATTATCTCTCACAAAAGAGGGAAGAGAAAGCTTTGTCAATGGAGGGGAAAAGGGGGGAGGTGAGAGGGAAAAAGTGAATCTTACTCTCATCAAATTTGGCTCAAGGAAGGAATAACATGCACACTCAATTTGGTTTGAAAACTTATCTTTCGCTACGGGAAAGTAGGGGAGAATGGAATAAGCAAGGTGTGGGAGGAATGATTGAGGGGAAGGCAAATGAGAGGAGGGAGCAATTATAAATAAATATTCTTGGGGAGGGATAAGGTCAAAATGGAGAATAGAATAAATGAGGGGCAGGATAGGATGGAGGGAATTATAGTTAGTCTTACACAATATGACTATTATGGAAGTCATTTGCAAAACTACACGTATGTAGCCTATATTGAATTGCTTGCCTCTTCAGTGGGGATCAGTGGGGGAGGAGAAAGGTAGAGAAATTGTAACTCAAAGTTTTAGGAACAAATGTTGAGAATTGTTTTTGTATGCAACTGGGGAATAATAAATACAGGTAATGGGGTACAGAAATTTATCTTGCCCTCCAAGACAAGAGAGAAGATGAGGATAAGGGAAGGGAGGGGTGTTGGAAGGGATGACAGATTGATTGAAGGGGCAATCACAATGCACGTCGTTTTGGGGTGGAGGGAGAGGAGAGATGGGGAGAAAATTTGGAACTCAAAATTTTGTGGAAATCAATGTTGAAAACTAAAAATAAATAAATATACATCAAAAAAATCTAAAACAAAAAATAAAATAAAATAGGAGGGCTAGCCAGTAAGGCATTTTCTTACAAATGGTAATCTACGATAAATTTTGTAAAATGCTAAAAAAAAAAAATTGTTCATTTTGATAATTTAGCTTTTGCTCTTGTTAATACTTGGTGCAAACTGTGAAAAATTTATTGTTTTTGCTCTTAGTTTGTAATTAGTCCCAATTACAACAAATCATTTAAAGAGAAGAAAATGGATAATTTTATTTAAAATCCTTAACAGCAGCAGGGCAAGAAAAATTGATGCGGCCTTGATCAATCATAATAATTGGTTCTATATTTTCTCTTCTCTGAAAACTCTGCACAAAAAATACCTTCAATGGCTGAATAAAGGTCAGATTGTGTATACATTTTATTACAGTACTTGCTGAGATAACTGAGGTTCAGCAAGCTGGCCTGCAGACAGAAGTTGTTTTGATTCTTTTCAAAGCAATTGGGGTTAAATGACTTGCCAAGGGTCACACAGCTAGTAAGTATATAGTGTCTGAAATTGGATTTTAACTCTGGTCCTCCTGAGTTCAGAGTCAGGCTCTACCCACTGCACCACCTAGCTACTCCTCCAACTTCAACTAGGGGGTAAAATGAAATTTACTTATGGCCACTTTGTAGCTGTTGACAAAAGAAGTCTTCTGGAATTTCAATATGTGCAACAACATCAAGAAATTCATCTCCAACATTTAGGGATAACATCTTTGGAATGAGACTACTTTTATATTCGGTCAGTGTTGTATCTTCACTTGTTTATTCTCCAGAATCCTCAAAATCACCTTCCCAGAAAGTTCAAATAACAAACATTTAGCACCAATTAATTTAACATGTGTTTTAACGAAAGTTACAAAAATTAGATGGAAGTCCTAAACCTGCCCCTCCATAATATTTATCAGTTGTATAGTATCAGTATATAGTAAGGGAAATATTTAGTTAAATCAAGGAAGTGCAGATTAAAAATTACAGCACAAAACCAGGAAATTATTTTTTGAAGGGCTGTGCTGGAAAAGAATCAGGAGACTCAGTTAAATCCTCCACATTCAATCTTCCATTCTGCTTGGTTTGAACTCCAAAGAACTTGACTCCTCTGTGCCACGTACCTCCTAGAATCAATCCCCTCCCCTTTCCAACTTCCTTTTGTGTTGTCTTTCCCAATGAAACAGTAAAGCTCCTTGAGGACAGGGTCTGTATTTCTTATCAGTATCCCCAGTGCCCAGTACAGTGCCTGGTGTGTGGTACTTAATAACAGTTTATTGAATTGAAAAATCCATGTTTTGATATATACGACCAAGGAAAGGTCATAAAAGGCCTCTTTGGACCTTATTTTTTAGGTAGAACTAACTCTGGTCATAAAAGGCCTCTTTGGACCGTATTTTTTAGGTAGAACTAACTCTATTTTCAACACTTCATTCACAGGGCTGTTATGAGGAAAGCATTTTGTAAACCTCAAAAGCACTATGGAAATATCCATTATTATTTTCAATAATGTGGTCTACTGAAGTAGTCTGGCCTTGGAATCCAGGGAGACTAGTCGTTAAAGTCCTGCCTCTGGTCACTTAGCCTCCTCTCTGTACCTGTCCAGCTGTCCAAGATTGATATGCAGAAGTTGCTGATTTGCACGGGTAGAAATAAGTTTCTGTACCTCATGCCAACAAAAGAAGTCTATCCTCTCCCACAAATTATTAAGTATGACCTCATTTTTTTAAAAATGAGAAAAAAATTTCTCCACAATTAAATTTAAGAAAGTGACTTACTATACATGGAACAAGAAACTATCGAAATAGTTTGTGGTGGGAAGCAATAAGAAAGAGATTTAATTCCACAGTCTCAAACTGGAATAACTTTTTTCATCCGATGTCAATATTATTGACAATCCAATTTCAACAACATGATTAATCACTTTTATCTGAACTTTCTTTTTTCCCTTTGATCAAACCATATCGCATTTCCAAAAGTACATGGTCTAAGTGTTTTCCTATATGATGTAAGAAAGTGATTATTTCTTTTAAAAATGTAAAATATCTTTTTATAAAATTGTATTGTATGGGTGACATATCTTCAAATATTATTTATCAGTAAACTGGGTACAAAGAAGAAGACTTGAAATATTTAGTAAATGAAGGTCTTTTGAACTTAAGGGCATTAAGTTTTGGGAGATAGGTGGCTATTGAAAAAATAACATTAAAAAGTGGAAAATGTTGCATCATGTAAAAAAAAATGAACCTTAAAACAATAATTACTTAACATTCCTAAAGGCTATGGTCAGTGAGAATTACTGAAAATACAATAAAATTAAGATTATCAAAAGTTTTCTGAAAAACAATTCAAATATTGATGCTATAATGAATTATACATACATATAAGTCAAATAGTGGTAAATCTCATAACTAGCTAATAGTTTAAAAAAAACTTCTATGAAAATGTGTTTTCTAAAAGACCAGACAAGAGTTAAGAATATCTTCTTTTTTGTTTCACTTTTTTGGAGGCAATAGGGCTAAAGTGATTTGCACAGAGCTAGTAAGTGACTGAGGCCAGATTTGAATTCAAGTACTCATGAGTACAAAGCCCATGCTCCATTCAGTTTCAGTAATTTCAACATATATCATGTAAATTCAAAATCATCAAAGATATCATATCAGAGACTGAAAGGACGATCAGTGTTAAGTATATGATATTAACTGAATTCACTAAAATCCACCATTTCAAATTCATTAGGTTTGAATCAAGGAAGATTAATTTTAAATTCTAGAAGTCTAGAACACAAATATCTTTTAAAAATTACAAAGCCCAATTATTTTGAGGTGCTTACAATGCCTGTTTGATACAGTGATGAAATACAAATTTGTGCAGACTGCTCAAAGAGACTTTACTGACCAGACTTAAACATTAATTACTTAAGGGAAGGAAAGAAGTTCCCTCCCATATTAAAAAAAAAGACTAAGAAAAAGTTGAATTTTTTTTTTCTTTCCAAGGAATCCCAAGAAACATCTCTAAAAATTTATTACAAGTATTGTATATTTTAGTAGGGTAAAATGGAATAGTTTATCTGTAATACTGTCTATTTTATGCTTCAATTGAATATGTACAAGCTATTTTAAAAAGTCACTAACATACAACCAGCAAATAGTGCAAGGATAAAAGCAGAAAAGACATTAGACATAACTCTTAAAAGATTTTTTAAGCACTGCTATCCTTATGGATTATTTAAACGATGTAGTGCTAAAAATCTGTACAGGGGGTAAACGTCTTACAGTTTCATGGATTAACTAATCCACAGAGTACTTGTCAATACAGATTTCCCATTTAATGAGGATGTATTCTTCTTACGGCATCATGTTCATATGTGATTCTTCCAAACTTGTAGAATTTTCTGATATATCCTAAAACATTTGAAGAACAGATCTGTATATAAAATAAACCAGGTTGCTTGAATTCAGTAATTGTGCCCCTTTTAGCAGTAAGAATGAAGACATGCAATTACTAACATTTTACTGCAACATAAATTTCTTAGAAACATTTTATTTATTTATTTATTTATCTATTTATTTATTTATTTCGCTTTTTACATTCATTTTCACAAAATTTTGGGTTCCAAATTTTCTCCCCTTTTATCACCTTTCACCACCCCAATATACCTAGCAATCTAATTTTCCCTATCGCCAATCTGCCCTCTCCTCTATCATCCCTCCCTTCTCTTGTCCCCATCTTCTCTTTTGTCCTGTAGGGCCAGATGACTTTTTATTCCCCATTAACTGTATTTCTTATTTCCTAGTAGCAACAAAAATACTAAACAGTTGTTCCTCAAACTTTGAGTTCCAAATTCTTCCCATCCCTCCCTCGCCACCCGTTTCCTTTGGGAAGGCAGGCAATTCAGTATAGGACCTATCTGTGTAGTTTTGCAAATGACTTTGATAATAGTCGTGTTGTGTAATACTAACTGTATATTCCTCCATCATATCCTGCCCCCATTGTTTCTATTCTGCTTTTGATCCTGTCCCTCCCCAAGTGTGTTGACTTCAAATTGCTCCCTCCTCCCATTGCCCTCCCTTCCATCATCCCCCCCCTTGCTTATCTCCTTCTCCCCCACTTTTCTGTATTGTAAGATAGGTTTTCATACCAAAATGAGGGTGCATTTCATTACCTCCTTCAGTCGAATGTGATGAGGGTAAACTGCTTGTTTTTTTTTCCTCAGCTCTCCTCTTTTTCCCTCCACTAAAAAGTCTCCTGCTTGCCTCTTAAATGACATATAATTTACCCCATTCAATTTCACCCTCTTCCCTCCCACTGCATTTCTATCTCACCATTTACCTTAATTTCTTTTGAGATATGGTTCCATCCTATTCAATTCACTCTGTGCTCTCTGTCTGTGTATGTGCGTGCATGTGTGTATGTGTGTGTGCATGCACACGTGTGCGTGTGTGTGTATGTGTGTATGTGTGTGGTCCCACCAACTACCCAGATACTGAAAAGTTTGAAGAGTTACAAATATTGTCTTTCCATGTAGGAATGTAGACAGTTCACTTTTGGTAAGTCCCTTATGACTTCTCTTTGCTGTTTACTTTTTCATGCTTCTTCTCATTCTTGTGTTTGGAAGTCAAATTTTCTTTTCAGCTCTGGTCTTTTCATCAAGAATGATTGAAAGTCCTCTGTTTCATTAAAAGACCATGCTTTACCCTGAAGTATTATACTCAGTTTTGCTGGGTAGGTGATTCTTGGTTTGAGTTCTAGTTCCTTTGACTTCTGGAATATCCTATTCCACACCCTTCAATCCCTTAATGTAGAAGCTGATATATCTTGAGTTATCCTGATTGTGTTTCCACAGTCCTGGAATTGTTTCTTTCTAGCTGCTTGCAATATTTTCTCCTTGACCTGGGAATTGTGGAATTTGTCCACAATGTTCCTAGGAGTTTCTCTTTTTGGATCTCTTTCAGGTGGTGATCAATGGATTCTTTCAATACTTATTTTGCCCTCTGGTTGTAGAATATCAGGGCATTTTTCCTCAATAATTTCATGGAAGATGATGTCTAGGCTCTTTTTTTGATCGTGGTTTTCAGGGAGTCCCATAATTTTTAAATTGTCTCTCCTGGATCTATTTTCCAGGTCAGTTGTTTTTCCAATGAGACATTTCATGTTCTCTTCCATTTTTTCATTCTTTTGGTTTTGTTTTGTGATTTCTTGGTTTCTCAGAAAGTCATTAGACTCCATCTGTTCCATTCTAATTTTGAGAGAACTATTTACTTCAGTGAGCTTTTGAACCTCTTTTTCCATGTGGCTAATTCTGCTTTTGACAGCATTCTTCTCCTCATTGGCTTTTTGAACCTCTTTTGCCAGTTGAGTGAGCCTATTTTTCAAGGTGTTATTTCCTTCAGCATTTTTTGGGGTCTCCTTTAGCAAGGTATTGACCCATTTTTCATGCTTTTCTTGCATGTCTCTCATTTCTCTTCCCAGTTTTTCCTCCACCTGTCTAACTTGATTTTCAAAATCCTTTTTGAGCTCTTCCATGGCCTGAGCCCACCGGACATCCACCACAGATGTCTGAGATACATAGGCCCCGACCTATACATCTTTCCCTGATTGTGGGAATATTTCCTCATCATCAGAATTGAAAGGTGGGAACATCTGCACCCCCTGAAAGTCGCTCTCTATGGTCTTATTTTTTTTCCCTTTTCTGGGCATTTTCCCAGCCAGTTACTTGACTTCTGAGATTCCTGTTCACCCCCACCTAGATCCGTCCAGCTAGTGCTTGGGGTCTGAGATTCAAATGGGCTTTCCTAGGCAGGCGCAGCTGCTATTCAATGTGAGCTTAAATTCTGGTGCTGGGGTGGGGGCAGGGCTGCCTCTCAGGCTCAGTTCCCTCAGAGGCTTTATGCAGAGACCTTCAGTAATGGATCGGGTGGGGACAGGGCCATCTCCCAGGCTCAGTTCTCTCAGGTGGTTTATGCAGAGACCTTCAGTAATCGGGCGGGTGGGGACAGGGCCGTCTCCCAGGCTCAGTTCCCTCAGGTGGTTTATGCAGAGACCTTCAGTAATGAAGCTCCTGCCTGCTTGGGGAGTCCCGGGCTGCCGCCGCTGCCACTGACTCTGCTGCTACCTCTGCCACTCCCTCCACCGCTGCCTCCCAAGGGGGCCCGAGCCACAGAGACACCCTGCTCCCCTCTCAGCCAGCCCAGACATCTCTCTCACTGACCTGTAGCGTCTGTGGGCGGAGGGACCTTCCTGGCCTCTGGAGGTTCCGTCCCTGAAGCCTGTTTGGATCAGCTCCTTTGGGGCTGCTCGGCCAGAGCAGCACAGGGGTGCACTCTGCTTTCCAGGGCACGATGGACCCTGGCGACGGCTCTCCAGTGCTCTCTGGAACCGAAATCTTTTCCACTGTGTTTCTGTGTGCCTTGCAGTGATCCAGAATTTGTGGGGAGTTCTTCTTACAGGAAATACATGGGCTGTGAGTTCGGAACTAGCATACGTGAGTCTTTCTACTCCGCCATCTTGGCTCCATCCCTCTTAGAAACATTTTAATACAGGAGATTCAAAGACTATTCAAAACAATTTGGAAATGGAATCTATATCAAATATTTCATCAATGATATTTGCAACAAAAGTTATCACAAAGTCATCAAAAGTTAACAGTGAAGAGCATACAGGTGGCTGGGAATATTTGAAAACCTAATCATATGATTATGTCAATAGATGCAGAAAAAGATTTTGAGAAAATACAACACCCATTCCCATTGAAAACACCGAAGAGCATGGAATAAATGGAACTTTCCATAAAATAATTAGCAGTACCTTCAGCAAGCATTACATACAATGGAGATGAGCTAGATGCATTTCCAATAAGATCAAGGGTGAAGCAAGGATGTCCATTATCAGAATTGTTATTCAATATCGTAGTAGAAATGTGAGCTGTAGCAATACAAGAAGAAACAGAAATTGAAGGAATGCGAATAGACAAAGAAGAAAGTAAGTTATCATTCCTTGCAGATGATATGATGATATACTTAGAGAATCCGAGAGAATCAACAAAAACTACTTGAAATAATGAACAACTTTGGCAGAGTTGCAGCTTGCAAAATAAACCCTCACAAACGTTCTAAATTTCTATATATTACTAACAAAGCCCAACAGCAAGAGATAGAAAGAGAAATCCCACTTAAAGCCAGAGTAGACACTATAAAATATCTGGGAGCTTACCTGCCAAAACAAACCCAAGGACTATATGAACACAATTACAAAACATCTTTCTCACAAATAAAGTCAGATCTAAGTAATTGAAGAACATCAGTTGCTCGTGGGTAGGCCAAGCCGTTAAAATAAAAATTACAATTCTGCCTAAATTAATTTACTTATTTAGTGCCATACCAACCAAACCACAAGATGTTTATTTTCTAGAGCAAGAAAAAGTAGTATCAAAATTCATCTGGAAGAACAAAAGCTTCAGAATATCAAGGGAACTAGTGAAAAGAAATTCTTGGGAAAGTGGCCTAGTTCTACCAGATTTCAAATTGTACTATAAAGCAGCAGTTATCAAAACCACTTGATACTGTCTAAGAAACAGAGGGGTAGACCAGTGGAATATGTTAAGTATTCAAGACATAGTAGTCCACAAATATAGCAATCTACTGTTTGATAACCCCAAGGGCCCCAGCTTCCAGATTAAAATCTCATTGTTCGACAAAAATTGCTGGGAAAACTGAATAACAGTATGGTGGAAACTAGGCATAGACACCTCACAGAAGAATAAAGTCCAAATGAGTACGTGATCTAGGTATAAAGATTGATACTATAAACAAATTAGTGGAATAAGGAATAGTGTATTTATCAGTTTTATGGAGAAGGGAAGACTTTTTGACTAAGCAAGAGATAGAAAACATTATGAAGCGCAAAATGAAAAATTTTGATTACATTAAATTGAAAAGTTTTTGCACAGTCACACCCAATGCAACCAAGATTAGAAGGGAAGCAAAAACTGGGAAAGAATTTCTTTAACTAGTGTCTGTGATAAAGGCCTCATTTCTAAAACATATAGAGAACTGAGTCAAATGTACAAGAATACAAGTCATTCCCCAATTGATAAATGGTCAAGGGATATGAACAGGCAGTTTTCACCGGAAGAAATTAAAGCTATCTACAGTGATACAAAAGAAAAAAAAAAAAAAACAAATGCTCTAAATCACTATTGATTAGAGAGATGCAAATGAAAGCGTCTCTGAAGTACTTCATGACACCTATCAGATTGGCTAACATGGCAAAACAGGAAGATGATAAATGTTGGAGAAGATGTGGGAGAGTTAGAACACTAATATATTGTTGGTGGAACTGTGAGCTGATCCAACCATTCTGGAGAGCAATTTGAGACTATGTCCAAAGGGCTACAGAAATATACATACCCTTTAACCCAGCAATACCACTTCTATGACTGTATCCCCAAGAGATCATAAAAATGGGAAGGGGTCCCACATGTACAAAAATATTTATAGTAGCTCTCTTTGTGGTGGCCAAAAACTTGAAAACAAGAGGATACCCACCAATTGGTGAATGACTGAATAAACTGTGGTATGTAAATGTAATGGAATACTATTGTGCTATAAGAAATGATGAATAGGAAGACTTCAGAGAGGCCTGGAAAGACTTATATCAACTGATGCTGAGGGAAAGGAACCTAACCAGGAGAAATTTGTACACAGCAATGACTACAGTGTGGGAGAAATTGTGCTGGTAGACTTTGCACTTCTTTGCAATGCAAGGACTTAAAGAATTCCCAATGGTCTCTTAAGGCAAAATACCTTCCACATCCAGAGAAAAAACTATGGAATTCGACTGCAGAATGAGGAAGACCATTTTCTTTTCCATTGTTTTCTTTTATGATTTTTCACATTCATTTTAATTGTTCTACGCGACATGACTAAGGTGAAAATATATTTAATAGAAATGTATGTGTAAAAGCTATATAAAGTTGTATGCCATCTCAGTGACGGGGGAAAGGAGAGAGTGAGGAGGGGGAGGGAGGGGAAAATATCTAAGATATATGGAAGTGATTATAGAGCACTAAAAACAAAAAAAAAATAATAATATTTAAAAACTAAGGCCCATAAAAAAAGAAATGGGAAGTTACCAACTTAAAATGTTTGACTCTCATGTTATAATGGATGGAGCAAAAATTCTCAGAATCCGTAAAAGCAGTTTTACTGCTCAGATTTGAGAAATATTAAATCCTAAAGGCTAAAACATAGAGACTTTATTTTCGTTGCACTCGGAATACTCAGCAAATATTTTAAAGAAGTATGTGATGTTGCACATTAACAAAATAATCTAAATTCCTAGGAAATAAAATAATGTATTCTGTGCTTCCTTTTTAATGCATGGAAATGTATATCAATTGTATCTTAGCATGAACTTTTCAGTCGTAGATGAAAGCTTCATAACTATGTAGGGAGTGAGTAAAGTAGACTATAGAAATATCTACATTTAAGAAGAGAGGAGTCACAGTGGAACATATATAGGCTAAACAACTTGTTGAAGCTAGATTTGTAGTGATTTTTAATGATCTAGCTCTCATATTGACAAAGAATTGGCATCAGTGGAACGAATTCCTATATATTTGTAAAAGGTCAGAACTCACACTTTCAGGGCATGCATAAAGAATTACTTTGGAAAGAAGGGAAGATTCTCATAAGAGAGCTTTAAACACATTTTACAAATGATTTCTGGCTGCATTTGACTCTACTCAATACTGTATATGATGTTATACCACTGGTCCAACAAAACTATCTTAAAAAGTCCAAAATACGGGGCGGAGCCAAGATGGCGGAGTAGAAGGATGCACGTTTACGAGCTCCAACCCACAGCCCATAGAATTAATGTAAAAAGAGACCCCCATAACTTCTGGACCACTGAAAGGGGGACAGAAACGAAGTGGAAGAGATTTAGATGCCAGAGAGCCCTGGAGACCCGTCCCCAGGGTCCGTCGCGCCCTGGAAAGCAGACCCTACCCCAGCGCTGCCCTGGCCGCGGCCCCAGAGAAGCTGACCTGAGCAGGCTTCAGGGACGGAAGCTCCGGCAGCCGGGAAAGTCCCTCTGCCCATAGAAGCTACAGGTCAGTGAGAGAGACGGCTGGCTGGCTGAGGGGAGTGGGGTGTCTCTATGACTCGGGCCCCCTCGGAAGGAAGCGGCAGTGGCAGAGACGGGGGCAGGAAGTGGCGGAGGCAGAGGTGTGGGCGGCAGCGGAGGCAGCAGTGGTGGCGGCGGCCCGGCATTCCCCCAGCAGCAGGCAGGATCTTCATTACTGAAAGTCTCTGCATAAACAACCTGAGGGAGCTGAGCCTGGGAGACGGCCCTGCCCCACCCTGCTCCACTACTGAAGGCCTCTGCATAAAGCCCCTGAGGGAACTGAGCCTGGGAGGCGGCCCTGCCACCACCACAGGACCAGAACTAAAGGTCACATTGATTAGCAGGCAGGCGGCGCGGAAAGCAAATTTGAATTTCACCCTAAGCACTAGCTGGGCGGATCTAGGCGAGGGTGGACAGGAATCTCAGAAGTCAAGAAACTGGCTGGGAAAATGCCTAGAAAAGGGAAGAAAAATAAGACTATAGAGAGTTTTTTCCAACAAATGCAAGTGATCCCGACCTTCGGATCTGATGACGAGGACGTATTCTTGCCATCAAGGAAAGATATGGAAGGTGGAGCCTCAGTACCCCAGACACCCCAGGGGGATGTCAGGTGGGCTCAGGACTTGGAAGAGCTCAAAAACTATTTTGAAAAGCAAGTTAGACAGGTGGAGGAAAAACTGGGAAGAGAAATGAGAGAGATGCAAGAAAAGTATGAAAAACGGGTCAATACCTTGGTAAAGGAGACCCAAAAAAAAAATGCTGAAGAAAATAACACCTTGAAAAATAGGCTCACTCAATTGGCAAAAGAGGTTCAAAAAGCCAATGAGGAGAAGAATGCTTTCAAAAGCAAAATTAGCCAAATGGAAAAAGAGGTTCAAAAGCTCACTGAATTTAATAGTTCTCTCAAAATTAGAATGGAACAGATGGAGTCTAAAGACTTTCTGAGAAACCAAGAAACCACAAAACAAAATCAAAAGAATGAAAAAATGGAAGAGAATGTGAAATATATCATGGGAAACAGAACTGACCTGGAATATAGATCCAGGAGAGACAATTTAAAAATTATGGGACTACCTGAAAGTCGTGATCAAAAAAAAGAGCCTAGACAGCATCTTTCATGAAATTATCGAGGAAAACTGCCCTGAGATTCTACAACCAGAGGGCAAAATAAGTCTTGAAGGAATCCATCGATCACCGCCTGAAAGAGATCCAAAAAGAGAAACTCCTAGGAACATTGTGGACAAATTCCAGAACTCCCAGCTCAAGGAGAAAATATTGCAAGCATCTAGAAAGAAACAATTCCAGGACTGTGGAAATACAATCAGGATAACTCAAGATCTAGCAGCTTCTACATTAAGGGATCGAAGGGCGTGGAATAGGATATTCCAGAAGGCAAAGGAACTAGGACTCAAACCAAGAATCACCTACCCAGCTAAACTGAGTATAATACTTCAGGGGAAAATATGGTCTTTCAATGAAACAGAGGACTTTCAAGCATTCTTGATGAAAAGACCAGAGCTGAAAAGAAAATTTGACTTCCAAACACAAGAATGACAAGAAGCATGAAAAAGTAAACAGCAAAGAGAAGTCTTAAGGGACTTACCAGAAGTGAACTGTTTACATTCCTACATGGAAAGACAATATTTGTAACTCTTAAAACTTTTCAGTACCGGGGTAATTGGTGGGACCACACACACACACATGTACACGCATGCATGAACACACACATACACACATGCACACACATACAGAGACAGAGAGCACAGAGTGAATTGAATAGGATGGGACCATAGCTGAAAAGAAATTAAGGTAAATGGTGAGAGAGAATTGTAGTGGGAGGAAAGAGGGTGAAATGGAATGGGGTAATTATATGTCATTTAAGAGGCAAGTAGGAGACTTTTTTGTGGAGGGAAAAAGAGGAGAGCTGAGACAAAAAAACAATTAGTTTACCCTCATCACATTTGACTAATGGAAGGAATAAAATGCACACTCATTTTGGTATGAAAACCTATCTTACAGTATAGGAAAGTGGTGGAGAAGGAGATAAGCAAGGGGGGGATTATGGAAGGGAGGTCAAAGGGAGGAGGGAGCAATTTGAAGTCAACACTTGGGGAGGGACAGGATCGAAAGACAGAAGAGAAACAATGAGGGGCAGGGTAGGATGGAGGGTAATTTAGTTAGTCTTACACAACACGACTATCAGGGAAGTCATTTGCAAAACAACACAGATATGGCCTATATTGAATTGCCTGCCTTCCCAAAGGGAATGGGTGGGGAGGGAGGGATGGAGAGAATTTGGAACTCAAAGGGTTTGAAACAACTGTTTAGTATTGCTGTTGCTACTAGGAAAGAAGACATACAGTTAATGAGGAATAGAAAGTCATCTGGCCCTACAGGAGAAAGGAGAAGATGGAGACAAGAGAAGGGTGGGATGACAGAAGAGAGGGCAGATCGGAGATAGGGAAAATTAGATGCTTGGGGTATTGGGGTGGGGGGAGTGGATAAAAGGGGAGAAAAATTGGAACCCCAAATTTTGTGAAAATGAATGTAAAAAATTAAATAAATAAATAATAATAATAATAAAAATGTCCAAAATACAAAGTACATTGACGATAATAAAGTTGATTACTCTTAGTTCAGTAAAAACTTGGGTCCAAATTCTAAATATAAAGGTAAAGAGAAATGTGTTATACCTCTTTATTTATCTCTATTTTCTTTGTTTCATAAGATAGTTTTGTATGTTCAGGTTTAGGGAAACTGGAACATAGAAAATTGTTAAAATATTAATACTACAGAATTAAAGAAGCAATTAAAACACCATTTTCCTCAAAAGCAAAAATAGCTTTATCTGTTTACAGAAAAATGCAACAATAAAGTAAAACATTAATTCTATGTTAGGAACACAATGAAGCATGACTCAATAGCCGAAATTTCCCCTGATAGCTGAGTGATAATAATGGTATTATCATGGTTCTCCTCAATACTGCCTGAAGAGGTATTAAAAATTACACTATATTAAAACTGATAACGTACATTTTAATTGATTTATTTTGCCATTTCTGTAAACCACCAACTAGGTGCAAGGAAAAAATCAAATCTAAAAAATGTATATTTCTTCCTTCATGGAGTTTCTAATCCAGAAGGGGCCTTGCACATTTGTTGAAATGAATGACAAGCAGACGAAGAATAGAGCACCAGTGCACGAATTCATCAGGATGACCCAGGATGCACTGGGAGATCTTGTGCCCTATAGGCCAAGGTCTTTGCAGTTACTCACTTAGGATGAAGTAATGCCCATTCATTGAATAGACCTGCTTAAGAAGTAGCCAGGGCAAGGTCTAATGCCATGTGCCCACTGTCTCAGTGTTTTATCCAGAGGTTTAACTACAGCAGGGCAACCTGATATATACATCTCTGTGTGTGTGTGTGTGTGTGTGTGTGTGTGTGTGTGTGTGTGTGTGGGTGTGGGTGTGCGTGTGCGTGTGTTTGTATGTGTGCAGAGGGCACAGGGTGAGTTGAATATGAAGGGATGATATCTAAAAATAAAATTAAGGGATGAGCGAAGAATATATTGGGAAAAGGCGAAAGGGAAAGATGGAATGGGTTAAATTATCTCACATTAAAGAGAGAAGAAAAACCTTTTAACAATAGAGAGGAAGATGGAGGAGGTGAGAGGGAATGAGTGAACCTTGCTCTCATTGGATTTGACTTAAGGAGGGAATAATATGTACACTCAGTTGGGTGTAAAAATTTATCTTACCCTACAGAAAATTAGTGGGGAGGGGATGGGGGAGTGATGGAAGGGAGATCAAATGGGAGGAGGGGGCAATCAGAAGCAAACATTTTTGAGGAGTGACAAGGTCAAAGCACAGAACAGAATAAATGGAATAGAATGGAGAGAAATACATTTAGTCTTTCACAACATGACTGCTATGGAAGTGTTTTGGATGACTACACGTGTATAACCTACATCTGCTTGCCTTCTCAATGGGAAAGGGTGGAATATGGCGGAGGAAAGGAGAGAATTTGGAACCTAAAGTTTTAACAAATGTTCAAAATTGTTTTTATACGTAAATGGGAAATATTCAGGCAGTGCTGTATAGAAATCTATCTTGCCCTACAATATTGCTAATTATATTTCCCTCCCTCGTATCCACCTCATTTATTATATTTGCCCTCTCCTTTCACCTTATTCCTTTCAAGAAGTGTTTTGTTTTTGACTGCTTCCTTCCCCTATATGCTCTCCCTTCTATCACCCCCCAACCTTTTCTCATCCTACTTTCCTGTAGGGTAAGATAGATTTCTACACCCAACTGAGTGCGTATGTTATTCCCTCTCTGAGATAATTTTGATGAGAGTAAAGTCCATAAACTCCCCCTCATCTCCCTCCTTTCCACTTCATTGTAGAAGCTTTTTCTTGCTGCTTTTCTGTGAGAAAATAATCCCGTTTTTCCTCTCCCTTTCTTTCTCCCAGTAAGTTTCACTGCTTAATTTTACTTTTTAGATATCATCCATTCGTATTACACTCACAACTGGGCCCTCCATAATTCACACACGGCTGCATGTGTAGATGTGCAAAACATTTCCACAACAGTCATGTTGTGAAAGATTAACTACATTTCCCTTTATCCTATCCAGTCCTCCATTTATTCCATTCTCTCCCTTGAACTCTCCCCGCACAATGATGTTTGCTTCTGATTACCACTTCCCCCAATATACTGTCCCTTCTATTATCCTGCCTTCCTACAGGGTAAGCGATTTCCATATTGAATTGAATGGGTATTATTCCCTTCTTAAACCAAATCAGGTGAGAGTAAGGCTTACTTACTTACTCTCACGTACCCTTAACCTCAATTGTAAAAGCTCTTTCTTGCCTCTTTTATGTGAGATGATTTACTAAATTCTACTTCTCTCTCTTTCTCCCAGAATATTCCTCTCAACATTAAATTCTGTCTTTTAGGTATGCCGCTTTCATATTCAGCTCACGCTGTGCCTTCTGTGTGTGTGTATACACAAATATACACATAAGTATGCATATATATACACACACATACACAGACACACACACATATATGCATATATACATACACATATATACATATAACTACACACAGATAATATAGACATACACACATATACATATATACACACATATGTATGCACATATGCACGTGTATATACACATGTATGTGAATATGTATATTTATGCATATATTTATATGTGTGTGTGTGTTTATGTGTGTGTGTGTATGTGTGCATTCCTTCTAACAACCCTAATACTGAGAAAGGTCTCATGACTTACAAATATCATCTTTCCACATAGAAATATAGACAGTTCAACATTAATGACTCCCTTATGGCTTGTTTCCTTTTTATTTTTTCGTGTTTCTCTTGATTCTTGTATTTGAAAGTTAAATTTTCTATTCAACTCTGGTATTTTCAAAATGAATGCTTGAAAGTCCTCTATTTTATTCAAATTTCATTTTTCCCCTAAAGTGTTTTACTCAGTTTTGCTGGCTAGGCAATTCACTGTTTTTATCGTAGCTCTTTTATCTCTGGATTATCATATTGCAACCCCTCTGATCCCTTAGAGCAGAAGCTGCTTAATTCTGTTATCCTGATTGTATTTCCACAATATATGAATTGCTTCTTTCTGTCTGGTTGTAATATTTTTCTCCTTGACCTGGGAACTCTGGAATTTGGCTACACTATTCCTAGGAATTTTCATTTTGAGATCTCTTTCAAGAGGTGATTAGTGGATTCTTTCCATATCAGGGCAGTTTTCCTTGATAATTTCTTGGAAGACAATGTCTAGGCTCTTTCTTATACTTTGTCATATTGTACATATCACAATGAGTCTTAATCCCTTTAGGTAATTATCTGTCAATTAATTACACAGAGAATCTATCACTTAATTTCTTTTTCTTATCTCCCTCAACCTTCCAGCCTCAAAGTTTCAATCAAACATCCTCATCCCTTCCAATATACCCAGTGAAATGCTTTGTCAACAAAAAACCAATTTTTCTTCATTCTAAATCTTTTCCTATTCCACTCCTCCCATCTACTAAACATAGTTCAAACCTGGTCCCATCCTTATAGTCTTCCTGACGCCCTTCTCTAGTCTTGGCTATACCTTTACACATGCCCCTCAAATCACATGTCTATGAAGGGGGGTGGGAATATTCATTTCTCCCCAAATCTCTCCCTCAGTAAAGTCTCCTCCATTGAGGTGCATGCTTTTCACATCTCCCACCCAATCAGAATCCTGGTAGCTGTTGTCTACAGACCTTGGTCACTCCTCCTTCCTTTCTCAATGAATTTCATAAATGACTCACATTTTTTTCCTTCTCCAACTTCTGGACTCTTAGAAGTGGACTTCATCTTACTTTTCCCTTGGCCACCCTTGACCACTCAGTTTCTTAGCTTACTCGTTTCTCATGTCCTACTGTTATATCCCACTTTAGTCCTACTCAACAATTGGCCATAGTCTTTATTTTACTCTCTTCCACAAATATACTCCCTCCATCTTCAAAAATTCCCAAAGCCTCTTTATCCATTGTCTGTCTCCTTCTCCCTCTGACACTTCCTTTACCAAACCTTAGCCTTCACGCATAATATGCCTTCCAATTTCTGTATCTATCAATTTTCTCCCAATCTCCCCTACATGAGACACTTTATTTTTTATCCCTATTTTATTTTCTTAAATTTAATTATTTATTTTCGTTTTCAACATTCACTTCCATAAACTTTTGAATTTTAAATTTTATTTGCCTCCTTTCTCTCCCCCCTCCACAAGATGGCCTGCAATTGGATATAGACTCTACATATACATTCATACTAAACATGTTTTCACACTAGTCATATGGTAAAGAAGAATCTGAACCAATGGGAGGAACCATAACAAAGAAGAAATAAAACTAAAAAAGAGAGACCAAATAGTATGCTTAAATTTGCATTAAGACTCCATAAATCTTTCTCTGGATGTGGATAGCAATTTCCATCATGAGTCTTTTGGAGCTGTCTTAGATCCTTGCACTGCTGAGAAGAGCTAGATCTATGAAAGTTATTCATCACACAGTGTAGCTGTTACTGTGTACATTGCTCTCCTTGTTCTGCTCTCCTCACTCAACATCATAAGTCTTCCCTGGTTTTTCATCATTTCTTATAGCACAGTAGTATTCCATTACATTTATATACCACAAGTTCAATCATTCCTCAGCTGATGACCATCCCCTCAGATTCCAACTCTTGACCACCATGAAAAGAGCCGCTATAAATATTTTTGCATATGTGACTCTTTTTGCCTTTTTTATGATCTCTTTTGCATACAACCCTAGAAATAATATTGCTGGGTCAAAGGATATGCACATTTTTGTAGCCCTTTGGGCAGAGTTCCAAATTGCTCTCCAGAATGGCTGGATCAGGTTACAACTCCAGAAACAATGCATTAATGTTCCAATTTTCCCACACCTTCTCCAGCATTCATAATTTTCCTCTTTTTGCTACCCAATCTGATAGGCGTGACGTGGTACCTCAGAGTTGTTTGGATTTGCATTTCCCTAATCAATAGTAATTTAGAGCATTTTTTTCATATGTCCACAGATAGCTTCAATTTCTTTATCTGAAACCTGCCTGTTCATATCCTTTGACCATTTAACCACTGGAGAATGACTTGTATTCTCATACATTTGACCCGTTTCTCTATAAATTTTGGAAATGAAGCTTTTATAAGAGACACTGGTTATAAATATACTTTCCCAGTTTTCTGCTTCCCTCCTAACATTGGCTTTCTTTGTTCAAGAACTTTTCAATTTAATGTAATCAAAATTATTCATTTAGGGGGGTGGAGCCAAGATGGCGGAGTAGAAGGACGCACGTTTACGAGCTCCGAAACCAAAAGCCTATAGAATTAATGTAAAAAGAGTCCCCCATAACTCCTGGGTCAATACAAGGTGTGCAGAAGCAGAGTGGAAGAGATTTCCGTTCCAGGGAGCCCTGAATACCCGTCCGCAGGGTCCGGCGTGCCCCGGAAAGTGGACCCCACCCCCAGCGCTGCCCTGGCCGCGGCCCCAGAGAAGCTGACCCGAGCAGGTTTCAGACACGGAACTCCGGCAGCCGGGAAAGTACCTCCACCCACATAAGCTACAGGTCAGTGAGAGAGAAGGCCGGGCTGGAGGACGGGAGCGGAACGTCTCCGTGACTCGGGCCCCCTCGGGAGGAAGCAGTGGCGGCAGAGACGGGGGCAGGAAGCGGCGGAGGCAGAGGTGTGGGTGGCAGCTGAGGCAGCAGTGGCCCAGGACTCAGGAATCCCCCAACAACAGGCAGGATCTTCATTACGGAAGATTCCCGCATAAAACCTGACGGAGCTGAGCCTGGGAGACAGCCCTGCCCCCACCCTGCTCTATTACTGAAGACTTCTGCTCAAAACCCCCAAGGGAACTGAGATTGGGAGGCGGGCCCCCCACCCCGCCCCCACCCGCTCCATTCCTGAAAGTCTCTGCATAAAGCCCCCGAGGGATCACAGTCTGGGAGGCGGCCCTGCCCCCACCCCAGCACCTGAACTAAAGCTCAATGATTGACAGCCGGCAGGAGGAAAGCCCATTTAAATCTCAGAGGCCAAGCACTAGCTGGGCAGATCCAGGCGGGGGTGGAAAGGAATCTCAGAAGTCAAGTAACTGGCTGGGAAAATGCCTAGAAAAGGGAAGAAAAATAAGAATATAGAGAGTTTTTTCCAACAAATGCAAATGATCCCGACCTTCGGATCTGGTGACGAGGACGTATCCTTGCCATCAGGGAAAGACGTGGAGGGCGGGGACTCAGTACCCCAGACACCCCAAGGGGGTGGCGGGTGGGCTCAGGCCCTGGAACAGCTCAAAAAGGATTTTGAAAACCAAGTTAGACAGGTGGAGGAAAAACTGGGAAGAGAAATGAGAGAGATACAAGAAAAGTATGAAAATCGGGTCAATACCTTGGTAAAGGAGACCCAAAAAAATGCTGAGGAAATTAACACCTTGAAAAATAGGCTCCCTCAATTAGCAAAGGAGGTTCAAAAAGCCAATGAGGAGAAGAATGCTTTCAAAAGCAGAATGAGCCAAATGGAAAAAGAGGCTCAAAACTCACTGAATTTAATAGTTCTCTCAAAATTAGAATGAAACAGATGAAGTCTAATGACTTTACGAGAAACCAAGAAATCACCAAACAAAACCAAAAGTAGGAAAAAATGGAAGAGAATGTGAAATATCTCATGGGAAAAACAACTGACCTGGAAAATAGATCCAGGAGAGACAATTTAAAAATTATGGGACTACCTGAATGTCATGATCAAAAAAAGAGCCTAGACATCATCTTCCATGAAATTATCAAGGAAAACTGCCCTGCCATTCTAGAACCAGAGGGCAAAATAAGTATTGAAAGAATCCATCGATCACCACCTGAAAGAGATCCAAAAAGAGAAACTTCTAGGAACATTGTGGCCAAATTCCAGAACTCCCAGCTCAAGGAAAAAATCTTGCAAGCAGCTAGAAAGAAACAATTCCAGTACTGTGGAAATACAATCAGGATAACTCAAGATCTAGCAGCTTCTACATTAAGGGATCGAAGGGCGTGGAATAGGATATTCCAGAAGTCAAAGGAACTAGGACTCAAACCAAGAATCACCTACCCAGCTAAACTGAGTATAATACTTCAAGGAAAAATATGGTCTTTCAATGAAACAGAGGACTTTGAATCATTCTTAATGAAAAAACCAGAGCTGACAAGAAAATTTGACTTTCAAACACAAGAATGAGAAGAAGCATGAAAAAGGAAACAGCAAAGAGAAGTCTTAAGGGACTTACCAGAAGTGAACTGTTTATATTCATATAGGGAAAGACAATATTTCTAACTCTTAAAACTTTTCAGTATCTGGGTAGTTGGTGGGACCACACATACACATGTACACGCATGCACACACATACACACATGCACACACATACAGAGATAGAGAGCACAGATTGAACTGAATAGGATGGGACCATACCTTAAAAGAAACTAATGTAAATGGTGAGAGAGAAAGGTAGGGGGAGGAAAGAGAGGGAAAGGGAAGGGGGTAACTATATGTCATTTAAGAGGCAGGTAGGAGTTTTTCTTAGTGGAGGGAAAAAGAGGAGAGCTGAGAAAAAAAACAAAACAAAACAAGAAGTTTACCCTCATCACATTTGACTAAATGAAGGAGTGAAATGCACACTCATTTTTGTATGAAATCCTATCTTACAGTATAAGAAAGTGGGGGAGAAGGAGATATTGCAAGGGAGGGGATGATGGGGGGAGGGCAAAGGGAGGAGGGAGCAATTTGAAGTCAACACGTGGGGAGGGACAGGATCAAGAGACAGAAGAGAAACAATGAGGGGCAGGTTAGGAGGGATGGTAATCCAGTTAGTCTTACACAACACGACGATCAGGGAAGTCATTTGCAAAACTACACAGATAGGGCCTAAATTGAATTGCCTGCCATCCCAAAGGGAATGGGTGGGAAGGGAGGGATGGGGAGAATTTGGAACTCAAAGTTTTAGGAACAACTATTTAATATTGTTGTTGTAACTAGGAAAGAAGACATACAGTTAATGAGGAATAGAAAGTCATCTGGCCCTACAGGAGAAAAGAGAAGATGGAGACGAGAAGGGAGGGATGACAGAAGAGAGGGCAGATTGGAGATAGGGAAAATTAGATTGCTTGGGGTATTGGGGTGGGGGGAGGGGATAAAAGGGGAGAAAACTGGGAACCCAAAAATTTGTGAAAATGAATGTAAAAAATTAAATAAATAAATAGAAAAAAAAACCATATCTATTACAGAACTAAAAAAAAATATTCATTTAGCATTTCATAATATTCTTTCTGTCTTGCTTAGCCATAAATATTTCCATTCTCCATAAATCTGACAGGTAAACTATTTCTTGCTCTCCTAATTTGTTTATAGCATCAGTCCTTATATCTAAATCATGTACCCATTTTGACTTTATCTTGGTATACGTTCTATGATGTTGGTCTATGCCCAGGTCCTGCCTTACTGTTTTCCAATTTTCCCTGCAGTTTTTGTCAAGCAGTGAGTTCTTATCCCAGAAGCTGGGGTCTTTGAGTTATCAATTAGTAGACTGCTATAGAAATTTACTACTTGTCTTGTGTACCTAACCTATTCCACTGAGCTACCACTCTTTTGCAGCCAGTACAAAGCAATTTTGATGATTGCTGTTTTGTAAAATAATTTAAGGTCTGATACAGCTAGGCCTCCTTCCCTTGCATTACTTTTGATAAATTTCCTTGATATTCTGGACCTTTTTTCATTCCAAATGAATTTTGTTATTATTTTTTATAACTCTACAAAACAATTTTTTGGTAGTTTGGTACGGCACTAAGTAAATTAATTTAGATAGAATTGTTATTATTATTATATTAGTTCAGCTTGCCTATGAGCAACTAATGTTTTTCTAATTATTTAGATCTGACTTTATTTGTGTGAAAAGTGTTTTCCAATTGTGCTAAGAGAGTTCATGGGTTTGTTTTGGCAGGTGGACTCCAAAATATTCAATAATGTCTACAGTAGCTTAAAGTGGAATTTCCTCTTTCTATCTTTTGCTATTGGGCTTTGTTAGTAACACAAAAAAATACTGATAATTTATGTGAGATAATTTATATCCTAAGTGTTAGGTATCTGAAGCTGGATTGAAACTCAGGTTCTCCTGACTCCAGGGCTTGATACTCTATCCACTGCACCACCTAGTTGCCCCAGATTTTGTTTTCAAAGACCAAGCCTTAAAATCAATTCACTCTGGAGCTCATACATTGAACAACAATAGATCTTTGCATTCCCAGCACAGAGTGAATATAAATAGAAAATAGTTTCTCTTGGCCGTTAATCCAGAGGGTCTTCCCCTTCCAGTTGGATTTTTTTCTATAGTGAAAGGGGCCATCCCTTGATTCACTTCTTAAAGGTCTGTATTCACTGAATAAGTGTTACCTCACTGAAAGTGAGAACCCGAAAACACCTTTGCCTGAAAGGACCAGGGTCTCCCATTCCATCCTCAGCCTCTCTAGTCCTGATAGTAACATTCTGATGCATATCTGACCCCTGGACTCAAATAGCTCTGGAAGAAAAAGTGAAACTAGTGACACTGCACAACCGTCCTTCACTCAAATCAAAGTCAACTTGCAAGTCATGTCATCATCTCCTTGATGTCGTGGTCTTCTCTGAGAATAAGGACAAATACAACAGTGATTTTATTTCCTGAAACTTTGTTAAAGTTGTTTATTATTTCAAGCAGTTTTTTCACTTGATTCTCTAGAATTCTCTCAGGTTTTCATCATATCATCTGCAAAGAGTGATAACTTCGTTTCTTCTTTGCCTATTCTACTCCTTCAATTTCTTTTTCTTCCCTCATTGCTGAAGATGACATTTGTAATACCAAGTTGAATCACAATGGTCATAATGGACATCTTTGTTTCACTCCACCCCTCTTCTGAACCCGCCCCCCCATCTTATTGGAAATGCTTCTAGCTTATTCCCATTATATATAATACTTGCTGATGGTTTTTATGTAGATTCTACTTTTTAAGGAAGACTGAATCTATTCCTATTAAGTAGGAATAGGTATTGTATTTTGTCAAAAGCTTTTTCTTACTGTAGACATAATCAGGTTAGTTTTGTTATTGATATAGTCAATTATGATGATAGATTTATCTAATATTGAGTGAGCCCTGCCTTCCTGATAAAAATCCTACCTGATCATAGTGTATTATTCTTGAAATAAATTGCTGTAGCCATTTTGGTAATATTTTGTTTAAATTTTTTTTATCAATTTTTTAAATTTTATTTTTACATACATTTGCACAAAATTTTGGGTTCCAAAATTTCTCCCCTTTTGTCCCCTTCCCCCACCCCAATACACCGAGAATTCTAATTTTCCCTATCACCAATCTACCCTCTCTTCTATCATCCATCCCTCCCTTCTCTTGTCCCCATCTTCTCTTTTGTCTTGTAGGGCCAGATGACGTTCTATTCCCCATTACCTGTATTTCTTATTTCCTAGTAGCAACAACAATACTAAACAATTGTTCCTAAAACTTTGAGTTCCAAATTCTCCCCATCCCTCCCTCCCCACCCATTCCCTTTGGAAAGGCAGGCAATTCAGTATAGGCCCTATCTGTGTAGTTTTGCAAATGACTTCCCTGATAGTCGTGTTGTGTAAGACTAACTGCTATTTCCCTCCATCCTATCCTGCCCCCCATTGTTTCTATTCTGTCTTTTGATCCTGTCCCTCCCCCAGTGTTCACTTTAAATTGCTCCCTCCTCCCATTACCCTCCCTACCATCATTCCCCCCCTTGCTTATCTCCTTCTCCCCCACTTTCCTGTACTGTAAGATAGATTTTCATACCAAAATGAGTGTTCATTTTATTCCTTCCTTTAGTGGAATGTGATGAGGGTAAACTTCTTGTTTTTTTTCTCAGCTCTCCTCTTTTTCCCTCCATTAAAAAGTCTCCTGCTTTCCTCTTGAATGAGACATAATATACCCCATTCCATTTCACCCTCTTTCCTCCCACTACATTTCTCTCTTATCATTTATCTTAATTTCTTTTATGATATGGTCCCATCCTATTCGATTCACTCTGTGCTCTCTGTCTCTGTATGTGCGTGCATGTGTGTATGTGCATGTGCGTGCACGTGTATACATGTGTGTGTATGTGAGTGTGTATAATCCCACCAACTACCCAGATACTGAAAAATTTTAAGAGTTACAAATATTGTCTTTCCATGTAGGAATATAAACAGTTCGCTTTTGGTAAGTCCCTTATGACTTCTCCTTGCTGTTTACTTTTTTCATGCTTCTTCTCATTCTTGTGTTTGAAAGTCGAATTTTCCTTTCAGCTCTGGTCTTTTCATCAAGAATGATTGAAAATCCTCTGTTTCATTGAAAGACCATATTTTCCCCTGTAGTATTATACGTAGTTTTGCTGGGTAGGTGATTCTTGGTTTGAGTCCTAGTTCCTTTGACTTCTGGAATATCCTATTCCACGCCCTTAGATCCCTTAATGTAGAAGCTGCTAGATCTTGAGTTATCCTGGTTGCATTTCCATAATACTGGAATTGTTTTTTTCTAGCTGCTTGCAATATTTTCTCCTTGACCTGAGAATTCTGGAATTTGGCCACAATGTTCTTAGGAGTTTCTCTTTTTGGATCTCTTTCAGGCGGTGATTGATGGATTCTTTCAATACTTATTTTGTCCTCTGGTTCTACAATCTCAGGGCAGTTTTCCTTGATAGTTTCATGGAAGATGATGTCTAGGCTCTTTTTTTGATCATGACTTTCAGGTAGTCCCATAATTTTTAAATTATCTCTCCTGGATCTATTTTCCAGGTCAGTTGTTTTTCCAATGAGACATTTCATGTTCTCTTCCATTTTTTCATTCTTTTGGTTTTGTTTTGTGATTTCTTGGTTTCTCAGAAAGTCATTAGACTCCATCTGTTCCATTCTAATTTTGAGAGAACTTTATCTTCAGTGAGCCTTTGAACCTCTTTTTCCATTTGACTAATTCTGCTTTTGAAAGCATTCTCCTCCTCCTGGCTTTTTGAACCTCTTTTGCCAATTGAGTGAGCCTATTTTTCAAGGTGTTATTTTCTTCAGCATTTTTTTGGGTCTCCTTTAGCAAGGTATTGACCCGTTTTTCATGCTTTTCTTGCATCTCTCTCATTTCTCTTCCCAGTTTTTCCTCCACCTGTCTAACTTGCTTTTCAAAATCCTTTTTGAGCTCTTCCATGGGCTGAGTCTACCGGACATCCACCTGGGATGTCTGGGATACAGAGGCCCTGCCCTCCACATCTTTCCCTGATGGTAAGAATATTTCCTTGTCATCAGAATTGAAAGGCGGAACATCTGCTCCCCATCAAAATAGCTCTCTATTGTCTTATTTTGCTTCCTTTTTCTGGTCATTTTCCCAGCCAGTTACTTGACTTCTGAGATTCCTCTGCACCCTCGCCTAGATCCGCCCAGTTAGTGCTTGGGGTCTGAGATTCAAATGCTGCTTCCCAGTCTCAGGACTATCCGCGGTGGGAGCGGCTGCTATTCAATGTGAGCTTAAGTTCTGGTGCTGGGGTGGGGACAGGGCCGCCTCCCAGGCTCATTTCCCTCAGGGGCTTTATGCAGAGACCTTCAGTAATGGAGCAGGTGGGGGCAGGGCCACCTCCCAGTCTCAGCTCCTTCGGGTGGTTTATGCAGAGACCTTCAGTATTGAAGAACCTGCCTGCTCGGGGAGTCCCGGGGGCTGCTGCTGCTTCCTCTGCTGCTGCCCCTGCCTCCCCTGGGGCCACGAGCCATGGAGACACCCCGCTCCCCTCTCAGCCAGCCCAGAAGTCTCTCTCACTGACCTGGAGCGTCTGTGGGCGGAGGGACCTTCCCCGCTGCCGGAGGTTCCGTCCCTGAAGCCTGCTCGGATCTCCTCCTCTGGGGCTGCCCGGCCTGGGCAGAACAGGTGTGGGCTCTGCTGTCTGGGGCGCAACGGACCCTGGGCACAGCTCTCCAGGACTCTCTGGAACGGAAATCTTTTCCACTGTGTTTCTGCGTGCCTTGCAGTGATCCAGAACTTCTGGGGAGTTCTTCTTGTAGGAAATATATGGGCTTTGGTTTCGGAGCTAGCATACGTGAGTCTTTCTACTCCACCATCTTGGCTCCTAAACTTTTTATATCTATATTCCTTAGGGAAATTGAGCCATAATTTTCTTTCTGTTTTGGCTCTTGCTGGTTTAGGTATCAGCACCATATTTATGTCTCAATAATGTTGCTCATGTTACTCATTCTTCATCTTTTTTTCCAAAAAAAATATTGTATAGGAATGGATTTAATTGTTCTTTAAATGTTTGTTAGAATTCATTGTAATTCTACTTTGCTCTGGAGAGTTTTTCTCCAGTGAGTTCATTGATGACTTGCTCAATTTCTTTTCCTGAGATGCGGTTATTTCTCAGGATACTTTTAGGCAAATTTGCTCCTAGTTATTTCTTTGATTTCCTCTTCATTGGTCATAAATTCATTCATTTAATTTTTGATACTAGCAATTTGTTTTTCTTATTCCTTTTTTAAAAATCCAATTAACCAAAGATTTGTTCATTTTGTTGTTTTATTTTTTATAAAACCATCTCTTAGTTTTATAAAACCATTCCTGCTGGATACACTACAAATTTATGTTACAACATTTCAACTGTACCCTCATTGCTGCTTGGAAATTCTGCTGCACCTGTCTTATCAACTCACTGTCCCTACTCTCCATAGCAGCTCTCCCAAACCTTTTAATCCCTCCTCAAACCCCTCATGTCCTACAAGCTCTAAGATGAGAATCTTCCCTCATCTTTTACAGAAAACAATTCAGACCATTCACCCTTAGCTCTTTTTTCTCCTATTTCCCTCATCTTAAATGAAGAACATGCCTTCGTTCAAGGTCTCATCTTTCACCACGATTTCACTTGATGAAGTGTCTTTAGACATTAAGTATGCCAAGTCCTGTACCTGGTCAGCCAAATCTATTCCACCCTGTCTCCTCCAGTGTATTGCTTCCTCTATCATCCTCATTCTATCACTTATTTTGAACCTCTCCCTATCTGCTGGCTCATTTTCTACAGCCTACAAGTATACTCTTGTCTTCCTTGCCCTCAAACAACCACCACTCATTTCTTCCATCTCCTCCATCAACTTGTATCTCTTCTCCTTTTTTGTAAACTCTTTGAACCGTCTTCCTGCAATAGCTGCTTCACTTATTTGTCACTCTCTTCAAGCCCTTTATTATTTGCCTTCCAAACTTATTATTGCACCAATACTACTGTCTTCAAAGTTATCAATGATCTCTTAGTTGCCAGATCCGATGTTATGTTCTCAGCCGTCATTCTCCCCAACCTCTCTGCAGCTTTTGAGACTGCTGATCACCCTTTCCTCCTTCATATTCCTTTCTTCCTAAGTTTTTTGTCCTTTCCTAGAGGCACCACTCTCCTCTGGTTCTCCTCCTATTAACGTGACTGCTCCTCTCATTGTCATTTACTAGGTCTTTATCCAGATCATGCCCTCTAATTGTAGGTGACACACACAGTCCCATCTTTGGCCCTCTTCTCTTGTCTCTTTATATTGTTTTCCTTGTTGATCTCATCAACTTACCTAGATTTAATAACCACCTGTTTCTTAATGATTTTTAATTCTATCCTACCCCAACCTGTCTACTGAGCTTCATTTCTTACATTTACCTTGCACCTTCACTTTCCCTTCCGGAATTTAAAACAAGATGTTCAATAGCTCTTGAACTCACTGTGTCTAAAACAACTCATCCATCCTCCTAAAACCCCTCCTGTCATCTGTGTTACTATAGACTCCACCATCACTTCTCAGTCCCTCAGGTTAACAATCCTTGACTATTTATAGTCTCTCACTGCACATGTCAAAACTATTTGCAAACCCTTTTGTTGCCACTTTTGTAAAGTGTCTACACTGGTCCCCCTTCTCTCCTCTAACAGTGTCACCAGTCTAATGAAAGCTTTCATCACCTCATACATTCACTTCTCTAGCATTGCAAGAGCTTGTTTCTCTCTCTGCCTTTCCCCAAGTCTCTCCTCACTCCAATCAACCCTGCAGTCAGACGCCAAAGTTATTTCCCTTAAACACAAATCAGACTACGTCATCCTCCTTTATGTTCCCTCATCAAGATACTCCATTACTTGGCTCCAGTCATTTTCTCTGCAAATCCAACACACCTGGAATGATTGTCCTTCTTGTTTCTCACTATGAGCTCCCATGGTTTTTTAAAGTTGCAGTCAAGAACTCATCTCTGAATTGAAGCCTATCCCAAACCCTCTCAATTTTAGGGCTCTCCCTATCTTAATTAATTCCTATTTATCTTTATTATAGCTTTATTTTATTTTCCTTTTGATTCTTCAGTTATATTGTAAGTTAGTTGAGGAATGGAACTCTTTTGTAGCTTTTTTCTCCATCCACAGTACTGAGCATAGCGTCTGACACGTAGTGGACACTTAATAAATGCCTAATTTAGTATAATATGATCCCCTCTAATTATGAAATCTCCGCCTCATTACCCTGACTTTTGTTGGTGTTTTGTGTAGACATACATATGCATATGTTTTCCTTGTACGGAGTGCCTCATTTTTATCTTTGTACTCTCAGCACATAGAGCAGCCCCTAGAATATACTGGGTGCTTTAGTAAGTTTTGTAAACAATTAATCAACTTAGAGTTAGATAAAATGGTCTTTTGTTGCCATCTGGTGTCCAAAGAAGGTTGCAGTTTATTGAGGCAGTCTTTTGGGGCACAGTTGCTACCTTGTGGCCAGTTCAGATATTACAGTTGCAGTCTGCCATCGCGTGTCCAAACCCAAGTATTATATTCTCTCCCTTTTTAAATCCCATTTCTTCTGTATTTTTGCACTTTGAAAACTCACTTGCTGTTTAGAAAGGTAGAAAGGAGACAAATGAAACCCTGGATTTATGAACTGATGTGTTTAATGAATTTTTTCAGTTAAAATAGTACTTCAGACTAAGTCATCACCAGTTAAATTAATGCTTACAGTTCTAACCTTGTCAGTAGTAATATGGTAAAGGTTAAGATATGATAGCAGTGGAGAAAACATGGAGCAGGCTTCACTCTAAAGGACCTGGCCCTGGGTAGTATTAATGTTACACTTTCACAAGAGCAAAACCTGGGAGTAATCCTTGGAAGTTAGTAGTGGCTTAAGAAACTTTTACTGGATAATTAAGCAATATTTTGTTACATAATCCAGTCTTTGTTGATACTGCACCTCACTGAAAACTTTGTGTAGCATCCATTCTCCTAGGATCCTTTCAGATAATAGATCTAGTTTTACATTTTAACCCTTTCCAAACACTGTTCCTACTGGACTTTTTGTACATTTGACTACACACTCACTCTTCAGATAACCAGAAGGGAATCAAATGAAATTGATGATTTGTGAAGTAAAGGAAGTAATGAATTCCCTCAATGTAAATAGGAATTCAGAGTCTTATCAGAGGAGATATGATGTAGGCTAAGACTTAATAGCAGTGGAGACAGCACTGAGCAGGCATCACACTGCAGTGTAACTGGTCCATCATTTAAATATTAATGTTACTCATTAATACAATTTCATTCACAAGAACAAAATTTGGAAGAGATACTTTACAGAAAATTACAGAGCTCCACTGAGAAGGAAATTTATGAAATAAAATATTAAAGTTTGATGTTTGACCATAGTGTGCCAAATCCCATATAGGGCTACTACAGTGGCCCCTATAAGCTTCCAAGATCCGATTGTTAGATTTCAGGAATTTTCCATTCTGGATGTAATGTGAATCAGTCAGATAGGAAGCATTTGTTTTTACTATGGACTAGGGACAGTTAGTTGGTCCAGTATCCATGGCAATCAAGAAGATTTGATTTCATGATTTCAAATCTGGCCTCAAACACTTGCTAGCTATGTAACCCTGGGTGAGTCACTTAATTTTTCTTGCCTCGGTTTCCTCATCTGTAAGATGAACCAGAGAAGTCAACGGTAAACCCTTTCAATATCTTTGCCAAGAGAACCCGAAATAGGGTCAAGAAAAATCAAACATGACATATGATTGAACAAGAACACTATTAGAAGTTGAACTTTCTGCATCTTGTACTTATTCTGCAGGTTCCCAATGCTTGGAAGAATGTCTGGCACAGCTAGAAACGTTGTAGAAGATATTCCTAAACTCATTATTTATCTCTATTCAATTGCATTTATTGTAATTATCATTTAGCAACTTCCTAAATAAGACAAAAATAATCATTTTAAAATATTTCTGAATAAAATCCATTTTACTCATTACTAATCAAATTTTTAAAAAATCAAACTAATCTAGAAGTTGTAGGTAAAGAACTTGACAGTAAAATAATTAAAATAATTTTAGTTCATGAACAGAAATGAGTGGTTTATTCTTTAGAAGGTGCTACTACTATATGGTATGCTTATCCAGTATTAATATATTAATTTTTTAACACTTGTTTTCCAATTATGTTTCATAAAGAGATTCTTGTTACGGTTGTTGTTTAAGTCATTTTTGATTCGTCGTGAACCTCTTTGAGGTTTTCTTGGCAAAAATATTGAAGTGGTTAGCTATTTTATTCTCCAACTCATTTTACAAATGAAGAAAATGAGGCAAGCAGGGTTAAGTGACTTACCCATGGTCACAAGCTTGTAAGTATCTGAGGTCAAATTTTAACTCAGATTGTCCTGATTCTAGGCCTGGGATTAATGAACAGTAATTTTTGGAAGGTTTCAATTGAATTATTGCCATTCTTGAAGAGCTTTCATTACATTTAATTGCATTGTAGTCAACATCAACTAACATTCAGAGCAAAAATTAATTGGTATGCTATACACACTTTGGAAAGTTTAAGGGTTGTGACTGGAAAGTATGAATCTCAAGGAGCTTTAAGTTGGGCAAATATAAATATATTTCATTTAATTAAACAATACATTCAATGCTCTTACTAGGAATATCTTACTAGAAAATATAATTTAATACTTACTAGAAAATATAATTCAGTAATTCAGCTTGCGTCTTTCCTTAGGCAAAAGGAATGAATGGTGAAAGTAATTTAACTATTTTGGGTTATTAAAATCCTCTAATTGACCTTATGAAGAACTTTTGTAATTATGGATAGACGGTGCAAAATGGAATAATTTAAACGAATTATAAAGTATAAAACTAATTTAAATGATTTTCTAGATTCTTATAGATAAATAATGTAGAATTAAACAATATTCCCCTCCCTCCAACTATGCAATAGGCTAAAGAAATTGTGACCACTATGGCACTCTGTTTAACCAAAGCTGAACAAGCTTTCAATTCAATGAATAACTTTTGAACTGGGGAGAAATAGTTTAGCAATAGATCACATATATGATATAATGACACTAAATTTGTTGGAGAGTCAGCCAATTGAGATGCAACATTATTTTTAAAATCATGATTGAATTTCAACCATAGGTCAGCTATGGACACAAGAGTTAAGCAAATATTAAGAAAAGGAATCTGTGAGAATCAATTGGCTATTTGGAACTTTTAATAAAAATTAGTGTTTATATTAATATTTTGATTATTTCCAGATTGTGAGCTAGGATCTTTTATTTCAATAAAAGTTTTAATCAAGTTATATGTTTCTACATATGTATGGGTATCATATTTTTAAAAAAGGCTACTATCAAATATTTTTTATGAGAATACCATTGGACTGAGAATTTATCTGTGTTAAATTAGGCTATTAAAAATACATCCTTATAGTATGCAAGTCTGAAATGTAATTGAAGCTTCTGCTATTATCATTATATTAAGTAATGGAGCTGGAATTCAAAAATGACTCCTCTGCCACCAGTCAATCAGTATGCAATTATCAATCACTTACTATGTGTGAAAGAAAGGGAAAAGATTGTCCTTGCCTCCCCAAAAGTTATAATGTAAGGGAGGTTGTGTAAAAACAAAACAAAACAAAACTCAGTACCCACAAGATACATAAAGAATGAAGCAGACATAATCGTCTTTGGGAAGGCACTAAACTTAAGGGGGAATGGGAAGTGCTTCCTGTGTAAGGGAGTATTTTAGGTGCTACCTGATGGGATCCAGGCAAGCCTGAAAGCAGAGATGAGGAGTCTGAGGATCCCAAGCATGGAGGACAATCAGAGAAAATGGGCAGAGGTGAGAGATGTAGTTTCATATTCATGAAATAGCAAGGTGGTTAATGTTTTTCAATCAAGTAGTGCTGGAAGGGGGAGAAGGTGACAAGGACTTTAAGGTTTAAGAAGACTGGAAAGGGGAGGAAGATTATTGAGATCTTTGAACATCAAAGGCTATTATACCTGGTCCTGGAGATGATAGGGAGCCATTGGAGTTTATTAAAAGTGAGTAGTGAGAAAGGGTGAAGGAAGGTGAGCCCTGTACTAGCAGTACTGTACTTTGGTCAGCTCTGCATTTTAGGAAAATGACATTGTGGGCTGAGTGAAGAATGCACTGCCATACTCAGAGGCTACTTTTTTATATATTTTAACGTCTTCAACTTTTATATCTTGTTTTTTGTTTTAATTTTTATTCATTTTACAGTAAACAAAAAATGAAAAAAGAAAAGCATTTCCATGTACATAACAGAACATACGATTGGATTGAATATATAACCATGAATCTGTGTTTCCCAAAAACCTATGTAATAAAATCTACACATAGATTTCAAAGCCACCCAGCTTTTGTTTCCTTCTATGTTTTCTTCTGTTCTCCTGTGCATTTTCTATTCTATTTTTCTCCCTCCCATCTTTCATCCTGCCTTAGAAAAGGCTACCATTAAATACAAATATATGGGAACATATCTACAAACATGGTGCCCTAGAAAAGGCTGTAATTAAATGCAAATATATACATACATGTCCATAAGCATACACACACATTAAAATAAATAGGGCCATATTATGCATATTTCTTTTTGTCAGGTCTTCTCTGGAGGTAGGTGCATCTTTCTTCATATGTCCAAGTCTTTGTTTTTCTAAAGCAACCAGCTCTTCATTTGTTGTATTGCAACAGTTTTCCATCACAATCATGCACCGCAAATTATTTAGCCATTACCCAACTGAAGAGAATCTGTCCTTTTAGTCAGTCTGATAGGTGTAAGATGATATCTGAAAGCTATTTTATTGGCATTTCTCTAATGAGAAATGATTTACAGCATTTTCTCATATAATTATATATAGTTTTGATTTCTTCATAAAAAAACCGCCTACTCATATAATTTGATAATTGATCAATTGCGTTATGACTCACTCATATTCTTATAAATTTGGCAAATTTCTCTATATATTTGAAAAATGAGACCCCTATCTGAGAAACTGTCTATGAAAATTTTCCTCCAAATTTCTGCTTTCCTTCTAGTCTTGACTATATTGGTTTTATTTATACAAGAACTTTTAAATTTAAAATAATTGAAACTATTTACTTTAAACCTCAACAATGCTGCCTGTCTCTTGTGTCTTCATACATTATTCTCTGATTCATGACTCTGATAGATAATGTCTGGTATATTTTTTCCATTTTCTTGTGATATCTCCCTTTATATCTAGGTCGTGTATCCATTTTGACCTTATCTTGGTTTAATGGTTTAATATCTTGGTCTATGCCAAATTTGTGCCAGACTGCTTCCCAGCTTTCCCAGTTATTTTTATGAAATGATGAATTCTTTTCCCCAAGACTTAAATCTTTTCATTTGTCAAACACCAAGTTTCTATAGTCCTTTACTACTGTGTATTGTATATTAACTCTGATCCAGTATTCCACCTCTCCATTTCTTAACTAGTAGCAGATAGTTCTGTTGTCTGTTTCTATTTTATGGATTAATTCATCCTATCTACATTCTAAGTTATAATTATTTGTTGTGTATTTCCCTGCATCTTATTTTCCCTCACTATCCTTCTTGCCCTGTTTACTCAATCTGTCCCCACTGTAATTTACGCCTACCCTCTACCTTGTCCTCATGTTCCTTAATCTACTCACTGCTCTGAGTCCCTCTCCCCCCCCGACCTTAATCTGTCTTTCTAAGACTTTTCCCCAGTTTTCCCTAATTCTTCATCTACACAACTTTCCAAAAGTCCCTCCCTTATTCTATCCCTTCGCCCTCTCATTTCTCCCAACATTTAGATGACTTTTATATTCTTCTAGATGTAAATGTGGTTCCCTCTTTAACCCATTTCTGAGGAGAGTTGTATTGCAGTACTACCATCCCCTTCCCCACACTTGCTTCTTCTGGATCAATTTTTCCTTTACCTCCTTGTTTGTATGAGATAATTATTCGTCTTTATCTCTCCACATTAAAATTGCTTCACCATGCACAGTTCAGCCCAAGCCTTTCTTTCAAACTATCCAAATAATGATGTCAGTCATAAGGACATTGATAACACTTTTACATATAAGAAATAGACAGCTTGACCTTATTGAGACTTTTATAATTGGTCTTTATCATGTACATTATATTTCTCCTGGATCTTGTAAGTTTTTCTTTTGTTGTTGCTGCTGAATTTTCTTTATGTCAACAGTTCTCTTTATGTTATAAACATCAAAAAGTCTTTCAATTTCTTAAGTATCCTTTTTTTTTTCATTAAGGATCATACTAAACTTCACTTGATGAGGTACCCTTGTTTGTAATATCAGCTGTTTGCTCAACAAAATAAAATGTTCCAAGACTTTTGGTTTTTCAACTTAGAAGATGCTAGGGTTTGTGTAATCCTTATAGTAGCTCTGTGATAGTTAGATTTTTTACTTGATGTTTGTAATATTGTTTACTTAATCTAGGAACTTGGAACCTTGCCTATGATGTTCCTGTAACTTTTTCTCCTGGAATATCTTCCAGGTGATGATTGATGGATTCTTTTTCTTGTTTTGCTTTACCTTCCTATCCTCTAACTTCAGGGCAATTTTCCTTAATAATGTCTTGTAATATTGTATGTAGATTCTTTTTTTGGTCATAAACTGCAGGTGGTCCTACAATTCTTGCATTGTTACTCCTCACTCTGTCCTCTAAATCAATTTTTTTCTTCTGATGAGATGTTTCATATTAATTTCCATTTGCTTCATTCTTTTGGTTATTTTTTAATTATTTCTTGATGTCTCATTATAACATTAGTTTCCCATTGGCCAATTCTACTTTTCACAGAATTATTTTTTTCCTTAATTATTCATTTTTCTTTTTCCACTTCTTTACTTTCTTTTCATAATTTCCTTGATTTTCTTAGATTGCTCTTATTTTTTCCTACTTTTTCCTTGATCCCTCTTATTTCATTTTGAAATACTTTTACATTTCTTCCAAGACCTATTTTTGGATTTGTTGCCATTTATTTTTTCTCATTGAAAAGGAAACATCTTTTTATTTACTTCCCCTATCTTCCTCTTAATATGAATCCTAATCTTCTTTATCATCATATTAATTATCTATGGTTACGATCCTTCTCCTTTTGTGTACTCACTTTTATTTTAGTTTCATGTTATTTTATTTTTACCAGCTTATTATTAAAATCAAGTTCTGGTCTGGAAGTGCAAGAAGTGATGCTCCCAGTCCCAGATCCTTTTTACTGTTATTTTCTGAACTCTGCCCCAGTGCCCAACCTTGAGCCTCTTTAATGGCTAGGGCCTCAAGCTATGCTACACCATAGACACTCTTAATATCTGTGGTCCCTCTGGTGGCTGCTAGCTTCAACTTACCTCTTTGCTTTGGAACTGAAACGAGGGACTCTTTCTTCTTGTGAGTGCCAACAGCCAGTATGGTCTGGCCCCTCTGCTACCACACTCATCAGATATGTGCCAGCTCTTTCCCCCACAGCCACAACCTAGAACCTCATCTGGTCAGCACAGGTCTGCATGGTTTCCCTCAACAGTGTTAGGTCTTTCAATTTTCTGCTATTCAGCCTTTCCAGCCCCACACCATCCATGAGGAGAAAGTACCTGAGGCTGAGGCCTCCTCCCAACCCAACTGCCTCCAGGGCTTGCTGTTTCATAATTCCTCAGAGTCTTCCTGGAGATGTTCACACTTCACTCCTACCAACCCTCCACCCTTGCAGGTTCCATGTTTCCTGGGGTCTTCTCATACTGTCTTAGGAGGACTATTAGCTTTACCCCAACATTTCTTTATTTTTGCTGCTCTATGTTCAATCTGAGGGTATGGTCTCCTTTTTGTGTGGAGAAGATTTGTAGAGCTTTAAGTTTTGGTTTTTTTACCTACTCTTCCACCTTTCCAGAATCCTCCTTTGAGTGTACAGACTTGAGGTGGAAGCCAACTGGCAGGTGATTACAATAGTTCAGGCTACAAGTGATGAAAACCTATGGTAGATTTGTGGGACTATGGGAGGAGAAAAAAGAACATGTGAGAGATGGTTTGAAAGTATAACCAACAGGCTTTGGGGATAGCAAAGATCTGGGCGTGTTTGAGAAAAAGTGAGGAGTCAAGGATGACACCTCGGTTTCGACCTCGGTGGATCTTGGTAGCCTATATTTTAATGGGGAAGATAGGAAGAGGGCAGGGTTTAGGACACATGAGTTCAAGTTGGGGCATGTTGAGTTTCATATAAGAGAATAAGTATTTGGTAAGTGCCTACAATGTGGCAAGCATTATTCTAAGTACTTTACAAGCATTCCTTCAATTGATCCTCATAAAAACACTATGAAATAGATGTTGCTATTATCTTTATTGTACATTTCACTAAACTGATGTAGACAGAATGTAGGTGACTTTGCTAGTCTTATGCAGCAAGTTTCCAAAGCCAGATTTGAACTCAAGTCTAGCTTCACTCTAAGGTGACATAGCTGTCTACAGGATATACATTTTGAGATGGGAATAGGCACTTGCAGTTTGACCCTAGATTTCAATGAAGAGGTTAGGTCAGGATTAGTAAATCTGAAAGTCATCAGCAAAGAGATGATAATTGAATCAATATGAGTAGGTGAGATCACAAAATGAAATATTAAAGAGGGAAAAGAGTAGAATACTCAGGACAATCTCTGTGGGACACCCATGTTGAGTGAGCCTGGATGAAAAGCTTGCAAAGGATTGTGAGAAGGTGTAAATAGACAAGTAGAAAAAGAAACAAGAGAGAAGGAGGAAATTTGAGATAGAAAAGAATATAAAACAGCAGTGTGGACAGAGAGGTCAAAAAGGATGAGAACTGAGAAAAAGTCACTAGATTTCACAATTAACGTAGATTTAGTACCTCTGGGAAAAGCATTTTCTATTGAATGATATGGTCAAAACCATACTATAAAGAATTAACATGAGAGTAAGAGCAAAACAAGTGAGGACATCTCTTACAGATAAGCCTTCTCAAGGAGTTTAGTCACCAAAATAAGGAGAGAAATGGAAAGATGGAGGAGGGAGATTAATGAACCAAATGAAGGTTTTCTGAGGACTGGTGGGGAAATACAGGCATCTATTCCAGTGTTCCTGCTACTGAACCATGTTTTACGTTTCCCCCAGCTACCCCCTACCCTGTGGCACTGCAAAAGCTAAGCTCTTGCTTTCTATTTTTAACTATCAATATTTTCAAATATATGATCTAATGTTCTCTTTCAATCTCCTCTACACCCAGTGGTTACTTTCAGCCCTAATACAGGTCAGTCTTAGAAAGGACCTTAGAGACCATCTCTTCCCCTCTCTTCCCAATTATTCAGATGAAAAACCACTCAAAATGAAATAGAACAACTTGTCCAGTTACATGTTAAACAACCTACAGCTGGTAGGAACATCCCAGCCCATCATGTCCAAGGCTTTAGATATAAAGCGGAAGAGAATGAAACCATAAGCAGTGTCTGAGGAAGGATTTGGTCCCAGATATTTGTGTCTCTGGTGTTCTTCTCTTCTGAACTTTGAATTCTAAAACTAAGGGATTGGTATATTTGATTTTTCTTCTCTGATTTTCATATGCATTCCTCACCACATCATTATGTGGCATTTAAAAAATTTGAGAGATGTAATTTCTAGGTAATTTAATCATTTTGATGACTCTGGTTTTATACTCTATATTTTATTCTTTTATCATGCTAGTTGGCACACTGATGGGTATGCCTATTGTCAGATGTGTTGAGGTAGGTCAGCAGAAGATATTAAATTCTTACCAGACACTGGCTGAAAGAAATATTCTGAGAATAGCAGAGAAATAGCACAATCATTTTACCCTAGGCCCCCTCTGATACATATGTGAGGATGAGAGTCGTTTCAATGATAAGAAAACTGCAGAGCCTTTCCACCATGTGTGGGGCAGAACTGGTGATTTTTAGAGAAATTGATGTGTCATAATTGAAGCTTTTGTGCAAATCCTTTCAAACATCTCATTTCCTCAAAAGGAAAAGCTGGGCTCAAGGAATTCATTTATCCTGCATAGATTTTGTGTAGCATGGAAGCCAGAAAATCCCTTCCAGGCTAACAAGTATCTCTTGAATGTTTACCAGATGAAACTTGTCATTTTGGGAAAATTGTGTTTCATTTCAAATTAGGAGACCCCCTGATCCCTTCCACTTTAGTATTAGGACATCTAGAGTATAGGAGTATAGGAGGCAGTAGGAAGGAATGGCTATATTGATGACCTTCAGAGGTACAAATCCAGTGTGATCTCAGGCAAGTCTCATCAACTATCCTGGCTTCAGTCTTTTCCTCTGGAAAGTGAGTAGGTTTGACTCGAGTACCTGGGACTTCCCTTCCATTTAGGGTCTGTAGAATGAAATTGGAAAGTTAGTTCCACACCCTGGGCCTCTGTTTCCTCCTCTGTAAACTGAGGGCCTTAAAAGAAGATGACTTTGAGGCCCATGCCAGATATAGACCAAGTATCTTTAAAATAAATAAGTAGAAGTCACTTCTCCTCCCTGGACCTCAGTTTCCTTCTATAGGTAACTGAGAGTAGTGGTTATTAATAACCAATGATTTGGAGACATCCATAGGTCCCCCTTTTTTCTAATGTCCTGATTTCAAACTTGCATTATCTTGAAGGACATTGCCGATTATGACATTGGACTAACCTTGCTAGCAATCTTGTTTAGACACCACTCAGGTATGGAAGCCATTGAGCTCTACCCAAGTTTGGGTGGAGATAAGTCTTTGAATAGATTGCCCAAGGCTGGGGATAACTTAGAAGTAAATGACGTAAACAGAGTTCATTTAAATAGGTTCAGTCCCTCATTGTAATATTCATTCTCTCATTGATAAGAAATCAGAGATGACTGCCATAATTGTCTTTGGTCAAAAAGAAAGACAGTTAAATAAGCATCATTTTATAAAAACGCTGACATTATTAATAAAATGATTAAATTACTTAGAAATTTTGTTTCTCAAACTTTTTAAAAGTCCTTACATACTTTGGCACTTTATATCTAGGATTTTCATCCAATGTAGCCTATTTAGGGGCTTAAAGCAATAGCTGAGTAGGGAATGAATTGAGGCAGCAGGTAGAGAGCACACATTTGAGAAGATTGGCAGAGACTGAAAGCAGAGAGGGACAGCTTTGCTGTGAATGGAGGATCGCAGCAGGAGGTAGATGGAAAACATGGTCTAAAGGTAGGAAGCCTGGAACTGGAGGCAGAGAAGCCAGACTCAATCCCAGCTCTACTACTTTCTACAATGCCTACAGCAGTCATTTCATTTACCAGGGAATGTTGCATATTCCAAGGTTAGCAATGTTGCTAGTATCCCCAGGCACTTCCAAGAGCATTCACTTGCTGTTGACTTTAGCCCTGATAACATTTCAATCTAGCCTTTGATGTTTATTTCAAAAACTTCCTCCAAAACAAAGATCAACCACTTCCTTGTATTACTTTCTCCAGCGTTTTACTCTTGTGAATGAGCATCATTAATTTTTCTCCCTGGAACCAAGTGCATTGTAGCTAAATCCTGTACAACTCTCTGCCCACTTCTATTTCATCTTAATCTGCATCATTTCTCCTGAGACAGGATTAAAAGGGAAACAGCTCATTGGAATGTTGATGATTTCTTCTGAATTCCTATTTACCCTTTAGGATTTCATCTGGCTCCTTTCTGCCTGGCTTCACAGGGACTGAGTTGTCACCTCACAAAATCGAATAAGAATATGGGTTGGAATGGGTCAGAATTTAATACTATAATTTGGATAGGAGATGGACATAAAATTCGAGTCTACAGATAATTTTGGCCTAAAATTTTGCTTATGTTGCAGTTTTCCGTCTGGCAAGAAGGTGGCTGTGAAAGCCTGTCCTATTTTCCTAAATGACAATGGAATGGTGAACCAGGACTGAATTTCTTAAGCACCTAGTTTATGCCGGACCAAGCACTGGGTTCTGGGGGTAGAAAGACAATAATTCAATAGCCTCTGCCTCCCAAAAGTTTAAATCCTATCTGTAGAAACAACTCATACATATATAATTGTGTATTAATTATAAAGAAACTGCAAGTTTTTTTAGTGGGAATGGGGTGATAGGGAAGTCCTTAAGTAAGATGAGGTGGCACATTTGCTGAGTTTCAAAGGAAACTGTGAGATTGGAAGAGTCAGAGAGGAGGAGAGATTGAATTATAGACAATGGAACCAGCCTTTCTAAAGGCTTAAAGAAGGGAAATGAAAAGTCAAATATGTCTAGATTTTAGACTACACAAAGTGGAATAATATATGATTACATTAAATACTTAGGTTTCAGGGGTTTACAAAAGATAATAAAAGACAGAGCTGTTTGGATCTGATATTAGTTGTACCAATGATACTAGCTGAACCAATGTAATTTTTTGAGTGTGGGACTGACATAATCAGAACCGCACAGGAAGACTATCTTTCCACAACTGAGTAAAGGATTTCTGTTTAATATTTTATAATTATCTCAATTTCTTGTTTAGTTAAAATTCATCTTTTACCAAGAGCTGTGATACGTATATGACCTGTTTCTCTTCTAACATCATTTACAGTATGAGCATTAATATAAAAATCATGTTTCCACTTTGAATGTATTGATTTTCTCAATAGTTTGTTCCTAGGTAATATGTGTTTTCCATTTTATCAAACACTTGTTCATAAACTCCACTATTTGTACTTTCTCTAGTAACTTTTTCACTTTTACATGTTTTCTTTTGTGTATCTTTCTGCTAGACTTACACAAAGTTAAGAGAGGGATATTGCAGTCTCGTGTCACCCTTATGTTACGCTTTATGTCTTCTTATAGACAAATTAATATTTCCTTATGAATTTGGATGCAAAGATATTTAGAACTTACAAATTTATTCCAGGCATTGGTATTTTGTCTATGATTCCTTCCAACAAAATTCAGTTTTATTGTTTATCTCTCTTATTTTTTGAACGCTTATTTTTGCTTTGTCAGGGAGATTATAACACCTGGTGTTTTTTTTTAATTCACTTGTTGCATAGAATTTTTTTCTGTCTTCTGTTTTGAATATATATTTTTTTCTAAGACTTTTTATATGAAGCAGATTTTTGGGTTTTTTTTCTTGTTTTTTTCTGTTGCCCTTTTTTATTTTGCTGGATTGTTTAATTCATCTAGATTTTAAGGTATGGTTTTTAGATTTACATTCTCCTCTGATTGTCTATAATATTGTGTTGGAGTTTTTTTCTCATTTTTTGTTTTTATTTAACAGTATTTTATTTTCTATTACATGTAAAGATGATTTTCAACATTCATTTTTCGAAAGACTTTAAGTTTCAAATTTTTATCTCTCTGTCCTCCCCAAGACAACAAACGATCTAGTATAGATTATACATGTGCATTCATGTAAAATATATATCTACTCTTATCATATTGTAAAAGAAAAAACAGAACCAATAGAAAAAATACACAAAAAACCTTCAAAAAGTGAAAATAGTATGATTTCATCTGTATTCAGGCTCAATCAGTTCTTTCTCTGGATCTGGATAGCATTCTCCATCATGAGTATATTTGGAATTGTCTTGGATTTTTGTGTTGCTGAATAGAGCTAAGTCAATCACAGCTGACCATCTCACAATACTGTTGTTACAGTGCACAGCATTCTCCCGGTTCTACCCACTTTATTAGGCATCAGTTCATATAAGTCTTTCCAGATAATTCTGAAATCTGCCTCCTCATTATTTCTCAGAGAAAAATAGTATTCCATTACATTCATGTACCTCAACTTGTTCAGTCATTCCCCAGTTGATGGGCATCCCCTCAGTTCACAATTCTTTGCCACCACAAAAAGAGCTGCTATAAATATTTTTGTATATAAAGGTCTTTTCCTTTTTTGTGATCTCTTTGGGATACAGACCTAGTACTGGTATGGCTGGATCAAAGGGTATGCACAGTTTTATTGGCATTTGAGCATAGGTCCAAATTACTCTACAGAATAGTTGCATTAGTTCACAATTCCACCAACAGTGCTTTGGTGTTCCAATTTTCCCATATCTTCTCCAACCTTTATCATTTTCCTTTTCTGTCATAATAGCTAACCTGATATGTATAAGGTGATATTTCAGAGTTGTTTTCATTTATATTTATCTAATAAATAATGTTTTAGAATATTTTTGTCACATGACTATAAATAGCTTTGATTTCTTCATCTGAAAACTGCCTATTTGTATCGTTTGACCACTTACACTTGGGGAATGACATGTATTCTTACACATTTTTCTCAATTCTCTTAAGAAATGAGACTTGATCAGACATTTGCAGTAAAACATTTTGCCCACTTTCTGCTTTCCTTCTAATTTTGGTTGTGTAGGTTTTCTTTGTGCAAAACTTTATTAGCTTAATATAATAAAAAAAAATCTATTTTGCATTTTATAGTGCTATCTTTTTCTGGTTTGGTCATAAATGTTTTCCCTTCTCCATTGATCTGACAGGCAAACTATTCCCTGGTCTCCTCATTTGCTTATGGTATCACCATTTATGTCCTAATCAGGTACCTATGTTGGCCTTATCTTGATATGTTGTGTGAGCTGTTGGTCTATACCTAGTTTCTGCTATGCTATTTTCCAATTTTCCCAGCAGTTTTTGTCAAATAGTGAGTTCTTATCCAAAAAATGTAAAGTCTTTGGGTTTATCAAACAGTATTACCAGTCATTTACGACTGTGTCTTATGTATCCACCACTCTGTTTCTTAGCCGGTACCACATAGTTTTGATGATTGCTGTTTTATAATAGTTTTAGATCTATTATGACTAGGTCATCTTCCTTTGCATTTTGTTCTCATTAATTCCTTTGATATTATGGACCTTCTGTTCTTCCCGTTAAATTTGGTTATTTTTTCTAGTTCTATGAAATAAGTTTTTTGGTAGTTATATTGATATGGCTCTGCACTAGTAACTGAATTTAGGTAGAATAGTCATTTTTATTATATTACCTCACCCTATAAATGAGAAATTGGTATTTTACCAGTTGTTAAAATCTCACGTTATTTGTAAAAAAATATTTGTAAAGATTTTGTAATTGTGTTTATATAGTTCCTGGGTTTATCTTGGCAGGTAGACTCCCAAGTTTTTATTTTATCCAGAGTTATTTTAAATGGAATTTCCCTTTCTATCTCTTATTTTGGGGTTTTGTTGATAATACCTAGAAATGTTGATGATTTATATGTGTGTATTTCGTATTCTGTCACTACTAAAACAGTTAATTATTTCAAGTAGTTTAGTTAATTCTCTAGGATTCTCTAAGTGTACCATCATATCATCTGCAAAGAGTGATAGTTTGGTTGCTTTCTTGTCTCTTATCAATCCTTCCATTTCCTTTTCTTCTCTTATTGCTAAAGCTCTGATTTCCAGTAAAATATTGAATAACAGTGGTAGTAAGTGATGTCCTTGTTTCACTCCTGATATAATTCGAAAAGTTTCTGGTTTATCTCTACTACAGGTAGTGCTTGCTGATGAATTTTGATAGACACCTCTTATCATTTTAAGGAAAACTCCATTTATTCCTATGCCTTCTAGTGTTCTTAATGAGAAGGGATGATATATTTACCCAAATATTTTTCTCCATCTATTAAGATAATCATATGACTTCTCTTGGATTTGTTAAGGAGATGGTCAATTATGCCGATAATTTTCTTAATATTGTACCAGCACTGCATTCCTGCTATAAATCCCATTTGGTCATAGTGTATGGTGCTGCTGATAAATTGCTATAATGCCTTACTAACAATTTTATTTAAATTCATTAAAACTTTTGCATCAGTATTCAATGAGGAAATTTGTCTATCATTCTTTTTCTTTGTTCTGGCTCTTCGTGGGTTGGGTATCACCACTCTACCTGTGTCATAAAGGGAATTTAGTAGAACTCCTCTTTATTTTCTTAAATGACTTATGTAGTATTGTAGTTAATTGTTCTTTAAAGGGTAAATTCACTTTTATATCAATCTGGCCCTAAGAAGTTTTTTTCTTAAGAAGTTCATTGATTATTTGTTCAATATTTTTTCTCCAATACAGGGTTATTTAAGTGTATTGTGTCCTCTTCTGGGCAATTTATACTTTTGTAAATATCCATGCATTTCACTTCCATTTTTAGATTGATTGTCATACAATTAGACATAATAGTTCCAAATTATTGCTTTAATTTCCTCTTCTTTAGTGGTGAATTTGCTCTTTCCATTTTTGATACTGACACTTTGGTTTTCTTCTTTCTTTTTAAAATCAATTAAATAGAGTTTTATCTGTTTTACTAGTCTTTTCATTAAACCAGATCCTTGTTTTATTAATTCATAATTTTTATTACTTTCAATTTTATTAGTCTTTTCTTTAATTTTCAGGATTTCTTATGTGATTTTTAATTTGTTCTTATTCTAGTTTCTTTATGTACATGCCCAATCCATTGATCTGTTCTTTATCTTGTTATTCTTGTTGTTTATTCTTTATTCTTAAAGATAAATGCAATGAATATCCAACGACATCAGGAAGATGATGTCTTGCCGTGCAAATGAATTGCATTTAAGTGAGGCAGAGCTGTGTAAAGTCATCAGCCTCCCTCTCTCCTCCAGAATCATCAGAGTACATTGACATGACTTAGGTCAGAATGACTGTCAGTGGTCCATGATGTAGGGAGAAATCTTGTCCTTTTTAAGCTAAGGTCTTTCCCAGGTCTCACTTTCTTTGAGGCAACACCCTTTGGGTAGTTAAAGGCTACGTAAAAATTGAAGTAAAAGTGGCCTACTTTGTCTACACAAAAGAATCAGTCAGGGAGGGGAAGACCCTCAGAGTTTCTAGCCAGAACAGAAACAATTGCTACTTACTCTTACTCTGAGCCATCAAAACCAAAACAATGAACAAGTGAAGCCTGGAATGAGGCCTATCCTTATCCCTGCAACAGGAATACCTCTCCATTCAGTCACCCTCGAATTGAGCCTCCATGAGGAGGAGGCAGCAGAGGGATAGGGAGGGGAGGAAGGAATGGAGGCTGCAGTGGAACGAGAGGGAGGAAGAAAACAGAGGAGGGGGAGAAAGGGAGGAGAGGGGGAAGTATGGAAGGAGAAGACAGAAGAGGAGGAGAGGGAGGGGGAAGAAGGCAGGAAAAGAGGGAGGAAGGGCAGGAACAAGAAGGGAGGAGGGGAGGAGGAATAATTAAAAGGATTTTCTTACTAATATGGGCCAATGGCTATGAGAAGAGGGGACCACACACATCCCCAGCTGCGACAGAGCAACAAAGTACAGGGCCAGGGGTGATATGAATGAGGACAAGGAGAGAGTCCTCTTTCAATGTGTTTCTCAAAGAGCTACTGCTCCTCATTTGGCCTCAGTGGAAGTTGACATCATTGAGAGTATCTTGCTAGAGAACTTTACATGCCATGCCAAGTTCAGGCCAGTGAAATGTGGGTCCCATATAAACTTTGTGGTGAGATACTGGAGCAAGACGGCATTGCTGACAGTTCTAGTCATTGGTCTTGGTGGAAAATAGTTAGGATCATCTTTGAGAGAATTTGTGAAAGATGGAGATCTTTCATCCAACATCTCCATCAAATTATATAACAGAGAAGCTGCTTTCAAATATCACCTGTATGGGCACACTGTAACAGCACAGCAATGCATCAGTGTAAATGGTACTGCAAGTCACAAACAGAATGACCAAGCAGGCAGCCTGGTTTCTTCGCAGAAAGCAGATCTAACGGTCATTTTTGATGATTTTAGAATACAGGGGGACAATCCAGTGTCTATTTTACCACAAGACAGGGCCAGGCAGCTATTGCAAACCCCACATGATGGTTACAGATAGAAATTCTTTCTGAAAGTCACTGAATTTCAACAGAGACAAGAAGAGCTCTCAGAAATTTTGGAGAGAAAAGCCAGGACTCAGCCTGAGACAGATAAAAAAAGAAAGAATTGTTTGAGAAGCTCAAATATCAGGACAGAACAATAGAGGAGCATCTTCAGAGAATTATTGCCTTGAGGGAGAAATTAGAAGACTTAAAACATGAAATGGCTTGAGTGCTATTGAGTGAAATGGAAAGAGAAATTCGTAAGATCAATGATATAGATATTAGAGACCGACATACTGTTCTATTAAATCAGAAACTAAAGGTCTCAAAGGTCAAACTTCATCAATCAGAAAGGAAATATAGAATCATTCATGAGAAAGTACAAAAGTTACACAAAGAAGTCACTGCATCAGAGTCCAGATGTATAGAGATAAAAGAAGACATCAAGAGAATAGACAAGACTTTCAGGCAAGTGAAGACTTTTTGCATTTCTTCCTAGAATGAATTGAACAATATAAATAAAATGGCAGAACAGTTTTCTAAGAAAATTGAAGAACTGAAAAAGAGTCTAGAGGCAGCAGACTTGGAAAAACAGGAAACCATTTCTATGTTGAAGGAAAAATTAAAGAACTTTAAGGACCAAGAAGTTTCACTAGTTCAAGACATAAAACATCTCCATCAAGTTACAGAAAAAGATGGCAAAGAACATTCTCAAATTAGAAAAGAAGAGTTGTACATTCAACAAATACTGCATGAGGAATAACTGCTAAACCAGTGGAAAGAGTGTAAACCTGAGCCACTGAAATGATTTGGACCCCAGATTCCAGCTCTTCTTGAAGTGGGAGATGATGCGCATAGACGAGGGGACTTTTAAACCTATAGGCCCGCTCAGAACTTGCCTTCACCTCCTAGACCCTGAATTTGCTTTAGCTATTGAGTACCGCTTACACAGTCTCCTTCTTGACTTTTTTTGTGACAGCCACAAAGATGAGCAAATCCTTCAAGAGCTCATGAAAATGTTTTACCCATTAGGCTCTTCACAGTCACAGATAATCGTGTAAGCATTTGAGTGTGAGTTGTATGATGTTACAGACAGAGTGGCCTATCACACGGAATTTCCAACAGTTCTCCCAGCTTCAGAAATAGACAATGCAGTTGTGATCAATACTTTGATTGAAATAAGGGGCATAGAGTCAGATTGCTTATTAAAAGTAACTCTTTGGCCCATTAAGTGATGCAAGGTCAGGAACCCCCCAAGAACTGTAGCAAAGTTTTCACTGCCTCTGGTGATAAAATCTATGAGCAATGCTATTATTCTTGTGAATAATCACGACCTACTTACTTGGGTGATATGGAAATATAAATAATTAACTTGAAGAAAGAAATAGAAAATAAAATGGTGCAGTTGTTAGTATTTCAGCAACACAAGTCTTCCCTTGAAAAAGATGACAGGAAAGAAGTAAGAAACAATTCATAGTCACTATCAACACTGAAAAGAAATAAATACTAGAGTGAAACTTATCACTTCAGAAATAAAAAGCCTTGAGGATGAAGAGAAACATCAGTCAATACATCTCTCAGTTCTAGAAGAGAAGGTTCAACCAATGAAAGAAGAGAGGAAAGAGATTGAAGACAAGATGGGTGCTTGAAAAGCAGAGAGAGAGAATTTGAGGCAATGGAAAATATATCCTGCATAGAAACATGAAGGGTTGAAGGTGAAATCTAGTCAAGTTGCAGAATACATCGAATCCCCCATGGAAGAAGAAAACCAGGCTGCCTTCAAATTGATAAACTAACACCAATTTGTGGTGCATTATGAACATAGGCTGGAACAACACTTGAGTTCTCTCCAAGTGGATGAAGAAGGTTTGGCCTTCATACAGATGTGGCTTGTGAAGGAGACTGCTGAGGCCAAAAGCATCTACTTTTGGCATAAAAGAAGTTACAGCAACTGTCTCTGTTCTTCTTGAAGAAATTAATACATTAAGAAAGACTATCCAGTTGGAAATCTGCAGTCAGGGAAACCAAGAAAAAATGAGGAAGCAATACCAAGAAATAAAAGAAAGATGTCATGATCTAGCTGGTAAAATGAAGAATTTGACAGATTTATTAAAACACTGGAAGTAATACCAACTCAAAGATATGTGGTCTACCGGAAGCATAGAAAGAGTTTTTCTTTAAAATGCAAAGTGCGGGGCGGAGTCAAGATGGTGAAGCAGAAAGACGCATGTATATGAGCTCTGAACCCACAGCCCATAGAATTAATGTAAGAAGAGCTCCCCAAAAGTTCTGGATGACTGAAGGGTGTGCAGAAACATAGTGGAAGAGATTTCCGATCCAGAGAGCCCTCAGAGCCGTCCCCAGGGTCCTTCGCACCCCAGAAAGCAGACCCCACACCAGTGCTGCCCTGGCCACGGCCGCAGAGAAGCTGACCCGAGCAGGCTTCAGGGACGGAACCTCCAGCCGCTGGGAAGGTCCCTCCGCTCACAGAAGCTACAGGTCAGAGAGAGATGGCTGAGCTGGCCAATAGGGGGAGCGGACTGTCTCCGTGACTCGGGAGGAAGCGGCGGAGGCAGAGGTGGGGGCTGGAAGCGGCGGAGGCAGAGGCGGGGGTGGCGGAGGCAGGGCAGCGTGGGGGTGGCTGCGGCCCAGGACTCAACCAGCAGCAGGCAGAAGCTCAAGTCTCTGCATAAACCCCCTGAGGAAGCTGAGCCTGGGAGACGGCTCTGCCCCACCCGCTCCATTACTGAAGGTCTCTGCATAAAACCCCTGAGGGAACTGAGCATAGGAGACAGCCCTCCCCACCTGCTCCATCACTGAAGATCTCTGCATAAATACCCTGAGGGAACTGAGACTGGGAGGCGGCCCTGCCCCCACCCCAGCACCAGAACTTAAGCTCACATTGAATAGCAGCCGTGCCTGCTGAGGAAAACCCATTTTAATCTCAGACCCCAAGCGCTAGCTGGGCGTATCTAGCAGGGGTGGACAGGAATCTCAGAAGTCAAGTAACTGGCTGGGAAAAATGCCCAGAAAGGGAAGAAAAATAAAACTATGGAGAGCTTTTTGGAACAGGTGCAAATGTTCCTGTCACTCGATTCTGATGACGAGGAAATATTCTTGCCATCAGAGAAAGACGTGGAGGGTGGGGCCTCTGTATTCCAGATGTCCCAGGGGGGTGTCGGGTGGGCTCAGGCCTTGGAAGAGCTCAAAAAGGATTTTGAAAAGCAAGTTAGACAGGTGGAGGAAAAACTGGGAAGGGAAATGAGAGAGATGCAAGAAAAGTATGAAAAACGGGTCAATACCTTGGTAAAAGAGACCCCAAAAAAATACCGAAGAAAAGAACACATTGAAAAATTGGCTCACTCAATTGGCAAAAGAGGTTCAAAAAGCCAATGAGGAGAAGAATGCTTTCATAAGCAGAATTAGACAAATGTAAAAAGAGGTTGATAAGCTCACTGAAGAAAATAGTTCTCTCAAAATTAGAATGGAACAGATGGAGTCTAATGACTTTCTGAGAAACCAAGAAATCACAAAACAAAACCGAAAGAATGAAAAAAATGGAAGAGAATGTGAAATATCTCATTGGAAAAAACAACTGACATGGAAAATAGATCCAGGAGAGACAATTTAAAAATTATGGAACTACCTGAAAGTCATGATCAAAAAAAGAGCCTAGACATCATCTTTCATGAAATTATCGAGGAAAACTGCCCTGCTATTCTACAACCAGAGGCAATGTAAGTATTGAAAGAATCCATCCATCACCACCTGAAAGAGATACAAAAAGAGAAACTCCTAGGAACATTGTGGCCAAATTCCAGAACTCCTAGCTTAAGGAGAATATCTTGCAAGCATCTATAAAGAAAAAATTCCAGTACTGTGGAAATATAATGAGGATAACTCAAGATCTAGCAGCTTCTACATTAAGGGATTGAAGGGCTTGGAACAGGATATTCCAGAAGTCAAAGGAACTAGGACTCAAACCAAGAATCACCTACCCAGCAAAACTGAGTATAATACTTCAGGGGAAAATATGGTCTTTCCATGAAACAGAGGACTTTCAAGCGTTCTTGATGAAAAGAACAGAGCTGAAAAGAAAACTTGACTTTCAAACACAAGAATGAGAAGAAGCATGAAAAAGTAAACAGCAAAGAGAAGTCATAAGGGACTTACCAAAAGTGAACTGTTTACATTTCTACATGAAAAGTCAATATTTGTAACTCTTAAAACTTTTCAGTATCTGGGTAGTTGGTGGGATCACACACACACATGTACACGCATGCACGCACACACACATACACACAGGAACACACACACAGAGACAGAGATCACAGAGTTAATTGAACAGGATGGCACCATATCTTAAAAGAAATTAAGGTAAATGGTGAGAGAGAAAGGTAGGGGGAGGAAAGAGGGTAAAATGGAATGGGGTGAATTATATGTCATTTAAGAGGCAAGCAGGAGACCTTTTAGTGGAGGTAAAAAGAGGAGAGCTGAGAAAAAAAAAACAAGAAGTTTACCCTCATCACATTTGACTAAATGAAGGAATAAAATGCACACTCATTTTGGTATGAAAACCTATCTTACAGTACAGGAAAGTGGGGGAGAAGGAGATAAGCAAGGGGGTGGGATGATGGAAGGGAGGGCAATGGGAGGAGGGAGCAATTTGAAGTCAACACTCTTGGGGAGGGAAAGGATCAAAAGACAGAAGAGAAGCAATGAGGGGCAGGATAGGATGGAGGATGATTCAGTTAGTCTTACGCAACACGACTATTATGGAAGTCATTTGCAAAACTACAGAGATAGGGCCTATATTGAATTGCCTGCCTTCCCAAAGGGAATGGGTGGGGAGGGAGGGATGGGGAGAATTTGGAACCCAAGTTTTAGGAATAACTGTTTAGTATTGTTGTTGCTACTAGGAAATAAGACATATAGTTAATGAGGAATAGAAAGTCGTCTGGCCCTACAGGACAAAAGAGAAGATGGGGACAAGAGAAGGGAGGGATGAGAGAAGAGAGGGTAGATTGGAGATAGGGAAAATTATATTGCTCAGTGTATTGAGGTGGGGGGAGTGGATAAAAGGGGAGAAAAATTGGAACCCAAAATTTTCTGAAAATGAATGTAAAATGCTAAATGAATGAATGAATGAATGAATGAATGAATGAATGAATGAATGAAAAGTGAAAAAAAACGAAATCCAGGGATCTTCTTAGGTAAAATACTAACAGGGTCAGAAATCTGAGTCTATATAGAAACATTATTAATTTCAGTTTCCGTCTAATGTAACCTGGTTATAACACCTAATGAGCACGGATTTATGCTTTTCCAAAGGCCTTCATCGTAAGACCTAGCAGAAGGACTTCATTACCCCATCAAAGTTCAATTTGTGGCTTAGAACTGGAGACTTGAGTTATTATAATGGGGCTGTAAAAAGTTACAAAATAAATTATGATTTTATCCATGAAAAAATGCAAAGTGCTTGACAGATAATATCTCATTTTATCTTTACAATATAGCCTCAAGGTAAATCTTATTATCCCTTTCATTTTATAGGAGAGGAAACTGAGGCAAAAAGAGGTTAAGTAATTTGTCCAGGGCCACATGCCTATCAATTCTCTTGAGGTCTTATTTGAACTCAGATCTTTCTGACTCCAGATCCAGGATTCTAAATCATTCTTCACCTCACTGCACATCCTGGGCATTGAGGGAATTCTTGTGGTGATGGTTATTTGGTTATGTCTGACACTTCACGACCCCATTTAGGGTTTTATTCACAGAGATACTGGATGTATTTGCCATCTCCTTCTCCAGCTCATTTTCAGAAGAGGAAGTGAGGCAAATAGGGTTGAGTGGCCTGCTCAGGGTCACCATTTATTCAGTATGTGAAGTTGGATTTGCACTCTGGAAGATGACTCTTCCTGTGTTATCCACTATGCCATCTACCCGCCTAATGACAACGCTCTGAGATTACACAAAATCATCAACCAGAAGCAATCCCTGCCTTTATTCCACGATCTTGACTCCACCTTAACTCACTGTCTACCTTGAGGCATGGGGTTTTGGACAAAAAAACTCTTGGAATTTTATTTCCCTTTGGAAAATAAAGATGATACTAATACTTGGACAGGGTGTGTGTGTGTGTGTTTCTGTGGAATCAAGCGAGATCATGCATTTGTAGGACAAGGTTGGAACTACTCTCCCAATCTACATTCACTATGGCAGCTGAGGTTCTCAAAGGACCTCTCTTATATCTCTTTCCTGGTTTAAGGTGTAACTCTGAGGCTTTGTGGGTGAAGGGGTGGTCATGGCTCAGGATACCCCCACAATATGCTTCCTCCATGGTTAGTAACTGAAATAATTAACTCGCCTGACTTAATTAATTTTAGGAGTTTGTATGTAGTGCTGTAACTGTACCAAAAAAACCCTTGCTTTTTCTGACCAACCAGCACACATACACACACCACCAACCACAAGTCTCTGACACAATTTCCCCCTGTGAAATTTTTGGAAGTCTTCTACCTCTTCCCCAGTCCTTGGAGAGGCAGACAACACTGGAGACGGACAGTGATTGGTCGTGACATTTTATGGGCTGAATCAACTCTAGAGGTATTTATTAAATGGCTACAATATACGAGGTAATAAGTTCCAGGACTACTCCTCTGTGATTTACATTTTTCGTGAGCTGAAATAAAGCCAAGCTAATACTTACTTTACTTTTAACCTGATTGTTTTTTTTAAATATAATTTTCTTTTACACTTGCCATGTGTTGATCTAGACAGAATCTAAATATTAATGTGCCCTTGGAAACAGTGAGTAGGGGCTAAGGGCTACCCTTAGAAGTCTAGGTTTTTTTTAAACTTATTTTACTTTTCAAATTCATTTTCACAAAATTTTGGGTTCCAAATTTTCTCCCCACTTCTCACTTCCCCAAACCCAATACACCTAGCATTCTAATTTCCCCTATCACCAATCTGCCCTCTCTTCCATCATCCCTCCCTTCTCTTGTCCCAATCTTCTCTTTTGTTCTGTATAGCCACACGACTTTCTATTCCCCCTTAAATGTATTCCTTATTTCCTAGTAACAATAACAATATTCGACAATTGTTCCTAAAATTTGAGTTCCAAATTCTCCCCATCCCTCCCTTCCCACACATTCACCCTGGGAAGGCAGGCAATTCAATATAGGCCATATCTATGTAGTTTTGCAAATGACTTCCATAATAGTGGTGTTGTATAAGACTAACTATATTTCCCTCCATTCTATCCTGCCCCCCATTGTTTATACTCTGTCTTTTGATCCTGTCCCTCCCCAAGAGTGTTGACTTCAAATTACTCCCTCCTCCCATTGCCCTCCCTTCCATCGTCGCCCCACCCTGTTTATCTTCTAGTCCCCCACTTTCCTGTATAGTAAGATAGGTTTTCATACCAAAATAAGTGTGCATTTTATTCATTCCTTTAGTTGAATGTGATGAGAGTAAAATTCTTGTTTTTTTTTCTCAGCTCTCCTCTTTTAGCCTCCACTAAAAAGTCTCCTGCTTGCCTCTTCTATGAGAGATAATTTACCCCATTCTGTTTCACCCTCTCTCCTCCCACTACATTTCTCTCTCACCATTTACCTTAATTTCTTTTGAGATATGGTCCCATCATATTCAACTCACTCTGTGCTCTCTCTCTCTCTGTGCATGCATGTGTGTATGTTCATGTGTGCATGCACGTGTGTACATGTGTGTGCACATGCATGTGTGTGTGTGTGTGTGTGTGTGTAGCCCCACCAACTACCCAGAGACTGAAAAGTTTTAAGAGTTACAAATATTGTCTTTCCATGTAGGAATGTAAACTGTTCACCTTTGGTAAGTACCTTATGACTTCTCTTTGCTGTTTACTTTTTCATGCTTCTTCTCATTCTTGTGTTTGAAGGTCAAATTGTCTTCATCTCTGGTCTTTTCAACAAGAATGCTTGAAAGGATACTGGGTGGAGCCAAGATGGTGGAGTAGAAAGACTCACGTATGCTAGCTCCGAACCCACAGCCCATATATTTCCTGCAAGAAGAACTCCCCACAAATTCTGAATCATTGCAAGACACGCAGAAACACAGTGGAAAAGATTTCCGTTCCAGAGAGCACTGAAGAGCCGTCCCCAGGGTCCGTTGCACCCCAGATAGTGGAGTCCACCCCTGAGCTGCCCTGACCATGCGGCCGAGAGAAGCAGATCCGAGCAGGCTTCAGGGAGGGAACTTCTGGCAGCCTGGAAGTTCCCTCCACACACAGACGCTAAAGGTCAGTGAGAGAGACGTTTGGGCTGGCCGAGAGGGGAGAGGGGTGTCTCCGTGACTGGGGCCGCCTCGGGAGGCAGCGGCAGAGGGAGCAGAGAGGCAGCAGTGGCATCCTGGGACTACCTGAGCAGCAGGCAGAAGTTCAGTTCTCTGCATAAACCCCCGGAGGGAACTGAGCCAGGGAGACGGCCCTGCCCCCACCCCAGCACCAGAACTTAAGCTCACAATGAATAGCAACCGTGAATGCCGCGGAAAGACCATTTGAATCTCAGACCCTAAGCACTAGCTGGGTGGATCTAGGCAGGGGTGGACAGGAATCTCAGAAGTCAAGTAACTGGCTGGGAAAATGCACAGAAAAGGAAAGAAAAATAAGACTATAGACAGCTACTTTGAGGGGGTGCAAATGATTCCGCCTTTCAATTCTGATGACGAGGAACTATTCTTACCATCAGGGAAAGACGTGGAGGTAGGGGCCTCTGTATCCCAGATACCCAGGTGGATGTCCGGTGGGCTCAGGCCTTGGAAGAGCTCAAAAAGGATTTTGAAAATCAAGTTAAACAGGTGGAGGAAAAACTGGGAAGAGAAATGAGAGAGATGCAAGAAAAGTATGAAAAACGGGTCAATACCTTGGTAAAGGATACCTCCAAAAAAATGCTGAAGATAATAACACCTTGAAAAATAGGCTCACTCAATTGGCAAAAGAGGCTCAAAAAGCCAATGAGGAGAAGAATGCCTTTAAAAGCAGAATTAGCCAAATGGAAAAAGAAGTTCAAAAGCTCACTGAAGAAAATAGTTCTCTCAAAATTAGAATGGAACAGATGGAGTCTAATGACTTTCTGAGAAACCAAGAAATCACAAAACAAAACTGAAAGAATGAAAAAAAATGGAAGAGAATGTCAAATATCTCATGGAAAAAACAACTGATCTGGATAATAGATCCAGGAGAGACAATTTAAAAATTATGGGACTACCTGAAAGTCATGATCAAAAAAAGAGCCTAGACATCATCTTCCATGAAATTATCAAGGAAAACTGCCCTGACATTCCAGAACCAGAGGGCAAAATAAGTATTGAAAGAATCCATCGATCACCGCCTGAAAGAGATCCAAAAAGAGAAACTTAGGAACATTGTGGCCAAATTCCAGAAATCCCAGGTCAAGGAGAAAACATTGCAAGCAGCTAGAAATAAACTATTCCAGTATTGTGGAAATACAACCAGGATAACTTAAGATCTAGTAGCTTCTACATTAAAGGATCAAAGGGCGTGGAATAAGATATTCCAGAAGTCAAAGGAACTAGGACTCAAACCAAGAATCACCTACCCAGCTAAACTGAGTATAATACTTCAGGGGAAAATATGGTCTTTCAATGAAACAGAGGACTTTCAATCATTCTTGATGAAAAGACCAGAGCTGAAAAGAAAATTTGACTTTCAAACACAAGAATGAGAAGTATGAAAAAGTAAACAGCAAAGAGAAGTCATAAGGGACTTAACAAAAGTGAACTGTTTACATTCCTACATGGACAGACAATATATGTAACTCTTAAAACTTTTCAGTATCTGGGTAGTTGGTGGGATCACACACACACATACACACACAGACATGTACATGCGTGCACACACACACACATACACACATGCACGCACATACAGAGACAGAGAGCACAGAGTGAATTGAATAGGATGGGACCATATCTTAAAAGAAATTAAGGTAAATGGTGAGAGAGATATGTAGGGGGAGGAAAGAGGGTGAAATGTAATGGGGTAAATTATCGCTCATTCAAGAGACAAGCAGGAGACTTTTTAGTGGAGGGAAAAAGAGGAGAGCTGAGAAAAATAAACAAGAAGTTTACCCTCATCACATTTGACTAAAGGAAGAAATAAAATGCACACTCATTTTGGTATGAAAACCTATCTTACAGTACAGGAAAGTGGGGAAGAAGGAGATAAGCAAGGGGGTGGGATGATGGAAGGGAGGGCAATGGGAGGAGGGAGTAATTTGAAGTCAACACTCTTGGGGAGGGACAGGATCAAAAGACAGAATAGAAACAATGAGGGGCAGGATAGGATGGAGGGTAATTCAGTTAGTCTTACACAACACGGCTATTATCGAAGCCATTTACAAAACTACACAGATAGGGCCTATATTGAATTGCCTGTCTTACCAAAAGAAATGGGTGGGGAGGGAGGGATGGGGAGAATTTGGAACTAAAAATTTTAGGAACAACTGTTTAGTATTCTTTTTGCTACTAGGATATAAGAGATACAGTTAATGGGGAATAGAAAGTCGTCCGGCCCTACAGAACAAAAGAGAAGATGGGGACAAGAGAAGGGATGGATGATAGAAGAGAGGGCATATTGGTGATAAGGAAAATTAGAATACTCGGTATATTGGGGTGGGGGAGCAGATAAAAGGGGAGAAAATTTGGAACTCATAATTTTGTGGAAATGAATGTAAAAGTTAAACAAATAAATTTTTATTAAAAAATAAAATAAAATAATGTGTCATTCTTTTAGAAAAAAAGAGAATGTTTGAAAGTTCTCTGTTTCATTGAAAGACCATGTTTTCCTCTGAAGTATTATACTCAGTTTTGCTTGGAAGGAGATTCTTGGATTTAGTCCTAGTTCCTTTGACTTCTGGAATATCCTATTCCACGCCCTTCGATCCCTTAATGTAGAAGCTGCTAGATCTTGAGTTATCCTGATTGTATTTCCACAATACTGGAATTGTTTCTTTCTAGATGCTTGCAGGATTTTCTCCTTGACCTGGGAACTTTGGCATGTGGACACAACGTTCCTAGGAGTTTCTCTTTTTGGATCTCTTTGAGGTGGTGATCAGTGGATTCCTTCAACGCTTATTTTGCCCTCTAGTTCTAGAGTCTCAGGGCAGTTTTTCTTGATAATTTCATGGAAGATGATGTCTAGGCTCTTTTTTTCCTCATGGTTTTCAGGTAGTCCCATAATTTTTAAATTGTCTCTCTTGGATCTATTTTCCAGGTCACTTGTTTTTACAATGAGATAGTTCACATTCTCTTTCATTTTTTCATTCTTTTGGTTTTGTTTTGTGATTCCTTGGTTTCTCAGAATGTCATTAGACTCCATCTGTTCCATTCTAATTTTGAGAGAACTATTCTCTTCAGTGAGCTTTTGAATCTCTTTTTCCATTTGGCTAATTCTGCTTTTGAAAGCATTCTTCTTCTAATTGGCTTTTTGAACCTCTTTTGCCAGTTGAGTTAGCCTATTTTTCAAGGTGTTATTTTCTTCAGCATGTTTTTGGGTCTCCTTTAGCAAGGTATTGACCCGTTTTTCATGCTTTTCTTGCATCTCTCTCATTTCTCTTCCCAGTTTTTCCTCCACCTGTCTAATTTGATTTTGAAAATTCTTTTTGAGCTCTTCCATAGCCTGAGCCCCTTGGATGTCTATTTCGAATGTTGGTGATACAGAATCCTTGGCTTCTATGTCTTTCCCTGTTGGTAAGCATTGTACTTCCTCATCAGAAATGAAAAGCAGAAATATCTGTTCACCAAGAAAGTAACCTTCTATGGTCTTATTTTTTTTCCCTTTTCTTGCCATTTTTCCTTCCAGTTACTTGACTTTTGAGATTCCTGCCCACCCCTACCTAGATCCGCCCAGCTAGTGCTTGGGGTCTGAGATTCAAATGCTGCTCCCCAGCCTCAGGGCTTTCAGTGGCGGGCGCGGCTATTATTCAATGTGAGCTTAAGTTCTGGAGCTTGGGTGGGGGCAGGGCTGCCTCCCAGACTCAGTTCCCTCAGGGGGTTTGTGCAGCGACCTTCAGTAATGGAGCAGAGCTGCTTCCTGCTCCGGGAGTTCCAGGCCACTTCTGCCTCTGCCGCTGCTTCTACTGCTGCCTCCCGAGGGTTCCTGCGTCATGGAAACACCCTGTTCCCTTCTCGGCCAGCCCAGAATTCTCTGTCACTGACCTGTAGTGCCTGTTGGCGGAGGGACCTTCGTGGTCACTGGAGGTTCCATCGCTGAAGGCTGCTCGGATCTGCTCTTCTCGGGGCCATGCATCCAGGGCAGGGCTGCACTCTGCTGTCCGGTGTGCGATGGACCTTTGGTGATGGTTTTTCATGGCTCTCTGGAATGGAAATCTCCTCCACTGCGTTTCTGCATGGCTTCCACTGCTCCAGAATTTGTGGGGAGTTCTTTTTACAGGAAATTTATGGGTTGTGGGTTCGGAGCTAGCATATGTGGGTCTTTCTACTCTGCCATCTTGGTTCCTCCCCCCCACATTACCCACTTTAAGAAAGAAAGTGGAAATAAATTCTGAATGCAGAATGACATATTTTTTTAGACCTGTCCAGTACAGCAATTTGTTTTGCATATGATACATGTTTCCTTATTTCTCCTTTAATGGGGACAGTCATGTGATATATCTGGGAAAGGATAGATAAGGGGTAGAAAATGCACCTGGAAACAAAATTGAATTCCAAAAAGCAAAGAAGTTCTTGTTTTCAATTGGTTATAATTTTTTTGGTTCAACCAAGAGGTATTTTTCCTTAGAAATGTCATTAATTTAAGCAGATAGGATAATCAGTGGAGCTCCACCTTGAGGTTCCTCCCAGTCTAACATTCTGTGATCTATTGATCCATGGACATTCAAGTTGCAAATCTCTTCCAGCTCTGACACCCCATGTCCTCAGGTGTCCTCCAGTTCCAGGATTTTGGATTTCTAAAGCACTTGGATTCAGACAAACTTTGGGAACCTGGAGGCAGTACACTAGGACAGGATTTCAACAAGAACCACTTACCCCCAGCTCTGCCCTCTACATCAAGTCCAGAGGCCAAAGAACTTATCCCCAGTTCCAAAGATCACTGTACTCCACTTGGTGTTACTGGGACTCTATGTTTACCCTCCAAATATGACTGTGAACCTTCTCCCACCATCCTCAGCTTGAAATGCTTCTCTCTCAAGCAAAAAAGTTGAAATCACCATAGAGGGAGTCTCAAACAAAATGACAGCTTTTCCATAAACTTTATTTGAAATGCATAAAGTTATTGAAGAATAGTTTTAAAAATGGTAATGTAAATTATTATTTTCAGAGATCTGAACAGGGAAGAAACTGAGTGCTCTAGGAGAAAATTTGAGTGTGAACAAAGAGCTTAGTAGAGTAGTTGCAAAAAATTTGCTCATATAAAAAAATTGAAAATGATATAGAAGCAGACACAGATCCTCATCTCCATGAGATAGCAAAGACATACGAGAAGAGAATCAAGAGATGGAAATAGATCATAGGAGAGGGATGATTTAAAACTCATAGCACTACTAGGAAATCCTAACTGAAAAAAACCCTAAATAACATATTTCAGGAAATCACAGATGAAAACTGGACGCATCTAGATGAATCAGAGCGTGAAATAAAAACAGAAAAAAATATATTTTTGTCTCTTAACAGAAACCCCATATTGTAAACTCCATAAAATAAATGTGTTTACCAAAATCCAGAGTTTTAATTCAAAGAACTAAAGAAAGAAGGAAAAAGAGTACATGCATCAATTAACCAGTCATCATCACTGAAGAGCTGTCAGTTACCATTATAAATAATAGGTAAGATTAGAATGTATTATTCCAGAAGGCTGAACGAAAGTCAAACAATCTGTTATATATGAACTAGCATAGCAGAGTAACGTACTGCAGGTGTGGAAATGGAGCATTAATGAATAGACTCAAATCCATAGGCAACCTCATGGGCAAGATCTAAAACCTAGTTCTGCTCAAACTAGCAGATTAGAGTATTAGCAATAGACCCTTCTCTAGGTTCAGGAGGGGTCTCCTGACACCTAAAGGCTTCTAGGAACATCAGTTCCTCCTATATTTTATCTTTGATGATGCCAAAGAGAAAGTAAGGTATGTTTCCTCTGGCCTGGTTGGATCCCACAAATGCATTCAATGCAGTGTCACAGAAAACCGCCTTTTTTGGCAGTAAAATTGTTTAACTAGAAAAATGTGGCCATAAATCTAATACAGCTACCCTAATAGGATACTGAGTCCTCTATCTGTGTCAGGGATGGGTATTCTTCAAGGATAACCATTTGCACTAGAGTCAGAAAGGGTTGTTCCCTTAACCCAATAGTTTTTAATTTAACTCTGAAACTGATAATCCATGTCTTGAAGAGATCCTGGTTAAGTTATGAATTGTGAGGGGACGGAGCCAAGATGGCGGAGTTAGAGCAACTACTCACCTAAGCTCTCGGACAATCTCCTTCAGGTACCTCTGAAAGGAGAATCTGACCAAATTTTGGAGGTGCAGAATCCAGTGGGAGTAAGACAGTAACAGATTTGGAGCTCAGGTTGGACTGGAAGGTCCACAGGAAGGATCTGTTCCACGGGGGTGAGCCCACAGTGCACAGCGCAGCGTGGCCAGCACAGTGGAGCAGAAGAGACCCGAAAAACCTGAGTGGTGGGCAGAACCAGAGGAGCAGCACCAAGGGCAGGAGACAAGCTGAACCAAGTCAGTGAGAGCCACAGAGCGCCAGACATCAGCACAGCAGCTCCTGAGACCTTCAGCCCAAAGATCAAACTTCGGTAAGTCACCTACTCGAACTTCCGGGAGCCAGGATGGCAGAGTGATCAGTAAATGCTCTCTGCTCCCCCCTTGATGACCGTGAAAGAACCATAAAATATTTCCGCAGAAAAATCCCAGATCAGCAGAAAGAGCAGAAGGAGGCCAATAGTCTCATAACACCTGAGAAAAGGAAAATAGCTAAGGGGGATTCCTCCTATGGTGGCAGAGGAAAACCGGAAGGACAGAGGAACCAGGGCAGAGAAAACTTGCACTAGGACCCAGGCAAGCCTCAGTGCAAGGAGAGGAGCCCCAGCAGGGGTGGGAACACACATCAGCATCTAGGCGTGCCTCAGCTGTCCAGGGGAATCAGAAAGACAATAGAGCAGCTGGAATCACTGGCCCATGAGCCTGCCTTTGCCTCAGTTCAGGTAAGGAGACCTCCTGTGACCAGACCACTCCTCCCCCACACTTAACAAGCTAAACCCAGGGCTGATCAGGGAAACACCAAACAAAAACCTGCTTTTAGCTTTTTCACACACAAGCTCAGCAAAAAAGTTCTCTAGTTTTGGACTGAAAGAACCAGAAGCCGCAACACTCAATCAACATCATGAAGAAGAAAAAGCAGAGGACCGAGCCAACCATAGAATCTTTCTATGGGGTAAAGACCAAAACACAAACACCAAAGAGGTCAGAGATGAGACTGTACTTCCATTTGAAACTGCAGAAGGGACTATGAACTGCTCACAAGCACAAGCAGCTGTCCTAGAACAGCTGAAGAAGAAAATAGAAGATAAACTGGGCAATGATCCTAAAATTATTAAGAAAGAATTCACTGATGACAACATCTCTTTTAAAAGGAAAATTGAACAAATGGAAAAGGAAGTTCAAAAATTAACTGGAGAAAGTAACTTCCTAAAAGGGCAAATGGAAAAGAAAGTACAAAAATTAACTGGAGAAAATATCTTCTTAAAAGGAAAAATTGGGCAGATGGAAAAGGAGATGCAAAAGTTAACGGAAGAAAACAATTTGCTAAAGATTAGAATCGGGCAAGTAGAAACTATCGACTGTATGAGACAGTGAGAATCAGTCAAACAAAATCTAAAGAATGAAAAGATAGAAGCACATGTAAAATATCTAATTGAAAAAACAACTGACCTGGAAAGTAGATCCAGAAGAGAAAACTTAAGAATTATTGGCCTGCCAGAAACCCAGGATGGAGAAAAGAGCCTGGACAATACCTTCCAGGAAATCATCAAGGAAAACTGCCCAGAAGTACCAGATTCAGAGGGCAAAATAGTCATCGAAAGAATCCACCGTTCCCCTCCTGAAAGGGATCCCAAACTCAAAACCCCAAGAAATATAGTTGCCAAATTCCAGAGCTATCAAGTGAAGGAGAAAATATTACAAGCAGCCAGAGAGAAATCATTTAAATGTCAAGGAGATACAGTCAGGATTACACAAGACCTTGCAGCTTCTACATTAAAAAATCGAAAGAATTGGAACCCAATATCCCGTAAGGCAAAGGAGTTGGGACTACAACCAAGGATCAACTATCCAGCAAAGTTCAGCATAACATATCAGGCAATGAGAAAGTCATTCAACGAAGTAAGGGATTTCCAGAGCTTCCTGACCAAAACGCCAGAACTTAATAGACAGTTCGATATTCAAATGCAGGTCTCAAGAGAATCATAAAAAGGTAAACGGGGCGGGGGAACAACTTGTTACACAATTAGGGCAAATTGTTTACCTCCCTATAAGGGAAGATGATACCTGTTAATCTTGAGAATTGTGCGGCTATTAAGAAATATAAAAGGGATATGCATAAGGGGAACGCATATAAAGTAAATGATATCACGATAAAAAATATGATTCAAATATGAGAAGGGATTGTAATAGGAAGTGTGAGAGGAAGCAAAAAATGGCAAATTACATCACAAGAAGAAGTACAAAATCATAGCAGAGGGAAAGAGGGGAGGGAGATGAGCAGTGTGTGAGAGGTACTCTCATCGGATTTCTTTAAAGGAAGGAAAAATAAACTTAAGTAGATAATCCTAACTAGCTCTATAAGCAGTAAGAAAGGAAGGGAAAAGAAAGGGGAGGGAGGCTAAAAGGGAGGGAAGAAGCAATAAGAGCAAAGGGAAGTAAAAGGGAGGTAGGCTAAAAGAAGGAGGGGAAGGTTGCAGGAGGAGGTGGTGAAAAGTGAATACTATTGAGGAAGGGAAGGGAGACAGGAGAGATAAAAGCACAAATGGTGGGACAGAAGATGGAGGGAAATACACAGATTGTAATCATAACTGTGAATGTGAATGGAATGAATTCTCCCATAAAACGGAGATAGATAGCAGAATGGATTAAAAGCCATAATCCAAAAATATGCTGCTTACAAGAAACACATTTGAAATGGGAGGATATACATAGGATAAAGGTCAAAAGATGGAGCAGAACATATTGTGCTTCAGCTGATGTAAGAAAGGCAGGAGTGGCAATCCTAATCTCAGACAAAGCAAAAGCAGAAATAGATCTAATCAAAAGGGATAAGGAGGGAAACTACATCCTGCTAAAAGGCACCATAAATAATGAAGCAATATCATTACTAAACATGTTTCCTCCAAGTGGTATAGCATCCAGATTCTTAGAGGACAGGTTGGGGGAGTTGAAGGGAGAAATTGACAGGGGTGGAGTCAAGATGGCGGAGTAGAAAGACTCACGTATGCTAGCCCCGAACTCACAGCCCATATATTTCCTCCAAGAAGAACTCCCCACAAACTCTGGACCACTGCAAGGAGCATAAAAACACAGTGGAAAAGATTTCTGTTCCAGAGAGCCCTGGAGAGCTGTCCCCAGGGGTCCATCACGCTAAGGACAGGGGAGCACACCCCTGAGCTGCCCTCTCCACACGGCCCCAGAGGAGAAGATCCCAGCAGGCTTCAGGGACGGAATCTCCGGCAGACTGGGAAGGTCCTTCCACCCACAAGCGCTACAGGGCAGTGAGAGAGATTTCTGGGATGGCCGAGAGGAGAGCGGGGTGTCTCCCTGACTCGGGCCCCCTCGGGAGGAAGTGGCGGAGGGAGCGACAGGGGCAGAGGCAGAGGCAGTGGCAGAGGAAGTGGCGGCAGCCCGGGAATCCCAGAGCAGCAGGCAGAAGTTCAGGGCCATTACCAAAGGTCTCTGCATAACCCCCCTGAGTGAACTGAGCCTGGGAAACGGCCCTGCCCCCACCCACCCCATTACTTAAGGTCTCTACATAAAGCCCCTGAGGGAACTGAGCCTGGGAGGTGGCCCTGCCCCCACCTGAGCACCAGAACTTAAGCTCACTTTGAATAGCAGCCACACCTGCCGCGGAAAGGCCATTTGAATCTCAGACCCCAAGCGCTAGCTGGGCAGATCTAGGCATGGGTGGACAGGAATCTCAAAAGTCAAGTAACTGGCTGGGAAAATGCCCAGAGAAGGGAAGAAAAATAAGACTATAGAAAGCTACTTTGATGGGGTACAGATGTTCCCGCCTTTCAATTCTGGTGACGAGGAACTATACTTATCATTAGGGAAAGACTTGGAGGTCGGGGCCTCTGTATCCCATACATGCCAGGTGGATGTCTGCTGTGCTAAGGTCATGGAAGAGCTCAAAAAAGATTTTGAAAATCAAGTTAGACAGGTGGAGGAAAAACTGGGAAGAGAAATGAGAGAGATGCAAGAAAAGCATGAAAAACGGGTCAATACCTTGCTAAAGGAGACCCAAAAAAATGCTGAAGAAAATAACACCTTGAAAAATAGGCTCACTCAATTGGCAAAAGAGGTTCAAAAAGCCAATGAGGAGAAGAATGCTTTTAAAAGCAAAATTAGCCAAATGGAAAAATAAATTCAAAAGCTCACTGAAGAAAATAGTTCTCTCAAAATTAGAATGGAACAGATGGAGTCTAATGACTTTCTGAGAAACCAAGAAATAATAAAACAAAACCAAAAGAATGAAAAAATGGAAGAAAATGTGAAATATCTCATTGGAAAAACAACTGACCTGGAAAATAGATACAGGAGAGACAATTTAAAAATTATGGGATTACCTGAAAGCCATGATCAAAAAAAGAGCCTAGACATCATCTTCCATGAAATTATGAAGGAAAATTGCCTTGAGATTCTACAACCAGAGGGCAAAATAAGTATTGAAAGTATCCATCGATCACCACCTGAAAGAGATCCAAAAAGAGAAACTCCTAGGGACATTGTGGCCAAATTCCAGAATTTCCAGGTCAAGGAGAAAATCTTGCAAGCAGCTAAAAAGAAACAATTCCAGTATTATGGAAATACAATCAGAATAACTCAAGATCTAGCAGCTTCTACATTAAGGGATCAAAAGGCGTGGAATAGGATATTCCAGAAGTCAAAGGGACTAGGACTCAAACCTAGAATCACCTACCCACCAAAACTGCGTATAATACTTCAGGGAAAAATATGGTCTTTCAATGAAATAGAGAACTTTCAAGCATTCTTGATGAAAAGACCAGAGCTGAAAAGAAAATTTGACTTTCAAACACAAGAATGAGAAGAAGCATGAAGAAAGTAAACAGCAAAGAGTTGTCAGAAGTGTTGGGGCCTAAGTGCCTGAAACCCAGGTGCCCCTCCACCCGTGAGAGAACCACACCCCTTGTAACAGCTTTCTGGTTCCCTAAGCACCATAAACACAGGTACCCCTCCACCTGTGAGAGAACCACACCCCCTGTAACGGCTCTCTGGTTTCCAAAACATCCTCTTGGTAACGGCTCCCTGGTTTCCAAACTTCCTCTTAGTAAACTCGAACCTAGACAACCTTCACGAGCCCACCCCTCCACCATTAGAATAGTGACAAAGCAGCTTCCCCCACCAATAAGGTGATGGCAAGAACCCACTGTTGCTAAGGCTAAGCTTCTGTTTCTACTATATAAGCTGTACTCTAAGCTCAATAAACTGAGACCTTGACAAAATTTGCTTGGTCTCCCTCCTTTTCTCGCTCGTTTCTCTTTCAGGCTGGGTTCCCCTCGATCCCCCGAATTACTGAGTCCCGCAGGACGGGACAAGTGGCGCCCACACATGGGGCTCGAGGTACGGACCCTCGCCGGACGGACCTCCACCAGGAAAAAGCGTCACCGCGACCCCTGATGTGAGGAGTGAGGACTTCTTCCGCAGCTCACGGAAGCTTCAGCCCTCGGTAAGTTGACTTCGTCCGTCCCATAGAAATGGGCCAAAGACTATCAAAGGAACAGGTTTTTGTGAAAGACCTTAAGACGTCACTCAGAGAAACAGGAGTTAGAGTTAAGAAAAAGGATCTGGTAAAGTTTTTTCTATTTGTTGATGATGTTTGTCCTTGGTTTATTGATAATGGACCAGAAATCCACCCCGATAAATGGCAAAAGATCGGGAAGGATCTTAATACAAAACTACAGAGGGAGGGCGCAGACGCAGTTCCCGTGACTGCTTTCTCTTATTGGGCCCTCATTCGTGACATTATTGAGTCGGCCTCCAAGGACCCTGACAAACAACAGCTTTTATCAGTCACGGAGCATTGCCTCCGCCCCTTGTCTCGAGCTGCCTCCTTAAGTTCCATTTCTCTGGCAGATAAAAATCCTTCAAGGCCCCCCTCTAGGTTCCCGTCCGTTATTATTGACATGCCGAACCCCCCGAGAGAATCTCTCTATCCTCCCCTCCCTAAAGAGACTTGCCCGACAGCCCCTCCGCCTGAATCCTCTAATTATCCCGTCTTCACGCGGAAACCTAATGATGACGCCCTTAACCCCGGGGACACGGCTGAATTAGACGAGGAAGTGGCCCACTATAATTCCCCCGATTGGCCTCCCCTCAGTACGGGCTCCTCTGCATGCCCCCCATCCTATGCAGTACAAGCTTGTGCCCCTGCCCTGCTCACTCCCGCCCTCCCTCCCGCCACTCTTAAAGAGGCCACAACCCAAATTTCTAAACAGATTAAAGGATTAAAGGAGGTTCTCGATCTCCAAAAAGAATTTGTCCAGCTTTCAACTGAACTCTCCTCATTGCAAAAAACGGTTGCATCTTTCTCCCGGCTTCAAGCCTGATTGCCACCCCAGGCTCACTGTCCGGTAAAAAGACTCTCCCCGCTAAATCTAGAAATCAGAAATTGGCTTTTCCCATCATGACCCGTTCTAATAAGTCTAATGTTGCTCCCCCCATGACTCCCCCTCATCCTCCGCTGAGGAACCCCCTGCGGATTCTCATTCCCAGGACGAGTCTACCAGTGAGGATGAGAATAAGAATGATGATGACCATGCAGATGATGCCCAAATTGCCCAAATTGCACAAAACACCCCTCCCAAGAAATTTCGAAAGCTTCATTTCAAATCACTCAAAAATTTGCATTCGGCAGTTAAAACCTATGGACCTAATGCCCCTTATATCCTCTCAGCCCTTGAGGCCATGTCCCGCGGAGGCCACCTGCTCCCCGTCGAGTGGCTCCGTGTAGTTCAAGCAGTTTTAACCCGCGGCCAGTTTTTAACTTGGAAGGCGGATTTTACTGATCACTGCCACTCGATAGCCGCTTGTAATTTGAAAAATCCTTGCGCGCCCTCTGCCGCATGGACATTTGACAAACTTAGCGGACAAGGGAAATATGTAACTGAGGCTAAGCAACAACGCCTCCCTGTGGGCCTTTTAGCGCAAACCACTAACGCGGCTCTTGCTGCATGGCGAGCCCTCCCAAACACTGGCTCGCCTTTTGCTCCTCTGAATAAGATTGTACAAGGAAATCAAGAGGATTTCTCTGAATATGTCAGCCGCCTCCTAGAAGCCGCTGAAAGGACCTTGGGCCATGAGGGCAGTGGTAATGTCGCTGATGACCCTCTAGTCAAACGCCTGGTCTATGAAAATGCTAATTCTTCCTGTAGGGCAGTATTGCGCGGCAAAATTAGAGACAAGACCCTTGATGAGATGATCCGCATGTGTCGTGATGTGGACCCCCTTTCCACAAAAGTATCTCAGGCCATGCATCTTGCAGTAGGAGTGTCCCTCCAACTGGGTGGCACACCTAAATCTTGCTTCCGGTGTGGCCAGCCTGGGCACTTCGCTCGCCAATGCCCCGGGAGTGCCCTGCCCCCTAGCGCCCCTCCTCCTGTAGTCTCTACAGCCCGGCCGGCTCAGCCCTCTACAATCTGCCCCCGGTGCCGAAAAGGGAAACCCTGGGCAAACACCTGTCGCTCTGCCACTGATGTCGATGGCCTGTCGATCCCTCCTCCTCAGGGAAATGGCCAGAGAGGCCAGCCCGGGGCCCCACAGTCGATGTCGTTTGTTCGGGCCTCGGGGAACCCCTGCTATCTCCCAACAACCCCTTTGCAGAGCCAGCCCAGGGAGCACAGGGGTGGACTTTTGTGCCTCCACCTCCACAATATTAACACCATAGCATGGGGTACAGGTCCTCCCCACAGGCGTTTTTGGGCCTCCACCACCTGCCACCTACTTTCTAATATTAGGTCATGCCTCCACCACCCTTAAAGGTCTTACTATACACCCTTCCCTTGTAGACAACAACTATACAGGTGAGATCAAGGTTTTGGCCTCTGCCCCTTATGGGCCAGTTTCCATTGTTCAAGGGCAATGCTTAGAACAGGCATTGCCGCTACCCTTGAACACTTACCATCCGGCTATCTCTGCCCGACGCGGCGCCTCCCATCCCGGCTCCTCCAACCTCTATTGGGTCCAGAATCTCACCCAGGACCGGCCCACCCTTAAACTCAAATTACAAGGTAAGGTTTTTGAGGGCATCTTAGACTCGGGAGCCGATTCCACTGTCCTCTTGCAGGACGCTTGGCCCCCTACTTGGCCTTTACAGGCCTCCATGACTCATTTGAGGGGCATTGGGCAGTCCAAAAATACCTTACAAAGTTCACAACTTTTGACATGGGTAGATGAGGAGGGAAATTCAGGAACTATATGACCATTTGTTATCCCTGGCCTACCCGTCAATCTATGGGGAAAGGACATCCCATCTCAAATGGGGGTCTTCATGTGTAGCCCAAACACAGTCATTGCTTGGCAAATGCTGACCCAGGGATTCTTTCCCGGACAAGGTTTGGGTAAGGATGGGCAAGGAAGCCCGACGCCCATCACGACTATCCCTAAAACAGACCGTGCCGGCTTGGGCTTTCATAGCCATTTTTCATAAGGGCCATTGCTCCCCCTGCACACCAGGCGGACAAAATTACCTGGAGGGATGACCTCCCTGTCTGGATCGATCAATGGATGGCCCCTCCCCTCAAAGAAACTCTCTACGGCCATACAGTTAGTGCAGGAACAGCTGGCCGCTGGGCATATTGAATGCTCCACCTCTCCCTGGAACACCCCTATTTTTGTCATACTCAAACGCTCCGGAAGGTGGCGCTTGTTGCAAGACCTTCGGGCTGTAAATAAAACTATGGTCCCCATGGGAGCTCCCCAGCCTGGGCTTCCTTCCCCTGTGGCCATCCCCAAAGGATTTTTCAAAATTGTTATCGACCTAAAGGACTGCTTCTTTTCCATTCCCCTTCACCCTGATGAGTGCAAACGCTTTGCTTTTAGCCTGCCCATAGTTAATTGTGTGGGTCCCTCTCCTTGCTTCCATTGGAGGGTCCTTCCCCAGGGTATGGCTAATAGTCCAACCCTTTGCCAAAAGTATGTAGCTCAAACTATTGATCCATTTAGGGTATGTCTTCCTGACATTTATATCATTCACTATGTGGATGACATCCTCCTCGCGGGGCCTGAGGAATTGCCCCTCTCAAAACTTTGCCAGCAACTTGTCTCGGCCCTCCATGCCTGGTGCCTCCAGATGTCTCCTGAAAAAAATTCAGACCCAGCCCCCTCAATTGTTTCTGGGTTTTGAGTTATTTTCTGACTGAATTCTTTCCCAGAAACTTCAGCTAAGGACAGATTTATTAAGAACCCTCAATGACTTCCAGAAACTCTTAGGTGATATCAGCTGGCTCAGACCACACCTAAAACTTACAACGGGGGAATTGAAACCTCTATTTGACATTTTACGAGGGGATCCTGACCCATCCTCCCCGCGATCACTTACCCCTGAGGCACGGGTAGCGCTGACCACAGTGGAGCACGCCATTTGTGACCAACACATAGCTTACTATGACCCTAAACAGCCCTTTTGGCTCCTTATATTCCCCACACCTTTTTCTCCTACAGGATTATTATGGCAACAGAATCCCCTGTTCTGGGTTCACTTGCCTGCCTCCCCCTCCAAAATTTTGCCCACGTACCCTCATTTGGTGGCTCTCCTCCTCCGCCTCAGCAGAGGCGCTGCCTTAAAACTCTTTGGTAGGGGCGGAGCCAAGATGGCGGAGTAGAAGGACGCACATTTACGAGCTCCGAGCCCACAACCCATGGAATTGAGGTAAAAGGAGATCCCCACAAATTCTGAATCTCTGCAGGGGGTGCATAAACATAGGGGAAGAGATTTCTGTTCCACTGAACCCTGGAGAGCCGTCCCCGGGGTCCATCGCACCTCGGAAAGCGGACCCCACCCCCACCCCTGGCCGCGACCCAGAGAAGCTGACCCGAGCAGACTTCAGAGAGGAAAGCTCCGGGGGAAGCTCCGGCAGCCGGGAAAGTCCCTCCGCCCACAGAAGCTACAGGTCAGTAAGAAAGAAAGCTGCGATAGGGGAGGGGAGCGGAGCGTCTCCGTGAGTCGGGCCCCCTCGGGAGGAAGCGGCGGCAGCGACAGAGACAGGGGCAGGAAGCGGCGGAGGCAGAGGCGTGGGCAGGCGACTGAGGCGGCAACAGCCCGGGACTCAGGAATCCCCCAGCAGCAGGTAGGATCTTCAATACTGAAAGTCTTTCCAATCTGAGGGAGCCGAGCAGGGGAGACGGCCCTGCCCCCACCCTGCTCTACTGCTGAACGCCTCTGAATAAAACCCCCAAGGGAGCTGAGCACAGCAGGCGGGGCCCCCCACCCCCACCCGCTCCGTTCCTGAAAGTCTCTGCAGAAAGCCCCCGAGGGCCCAAGCTTACGAGGCGGCCCTGCCCCCACCCATGCGCCAGAACTAAAGCTTGCCGCGGGAAAGCGCATTTGAATCTCAGAGGCCAAGCACTAGTTGGGCGGATCCAGGCGGGGGTGGAAAGTAATCTCAGAAGTCAAGTAACTGGCTGGGAAAATGCCTAGAAAGGGGAAGAAAAATAAGACTTTGGAGAGTTTTTTCCAACAAATGCAAATGATCCCAACCTTGGGATCTGATGGGGAGGACGAGAACGTATTTTTCCCATCAGGGAAAGATGTGGAGGGCGGGGCCTCAGTACCCCAGACACCCCAGGGGGGTGTTGGGTGGGCTCAGGCCTTGGAAGAGCTTAAAAAGGATTTTGAAAAGCAAGTTAGACAGGTGGAGGAAAGACTGGGAAGAGAAATGACAAAGATGCAAGAAGAGTATGAAAAAAAGGTCAATATCTTGGTAAAGGAGACCCAAAAAAATGCTGAGGAAATTAACACCTTGAAAAATAGGCTCACTCAATTGGCAAAAGAGGTTCAAAAAGCCAATGAGGAGAAGAATGCATTCAAAAGCAGAATGAGCCAAATGGAAAAAGAGGCTCAAAAGCTCACTGAATTTAATAGTTCTCTCAAAATTAGAATGGAACAGATGGAGTCTAATGACTTTATGAGAAACCAAGAAATCACCAAACAAAACCAAAAGAACGATAAAATGGAAGAGAATGTGAAATATCTCATGGGAAAAACAACTGACCTGGAAAATAGATCAAGGAGAGACAACTTAAAAATTATGGGACTACCTGAAAGCCATGATCAAAAAAAGAGCCTAGACATCGTCTTGCATGAAATTATCAAGGAAAACTGCCCTGACATTCTAGGACCAGAGGGCAAAATAAGTATTGAAAGAATCCATCGATCACCACCTGAAAGAGATCCAAAAAGAGAAACTCCTAGGAACATTGTGGCCAAATTCCAGAACTCCCAGCTCAAGGAAAAAATCTTGCAAGCAGCTAGAAAGAAACAATTCCAGTACTGTGGAAATACAATCAGGATAACCCAAGATCTAGCAGCTTCTACATTACGGGATCGAAGGGCATGGAATAGGATATTCCAGAAGGCAAAGGAACTAGGACTCAAACCAAGAATCACCTACCCAGCTAAACTGAGTATAATATTTCAAGGGAAAATATGGTCTTTCAATGAAACAGAGGACTTTCAATCATTCTTAATGAAAAAACCAGAGCTGAAAAGAAAATTTGACTTTCAAACACAAGAATGAGAGGAAGCACGCAAAAGTAAACAGCAAGGAGAAGTATTAAGGGACTTACCAGAAATGAACTGTTTGCATTCATACAGGGAAGGACAATATTTCTAACTCTTAAAACTTTTCAGTATCTGGGTGGTTGGTGGGACCACACATACACATGTACACGCATGCACACACATACACACATGCATTCACATGCAGAGACAGAGAGCACAGATTGAACTGAATAGGATGGGACCATACCTTAAAAGAAACTAAGGTAAATGGTGAGAGAGAAATGTAGTGAGAGGAAAGAGGGGGAAATGGAAGGGGGTAACTATATGTCATTTAAGAGGCAAGTAGGAGATGTTTTTTAGTGGAGGGAAAAAGAGGAGAGCTGAGGGAAAAACAAAACAAAACAAAAAAAAAACAAACAAATAAACAAAAGTTTACCCTCATCACATTTGACTAAACGAAGGAGTGAAATGCACACTCATTTTGGTATGAAAACCTATTTTACAGTATAAGAAAGCGGGGAAGAAGGAGATATTGGGGGGGGATGATGGAAGGGAGGGCAAAGGGAGGAGGGAGTAATTGAAAGTCAATACTTGGGGAGGGACAGGATCAAAGGACAGAAGAGAAACAATGAGGGGCAGGTTAGGAGGGATGGCAATTCAGTTAGTCTTACACAACACGACTATCAGGAAGGTCATTTGCAAAGCTACACAGATATGGCCTATAATGAATTGCCTGCCGTACCAAAGGGAATAGGTGGGGAGGGAGGGATGGGGAGAATTTGGAACTCAAAGTTTTAGGAACAATTGTTTAGTATTGTTGTTGCAGCTAGGAAAGAAGACATACAGTTAATGAGGAATAGAAAGTCATCTGGCCCTACAGGAGAAAAGAGAAGATAGAGACAAGGGAAGGGAGGGATGACAGAAGAGAGGGCAGATTGGAGATAGGGAAAATTAGATTGCTTGGGGTACTGGGGTGGGGGGAGGGAAGAAAAGGGGAGAAAATTTTGGAACCCAAAAATTTGTGAAAATGAATGTAAAAAGCTAAATAAATAAATAAATAAGAAAAAAAAACTCTTTGGTAAAGATCCTGATCACGTGGTCTGTCCTTATACCGCTTCCCAGGTGCAATGGCTGGTTCAGAATGATGACAATTGGGCCATTAGCTCTGTCTCCTTTCAAGGGTCTATTGATAACCATTTTCCTTCTGACAAATTGGTACAGTTCTTTCAAAAAACATCTGTTGTCTTCCCAAAAAACACTAAATCTACCCCCATCAAGGACGCTCGATTGATCTTTACTGATGGGTCCTCCTCGGGCATGGCCGCATTTAGTGTCGATGATCAAATCCCTCGCTTTCAATCACCCTTTACCTCTGCGCAGTTAGTTGAACTCTCGGCCATTATTGAGGTCTTTAAAATGCTTCATGACCCTTTTAATTTGTATACAGATAGTGCTTACATTGCTGCTTCAGTCCCTCTCCTAGAAACTGTCCCTTACATTCGACCCTCCGCTAATGCCTCCCCCTTGTTTGCAGAGCTCCAACAGCTAATCCTCTCCCGCACTGAGCCCTTCTTTGTCGGCCATATCCGTGCCCATTCCGGCCTCCCTGGTCCTTTAGCAGAAGGGAATGATAAGGTGGATTGGGCTACTCAGGTTTTGGCCACTGTCCTTTCGGTTACTCCACTTGAGGCCACTCAACAGGATCATGCGCTACACCATCTCAATGCCCGCACACTCAGACTGAAACATTCCATCACGCGTGAACAGGCGCGGCAGATTGTCCGACAATGTAAAGGCCGTTTAACCCTCCTACCCAAACACCATTTGGGAGTAAACCCCCGTGGGCTAGTCCCTGGGGAATTGTGGCAGATGGATGTTACTCATTATTCCCCTTTTGGTAAATTAAAGTACATTCATGTCTCTATTGATGCCTTTAGCGGCTTTGTTTTCGCTTCTCTTCAGACAGGGGAGGCTACTAAGCATGTCATCAGCCATGTCCTTGCCTCCCTGGCCACTCTCCCACAACCTAAAACCATCAAGACTGACAATGGCCCAGGTTACACCAGTTCCAGTTTTAAACAATTCTGTGCTCAGATGGGCATTAAACATGTCACGGGTATTCCTTATAATCCGCAGGGCCAGGGGATTGTTGAAAGAGCACATCAAACCCTCAAAAACATGCTTCATAAACTACAATCTGGGGGAGAAATATTATATTCTAAGGCTGGCAATTCTAAAACCATTCTGAGCCATGCAATGTTTGTCCTAAATTTTCTTACCTATGATACTGAGGGCAGATCTGCTGCTGATCACCTCTGGTACTCCTCCACGGCAAATACTTATGCACAAGCAATGTGGAAAGATCCCTTACTTAACAAATGGCTGGGCCCCGACCCTGTGCTCATCTGGGGCAAAGGACATGCTTGTGTATATGATTCAAAAGCACAAAATGCCAGATGGCTTCCAGAACTCCTGATAAAACTTTATAACCCACCCAGGGACCTCCCTGAGAAGTCTTCTTAACTGTGTTTTATTTCAGAAAGCATCATGAATTCGCCTGTTGTTGAGATCCTCTTCTGTCTGCTCATCGCTCAAGATGCTGTCCACGGCTCATATCTCATTTTCAACTATACCTGGGTGGTAATCAATGGGGCAGGTGACACTATTTGGAGATCGTCACAGATCACACACACAGACTGGTGGTCCACACTTTACCCGGATCTCTGTAAACTAGCCTTAGGGGCTCTGGCCAATTGGGACTTGGAGGGATATTCTGATCAACAGAAGGCCCCCTCGTCCCCCTCCCCTCCCGGGAGGCTGGGCCTTGATCCATGGGGTGGGTGTAGTACACAATCCGGAAGAAGTATGTTGAGAACACTCCCCTTTTATGTTTGCCCTGGCCCTCACAGAAGCCGTGCTTTGAACCCCACTTGTGGAGGCATAACTGATTATTATTGCCGTAGCTGGGGCTGTGAAACCACGGGTGATACTTATTGGAGTCCTTCTTCCTCCTGGGACTATATTAGGGTTACTGCTAATTATACACATCATGCTAGTGGGAGCACGGGCTGGAAAAATATTCCTGAATGCTCGGGATGGTGCCATCCATTACGTATCCAATTTACGGACCCAGGCAAGGGGTATAGTAAATGGCTCCGGGGTGCTTCATGGGGTCTGCAACTTTACAAACATCGATACGATGACGGCCTAACCTTTACCATCAAACTTTTCAAAAGCATCCCTGTCCTACCCAGGCCGGTGGCCGTCGGCCCTAACCCCCTAGCTACTAACAAGAAATTTAAGGATGGCCAACAACTGACTCCCCCTGTGCCCTTCCGACCAACTCTTCCCGATGGTCCCCCCTCTTCCGCTAAGCTCATTATTTCCCTGGTCAATGCCTCTGTCCAGACCATCAGCAAAATGAGTAATGTCTCCCTGGTAGATTGTTGGGTCTGTGACTCTTCCTCTCCTCCATTTTATGAGGGTGTTGCCCACTTCGGAGACCTCACTTTTACCAACGACTCTTCTCTCCTACGCTGGGGAATTGAGGGCAAACATGGTCTCACCCTTAGCAAAATCTCCGGCCTGGGACTGTGTCTTCTAGGGCCTAGTATGCTCCCCCCCATACAGCTAGAGGCAATTTGCAATCGGACCATCATAGCCACTCCCCACTCCACATATGTGGCAGCTCCAAGCGACTCTTATCTTGCCTGCTCCTCTGGATTAACCACCTTCGTGGCTACTGCTTCCTTTTTGGCTAACAGAGACAATTGTGTAGAGGTTTCCCTTTTTCCACATCTGACAGTTTATTACCCTGATGAGTTTTTAAATTTTTGGGAGAAAGGAACCGACCCACAGGGTAGGGTAAAAAGAGAGCCCTGATGGCCATCACCCTGGCAGTCCTTATAGGCTTAGGATCGATCAGCACAGGAACAGGAATTGCCTCCCTTGTCACTTCTAACAGGCAGTAGGCACAGCTCAGTGCAGCCATTGACAAGGATCTTCAGGAGCTCCAGTCAGGCCTCGAGCACCTCAAAAACTCTGTCGCCTCCCTGGCTGAGGTCGTCCTACAGAACAGACGAGGCCTAGACCTTCTCTTTTTACAACAGGGAGGCCTTTGTGCAGCTCTAAAAGAGGAATGCTGCTTCTATACTGATAAACTGGGCCTTGTTGAGGATAGTCTGAGGAAGGTCAGAAACAGCCTAGAGAAGAGAAAAAGGGAGAGGGAGCAGAAGGAATCTTGGTATCAAAATTGGTTTTCTACATCCCCCTGGCTTACCACCTTACTCCCCACTCTTTTGGGCCCCCTTGTAGGTGTCCTGTTACTCCTTTCCTTCGGCCCATGGGCCTTTTCCAAACTAACCACCTTTGTTAAATCACAGATTGACTCTGCCTTAAGAAAGCCTGTCGCGGTTCATTATCATCGCCTTAGCACCCTCGGTTCCTCTGAAGACCTCGCCCCCGAGGGCCTCCAATTTTCCACCCTAGCCGCTGAGCTCGAGGCCCCGTGGTATTTGAGGGTATGGAAACGCCTCTAGAGAGTGAGTCCGCAGACATCTACTCCGCACTGACATATTCCTTGGAGGCGTCCCTGTACCCCGCTATGATCAATAATGGGCTTTTGCTGTGACTGTGCCAATGACGGGAATATTGTGGCCCCATGACCTGGATAATCATGCCATTGGCTGCAGAGGTACCCAATGACGGGATTATTGTGGGTCCACCTACCAGAGATGATGGAGGTGGGGGCCACCCACATAGCCTAAGACAGGCCTTTCATCTGCCCACTACCGGGGAGGGGAGGATGGTTAACTAGTAGGTCATTACCTATACCATCTGACAGTGGAGACCTGTTGGTTGGCTCTGTCCCCTCGACATGCCTCGTAGCATGCTTTCTGAATAGAGAAGGGGGAGATGTTGGGGCCTAAGTGCCTGAAACCCAGGTGCCCCTCCACCCGTGAGAGAACCACTCCCCTTGTAATGGCTTTCTGGTTTCCTAAGCACCATAAACACAGGTACCCCTCCACCTGTGAGAGAACCACACCCCCTGTAACGGCTCTCTGGTTTCCAAAACATCCTCTTGGTAACGGCTCCCTGGTTTCCAAACTTCCTCTTAGTAAACTCGAACCTAGACAACCTTCACGAGCCCACCCTTCCACCATTAGAATAGTGACAAAGCAGCTTCCCCCACCAATAAGGTGATGGCAAGAACCCACTGTTGCTAAGGCTAAGCTTCTGTTTCTACTATATAAGCTGTACTCTAAGCTCAATAAACTGAGACCTTGACAAAATTTGCTTGGTCTCCCTCCTTTTCTCGCCCGTTTCTCTTTCAAGCTGGGTTCCCCTCGATCCCCCGAATAACTGAGTCCCGCAGGACGGGACACAGAAGGGACTTATCAAAAGTGAACTGTTTACATTCCTACATGGAAAGACAATATTTGTAACTCTTAAAACTTTTCAGTATCTGGGTAGTTGGTGGGACCACACACACACACACACACGTACACACGTGTATGCACACACACATACACACATGCACGTACATACAGAGACAGAGAGCACAGAGTGAAATGAATAGGATGGGACCATATCTTAAAGCAAATTAAGGTAAATGGTGAGAGAAATGTAGTGGGAGGAAAGAGGGTGGAATGGAATGGAGTAAATTATCTCTCATAGCAGAGACAAGCAGGAGACTTTTTAGTGGAGGGAAAAAGAGGAGAGATGAGAGAAAAAACAAGAAGTTTACCCTCATCACATTTGACTAAAGGAAGGAATAAAATGCACACGCGTTTTGGTATGAAAACCTATCTTACAGTACAGGAAAGTGGGGGAGAAGGAGATAAGCAAGGGGGGGATGATGGAAAGGAGGGCAATGGGAGAAGGGAGCAATTTGAAGTCAACACTCAGGGAGGGACAGGATCAAAAGATAGAATAGAAACAATGGGGGGCAGGATAGGATGGAGTGAAATACAGTCAGTCTTACACAACATGATCATTATGGAAGTCATTGGCAAAGCTACACAGATAGGGCCTATATTGAATTGCCTGTCTTCCCAAAGGGAATGGGTGGGGAGGGAGGGATGGGGAGAATTTGGAACTCAAATTTTTAGGAACAACTGTTTAGTATTGTTGTTGCTACTAGAAAATAAGAAATACAGTTAATAGGGAATACAAAGTCATCTGGCTCTACAGGACAAAAGAGAAGATGGGGACAAGAGGAGGGAGGGATGAGAGAAGAGAGGGCAGATTGGTGATAGGGAAAATTAGAATGCTCAGTGTATTGGGGTGGGGGAGGAGAGAAAAGGGGAGAAAATTTGGAACCCAAAGTTTTGTGAAAGCGAATGTAAAAGTTAAATAAATAATTTTTTATTAAAAAAAAATAAAAAATGAAATATAAAAAAGAAAAAAGAAAAAAAGAAATTGACAGCAAAGCTATACTAGTGGGGGACCTCAACTTCCCTCTTTCTGAACTTGATAAATCTAACTTCAAAATAAAGAAGAAAGAGGTTAAGGAGGTAAATAAAACTCTAGATAAGGTAAATATGATAGATCTTTGGAGAAAATTCAATGGTAATAGAAAAGAATATACCTTTTTCTCAGCAGTACATGGGACATCTACAAAATTGACCATGTACTGTCATATAAAAATCTCACAATCCAGTGCAGAAAGGCAGAGATCATCAATGAATCCTTCTCAGATCATAATTCAATAAAAATTATATGTAATAAAGGCAATGGAAAGATAAAGGAAAAATCAATTGGTAACTAAATAACCTAATCCTAAAGAAGGAATGGGTTAAAGAAGAAATCATAGAAATAATCAACAACTTCATTCAAGAGAATGACAATAATGAGACAATCTACCAAATCTTATGGGACACTGCAAAAGCAGTTCTTAGGGGAAATTTTATATCTTTGAATGCCTACATAAATAAAATGTAGAAAGAGGAGATCAATGACTTGGGTATGCAGCTGAAAAAGCTAGAAAAAGAACAAATTGAAAATCCCCAAGAAAATACCAAATTAGAAATACTGAAAACCAAAGGGGAGATTAATAAAATTGAAATTAAGAAAATTATTGAATTCAGAAATAAAACCAATAGTTGGTTTTATGAAAAAAATAATAAAATTGGTAAACCTTTGTTCAATTTGATTAAAAAAAAAGAAAGAAGAAAATCATATTACTAACATTAAAATGAAAGGGGTGAACTCACCTCCAATGAGGAGGAAATTAATACAATAATTAGAAATTACCTTGCCCAACTTTATGCCTACAAATTCGATAATCTAAACGAGATGGATGAATATTTTAAAAAATACACATTTCCCAGATTAACAGAAGAGGAAGCTGAATGCTTAAACAACCGCATCTCAGAAAAAGAAATTGAACAAGCCATCAATGAACTCCCTAGGAAAAAATCTCCAGGACCAGATGGATTCACAAGTGAATTCTATCAAACCTTTAAAGAACAGTTAATTCCAATACTATATAGACTATTTGGGAAAATTGGGGAAGAAGGAGTACTCCCAAATTCTTTCTATGATACAAATATTGTTGTGATACCCAAACCAGGAAGAGACAAAACAGAGAAAGCAAATTATAGACCAACTTCTCTAATGAATATAGATGCAAAAATTTTAAACAAGATTTGAGCAAAAAGAATACAGCATCTTATCAAGAGAATAATACATTATGATCAGGTAGGTTTCATACCAGGAACGCAGGGCTGGTTCAATATTAGAAAAACTATTAGCATTATTGATCATATCAACAAAAAAACTAACAAAAACCACATGATTATCTCAATAGATGCAGAAAAAGCTTTCGACAAAATACACCTATTCCTATTAAAAACACTGGAGAAAATAGGAATAAAGGGAACTTTCCATAAAATAATAAGTAGTATCTACTTAAAACCTTCAGCAAACATTATATGCAATGGGGATAAGCTAGATGCATTTCCAATAAGGTCAGGGGTGAAGCAAGGATGCCCATTATCACCACTATGATTCAATATGGTACTAGAAATGTTAGCGATAGCAATTAGACAAGATAAAGAAATTGAAGGAATAAAAACAGCCAAAGAAGAAACTAAGTTATCACTCTTTGCAGATGATATGATGATGTACTTAGAGAATCCCAGAGATTCAAGTAAAAAACTACTTGAAATAATAAACAACTTTGGCAAAGTTGCAGGTTACAAAATAAACCCACACAAATCTTCTGCATTCCTATATATTAGCAACAAAGTCCAACAGCAAGAGATAGAGAGAGAAATCCCATTTAAAGCTAGAGTAAACACTATAAAATACTTAGGAGTTTACGTGCCAAAAAAACCCAGGGATTATATGAACACAATTACAAGACACTTTTTGCACAAATAAAGTCAGATATAAGTAAGTGGAAAAACATCCGTTGTTCATGGGTAGGCCGAATGAATATAATAAAAATGACAATTCTACCTAAATTAATTCACTTATTTAGTGCCATACCAATTAAACTTTCAGATAATAATTTTCTAGAGCTGGACAAAATAATATCAAAATTCATTTGGAAAAACAAAAGGTCTAGAATATCAAAGGGACTAATGAAAAGAAATGCCTGGAAAGGTGGCCTAGCGCTACCAGACCTCAAATTGTATTATGATTTAGCAATTATCAAAACCACTTGGTATTGACTAAGAAACAGAGGGGTAGACAAATCGAATAGACTTGGCACTCAAGACAGAGTAGGCAAGGAATATAGCAACCTCCTGTTTGATAAACCCAAAGATCCTAGCTTCTGGGATAAGAACTCACTGTTCGAAAAATAATTGCTGGGAAAACTGGTTAACTGTGTTGCGGAAATTAGGCATAGACCTATGCCTGACACCGTACACAAGAAGAAAGTCCAAATGGATACATGATTTAGGTATAAAGACTGATACCATGAATAAACTGGAGAAGCAAGGAATGGTGTATTTATCAGATTTATGGAAAGGGGATGAATATTTTTCTAAAGAAATGATAGAAGTTAGAAAGAAACAATTCCAGTATTGTAGAAATAAAATCAGGGTGACTCAAGATCTAGCAGATTCTACATTAAAGGAACGAAGGACGTGGAATAGGATATTCCAGAAGTCAAAGGAACTGGGACTCAAACCAAGAATCACCTACCCACCGAAACTTCGTATAATACTGCAGGGGAAAATATGGTCTTTCCATGAAACAGAGGATTTTCAAGCATTTTTGATGAAAAGACCAGAGCTGAAAAGAAAATTTGACTTTCAAACACATGAATGAGAAGAAGCATGAAAAAGTAAACAGCAAAGAGAAATCATAAGGGACTTAACAAAAATGAACTGTTTATATTCCTGCATGGAAAGACAATATTTGTAACTCTTAAAACTTTTCAGTACCTGGGTAGTTCGTGGGACCACGCACACACATACACATATGTACATGCATGAACGCTCACACACATGCACGCACATACAGAGACAGAGAGCACAGAGTGAATTGAATAGGATGGTACCATATCTTAAAACAAATTATGGTAAATGGTGAGAGAGAAATGTAGTGGGAGGAAAGAGGTTGAAATGGAATGGGGTAAATTATCTCTCATAGAAGAGGCAAGCAGGAGACTTTTTAGTGGAGGGAAAAAGAGGAGAGATGAGATAAAAACAAGAAGTTTACCCTCAACACATTCGACTAAAGGAAGGAATAAAATGCACACTCATTTTGGTATGAAAACTTATCTTACAATACAGGAAAGTGGGGGAGAAGGAGATAAGCAAGGGGGGGATGACGGAAGGGAGGGCAATGGGAGGAGGGAGCAATTTGAAGTCAACACTCTTGGGGAGGGACAGGATCAAAAGACAGAAGACAAACAATGCGGGGCAGGATAGGATGGAGGGAAATACAGTCAGTCTTACATAACACGACTATTATCGAAGTCATTTGCAAAACTACACAGATAGGGCCTATATTGAATTGCCTGCCTTCCCAAAGGGAATGAGTGGGGAGGGAGGGATGGGGAGAATTTGGAACTCAAAGTTTTAGGAACAACTGTTTGGTATTGTTGTTGCTACTAGGAAATAAGAAATACAATTAATGGGGAATAGAAAGTCATCTGGCCCTACAGGACAAAAGAGAAGATGGGGACAAGAGGAGGGAGGGATGATAGAAGAGAAGGCAGATTGGTGATAGGGAAAATTAGAATGCTCGGTGTATTGGGGAGGGGGGAGGGGATAAAAGGGGAGAAAATTTGTAACCCAAAATTTTGTGAAATTGGATATAAAAATTTAAATAAATAAATTTTTATTAAAAAAATATAGAAATGATAGAAAACATTATGAAATGCAAGATGCATAATTTTGATTACTTTAAACTGAAAAGTTTTTTGCACAACCAAACCCAATGCAACCAAAATTCGGAGGGATGTAGTAAATTGGGAAAAAAATTTTTACAGCTAAGCTTGGGGATAAAGTCCTCATTTCTAGAATATACAGGGAACTGACTCAAATATATAACCATACAAGTCATTCCCCAATTGATAAATGGTCAAAGGATATGGACAGGCAATTTTCAGGGGAAAAAATTAAAGATATCTATAATCACAAGAAAAAGTGCTCTAAATCACTATTGATTAGGGAGATGGAAATCAAAACAACTCTGAGGTACCACATCACACCTATAAGATTAGTAAACATGATAGAACAAGAAAATGATATGTGCTGGAGAGGATGTGGGAGAGTTGGAACACTAATTCATTGTTCGTGGAGCTGTGAGATCATCCAACCATTCTGGAGAACGGTTTGGAACTATGCCCAAAGGGCTACAAAAATGTGTGTACCCTTTGGCACAGCAATATCGCTACCAGGATGGGATCTGCAAGGGATTATAAAAAATGGGAAAGGGTCCCACATGTACAAAAATATTTATAGCAGCACTCTTTGTGTTAGCCAAGAACTGGAAGTCGAGGGGATGCCCATCAATTGGAGAATGGCTGAATGAATTTATGGTATATGAATGTAATGGAGTACTATTGCACCATAAGAAATGATGAACAAGAAGACTTCAAGGAGGCCTGGAAGGACTTATATGATTTAATGCTGAGCGAAAGGAGCAGAACCAGGAGAACTTTGTGCACAGCAACGACCACAGTGTGCAAGAGTTTTTTTCTGGTAGACTTGGAACTTTGTAGTAACACAAGAACATACCGGGAAAAAAAATCCCAGTGTCGGTTTTCTAAGGCAAAATGTCTTCCACACTCAGAGAAAGAAATATGGAAGTCATTCGAAGATTGTAGGAAATCATGTTTGTGTGTGTATGTGTGTGTGGGGGGGTTTAGTGTATTATGTTTTGATTTCTTATATGATTTCGTTTTTATTTTTTTTATTTATTTAACTTTTTACATTCATTTTCACAAAATTTTGGGTTCCAAATTTTCTCCCCTTTTATCCCCTCCCCTCACCCCAATACACCGAGCAATCTAATTTTCCCTATCTCCAATCTGCCCTCTCTTCTGTCATCCCTCCCTTCTCTTGTCCCCATATTCTCTTTTGTCCTGTAGGGCCAGATGACTTTCCATTCCTCATTAACTGTATGTCTTATTTCCTAGTAGCAACAACAATCCTAAACAGTTATTTCTAAAACTTGAGTTCAAAATTCTCCCCATCCCTCCTTCCCCACCCATTCCCTTTGGGAAGGCAGGCAATTCAATACAGGCCCTATCTGTGTAGTTTTGTAAATGACTTCCATAATAGTCGTGTTGTGTAAGACTAACTTAATTACCCTCCATCCTATCCTGCCCCTTACTGTTTCTATTCTGTCTTTTGATCCTGTCCCTCCCTGAGTGTTGACTTTAAATTGTTTCCTCCTCCCATTGCCCTCCCTTCCATCATCCCCCCGCTTTGCTTATCTCCTTCTCCCCCACTTTCCTGTACTGTAAGATAGGTTTTCATACCAAAATGAGTGTGCATTTTATTCCTTCCTTTAGTCAAATATGATGAGGGTAAACTTCTTGTTTTTTTTTTCTCAGCACTCCCCTTTTTCCCTCCACTAAAAAGTTTCCTGCTTGCCTCTTAAATAGCATATGATTTACCGCATTCCATTTCACCGTCTTTCCTCCATCTACCTTTCTCTCTCACCATTTACCTTAATTTCTTTTAAGATATGGTCCCATCCTGTTCAATTCACTCTGTGCTCTCTGTCTCTGTATGTACGTGCATGTGTGTATGTGTGTGTGCGTGCATGTGTGTACATGTGTGTGTGTGATCCCACCAACTACCCAGATACTGAAAAGTTTTAAGAGTTACAAATATTGTCTTTCCATGCAGGAATGTAAACAGTTCATTTTTGGTAAGTCCTTTATGACTTCTCTGTGCTGTTTACTTTTTCATGCTTTTTCTCATTCTTGTGTTTGAAAGTCAAATTTTCTTTTCAGCTCTGGTCTTTTCATCAAGAACGCTTGAAAGTCCTCTGTTTCATGGAAAGACCATATTTTCCCCTGAAGTATTATACTCAGTTTTGCTGGGTAGGTGATTCTTGGTTTGAGTCCTAGTTCCTTTGACTTCCGGAATTCCTATTCCACGTCCTTCAATCCCTTAATGTAGAAGCTGCTGGATCTTGAGTTATCCTGATTTTATTTCCACAATACTGGAATTGTTTCTTTCTAGCTGCTTGCAGTATTTTGTCCTTGACCTGGGAGTTCTGGAATTTGGCCATAATGTTCCTAGGAGTTTCTCTTTTTGGATCTCTTTCAGGTGGTGATGGATGGATTCTTTCAGTACTTATTTTGCCCTCTTGTTGTAGAATGTCAGGGCAGTTTTCCTTGATAATTTCATGGAAGATGATGTCTAGGCTCTTTTTTTGATCATGACTTTCAGGTAGTCCCATAGTGTTTAAATTGTCTCTCCTGGATCTATTTTCCAGGTCAGTTGTTTTTCCCATGAGATATTTCACATTCTCTTCCATTTTTTCATTCTTTTGGTTTTGTTTGGTGATTTCTTGGTTTCTCATAAAGTCATTAGACTCCATCTGTTCCATTCTAATTTTGAGAGAACTATTCACTTCAGTGAGCTTTTCAATCTCTTTTTCCATTGGGATAATTCTGCTTTTGAAAGCATTCTTCTCCTCATTGCTTTCAGAACCTCTTTTGCCAGTCGAGTGAGCCTATTTTTCAAGGTGTTATTTTCTTCAGCATTTTTTTGGGTCTCCTTTACCAAGGTATTGACCCGTTTTTCCTACTTTTCTTGCATCTCTCTCATTTCTCTTCCCAGTTTTTCTTCCACCTGTCTAACTTGCTTTTCAAAGTCCTTTTTAAGCTCTTCCAAGGCCCGAGCCCACCCGACATCCCCCTGGGATGTCTGGGGTACTGAGGCCCCGCCCTCCACGTCTTTCCCTGATGGCAAGAATATTTCCTCGTCATCAGAACCGAATGGCGGGATCATTTGCATCTGTTCAAAAAAGCTCTCTATAGTCTTATTTTTCTTCCCTTTTATGGGCATTTTCCCAGCCAGTTACTTGACTTCTGAGATTCATCTCCACCCCCACCTAGATCCGCCCAGCTAGTGCTTGAGGTCTGAGATTCAAATGGGCTTTCCACAGCAGGCACAGCTGCTATTCAATGTGAGCTTAAGTTCTGGTGCTGGGGTAGGGGCAGGGCCACCTCCCAGTCTCAGCTCCCTCAGGGTCTTTATTCAGAGACTTTCATGAATGGAGCGGGTGGGGGCAGGGCAGTCTCCCAGGCTCAGTTCCCTCAGGGGCTTTATTCAGAGACCTTCAGTATTGGAGTGGGTGGGGCAGGGCTGTCACCCAGGCTCTGCTCCTTCAGGGGGTTTATGCAGAGACCTGAGCCTCTGCCTGCCTTCTCGGGGAGTCCCGGGGGCCGCTGCTGCTGCCTCTGCCTCTGCTGCTTCCCACCCCTGCCTCTGCCTCCGCAGCTTCCCCCCGCGGGGTCCCAAGCCACGGAGACACCCCGCTCCCCTCTCCGCCAGCCTAAACGTGTCTCTCACTGACGTGTAGTGTTTGTGGGCAGAGGGACTTTCCGGGCCGCTGGAGGTCCCGTCCCTGAAGCCTGTTCGGATCAGCTCCTCTGTGTCTGCCTGGTCAGGGCAGCGCTGGGGTGGGGTCCACTTTCTGGAGTGCAACGGACCTTGGGGATGGCTCTCCAGGGCTCTCTGGAACGGAAATCTCTTCCACTGTGTTTCTGCACACCCTGCAGTGATCCACAACTTGTGGGGAGCTCTTCTTATATTAAATCCATGGGCTGTGGGTTCGGAGCTAGCATACGTGAGTCATTCTACTCCGCCATCTTGACTCTGCCCCCTATTATATGATTTCCTCCATTTATTTTAGTGTGACTACATAGCATGACTATAGTGAAAATGTGCTCAATAGGAAAGTATATGTAGAACCTATACAGAAGTGTATCCTGTCATGGGGAAGGAGGGGGGTAGTAGGGGGAAGGTGTGGGGGGATAAAATCTTAATTTTAAGGAAGTGATCGTAGAACATTAATAAATAAATAAATGAATTAATAAAATGTTATGAATTGTATGACAGGAGAATTTATATCTTGAACTATGAAGACTAGCTTAGGAATATATCTTTTACCTTACATCTGAGAAAGGTTAGGGTTGGGGAACCCATAACTTTGAAGCTACATATGTCCATCTACGTTCTCAAGTGCAGTCCTTTGACTGAAGGTAAAATTTCACAATCAAATATATTCATGTACCACAACTTGTTTAGCCATTTCTCAATTTGTGGAATCCCTTCAATTTCCAATTCTTTGAAACCACGAAAACAACTGCTATGAACATGTTTGTTCATGTTGGTCCTTTCCCCTTTTTATGATACGTTCGGGATAATGACCTAGTAGTGGTATTACTGGATCAAGGGATATTCACAGTTTTATAACCCTTTGAGAAAAGTTCCACATTGCTCTCCTGAGTCGTTGGATCACTCCACTAACAATGCCTTAGAGTTCCAATTTTCCCACATCTTCTCTAACATTTATCATTTTCCTGTTTTGTCGTGTTAGCCAATTTGATGGGGGAAATGTGATACTTCAGAGTTAGTTTGATTTACATCTCTCTAATTAATAGTGATTTATAGCACTTTTCATATGACTAGAGATAGCTTTGATATCTTTGTCTAAAAATTGCTTTTTTATATCCCGTTTCCATTTATCAATTGGTAATGACTTGTACTTCTGTAAGTTTTACTCATTTCTCTATATATTTAAGCAATGAGGTCTTATCAGAGATACTGGCTCTAAATATTGTTTCCCAGCTTTCTGCTTCCCTTTTAATCAAGATTGCATTGGCTTTGTGGAAAAACTTTTTAAAATGTAACTTAATCACAGTTTTCCGTTTTTCATTTAATAATGTTCTCTATCAAACTGCGTCAAATGTACAAGAATGCAAGCCATTGCCCAATTGATAAATGGTTAAAGGATATGAAGAGTCAATTTTCAGAGGAAGAAATTAAAGCTCTCTATAGTCATATAAATAAGTGTTCTCAATTACTATTGATTAGAGAGAGGCAAATCAAAAGAACTCTGAGGTAACACATCACACCTATCAGATTGGCTAACATTACAAAACAGGACAATGATAAACGTTGGAGAAGATATGAGAGATTTGAAACACTAATTCATTTTAGGTGAAGCTGTGAGCTGATCCAACCATTCTGGAGAGCAATTTGGAACTATATGCAAAGGACTATATAAATGTGCACACCCTCTGACCCAGCAATACCGCTTCTAGGACTGGGTCACCAAGAGATCATAAAAATGGGAAAGCGTCTCACATGTTCAAAAGCATTTAGAGCAGCTCTCTTTGTGGTGGCCAAAAACTGAAAATCAAGGGGATGTCTATCAACTGGGGAATGGCTGAATAAATTTTGGTATACAAATGTAATGGAATACTATTGTGCTATAAGAAATGGTAAACAGGAAGATTTCAGAGAGGCCTGGAAAGACTTATATGAACTGATGTTGAGTGAAAGGAGAAGAAGCAGGAGAACTTTGTACATAGCAACAACCACCGTGTGTGAAGAATTTTTCTGGTAGACTTAGTACTTCCTACAATGCAAGAACTTAAAAAATTCCCAATGGACTCTTGAGGTAAAGTGCCTTCCTTATCCCGAGAAAGAAATATGGAATTTGATCTCATAATGTGACAGACCATTATCTTTTTTTATTGTGATTTGTTATATGATTTGTCCCATGCATTTTGATTCTTCTATGCAATATGACTAAGGTGACAATGTATTTAATAGGAATTGATGTGTAGAACTTATTTAAAATTGTATTCTGCCTCAGGGAGGGGGATGGGAAGGATGAAGAGGGAGGGGAAAAATCTAAGATATATGGAAGTGATTGTAGAACACTGAAAACAAATAAAATAATTTAATTTAAAAAATAATGTTCTCTATTGTTTGTTTGGTCATAGATTCTTCCATTCTCCATAAATCTGACAGGTAAGCTGCTCCTTGTTCTCCTAATTTGCTTATAGGTTCACCATTTATGTCTAAATCATGTACCCATTTTGACTTTATCTTCATATATGGTATAAGATGTCAGTCTATGCATCATTTCTGCCATACTGTTTTCCAGTTTTCCCAGCAATTTTTTGTCAAATAGAGTGTTCTTATCCCAGACGCTGAACAGTTTTTTACTCTAGTCATTGACAGCTGTGTCTTGTGTACCTAATCTATTCCACTGATACACCACTCTTACTCCTTAGCCGATACCAAGTCGTTTTGATGATTACTGATGTATAATACACTTGTTGATCTGTACAACTAGACCAACTTCCCTTGCATTTTTTTTTTGTTAATTCTTTTGATATTCTGAACCTTTAGTTCTTCCAGATGAATCTTGTTGTTACCTTTTCTAGCTCTATCAAATATCTTTGTCAGTTTGATTGATATGGCAATAAATAAGTAAATTAATTTTGGTAGAATTGTCATTTTTATTATATTAGTTCAGCCTACCCATGAGCACTGGTATTTTTCCAATTATTTAGATCTGACTTTATCTCTGTGAAAAGTGATTTGTTAATTTTGTTCCTATAGTTCTTGGATTTGTCTTGACAGGTAAACTCCCAAATATTTTATATTGTCTACAGTTACTTTAAATTGAATGTTTCTTTCTATTTCTTGCTGGGCTTTCTTTCTAGGCTTTGTTGGCAATATATAGCAATGCCAATGATTTAGGTGTGTTTATTTTATACGTTGCAACTTTGCTAAAGTTGTTAATTATTTCAAGTAGTTTTTCAATTGATTGTCAAGGATTCTTTAAGTATATCATCATATCATCTGCAAAGAATGATAGCTTTGTTTCTTCACCGCTTATTCTATTTCCTTTAATTACTTTTTCTTCTCATGTTGTGAATGCTAGCATTTTTAATATAGTATTGCTCACTCTTTCTTTTATCCCCATTCTATCATTTCCTTTACTCCCTATCTATTACCCTATTCCCTACTGCCTACAAACATGATCATGTCTTCTCTGTCCTCAAAGTACCATCACTCATTTCTTCTACCCCACTATGAACTTGTACCTTTTCTTCCTTTTGTGGCTCAGCTCTTTGGAAAGGTTATCTATAATTGGTGCTGTTTCACAAATAGCACACAGGAGGTGCTAGAGATTTTGGACTCCAGCCTCTTACAGGTTCACTCTTGATCTGATCATATAGAAAAGACAGGAAGACAACTTCAGAAGGGTTAAAAATCTTACTTTATTCTCTTCTAGTCTTCTCAATAGGTTTGCTGATAATAGGAACACCAACTCCTGCAGCGTTCCTTAATCAACCTTCTCACAGGGGCCAGCAAGAAGGAAGTATTGGGGAAGCACTACCCCTACCTCTCGATGGGGTCAATCTAGACAAGCACAGCATTCCAGCTTGTTGGCTCCCCTTATTCTCCTCAAGCGTCAGTAGGGGCTGGTTGAGGCACACACAGTATTACACCACTCCACTGTCACATTGCCCTATGAGTTCCCCACTTACTGACCACTGCCCACTTACTTAATAGGGCAACAGAAAAAGAAAACATATTGCCATTAATAGCCTCATATGTTAACTTTAGGAATGAGTTCATTCAGCAGAAGTTTAGTAAAAATTACATTATATCATCTGCACAACTGTGGTTATGTTTGCAAGTCATGAGAGTGGGCAACATTATCTCACCCATTATCTCACCCATCTGTGGCCATAGATCCTGAGAAACTAAACTCTATGAAACAATAACAAAAATCCCCTTTGCTTACAAGTTGCTTCCACTTCCTGTCCTCTTACTCTCTTCAAATCTCTTTATAATCTATCTTCCAACCTTATCACTCCATCAATAGTCAATCTTTGTTATTAGCAACGATCTATTAGTTGTCAAATCCAATGTTCTCTTCTCAGACCTCATTCTTCCCAAATCCTCTGCAGCCTTTGATGCTGCTGACCATATTTTCCTCCTTGATGTTATTTTCTCTCTCCTCTAATTCTCCTCCTTGGGGCAGCTAGGTGGTGCAGTGGATAGAGCACCAGTGCAGGAGTCAGGAGGACCTTAGTTCAAATCTCACCTCAAACACTTGACGCTCACTGTGTGACCTTGGGCAAGTCACTTAATCCCAATTACCTCATTCTCGGTCATCTCCAGTCATCCTGATGAATATCTGGTCACTGGATTCAGATGGCTCTAGAGGAGAAGTGAGGGTGGTGACCTCCACAGCCCTACCTCACTCAAAAAACAAAGTCAAGTGCAAGTCATGTCATTATTTCTCTGACGGCATAGTCTTCTTTGTCAATGAAGGATGAACACACAATTCTCCTCCTATTAAGCTTACTGCTTCTTCTCATTCTCCTTTACTAAATTTTCAATGAGATCATGCCCTCTGACTGTAGGTGTCCCACACAGTTCCATCTTTGCCCCTCTTTTCCTCTCTATACTTGTACCCTTGAAGTATAGAGTTTATTCAGTGAAGTCTAATCCATCTGTTGTGAGGCCTGCTGAGCCCTTTCCAGGGTTGCTTCCCATCTCTGGTGTCTATCTGATCCACCTAACTCTCACCTGTGGTTTCATGAAGTTGTAGCATGTGCAGTGGCCACACCTTGTTAAACCATTTCAGTAAATGGGCTCAACCTCGTTGAGGGAAACTGAGAGAGTCTCAAAAGCTTCGGTGATTTAAAGGGCTCTTTACCTTAAACATGATAAGACTTTCCCAGGTGGAATGGTCAAATGAGAACAATTTGTTTCAGTGACCAGAAAGGCAGCCAAAGCAAGTAGTGTGGAGTGCTTAGAACCTGGTTATATATTGGAGACACCAAGATCATCCGCGGCATTTTGAGACATCACCAGTCTTCTTTTTTTAAAATATTTTTAAATTTATTTTCAGTGTTCTATAATCAGTACCATATAACTTAGATTTTTCCCTTTCTCTCTCTCCTTACCTAACCCATCCCTCCATGAGATGGCATACAATTTTTTTATATAGATTCTATATAGACATTCCTATTAAATAGATTTTGACCACAGTTGTGTTGTGTATAAGAATTAAAATGAATGGGAGAAATCATATAACAAACCAAAATGTAACACAAAAGAAAATGATCAGCTACATTCTGCAATTGAATTCCATAGTTCTTTCTCTGGATGTGGAAAGCATTTTGCCTTAAAAGACTATTGGGAATTTTTTAAGTCCTTGCATTGCAATGAAGTTCCAAGTCTACCAGAAAAACTTTAGCATACTGTGGTCATTGCTGTGCACAAAATTCTCCTGGTTTTGCTCAGTATCTTATCATGTAAGTCTTTCCAGACCTCTCTGAAGTCTTCCTGTTTATCATTTCTTATAGCAAAAGAGTATTTTATTACATTCATATATCATAATTTATTAACTCATTCCCCAATTGATGGGCATCCCCTTGATTTCCAGGTTTTGGCCACTACAAAGAGCACTGCTATAAATATTTTTGTACATGTGGGACCCTTTCCCATTTTTATGATCTCTTGGGGATACAGTCATAGAAATGATATTTCTGGGTCAATGGGTATGCACATTTTTGTAGCCCTTTGGGCATAGTTCCAAATTGCTCTCCAGAATGGCTGGATCACCTTACAGCTGCACCAACAATGAATTGGTGTTCCAACTCTCCCACATCTTCTCCAACATTTATCATCTTGCTGTTTTGTCATGTTAGCCAATCTGACAGATGTGATGTAGTATCTCAGAGTTATTTTGATTTACATCTCTCTAATCAAAAGTGATTTAGAGCATTTTTTCATATGACTATAGATATCTTTAATTTCTTCCTCTGAAAACTGCCTGTTCATATCCTTTGACCATTTATCAATTGGGGAATCATCACCAGTCTTCTTGACTCTGTCCTGCCACTGGACTGTGGCATCTCTGGAAGAGAATGATAGCAATAACTTTGGACATCTCTCCTCACCTTAATCTAATTTATGAACAAATCAAAGAAATCACCCATACCACTTTACCATTTTTACTTATCTCAAATTCCTGTAGTGACAAGAAAGTGATGAAGCAGCAGGTGTGGATACACTGAGAGCTGTAGTCACAACCCTACACACAGGCAGCCCAGTCCCTAGGATTGTCTTCTTACTGGAAGCAGCAATCAGATTCTGCATGCTCTCGTTAGAGAAGGTGCTGTGCTCTATGAGCAAAGTAGAATTGAAGTAGCATAAAAGAAATGAGAGATTTACAACTTTAGAAGAAACATTCCAAATATTCACGTGGACTATTTGTGCCTGACCTGTGGTAGAGTATTCTGAGCTCTTATTGGTCTGGTCAGTCACAGTTGGACACACTGCAACTTGACTCTAGCATAGTGATGTCACTTTGGTCCTCTTTGAGAACAAAGGACAACAATCACACTGTTACACTTGTTGGTCTCATTAAATTCCATGGGTTTTATAATATACTATATAATTACATTACATTACATTTTATAATTAAATTATACTATATAATAATAATAATAATAATAATAATAATAATAATAATAATATAACAAACTACTCTGTGCTAGTGGTTCTAAGTTCTTTCTATGCTGATCCAACTTTCAGTCTTGCACTTTCAACTGTCTTTCAGACATTTGAAAATGGATGTCCAGTAGACATGTTCAATTCAATGTATCTGAAACCAGACTCATTTGTGCTCCTAAATTCCCTCCTCTCATCTCTATTGTCATCATATTCGCAATCCCTCTGGACAACAAACTAGGTGTTATTCTAGACTGCTAACCAACTCTCATACTTTATAATAAATTTTTGTCCAAAGCCCACACTGCTCTTGCATTGCAATAACTCACTCTTGGGTCTTCCTGTCCCTGAGTCTCTCCTCGCTCCAATCCATCCTCTATTTAGCCACCAAAGTGATTTCACTAAAGCACAGGTCTAACCTTGTCATCTGCCTACTCAATAACCTCCAGTGCCTCCACATCACCTCAAGGATTAAATAGAAAATCCTCTGTTTGGCTTTTAGTCCTCTTTACCTCTTATCATCTGTGTCTTCTTACACTTTATTCCCTTCCACTTATTCTTTGACCTTGTGACAAAGGCTTTCGTGTTTGTCCATTATACTCCATCACTTGGCTCCAGGTATTTTCTCTGTCTGTCCAACATGCCTGGAATGATTTTCCTCCTTACTTCTCAGTACCGACTCCTATAACTTTTAAAGTCTCAGTTAACATCTTATCTTCCACATGACATGTAACCCAACACTCTTCATTCTAGTACCCTCCCTCTCTAAATTAATTCCTGTATTATTATCTTTTATACAGGTTAATTTCGGATATTTTATACTACAAATAGATTGTGTGTTGTTTTAGGCAAGGGACCTTTTTTGCCCTCTTTTTCTATCCTTAGTCCCTTTGCTCAGTGCCTGACACATAGCAGGCACTTCATAAATACTTACTGAGTGACTAACATGATCCCCTCTAGTTACTGCACACCCTGACCCAAATGTTGCCTTTTGTTCATATTTTGTGTTGACATATTTATGTATATGCTCTTTCTGAAAGGGAGTGCCTCATTTTTTTTCTTTGATCCTCAGCAGCTATAGCAGCTTCTGGAATACATTAGATGCCTAAGAAATCCTTTTTGAAAAATTTTTTTTTATTTTGAGTTCGATAACACAGTCTTTGGTTGGCATCTGGTGTCCAATAAGAAGGTTGCAGTTTATTGAGGCAATCTTTTGATGCACAGCTGCCGCCTTCTGGCCAGTTCAGATATTACACTTCTAATCGGCTATAGCGTGTCCAAACATTCTCTGCCTTTTTAAATTCTGTTTTTCCCAATTTTTTGCATTTGTGAAAACTCATTTGCTGTTAAGAAAGGGAGAACGCAACCAAATGAAATCCTACATTTATGAACTGATGTACATAATGGATTCTTTCAGTTAAAATAGAAATTCAAGGGAGGAGCCAAGATGGCGGGGTAGAAAGATTCACATATGCTGGCTCCAAACCCACAGCCCATAAATTACCTGTAAAGAGGAACTCCCAACAAATTCTGGAGCAGTGGAAGCTGCACAACAACGGAGTGGAGGAGATTTCTGTTCCAGAGAGCCCTGAAAAACTGACACCAAAAGTCCATCGCGCACCAGACCCGGAGCAGAGCCCAGCCTTGCCGTGGTCGCGTGGCCCTGAGAGGAGCGGATCTGAGCAGGCTTCAGGGACGGAATCTCCCGCAGCTACGAAGGTCCCTCAACCCACAGGCACTACAGATCAGTGAGAGAGACTTCTGGGCTGGCCAAGAGGGGAGCTGGGTATCTCCATAACTCAGGCTCCCTCGGGAGGCAGAGGCAGCAGCAGAATGGAGCTCCCAAAGCAGACAGGAGTTCAGATCAATTACTGAAGATCTCCACAGCAGTACTTAATCTCTCACTGAATAGCAGCCCCACCCCCTGCTGAAAACCCTGAGGCTGGGGAGCAGCATTGAATCTCAGACCCCAAGCACTGGTGAGGCCGGGATGGAGAGGAATCTCAGAAGTCAAGTAACTGGCTGGGAAAATGCCCAGAAAGGGGGAAAAAAATAAGATCATAGAAGGTTACTTTCTTGGTGAACAGATGTTTCCTCCTTTCCTTTCTGATGAGGAAGAACAGTGCTTACCATCAGGGAAAGACATAGAAGTCAAGGCCTCTGTATCCCAAACATCTGAAATAGATATCCAATGGGCTCAGGCCATGGAAGAACTCAAAAAGGATTTTGATAATCAAGTTAGACAGGTGGAGGAAAAACTGGGAAGAGAAATGAGAGAGATGCAAGAAAAGCATGAAAAACGGGTCAATACCTTGCTAAAGGAGACCCCAAAAAATACTGAAGAAAATAACACCTTGAAAAATAAACTAACTCAATTGGCAAAAGAGGTTCAAAAAGGCAATGACGAGAAGAATGCTTTCAAAAGCAGAATTAGCCAAATGGAAAAAGAGATTCAAAAGCTCACTGAAGAGAATAGTTCTCTCAAAATTAGAATGGAACAGATGGAGTCTAATGACTTTCTGAGAAACCAAGAAATCACCAAACAAAACCAAAAGAATGAAAAAATGGAAGAGAATATGAAATATCTCATTAGAAATTCAAGCTAAATTGTCACTTTGTCAGACATGATATGATAAAGTTTAAGATATAATAGCAGTGAAGTGAAAATGGAACGGGCTTGACTCTACAGAGCCTGGTCCTGGGTAACATATTAATGTTACATCTTTACAAGAGCCCAGTTGGGGAAATAGAAGAAAATGGATCTTCTGAACGCTGAAGAAAGTTTTTGAAATAAGTATCAGCATGAATGACACAATCGTTCCAGTTGGAATCAGATCCTAAAGGTTTCCAAGAACTGATTGTTAAATTTTCAGGAGTTTTTCAGGTGGTTGCTAAGCAGCTAGAGCATAGTTCAATCAGTTCCTACACAGGTAGTATTATTTGTTACTTGAAAAGGGTTTGTTTCTCCCTAGGGGACGAAAATTCCTTCAAGGCAGGGTCTGATTTGTTTTTGGTTTTGCATCTGCAGTACCTAGAGTAGTAACTGGAAAATATTAGGGGTTTAAGAGATATTTGCTAAATAATTAAGGAACATTTTGTTACATAACCAAGTCTTTGTTAACATCATGTGTCCAACCAGTATATTGGGACTCACTGAAAACTTTGTGGAATTCCCATCCTTTTGTGGCAGATCCTGAGATTACAACTTTGCTGGTCCATCCAGTGCTTCTTAAACATGGTATTACATTTCCGTCCTTTTCAAACAGTATTTTTACTGAACTTTAAGCACATTTGACTACTCACTTGCTATTCAGGTAACCAGAAGGAACTCAAATGAAATTAAGGATTTGTGAAGTAAAGCAAGTAATGAATTCCTTCAGTGTAAATAGGAATTCAGACATAGAAGATATGATATAGGTTAAGACTTAATAGAAGTGGAGATAGCACTGATCTGGCATCACACTATGGCGTATCTAATCCCTTGTTTAAATAATAATGTCACTAATTAATACAATTTCATTCACAAGAGCAAAATTTGGAAGAAATGAGTCAAAGAAAATGGCTGGTGTCTACTTAGAAGGAAATTTTTGATAGAAAACATCAAAGAATGGCCAAAACTGTGGTTTGCCAATGCCTACTCACAGAGGTTTCAAAGGCTTCAAAGCCCTGATTGTTAAATTTCAGGAATTTTCTCTGCCAGTTGTGAAGTCACTCATCCAGAAAGGAAACAGTTGCTAAGTATTTATTACGTACCAAGTACAGTGAGGCAGGCCAGTAAATAGAGTACTTGGACTGGGGTCAAGAAGACTCATTTTCCTGAGTTCAAATGTGGACTCAGTTACTCGCTGACTGTGTGACCCTGGGTGAGTCATTTATTTTTGCTTGCCTCGGTTTCCCCATTTCTAAAAGGAGCTGGAGATGGAAATGGTAAACCACTACCATATCTTTGCTAAGAGAACCTCAAATGGGGTCAAGACAGAACTGAAAGGACTGAAAATCAACAATGTTAGGAGTTGCGCTTTATTGCATCTTCCTCTTATTTTGCTGGTCTCCAATGTTTGAAATAGTTAGAAAGTTGTTAGAAGATATTCCCAAACTCATCATTTGGTTCTGTTCAATATCATTGATTATTACTATCATTTGATGATTTCCTAACTAACATAGTTAGAGAGGGAGAGAAAAATAAAAATAAAGTAGGGAGAGAACAAGGAACTTAAAGCTTTGAAAATGAATGTTAAAAATTGCTTTTGCGTGCAACTGGGAAATTAGACATACAGACAATGGGATATAGAAATCTATTTTGCCCTACAGGATAATAGAGGGAAGGGCGATGGAAGAAGGAGGGATGATAGAAAAGAGGACAGATTGGGAGAAAGGGTGGATTGAGTGCACACTGTTCTGGTGTGGGATTTGGGGGAGATGAGAAAATTTGGAATTCAAATTTTCGTAGAAGTGAATGTTGAAAACTGAAAACTAAATTATACACACACACACACACACACACACACTAAAAAAAGAAAGAAAGATAATGAGGAGTAAAGAATTGTAACTAGGTTTATCGCCTGAGTGTCATACCTTCTGCAGTAATATGTCATACCTTCTACCTTCCTTCTACAGGAAGACATTAGGGTTTACTGGGAAAGGTGAGTTCAATTTTGAGCATATTATTATGTCTGTGTATGATGAGAGAAAGCATTTAGTAAGTGCCTACAAAGTGGTAAGAATTATTCTAAGTACTTAGAAATTTTACCTCAATTGATCTGCATAGTGATTCTGTTAAGTAGATGCTATTAGTATTTTCAGTCTACATTTGAATAAAGTGAAGTAGACAGAGGGTGTCACATAGCCTGTATGTAAAGCAAGATTTGAGCTCAAATCTATGCTAACTCTGGAGCCACCCAGCTGAAGATGTCTACTAAACACTTGGAGATCTGATACTAGAGATCAGGAGAATTTGAATGGAATTTGAAGTATGTCTTTTTGTGTATTTTTTTTATTATTCTTTTTATCTTTTGTCTGTGCTTTCTTTGTTGACTAATATGGAGATGTTTACATGACTGCACATGTATAACCTTTATCAACTTACTTGCCTTCTCAGTGATGGGGAAGAGTAGTAGAGAATTTGGAATTCAAAATTACATTAAAAAATTAAAACTAGAAATTGTTTCTACATGTAATTGGGAAAAGTATTAATTTATTCTAAAAATTAACTTGTACTTTGGTAAAAAATTGCATCATCTCTTTTCTAAGCATAAGTATATCACTATTAATAGTGATAAATATATCACTGTTAATGGTTTTGGAGACTTTCATATCAGGAAAATGATAACCAATGGCATTTTGGCTGATGATTTTAGTTTTTCTGGTCAGGCAGTATAGCAGCAAAATAAGTAAGATTTAATGAAACATATGCAGACTTTCAGAGGCCATGTATTCTATGCCCCATCATTATGTAACATTTTAAAAGTTCAAGAGACATAATTTCTGGATGATTTAATCATTTTATTAATAAACCATGTTTTATAAACAGTCTGTAGTTTTGCTGATGAAAGAGTAACAAGAGAACCATAACCATATCATGTTACTTGGCATACTGATGTAAATGTCTGTTGTAAAATGGGTTAAGCTAAGTCAGGAGGAGATATTAAATGTTTGCCAGATACTAAATATTTGCCTGGTGAACAACAATATTTTGAGAACAGCAAGGCAATAGCACTGTCACCCTAGACCTCCTCTGACTCTTTCAGTGATGGGATACCTGCAGAATCTTTGCATCATGTTTGGGGGATGAATTGGTGATTTTTAGAGGCATCAGTGTGTCATAACCTAAGTTTTTATGCAAATCCTTTCAAACCTCTCATGTTATCAAAAGTCAAGGATGGACTCAAGGAATTCTCCTATTCTACAGAGAATCCCATTTTGACAAACAACTGTGTCTTGAATGTTAACTAGACAAAACTTTTCATTTTGGGGAATTTGTGCTTCTTTTCACATTAAAAGTAAGAGCAAGTCTCTTAACCTCTTTGGACCCCAGTTTCCTCCTCTGGATAAATGATTATTAATAGCCAATGATTGTGGGAGATCTAGAGTTTCCCCTTTTTCTCTAAAGTCTTGATTTTAAAAGTTGGTTTTCTTGAGGGACATTACTGATGATGAGATTGGACTAACTTTCTTAACTTCTTGCTCAGACACCACCCAGGTGGGAAAGCCATTGTGCTCTACTCAAGTGTGAGTAGAGATACATTCTTTGAATAGATTGACCTAGGCTGGGTTAAGTTAAAAATAAATGACATCATCAAAGTTCATTTGAATAGGTTCCACCTCTCCTTGTGATATTTATTCTGTCTTTAATTGTTAACACATCAGATGACTGCCAACCTCAGGAATACACTCCCTTCCAATGGGCATATAAACCTTGAGCTCAAGGCAATGATTGTTTTGGTATAAAAGAGAGCACAACAAATGACCTTCCCTTTATTATAATGCCAACATTATTAATAAAATGATTAAATTACCAATAAATTGTCACTCAAACTTTGTAAATGTTAACATATAACGGTAGGAGTAGAATATGTGATCTATGAAACTCCTTCCAGTCTCATATCTAGGACTTTGATCCTCCAAGGATGGGCAATCTGTGGGCTCTGGGCCACATGTGGCCCTCTAGGTCCTCAAGCACAGTCCTTTGACTGAATCTCAACTTCAAAGAACAAATACCCTTAATAAAAGTATTTGTTCTGTAAAACTTGGACCCAGTCAAAATACTGTGCACTCAAGGACATAGAAGACCACATGAGACCTTGAAGCATCAGGTTCCCCACCCTTGGGACCCATTTAGTGACTTAAAACAGTGGCTCAGTAGAGAGAGAATTGAGGCAGCAGGTGGAGACCAGGTACTTGAGAAGACTGGTAGGGACTGAAAGGAGAGGAGGGACAGCTTTGTTTGGAAAGTAAGGCCACAGTGGGAGGCACATGGAAAACATGGTTCAAAGGTAGGAACCCTGGAATTGGAGACAGATCAGTCCCAGCTCTACTACTTCCCATAATGACTATAGCAGTCATTTCATTCACTCGCTCATTTTGCATACTACAAGTTTGAGGATGTTTCCAGCATCCCTAGGCACATAGGAAAGCATTCACTTGTTATTGGACTTAACCTTGGAAACATCTCAACCTAATCTTTGATACCTTTTTTCAAAAACTTCTTCCAAAGCAAAGATCAACAATTTTCACGTATTATTTTCTCCAGTGTTTTACTTTTGTGAAAGGGCAGAATTCATACTTCACCCTGGGACAAGGTACCCTGTAAGCTTAAACCTACACAATGCTCTCTCTACTTCTATTTTAATCCTAACCTACATCATTTCTCCTGTGACAGGATTAAGAGGGAAATAGGTCTTTAGAATGTTGATGATTTAGTATGCATTTCTATTTACACTGAAGGATTTCATTTAGCTCCTTTCTGCCTGTCTTCACAGTGACTGACTTGTCACATCATAAAACTGAGTTAAAATATGACTTGGGCCCCCAGTTGATAAATGGTCAAAAGATGTGAACAGGAACTTTTCAAAGGAAGAAATTAAAGATACCTATAATCACAAGAAAAAATGTTTAAATCATTTTTGATTAGAGAGATGCAAATCAAAACAACTCTGAGGTACCACATCACACCTATCAGATTGGCAAACATGACAGAACAGGACATTATAAATGTTGGAGAGGATGTGGGAGAGTTGGGACACTAATTCACTTTTGGTGGAGCTGTGAGCTCATCCAGACATTGTGGAGAGTGATTTGGAACTATGCCAAAAGGTCTACAAAAATGTGCATACCCTTTGACTCAGAAATACCGTTTCTAAGACTGTAACCCCAAGAGATCATAAAAATGAGAAAGGGTCGCACATGTGCAAAAATATTTATAGCAGCACTCTTTGTAGTGGCTAAGAACTGGAAATCAAGAGGATGCCCATCATTTGGGGAATGGATGAATAAATTATCGTATATGAATGTAATGGGATACTATTGCACTGTAAGAAATGATGAACAAGAAGACTTCAGAGAGACCTGGAAAGACTTACATGATCTGATGTTGAGTGAAAGGAGCAGAACCAGGAGAACTTTGTGCACAACAACAATCACAGTGTGCAAGAGTTTTTTGTGATAAACTTGCATCTTCATAGCAATGCAAGGACTTAAAAAAATTCCCCCAAAATTCACTGGGGGGCAGAGCCAAGATGGCGGAGTAGAAAGAAACACACATGCAGGCTCTCCCCACACAGCCCATAAAATACCTGTAGAGAGGGACTTTCAACAAATTCTGGAGCAGCAGAAGTGGAGGAGATTTCCAGCCCAGGGTGACCTGAATGGGAAATGTCTCTTGCACCAAATGCAGAGCAAAGCCCAGTGCAGCCTTGGCCACATAGCTTGGCCGAGGCTCTGGGAGGAGGACACCTTAAGGACAGAATCCCCAGTCATGGAATACCCAGTCATAGTAGCAGTGAATCCCTAGTCCCAGCAGAAGCAAACCACTAGTCCCAGCAGCAGTGGTTTGCAGATCCCTCAACCCATAGGCACCAAAGGTCAGTGACAGGGGTTTTTTCAGCAGGCTAGGAAGGGAGAAGGGCCTTCCCATAGGTCCAGCCTCCACAGACGTCACTTGCCGAGGGTGAGGGAAGCAGTAATTCCCACGGCAGCCCCCACAGCAGCCCACATCCACTGTTGGATCATAAAAACCCCTGGGGGCACTGAGGAGCAAATTATTACCTCAGCCCTATATAGAGGCCCTGAGGGAGCTGGTCTTTGCCTCCCACTGAATGGTTGCCCTGCCCCCCCGCCAGCTTGACTGAATCCCAGCCCCTCAGTCCTGGCTTGGCAGAACTAGAGGCCAGGTCCCTGGGGAGAAGAAACTGCTAAGATTCTGGGCACACTCAAATGTGCCACCTTGGAGGAACTGAGACCCTACAGATTCCCAGAGTATATCCTACTCATCATAAAGGTCCTAATAATCAAGTAACTGGTTGAGAAAATGCACCAAAAAGGAAAAAATAAGACTATACAAGGTTACTTTCTCGGTGAACAGATACCTTCTCCCATCCTTTTGGATGAGGAAGAACAATGCTTACCATCAGGGAAAGACATAAAAGTCAAGGTTTCTGTATCTGAAAACTCCAAAATAAATATTCAGTGGTCTCAGGCCATGGAAGAGCTCAAAAAGGATTTTGAAAATCAAGTAAGAGAGGTGGAGGAAAAATTGGGAAGAGAAATGAGAGAGATGCAAGAAAATCATGAAAAGCAGGTCAACACCTTGCTAAAAGAGACCCAAATAAATGCTGAAGAAAATAACACCTGTAAAAACAGGCTAACTCAATTGGAAAAAGATGTTCAAGAAGCCAATGGGGACAAGAAAATGCTTTCAAAAGTGGAATTAGCCAAAGGAAAAGGAGGTTCAAAAGCTCACTGAAGAAAATAGTTCCTTAAAAATTACAATGGAGGAGGTGGAGCCAAGATGGTGGAGTAGAAAGACTAACGTATGCTAGCTCCGAACAAACAGCTCATATATTTCCTGCAAGAGGAACTCCCCACAAATTCTGGATCACTGTAAGGCATGTAGAAACACAGTGGAAAAGATTTCCGTTCCAGAGAGCCCTGGAGAGTTGTCCCCAGGGTCCGTCGCACTCCGGAAAGCAGAGCCCACCCCTGCGCTGCCCTGGCTGTGTGGCCCAAGAGGAGCAGATCCAAGCAGGCTCCAGGGAAAGAAACTCCGGTGGCCGGGAAGGGCCCTCCACCCACAGGCGCTACAGGTCAGTGAGAGAGAAGTCTGGGCTGGCTGAGAGGGGAGGGGGTGTCTCCGTGACTCGAGCCCCCTCGGGAGGCAGCGGCAGATGGAGCGGCAGAGGCAGCGATGGCAGCCTCCAGGACTCCCCGAGCAGCAGGCAGAAGTTCAATGTCATTACCAAAGGTCTCTGCATAAACCACCTGAGGGAACTGAGCCTGGGAGACGGCCCTGCCCCCACCTGAGGACCAGAACTTAAGCTCACATTGAATAGCAGCCACACCTGACATGGAAAGCCCATTTGAATCTCAGACCCCAAGCACTAGCTAGGCAGATCTAGGCAGGGGTGGACAGGAATCTCTGAAGTCAAGTAACTGGCTAGGAAAATGCCAAGAAAAAGGAAGCAAAATAAGACCATAGAGAGCTACTTTGATGGGGTATGGATGTTCCTGCCTTTCAATTCTGATGATGAGGAAATATCATTACCATCAGGGAAAGACGTGGAGGTCGGGGCCTCTGTATTCCAGACATCCCAGGAGGATGTCCGGTGGGCTCAGGCCATGGAAGAGTTCAAAAAGGATTTTGAAAATCAAATTAGACAGGTGGAGGAAAAAGTGGGAAGTGAAATGAAAAAGATGCAAGAAAAGCATGAAAAACGGGTCAATACCTTGGTAAAGGAGACCCCAAAAAATGCTGAAGAAAATAACACCTTGAAAAATAGGCTCACTCAATTGACAAAAGAGGTTCAAAAAGGCAATGAGGAGAAGAATGCTTTCAAAAGCAGAATTGGCCAAATGCAAAAAGAGGTTCAAAAGCTCACTGAAGAGAATAGTTCTCTCAAAATTAGAATGGAACAGATGGAGTCTAATGACTTTCTGAGAAACCAAGAAATCACAAAACAAAACCAAAAGAATGAAAAAATGGAAGAGAATGTGAAATATCTCATGGGAAAAACAACTGACCTGGAAAATAGATCGAGGAGACACAATTTAAAAATTATGGGACTACCTGAAAGTCATGATCAAAAAAAGAGCCTAGACATTATCTTCCATGAAATTATCAAGGAAAACTGCCCTGACATTCTACAACCAGAGGGCAAAATAAGTATTGAAGGAATCCATCGATCACCGCCTGAAAGAGATCCAAAAAGAGAAACTCCTAAGAACATTGTGGCCAAATTCCAGAATTCCCAGGTCAAGGAGAAAATATTGCAAGCAGCTAAAAAGAAACAATTCCAGTATTATGGAAATACAATCAGGATAACTCAAGATCTAGCAGCTTCTACATGAAGGGATTGAAGGACGTGGAATAGGACATTCCAGAAGTCAAAGGAACTAGGACTCAAACCAAGAATCACCTACCCAGCAAAACTGAGTATAATAGTTCAGGGGAAAATATGGTCTTTCAGTGGAACAGAGGACACAAGCATTCTTGATGAAAAGACCAGAGTTGAAAAGAAAATTGACTTTCAAACACAAGAATGAGAAGAAGTATGAAAAAGTAAACAGCAAAGAGAAAGCATAAGGGACTTAACAAAAGTCAACTGTTTACATTCCTACATGGAAAGACAATATTTGTAACTCTTAAAACTTTTCAGTATCTGGGTAGTTGGTGGGACCACACACACACATACACACATACACACAAACATGTACACGCGTGCATGCACACACACATACACACATGCACGCACACACAGAGACAGAGACCACAGAGTGAATTGAATAGGATGGGACCTTATCTCAAAAGAAATTAAGGTAAAAGGTGAGATAGAAATGCAGTGGGAGGAAAGAGGATGAAATGGAATGGGGTAAAATATATCTCATTCAAGAGGCAAGCAGGAGACTTTTTAGTGGAGGGAAAAAGAGGAGAGATGAGAGAAAAAACAAGAAGTTTAACCTCATCACATTCGACTAAAGGAAGAAACAAAATGCACACTCATTTTGGTATGAAACCTATCTTACAATTCAGGAAAGTGGGGGAGAAAGATATAAGCAAGGGGGGGGAAGATGGAAGGGAGGGCAATGGGAGGAGGGAGCAATTTGAAGTCAACACTTTGGCGAGGGACAGGATCAAAAGACAGAATAGAAACAATGGGAGGCAGGACAGGATGGAGGGAAATACAGTTAGTGTTACACAACTCGACTGTTATCGAAATCATTTGCAAAACTACACATATAGGGCCTATATTGAATTGCCTGCCTTCCCAAAGGGAATGGGTGGGGAGGGAGGGATGGGGAGAATTTGGAACTCAAAGTTTTAGGAACAGCTGCTTAGTATTGTTCTTGCTACTAGGAAATAAGAAATACATTTAATGGGGAATAGAAAGTCATCTGGCCCTATAGGACAAAAGAGAAGATGAGGAGAAGAGAAGGGAGGGATGATAGAAGAGAGGGAAGATTGGTGATAGGGAAAGTTAGGTTGCTCCGTGTATTGGGGTGGGGGGAGGGGATAAAGGGGGAGAAAATTTGGAACCCAAAATTTTGTGAAAATGAATGTAAAAAGTTAAATAAATAAATTTTTATTAAAAAAAATAATATAAAAGGGGCAAGTAAAGGACTTTTCAATGGAGGAAAAAAGCAGCGAGGTGAGAGAAAGAAACGTGAAGCTTACTCTCATCACATCAGACTAAAGCAAGGAATAAAATGAGCACTCATTTTGGTATGGAAACCTATCTCACAATACAGGAAAGTGGGAGAGAAGGGGATAAGTACCGTGGGGAGGATGATGGAGGGGAGGGCAATGGGAAGAGGGAGAAATTAGAAGTCATCACTCTTGGGGAGGGACAGAGTCAAAAGAGAGAGCAGAAGAAATGGGGGGCAGGATAGGATGGAGGGAAATACAGTTAGTCTTACACAACACGACTATTATGGAAGTCATTTGCAAAACTTTACAGATATGGAGTATATTGAATTGCTTGCCTCCCCAAAGGGAATGGGTGGGGATGGAGGGAGGAAAAGAGGTTGGAACTCAAAGTTTTAGGGAAAACTTTTGAATATTGTTCTTGCATACAACTAGGAAATGAGATATACAGGTAATAGGGTACAGAAAGTTATCTTGTTCTGCAGGACGAAAGAGAAGATGGGTATAAGGGAAGGGAGAAATATTAGAAAGGAGGGCAGATTGGTGATAGCAGTAATTAGAATGGTCGGCGTTTTGGGGGGGAGGGGAGAAATGAGGAGAAAATTTGGAACCCCCAAGTTTGTGGAAATGAATGCTGAAAATTTAAATAAATTAATTTAAATTTAAAAAAAAAGAAAAAAATTCCCACAGATCTTCTAAGGCAAAGAAAATTCCACATCCAAACAACTATGGAACTCTATCGCAGAATGTGGGAGATCATATTTTTGTGTGTATGTTTAATATTTTGGTTTGTTATATGATTTTTCCCATTTATTTTAGTTCTTCTACACGGCATGACTATAGTGAAAATGTATTCAATAGGAACGTATATGTTGATCCAAATAGAATTGTATGCTGTCTCAGGGAGGGAGAGGGGTGGTGGGGGATAAGTAGGGGGGGGGGATCTAAGTTTTATGGTAATAATTGTAAAACAATAAAAATAAAGAAAATTAACATAAAAATATGACTTGGAATTGGTTAGAGTCTAATACTAGGATTTAACTGTAAGATGGACATAGTGATCTCTCCATAAAGTACTTTCTGGCCTAACTTTTCCTATGCTGCAGTATTCTTTCTGACCAGCAGATGTCAGGTAAAGCCTGTCCTATTTTCCTAAATGGCATTGAAATGGTCAACCTGTACTGAATTTCTTAAGCACCTATTTCGTGTAAGGCCAGCTGGGAGAATAAAGACAATAATTCGATAGCCTCTGCCTTCCAAAAGTTTAAATATTTTTGGTGAAGACAGTGGAAACATATATAATTACGTGTAAATATAAAGAAAATACCAGTTGATTTGGGGAAGGGGATAAGCTCTTTAACTTTGGGGAGGAGGAGGTGACAGGTAAGTCCTTAAGTAAGATGAGGTGGCAAGTAAGTGAGCTTCAAAGGAAACTGGGGGACGGGAAGAGCAGAGAGGAGAAGAGATTGAATCATAGATAAGGGACCAGCCTTTGCAAAGGCTTAAAGAAGGGAAATGAAAAGTTTTATGGGCAGAAGGGCATTGAGATGAATAAGCCTGGATCTTAGAGTACACAAAGTGGAATAATACATGATTGCATCAGATAGTTAGGTTTTAGGTGTTCACAAAGGCAATAAAAGACAATTGGTTCAGTTTGATGCTAGGTGCTGCATTGAGGCAATGCAATTTTTTGAGGGTGGGACTGACATGGTCAGAACCACATAGCAAGAAACTCCCTTCAGCAGCTGAGTGGAGAGTGCAATGGCGAGGGGGATGAGTTGAGGCAGGGAGACCAATTAGGAGACCATTGTCACAGACAAGAAGAGAAGAGATCGCGGGGTGGAGCCAAGATGGCGGAGTAGAAAGAGTCACGTATGCTAGCTCCGAACCCAAAGCCCATATATTTCCTGCAAGAAGAACTCCCCACGAATTCTGGATCACTGCAAGGCTCACAGAATCACATCGGAAGATATTTCTGTTCCAGAGAGCCCTAGAGAGCCATCCCCAGTGTCTGTCACGCCCCAGAAAATGGAGCCCACCCCTGTGCTGCCCTGGCTGCATGGCCCGAGAGGAGCTGATCCCCAGCAAGCTTCAAAGACGGAACTTCCAGCAGACGGGAAGGTCCCTCCACCCACAGGCCCTACAGGTCAGGGAGAGAGACGCCTGGGCTGGCTGAGAGGGGAGCGGGTGTCTCCATGACTCAGGCACCTTTGGGAGGCAGTGGTGGAGGGAGCAGCAGAGGCAGCAGCAGAGGCAGCAGCGGTGGCCCCCGGGACTCCGAGACCAGCAGGCAGAAGTTCAGGACCATTACCAAAGGTGTCTGCATAAACCACCTGAGGGAACTGAGCCTGGGAGATGGTCCTGCCCCCACTCGTCCCATTACTGAAGGTCTCTGCATAAAACCCCTGAGGGAACTGAGTCTGGGAGGTGGCCCTGCCCCCACCTGAGCACCAGAACTTAAGCTCACATTGAATAGCAGCCACACCTGCCACGGAAAGTCCATTTGAATCTCAGACCCCAAGCACTAGCTGGGCAGATCTAGGCAGGGGTGGACAGGAATCTTAAAAGTCAAGTAACTAGCTGGGAAAATGCCAAGAAAAGGGAAGAAAAACAAGACTATAGAGAGCTACTTTGAGGGAGTACAGATGTTCATGCCTTTCAATTCTGCTGATGAGAAACTATTCTTACAATCAGGGAAAGACATGGAAGTCGGGGCCTCTGTATCCCACACATCCCAGGTGGATGTCTGGTGGGCTAAAGCCATGGAAGAGCTCAAAAAGGATTTTGAAAATCAAGTTAGACAGGTAGAGGAAAAACTGGGAAGAGAAATGAGAGAGACGCAAGAAAAGCATGAAAAATGGGTCAATACCTTGGTAAAGGAGACCCAAAAAAATGCTGAAGAAAATAACACTTTGAAAAATAGGCTCATTCAATTGGCAAAAGAGGCTCAAAAAGCCAATGAGGAGAAGAATGCTTTCAAAAGCAGAATTAGCCAAATGGAAAAAGAGGTTGAAAAGCTCACTGAAGAGAATAGTTCTCTCAAAATTAGAATGGAACAGATGGAGTCTAATGACTTTCTGAGAAACCAAGAAATCACAAAACAAAACCAAAAGAATGAAAAAATGGAAGAGAATGTGAAATATCTCATGGGAAAAACAACTGACCTGGAAAATAGATCGAGGAGACACAATTTAAAAATTATGGGACTACCTGAAAGTCATGATCAAAAAAAGAGCCTAGACATTATCTTCCATGAAATTATCAAGGAAAACTGCCCTGACATTCTACAACCAGAGGGCAAAATAAGTATTGAAGGAATCCATCGATCACCGCCTGAAAGAGATCCAAAAAGAGAAACTCCTAAGAACATTGTGGCCAAATTCCAGAATTCCCAGGTCAAGGAGAAAATATTGCAAGCAGCTAAAAAGAAACAATTCCAGTATTATGGAAATACAATCAGGATAACTCAAGATCTAGCAGCTTCTACATGAAGGGATTGAAGGACGTGGAATAGGACATTCCAGAAGTCAAAGGAACTAGGACTCAAACCAAGAATCACCTACCCAGCAAAACTGAGTATAATAGTTCAGGGGAAAATATGGTCTTTCAGTGGAACAGAGGACACAAGCATTCTTGATGAAAAGACCAGAGTTGAAAAGAAAATTGACTTTCAAACACAAGAATGAGAAGAAGTATGAAAAAGTAAACAGCAAAGAGAAAGCATAAGGGACTTAACAAAAGTCAGCTGTTTACATTCCTACATGGAAAGACAATATTTGTAACTCTTAAAACTTTTCAGTATCTGGGTAGTTGGTGGGACCACACACACACATACACACATACACACAAACATGTACACGCGTGCATGCACACACACATACACACATGCACGCACACACAGAGACAGAGACCACAGAGTGAATTGAATAGGATGGGACCTTATCTCAAAAGAAATTAAGGTAAAAGGTGAGATAGAAATGCAGTGGGAGGAAAGAGGATGAAATGGAATGGGGTAAAATATATCTCATTCAAGAAGCAAGCAGGAGACTTTTTAGTGGAGGGAAAAAGAGGAGAGATGAGAAAAAACAAGAAGTTTAACCTCATCACATTCGACTAAAGGAAGAAACAAAATGCACACTCATTTTGGTATGAAACCTATCTTACAATTCAGGAAAGTGGGGGAGAAAGATATAAGCAAGGGGGGGGAAGATGGAAGGGAGGGCAATGGGAGGAGGGAGCAATTTGAAGTCAACACTTTGGCGAGGGACAGGATCAAAAGACAGAATAGAAACAATGGGAGGCAGGACAGGATGGAGGGAAATACAGTTAGTGTTACACAACTCGACTGTTATCGAAATCATTTGCAAAACTACACATATAGGGCCTATATTGAATTGCCTGCCTTCCCAAAGGGAATGGGTGGGGAGGGAGGGATGGGGAGAATTTGGAACTCAAAGTTTTAGGAACAGCTGCTTAGTATTGTTCTTGCTACTAGGAAATAAGAAATACATTTAATGGGGAATAGAAAGTCATCTGGCCCTATAGGACAAAAGAGAAGATGAGGAGAAGAGAAGGGAGGGATGATAGAAGAGAGGGAAGATTGGTGATAGGGAAAGTTAGGTTGCTCCGTGTATTGGGGTGGGGGGAGGGGATAAAGGGGGAGAAAATTTGGAACCCAAAATTTTGTGAAAATGAATGTAAAAAGTTAAATAAATAAATTTTTATTAAAAAAAAATAATATAAAAGGGGCAAGTAAAGGACTTTTCAATGGAGGAAAAAAGCAGCGAGGTGAGAGAAAGAAACGTGAAGCTTACTCTCATCACATCAGACTAAAGCAAGGAATAAAATGAGCACTCATTTTGGTATGGAAACCTATCTCACAATACAGGAAAGTGGGAGAGAAGGGGATAAGTACCGTGGGGAGGATGATGGAGGGGAGGGCAATGGGAAGAGGGAGAAATTAGAAGTCATCACTCTTGGGGAGGGACAGAGTCAAAAGAGAGAGCAGAAGAAATGGGGGGCAGGATAGGATGGAGGGAAATACAGTTAGTCTTACACAACACGACTATTATGGAAGTCATTTGCAAAACTTTACAGATATGGAGTATATTGAATTGCTTGCCTCCCCAAAGGGAATGGGTGGGGATGGAGGGAGGAAAAGAGGTTGGAACTCAAAGTTTTAGGGAAAACTTTTGAATATTGTTCTTGCATACAACTAGGAAATGAGATATACAGGTAATAGGGTACAGAAAGTTATCTTGTTCTGCAGGACGAAAGAGAAGATGGGTATAAGGGAAGGGAGAAATATTAGAAAGGAGGGCAGATTGGTGATAGCAGTAATTAGAATGGTCGGCGTTTTGGGGGGGAGGGGAGAAATGAGGAGAAAATTTGGAACCCCCAAGTTTGTGGAAATGAATGCTGAAAATTTAAATAAATTAATTTAAATTTAAAAAAAAAGAAAAAAATTCCCACAGATCTTCTAAGGCAAAGAAAATTCCACATCCAAACAACTATGGAACTCTATCGCAGAATGTGGGAGATCATATTTTTGTGTGTATGTTTAATATTTTGGTTTGTTATATGATTTTTCCCATTTATTTTAGTTCTTCTACACGGCATGACTATAGTGAAAATGTATTCAATAGGAACGTATATGTTGATCCAAATAGAATTGTATGCTGTCTCAGGGAGGGAGAGGGGTGGTGGGGGATAAGTAGGGGGGGGGGGGATCTAAGTTTTATGGTAATAATTGTAAAACAATAAAAATAAAGAAAATTAACATAAAAATATGACTTGGAATTGGTTAGAGTCTAATACTAGGATTTAACTGTAAGATGGACATAGTGATCTCTCCATAAAGTACTTTCTGGCCTAACTTTTCCTATGCTGCAGTATTCTTTCTGACCAGCAGATGTCAGGTAAAGCCTGTCCTATTTTCCTAAATGGCATTGAAATGGTCAACCTGTACTGAATTTCTTAAGCACCTATTTCGTGTAAGGCCAGCTGGGAGAATAAAGACAATAATTCGATAGCCTCTGCCTTCCAAAAGTTTAAATATTTTTGGTGAAGACAGTGGAAACATATATAATTACGTGTAAATATAAAGAAAATACCAGTTGATTTGGGGAAGGGGATAAGCTCTTTAACTTTGGGGAGGAGGAGGTGACAGGTAAGTCCTTAAGTAAGATGAGGTGGCAAGTAAGTGAGCTTCAAAGGAAACTGGGGGACGGGAAGAGCAGAGAGGAGAAGAGATTGAATCATAGATAAGGGACCAGCCTTTGCAAAGGCTTAAAGAAGGGAAATGAAAAGTTTTATGGGCAGAAGGGCATTGAGATGAATAAGCCTGGATCTTAGAGTACACAAAGTGGAATAATACATGATTGCATCAGATAGTTAGGTTTTAGGTGTTCACAAAGGCAATAAAAGACAATTGGTTCAGTTTGATGCTAGGTGCTGCATTGAGGCAATGCAATTTTTTGAGGGTGGGACTGACATGGTCAGAACCACATAGCAAGAAACTCCCTTCAGCAGCTGAGTGGAGAGTGCAATGGCGAGGGGGATGAGTTGAGGCAGGGAGACCAATTAGGAGACCATTGTCACAGACAAGAAGAGAAGAGATCGCGGGGTGGAGCCAAGATGGCGGAGTAGAAAGAGTCACGTATGCTAGCTCCGAACCCAAAGCCCATATATTTCCTGCAAGAAGAACTCCCCACGAATTCTGGATCACTGCAAGGCTCACAGAATCACATCGGAAGATATTTCTGTTCCAGAGAGCCCTAGAGAGCCATCCCCAGTGTCTGTCACGCCCCAGAAAATGGAGCCCACCCCTGTGCTGCCCTGGCTGCATGGCCCGAGAGGAGCTGATCCCCAGCAAGCTTCAAAGACGGAACTTCCAGCAGACGGGAAGGTCCCTCCACCCACAGGCCCTACAGGTCAGGGAGAGAGACGCCTGGGCTGGCTGAGAGGGGAGCGGGTGTCTCCATGACTCAGGCACCTTTGGGAGGCAGTGGTGGAGGGAGCAGCAGAGGCAGCAGCAGAGGCAGCAGCGGTGGCCCCCGGGACTCCGAGACCAGCAGGCAGAAGTTCAGGACCATTACCAAAGGTGTCTGCATAAACCACCTGAGGGAACTGAGCCTGGGAGATGGTCCTGCCCCCACTCGTCCCATTACTGAAGGTCTCTGCATAAAACCCCTGAGGGAACTGAGTCTGGGAGGTGGCCCTGCCCCCACCTGAGCACCAGAACTTAAGCTCACATTGAATAGCAGCCACACCTGCCACGGAAAGTCCATTTGAATCTCAGACCCCAAGCACTAGCTGGGCAGATCTAGGCAGGGGTGGACAGGAATCTTAAAAGTCAAGTAACTAGCTGGGAAAATGCCAAGAAAAGGGAAGAAAAACAAGACTATAGAGAGCTACTTTGAGGGAGTACAGATGTTCATGCCTTTCAATTCTGCTGATGAGAAACTATTCTTACAATCAGGGAAAGACATGGAAGTCGGGGCCTCTGTATCCCACACATCCCAGGTGGATGTCTGGTGGGCTAAAGCCATGGAAGAGCTCAAAAAGGATTTTGAAAATCAAGTTAGACAGGTAGAGGAAAAACTGGGAAGAGAAATGAGAGAGACGCAAGAAAAGCATGAAAAATGGGTCAATACCTTGGTAAAGGAGACCCAAAAAAATGCTGAAGAAAATAACACTTTGAAAAATAGGCTCATTCAATTGGCAAAAGAGGCTCAAAAAGCCAATGAGGAGAAGAATGCTTTCAAAAGCAGAATTAGCCAAATGGAAAAAGAGGTTGAAAAGCTCACTGAAGAGAATAGTTCTCTCAAAATTAGAATGGAATAGATGGAGTCTAATGACTTTCTGAGAAACCAAAAAATCACAAAACAAAACCAAAAGAATGAAAAAATGGAAGAGAATGTGAAATATCTCATGGGAAAAACAACTGACCTGGAAAATAGATCCAAGAAAGACAATTTAAAAATTATGGGACTACCTGAAACTCATGATCAAAAAGAGAGCCTAGACATCATCTTCCATGAAGTTATCAAGGAAAACTGCCCTGAGATTCTACAACCAGAGGGCCAAATAAGTATTGAAAGAATCCATCGATCACCGTCTGAAAGAGATCCAAAAAGAGAAACTCCTAGGAACATTGTGGCCAAATTCCAGAACTACCAGCTCAAGGAGAAAAATCTTACAAGCAGCTAGAAAGAAACAATTCCAGTATTATGGAATACAATCAGGATAACTCAAGATCTAGCAGCTTCTACATTAAGGGATTGAAGGACGTGGAATAGGATGTTCCAGAAGTCAAAGGAACTAGGACTCAAACCTAGAGTCACCTACCCAGCAAAACTGAGTATAATACTTCAGGGGAAAATATGGTCTTTTAATGAAACAGAGGAGTTTCAAGCATTCTTGATGAAAAGACCAGAGCTGAAAAGAAAATTTGACTTTCAAACACAAGAATGAGAAGAAGCATGAAAAAGTAAACAGCAAAGAGAAGTCATAAGGGACTTACCAAAAGTAAACTGTTTACATTCTTACATGGAAAGACAGTATTTGTAACTCTTAAAACTTTTCAGTATCTGGGTAGTTGGTGGGACCACACACACACATACACACACACACATGTGCACGCATGCACGCACACACAAATACACACATGCACGCACAAACAGAGACAGAGAGCACAGAGTGAATTGAATAGGATGGGACCTTATCTCAAAAGAAATTAAGGTAAATGGTGAGAGAGAAATGTAGTGGGAAGAAAGAGGTTGAAATGGAATGGGGTAAATTATCTCTCATAGAAGAGGCAAACAGGAGACTTTTTAGTGGAGGGAAAAAGAGGAGAGATGAGAAAAAAACAAGAAGTTTACCGTCATCACATTCGACGAAAGGAAGGAATAAAATGCACACTGATTTTGGTATGAAAACCTATCTTACAATACAGGAAAGTGGGGGAGATAGAGATAAGCACGGCGGGGGCGGGGTGGTGATGGTAGGTAGGGTAATGGGAGGAGGGAGCAATTTGAAGTCAACACTCGGGGAGGGACACGATCAAAAGACAGAATAAATATAATGGGGGTAGGATAGGATGGAGGGAAATACAGTCAGTCTTACACAACATGACTATTATCGAAGTCATTTGCAAAACTACACAGATATGGCCTATATTGAATTGCCTGTCTTCCCAAAGGGAATGGGTGGGGAGGGAGGGATGGGGAGAATTTGGAACTCAAAGTTTTAGAAACAACTATTTAGTATTGTTCTTGCTACTAGGAAATAAGAAATACATTTAATGGGGAATAGAAAGTCATCTTGCCCTACAGGACAAAAGAGAAGATGAGGAGAAGAGAAGGGAGGGATGATAGAAGAGAGGGAAGATTGGTGATAGGGAAAGTTAGGTTGTTCGGTGTATTGTGGTGGGGGGGGATAAAAGGGGAGAAAAAAATTGGAACCCCAAATTTTGTGAAAATGAATGTAAAATGTTAAATAAATAAATTTTTATTAAAAAAAAATGAAGAGAAGAGATAAGGTTATGTGAGTGGATAGATAACAAAGAACTTCTGAAGTAAGGTTCATGTGGTTATTACAAAACTTGGCACCTGATTAGATATGGGAGCAGAGGCAGAGTGAGGACCATTGGGCAAATAGATTATATGTAGATCATAGAGGTAGAAATGTATATTCTGGTATAAACTTTTCAGGATGTTTCAATTTTCCTTTAATACACTATATGTCAAAGAAATAATGTATTATTTGCATCAAAGGTAATGACATGTATAATCACAGAGAGATAGATAAATAGATTAACTAAGAGATAAATATATACATAAGGGCCAGCTGTTACATTTTCTGTCTCAACAGTTACACTTTAAAATTTGGCAAATACTGCAAATCTGGGCTTGATATATTTTATGAATTAGATATATGAAAGTCATGGAGATGTTGATAATACAAAATAAACTTAAAATATATTGTGCATACATCTTTTCAGATATGGTTTTTAAATATTCATCAGGACACACGTGAATAGACAGACAGATAGATAGGTAGGTAGATAGAGTCCTGGCATTTATTGAGTACTTGCTATTTGCCAGGTACTGTTCTAAGTGCTGACTTCAAAAAACACAAGTAAGAAAAATAGAACCAGCTGCTCACCCAATTAAGCTTCTGTTCCCCTGAGATAAGAGATCAGAACATGAGGAAAATGAAAAATGGAAAATAGGGCATAGTTTCCAGCTGCTTAGGAAATTAAGTGGAGCATTGGTTCTGGGAAAGATGAGGTGTAAGCTCCCTCATTAGATGAGGTCTTCCAAGGTGCAGCTCAGGGTGGCTGAAATGATGGTGGTGTCCCAGACAGTGATAGGGAAGTTAGAAGAAGGAAGAATTTTAGAGGAATAATTGTTCCTTGTGAATTTTTTCCCCTCTTTTTCTAAAACAAATCCAAAGTTTTATTTACATTGTAGGAAAAGAGGCAAACAGTGTAGAATATAAACAAATTTCCTTGTCTTTCATGAACAAGCAAAGGAAAAACTTCAAGATATCTATCAATCTGTGATTAGAGAAAAATATAAAAGGGAGATTTTACCCAGATCATACTGATATCAATAACTCAATTTGCTCATCCAGTGAAAATTAAAAAAAAAAATCATTGTGATTAATGGGAGAGCAACAGCTTGATGGAATTAATCTTCTTTCAAAACGAACGTAGTTGTGAGGACAAAACTGGGTTAGTTTGACTTTTATAATAAGAGTTAATTCTTAACCAGTCTTTACAGTTCTCAGGGTCAGATCGTGCCTGACCTTTCAGCATTCACTTCTTTTAGGAACATATTTTCACCCAAAAAGCATCAGGGAAAGGGAAGACACTCAAGGCAGCCTTGTGCCTCCAAGGAATAAACCATTCTACTTTAGTCTGGGGTCCTCTCCTAACAGAAGTCTTTGTCAGCTTGAAGGTGGCAGCTGTCAACAAAATACCATTGCTTTACACTAGTAAGTGACACCACACATAACCTTGCTCTCTCCTCCCAAGTTTTCATTTTTCTGGTTATATTCTTCTGCATATAAGTAGACACTCAAAGTTATTTACTGACTTATGTCTCCAAACCTAATTTCACTTACAGATAGAAAAAAGGGAAAAGAGATGAGCTTGGAAAGAAGCAAAATTGGCAGGGATTCTATAATGTTCTTATTGGTATGAAAATTAATAACCTGTGCTAGTTTTCTTTCATCATTTTTGATGGGGTTCAGACTCTGGGAACTTCCTTGAATTCTCCTTGTATCTCCTCACTTAACCTGGCTTTTCATACTCAAATTGAGCTCTCCTTGTATCTCCCCACAGCACCTGACTTTTCATATAAAAATCTGTTGCCATTGTCTGTTACCTCTTGATTGCCCCACCTGCTTCCCACATTGGGGGGGTGTAGTCTGATGTCTCTTGATTGTCTCCAGATGTTTCCAGCCTTTGATTCTCTTGGGATTCCCTTTTAGAACTTCTTCTCAGGACCCTCCCTACACCCCTTCTCCCTTCACTCTGGACTACCAGACTCCCCCTCCCCCACAATCCCTTCTATAGTCTTTTCTGTATTTAAGTTCCATCTTGCCTCCATGAAGGCGCTCAGATGCAATCCAGCTCAGACTGTCTAGCTGAGATTCTATCTGGCCCCCTTGTGAATACAAGTGTTACAAATGCTTAGACTCCTTAAAAGGTAACTCGGTTTGGCGAATCTTTAAGAAACTTTGTTTTCTTTGGTTTAAGAAGGCTTGAGTTGAATTCATTTGAGCACGACCTGGACTGTCGGTGTTTTAGGGTCCCCATCACCCCTCAACTTCATCAGTTTTGGCTAAAATTTGGTCATTTAGCAACACCTTCAATGCTGGTTTCCTGGTGGGCATAGTTATTTTGGCCATGTCTTAAACATGAATATATATTAATATTAATTCTTCAGAATTTGAAAAATCAAGTTACACTGCAATCAAGCTCCTCTTCTGGCCTTTCTTTTCTCATTGTCCTCGATTTCTTTTTTACCTTCTTCTCTCATTAAGGTTGCCGTTAAACTGGAATTCTTCCAAAAAATCTGAAAGTTGAAGCCTCCATCTGGTGTTCAAGAGACTCACTTGAGTATAAGGTGACATTAGAAAAAAATTATTTTGTAACATTCTGATGGGATTCAGACTCTGGGAGCCTCCTTGAGCTCCCCTTGAATCTTCCCACTTAACCTGACCTTTCTTACTCAAATCTAATCTTCCCATTTGTTCCGGAAGTCTCAGGAAGCCCTTGGGCTTTTCATTATCATTTCAGGTCTATGTTGCACTCCCCACCCTAGATCCTATCAAAACCCCATTTCCCCAGGCTGCCATCAAGGTCTGTATACATACATTCCCACACTTCCCCTATCAAGATCTCTGGATTGCCCCACCTGCTTCCCACCCAAACCCTCCATTGTCTGCTATTTCCTGATAGCCTCCAGGTGTTTCCAGCCTTTGACCCTCCTTGGACTTCTCCTCAAGACCCTTCCTAAACCCCTCCTCCCATCACCCTGGACTACCAGACCATCCCCACCCCCACCCCCACCCCAGATCCCTCCTATACTCTTTTCTGTATTTAAGTCCCATCTTGCCTCCATGAAGGCGCCCAGATCCAATCCAGCTCAGATTCTGTCTAGCTGATGAGGTTCAGACTCTGGGAACTTCCTTGAGCTCCCCTGGAATCTTCTCACTTAAACTGACTTTTCATACTCAAATTGAGCTCTCCCTGTATCTCCTCACAGAATCTGACCTTTCATACTCAAATTGAGCTCCCCTTGTATTCTCCACAGAACCTGACCATTGTCTGTTATCTCTTGATTTCCCTACCTGTTTACCACCTAGGAGCCCCCTAGTCTGATGTTTGTTGACTACCTCCAGCCATTTCCAGCCTTTAGTCCTCCTTGGAGGCCCTTCCTGAACTTCTTCCCCCATCACTCTAGACTGCCAGACCGCCCCCACCCCCCATCCCTCCTATAGTCTTTTCTGTATTTAACTCCCACCTTGCCTCCATGAAGGCGCTCAGATTCAATCCAGCTCAGACTCTGTCGAGCTGAGATTTGATCTGGCCCGCTTGTGAATACAAGCATTACAAATGCTTAGGCTCCTTAAGAGGCAACCCAATTAGGCAAATCTCTAATAAACTTTGTTTTCTTTGACTTTAAGAAGGCTTGAGTCGAATTCATTTGAGCACAACCCGGACTGTCCGTATTTTGGGGTTCACCCCTCACCCATAAACCTCATCAGTTCCTCTGCTTTTAGTCTCATTGCTGCCAATAGGCTATTACTGCACAGGTGTGGGACCCATGGCAAATCAGATAGTGTTCCTATAGTAAAATTACTACATAGGTAAAATCAATCCAAAATAATGTCGCAGCTATTTAAGTACTAACTTGCAATGTGTTTGTGTGTATATATAATTGAAGTTTGGGGGTCTGGGTTTGTTTTTTTTTAGAAGCAGCTGGCAATATTCACTTTTCTACTACTTTCCTTCAAGAATTCTAAATTATGGCTACTAATAACAGAGTCAAACTCTTTACTTTTAACTTCCCATTTCCCATCAATTCCATTACTTTCTTTTACTTCTCTATTATCTCTCTCATTTTTCTTCTCTTCTTTTCTTTCTTTTCTTCATTCTCCATCTTTCTTCTATTTCCTTGTTATTTTCTTCAACTTACTCATTTCCAGGATGGAAAATCAGAATCTCTTTGTTTTAACTCTCATGCCCTGACCAAGTCCCAACTTGTTCCCAATACAAATCCAAAGTTAGTTTGTACTATCCTGCCTTCAGCAGAGAGTAAAAACAAGAGACTTCCAGTGGAAATAGTGGGAGAATACAAAAAGGAGAGAGTATGCATTGTAGGGCATTTCATCTGCAATAAATGGGAGCTGTTCCCATTTTGGCCAGGCCAGCCTTAAACTGGCTGAGGTAGAAAGGTAAAAAGCCCTGAGCACACGTTCAGATTAAACAAAAGAGTGCCTCAAAAAGCAAGTGACCTTGCTGAAATCTCCAGGCTTTGTGGGGATCTCATCTTTACTCATTTATTCAATGGCAATAGCCTTTTCAAACCAAAGAGAGACTTAGTCATAGGCATTTCTTGAATTTAAATGATAATCTCAAATTCATCAATGCTGCTTTCAAGATAAGCTCATTCTTCGAAATTCATTGCCCCTCCCATTGTTTTTTTTTACTTTTTTTTATTTAACTTTTTACATTCATTTTCACAAAATTTTGGATTCCAATTTCTTTATCCCCTCCCCCCACCCCAATACACCGAGCAATCTAATTTTCCCTATCCCCAATCTGCCCTCTCTTCTGTCATCCCTCCCTTCTCTTGTCCCCATCTTCTCTTTTGTCTTGTAGGGCCAGATGACTTTCTATTCCTCATTAACTGTATGTCTTATTTCCTAGTAGCAACAACAATACTAGACAGTTGTTCCCAAAACTTGAGTTCCAAATTCTCCCCATCCCTCCCTCCCCACCCATTCCCTTTGGGAAGGCAGGCAATTCAATATAGGCCATATCTGTGTAGTTTTGCAAATGACTTCCATAATAGTCGTGTTGTGTAAGACTAATTGAATTACCCTCCATCCTATCCTGCCCCTCATTGTTTCTATTCTGTCTTTTGATCTTGTCCCTCCTCAAGAGTGTTGATTTCAAATTGCTCCCTCATCCCATTGCCCTCCCTTCCATCATCCCCCGCCTTGCTTATCTCCTTCTCCCCCACTTTTCTATACTGTAAGATAGGTTTTCATACCAAAATGAGTGTGCATTTTATTCCTTCCTTTAGTCAAATGTGATGAGGGTAAACTTCTTGTTTTTTTCTCAGCTCTCCTCTTCTTCCCTGCACTAAAAGGTCTCCTGCTTGCCTCTTTTTAAATGACATATAATTTACCCCATTCCATTTCGCCCTCTTTCCTCCCCCTACCTTTCTTTCTCACCATTTACCTTAATTTCTTTTAAGATATGGTCCCATCCTATTCAATTCACTCTGTGCTCTCTGTCTCTGTATGTGCGTGCATGTGTGTATGTGTGTGTGCATGTATGCGTGTACATGTGTGTGTGTGATCCCACCAACTACCCAGATACTGAAAAGTTTTAAGAGTTACAAATATTGTCCTTCCATGTAGGAATGTAAACAGTTCACTTTTGGTAAGGCCCTTATGACTTCTCTTTGCTGTTTACTTTTTCATACTTCTTCTCATTCTTGTGTTTGAAAGTCAAATTTTCTTTTCAGCTCTGGTCTTCTCATCAAGAATGCTTGAAAGTCCTCTGTTTCATGGAAAGACCATATTTTCCCCTGAAGTATTATACTCAGTTTTGCTGGGTAGGTGATTCTTGGTTTGAGTCCCAGTTCCTTTGACTTCTGGAATATCCTATTCCATGCTCTTCGATCCCTTCATGTAGAAGCTGCTAGATCTTGAGTTATCCTGATTTTATTTCCACAATACTGGAATTGTTTCTTTCTAGCTGCTTGCAAGATTTTCTCCTTGACCTGGGAGTTCTGGAATTTGGCCACAATGTTCCTAGGAGTTTCTCTTTTTGGATCTCTTTCAGGAGGTGATTGATGGATTCTTTCAATACTTATTTGGCCCTCTGGTTGTAGAATGTCAGGGCAGTTTTCCTTGATAATTTCATGGAAGATGGTGTCTAGGCTCCTTTTTTGGTCATGACATTCAGGTAGTCCTATAATTTTTAAGTTATCTTTCCTGGATCTATTTTCCAGGTCAGTTGTTTTTCCCATGAGATATTTCACATTCTCTTCCATTTTTTCATTCTTTTGGTTTTGTTTTGTGATTTCTTGGTTTCTCAGAAAGTCATTAGACTCCATCTGTTCCATTCTAATTTTGAGAGAACTATTCTCTTTAGTGAGCTTTTGAACCTCTTTTTCCATTTGGCTAATTCTGGTTTTGAAAGCATTCTTCTCCCCATTGGCTTTTTGAGCCTCTTTTGCCAATTGAGTGAGCCTATTTTTCAAGGTGTTATTTTCTTCAGCATTTTTTTGGGTCTCCTTTACCAAGGTATTGACCCGTTTTTCATACTTTTTTTGCATCTCTCTCATTTCTCTTCCCAGTTTTTCCTCCACCTGTCTAACTTGCTTTTCAAAATCCTTTTTGAGCTCTTCCAAGGCCTGAGCCCACCCGACATCCCCCTGGGATGTCTGGGGTACCGAGACCCTGCCCTCCACGTCTTTCCATGATGGCAAGAATATTTCCTCGTCATCAGAACTGAATGGCGGGAACATTTGCACCTGCTCAAAAAAGCTCTCAATAGTCTTATTTTTCTTCCCTTTTCTGGGCTTTTTCACAGCCAGTTACTTGACTTCTGAGATTTCTGTCCACCCCTGCCTAGATCCACCCAGCTAGTGCTTGGGGTCTGGGATTCAAATGGGCTTTCCATGGCAGGTGTGGCTGCTATTCAATGTGAGCTTAAATTCTGGTGGTGGGGTGGGGCAGGTCCGCCTCCCAGGCTCAGTTTCCTCAAGGGATTTATGCAGAGACCTTCAGTAATGGAGCAGGTGGGGCAGGGCCATCTCCTAGGCCCAGCCCCCTCAGGGGGTTTATGCGGAGACCTGAAGTTCTGCCTGCCTGCTGCTCGGGGAGTCCTGGGCCGCCACTGCCTCTGCCTCCACCACTTCCTGCCCCTGCCTCTGCCTCTGCTGCTTCCTCCCAAGGGAGCCCGAGCCACGGCGACACCCCGCTCCCCTCTCAGCCAGCTCAGCCGTCTCTCTCACTGACCTGATGCGTCTGTGGGCGGAGGGACCTTCCCGGCTGCCACAGGTTCCATCCCTGAAGCCTGCTCGGATCAGCTCCTCTAGGGCCACGGCCAGGGCAGGGCAGGGGTGGACTCCACTTTCTGGGGCACAGTGGACCCTGGGGATGACTCTCCAGGGCTCTCTGGAACAGAAATCTCTTCCACTGTGTTTCTGCACACCCTGTGGTGATCCAGAACTTGTGGGGAGCTCTTCTTACATTAAATCCATGGGCTTTGGGTTCAGAGCTAGCATACGTGAGTCTTTCTAGTCCGCCATCTTGACTCCGTCCCCCCATTGTTTTTTAACAGCAGTAACTAAGCCTTCTGCAACAGAAAAATCAGAGGACTAAAGAAGGGCCCACTAAATGAAGGCACCTGGGGAGAAGCATAGGAATTTCTGGGACAATAGGATTCTAGATCAAGAATCACCCTGGGAAAAAGGGTCACAGAGCATTCAATTCTTAGCCAAAATTTCTCCCTATCTAAATTCACTGGGAATCTCCTTCCTATTAAGTCCAATGGCCTGAACTTTCCTGTAGCCTTCCTTTCCACTGCTGAGCCACAGACTCAAGATTTAGCAAACTAATTTTTCTAGAACTGACGGTCTTGTTTGAGAGAAACCTAACTTCATCCTTTTGGGCCCTATAGGGCATTGTCCATGCTTCCCTCTGACCAGGATGCCACTGATGGCAGGGCACTCCAAAAGCACCAGAGAGCAGGGAAGGGACTGATTCATTCACACCTCTCCTCCACCTCCACAAGAAAAGACTGTTTTTTTCTATATAGTTCCAAGTAGTTTCTGAGTCAACGTCCATGATACATGCTTGCTCCATTGTGTTGGCAGGGTGAGCCTTCTCTCACAGGACACTGCCTGGGTGACTTCTGTTAGTGAACCAAAGAAAGGATGGTGGCTGATGCGATAAAGGGTGATGAGTCATCCGTAGAAAGTCCTTGTAAACCAATGACAAAGTATCGGCATCCTTTGGTAGTCACTTTCCAAACATTCCTACCATACTTCTTGAGCTTCTTTTGATATTTCTTTTTGGGTTTCTCTCCGTCTGTCTGCACCTCCAGGGGTTCGTATCTCTTGGGGACAAAGGCAAAGTGAACCTCCTCGGAATAGGCTGCCTTCTCCTCCTCCTCCTCCTCAGCCCTGGGCCCCAGGCACTGCAGAGTTTCTTCTTGCCCCTCGGGCTCCGTCCCTTCCTCCTCCTCTGCTTCTAATTGCGGGTGCTGCTAGACATAGTCCTCCTCCTCCTCTCACTTCCACCTCGGGAACCTGTGAAGGTATCTGCCTGCATTCTTCCCACAGAGCCTGGTTCCCACCTTCACGCTGCTGGCGGAGCTGCTGCTGAACCTCGGAGGAATGCAGAGGAGAGGAGAGGTGGAGAGACAACCTTTTTTCCTTTCTTTCTCTCTGACCTCTTGTGAATTTTTATTATGAACTGTTGAGTTTGAAAAATTCATATCAATTAATAGGCAGCAATTTGCTTCTCCTTCAGCCTTTTCCTTTTCTTCTGTGAGGAAGTGGAGGGATTTTCCCAGCACTTACAAATCCAGTGTTGAAGAAAGACTACAGTGCCCTCCTCAGCGTGGTCTGAGAGGCTGATCCAGATCTAGTCAGAGCAAGCCCTTAAGAGAGGCTGGTATTTCTAGACTTATTTTTGTATTTGCAGTCAGGGTTTATTTCAATTAAACCTATGGCAGGTAAGGAGAAGCAGCAGCACCAGCGGCAGTCATAGCAGATAGCAGCAGCACCAATAATCATTATAATAGCTCTCGTTTATGTAGTGTTAGGACAGTGATAAAGGCCAGGATAAACCACACGCCTCAAAGACTGAAGCTGAATGATAACATTTATTTCTCATCAGAAATAGGGTTAACAGAAAGAGATGTATATTTCCAGACATGTCTAATTATGAACTATACATATTTGTAGGGAGAGATTTTATTTTTATTTAAGTGGAGAGGGGAGAGACAAAGTTGGAAGCATAGATTCTAAATGCTTAATGGAATAAATAATCACGAACAAAGTATTACCTTTAGAATCCATGGTATGTTCTTTCAAATGCAGTGAAGCAGTCAGAAGGACCTGAGTTCAAATCTCACCTCAGACACTTGATGCTCACTACCTGTATGACCTTGGGCAAGTTACTTAACTCCAATTGCCTCATCTTGGGTCATCTCCAGTCATCCTGTTGAATATCTGGTCACTGAATTCAGATGGCTCTGGAGGAGAAGTGAGGCTGGTGGCCTGCACAGCCTTCCCTCACTCAAAGCAAAGGCAAGTGCAAGTCATGTCATTATTTCTCTGATGCATGGCCTTCTTCAGCAACAAAGGATGAACACACAATTAAAGAGGACCAAATTGACATCTCACACTTGAGGTCTAGATACAACATGTCCAACTGAGGATGACCAGTAAATAAAAGCTCAGAAGGCTCTGATCAGTCACAAATAGTCCTCATGAACACTTAGAGTGGAAATGTCTCTAAATTTGCACATCTCACATTTCTTTTAAGTTACTGAAATTCTGCTTTACCGCTAGAGTACAGTGCCTTCTTTGATGTGGGCATGCCATGCTGAGTGGTCCTGTGTTAGTGTCTTAAATTGAATTCCAAAGTTCTTCAGAGAGATCTTGAGAGTCTCCTTATATCACTTCTTCTGACCTTCATGTGATCATTATCCTTGTGTGAGTTCTCCATAAAATTGAATTTTAGGTGAATGTACATTTGGTGTTTGAACAACGTGAAGAGCCCTTTGAAGTTGTGCTCTCTGCAGTACAGTCTGAATGCTTAGCAATTCTGCTAGAGAAAAGACCTGTGTTCAGGACTTTCTCTTGCTAGATGATCTTCAGAATATTTCCAAGACCAATCAAATGAAAGCAATTCAATTTCCTGGCATGGAGCTGGTATATTGTCCAAGTTTCACAGGGTTACCACAATGAAGTCAACACAACAGCTCTGTAGAGTTATGCTTTGGTAGGCAGCCTCACACATCTTCTTTCCCACATTTGGTTTCAGAGCCTCCCAAACAGAAAGTGAGGTCTGGCAATGTGTGGATCATCGTGATCATATGTGTGTATAGCCATGGAACTATATTGCCAAGGTAAGTGAGCTCAACCACTTGTTATATGGTGTGAGATGTTGACCTAAGCCAGTTTCTTCCTAACTGCTTTCCAATACTCCTGACAGTTTTTTTTTTCCAAGTAGTTAGTTCTTGCCCCCAAAGTTTGGATCTTTGTCTTTATCACGCACTACATAACTATGTTTATTAATTGCTAGATATTATGTACTTAATCTACTGCAATGATCTACCACTTTATTTCTTAGCCAGTATCAGATTGTTTTGATGATTATCATCTTATAACATAGTTTGAAGTCTGACTGCCTTGTATCACTTTTTTCCCATTGAATCCATTGATATTCTTGACCTTTTGTTCTTCCAGACGAATTTTGTTATTATTTTTTCCAGCTCTCTAAAGTAATCCTTTGGTAGCTTGATTGGCTTGCCACTGAATAAGCAGATAATTTAGGTAGAATTGTCATTTTTATTATATTTTCTCAGCCTACATATGAACAATTAATATTTCTCCAGTTGTTAAAATCTCTTTATTTTTGTGAAGTGTTTTGCAATTGTTAATATAATTCCCAAGGTTGTCTTGACATATAGATTCCCAAATATATTATATCATCTCCAGTTATTTTGAAAGAACTTTTACAACCTCATGGAATGTTGTATATTCTATTACCTTCATTGATTTTTTTTTCTTTTCTAATTGTAAGAGATTGCATTTCGAGTACATTAGTGAATCCTTATGGTAACACCATGTATTCCAGCTTCATTGCTGGTCTTACTGCAAGGGCTCATTCCCATTACAGATAATGTTTGCTCTTGGTTTTAAATACATACTACTTATCACTTTATGAAAAACTCCATGTAAATGTAAATGAATTAATTGAAAAAAGCTCTGTTTATTCCTGAGTTTTCTAGGATTTTTAATTGGAATGGGTGTTATCTTTTGTAAAGAGCCTTTTCTGTATCTATTGATATAACCATATTTTTATTAAATTTATTGTTGACATGGTTATTTACTCATATAGTCAGCACAGTATTGAGCCAGTCCTTTGCTCCTGGTAGTAATCCAACCTGGTCATAGTATCCAATTGCTGTGAAATGCTACTTTAATCTGCTCTTTGAATTTTGTTTAAATTTTTATATCAATATTCATTAAGAAAATGGGTTTATAATTTTCTTTCTCTGTTTTTACTTTACCTGTCTTAGGTATTAAAATCATACTTTTGTCATAGAAGGAATTTATTTTGACCCCTTTTTTAAAAAAAGAGTTTTTATAGTATTCAAATTAACTGCTCTTTAAATGTTTGGTAGAATTCACTTGTAAATTCATCTGGGGTTGGACATTTTTTTCTCACAGAGCTAACTCATCACTGTTTTATTAATTTTTTTTAAATGATAGAATTACTTAGTTATTCTATTTACTCTTCTGTTAATCTGAGCAGCTTATATCCATTTCACTTGGATTGCTATTTTTATGGGCATGTAGTTGCATAAACTAGCACCTAAATGTTGCTTTAATTTCATTATCATTGATGTCAGGGTCTGCTACCCTGACCTTCGCCTGGATACTTACCTTACCCGGTCTTCGGACGTCTCCGGCCCCTCCGGTGAGGGAGGGGAATGACTAGACAGAGCACCCGAGTGATAGATGCACGGCCTTTATTACTTACATGTTGAAGCAGGGAGAGAAGAAGAGCGAGCAAGCCCCTTACCCCAGGTTATATCACCTGCCCGAGCTCCTCCCATGTTCCCCCCCGTGGGTGGAGCCAGCGCTGTTACCGAGGCGTTCCCAGTACCCTAAGGGCAGGTTAGCACCTCCAGGCGTCTCAACTACCCTCACAGGAGGCCATGGTCTAGAGCTGGGCCCTAACAACTCCCCCTTTTTGTTTTAAACAGGGGTCATATCTGGGTAATTGGGGCTTTTGGGTTTTGAACAAAGTTACAGAGCTCTGCTTTAGTATCAAGTACAGCCCGTCTTATCAAGCTACAGGCACAATGCAACATGGGAGAAAGAGGCAAAGAAGAATAAAAAAGGGTAGCAATTCTACCTTAAACCAGGACTGCCCAGGGCAGACATGTAGCCCCAAGAAAGAAAAACATTTTTTGGCTTCCTTGATCTCAGAAAAGCCTGGGAAAATAGCCTTGAGCAAAACAGGGGTGGAACCCTTCCTCCCAGCACCATCTTGTTCATGCCTTACCAGTCTCCCCTCAGTTTACCTGAGTCCGTGACCAGTGAATGCCGTCCAAGAGGCTGGGGGTTGGCAATTCCCTTACAATTCCCCTTTTTTGTTTTGACTCAATCTTTCCCTCAGGACGATGATGTTCTGCCTACTGGATATCAGGGAGTCCTGGACACTACGCAAAGCAAATTTGATACATATTGGCACAAGCAGCAATGTCAGCAGTACTATAAGAAACCTATCAGTAAAGGCGAAAACCAGGTCTTTACATGACCCCATGAGCTTAAACTATTTCATAAGAGCGTGCAATTCAGAAGCTTGAACTACAGTATTTTGTGTATTAGAGATAGATAGAGCTAATGCAGTGGATGCTAAAATAGTTTCTACTAATAAAGTGATTCCTAACACAACACAGGAAACATCTACGCACCCTAGTAGTAATAGGGGGTTAAATGCTTGGTCTATGATAAGTAGAACTTCATCACTAGGTGTTCTGTACCACCCATTAGCCTTAATCACTGTCATGGCATATTGAGGTCTTGTTAGAATAAACACTCTCCCTACTGTCTTTGGTCCTATACATGGTTGTACAGAACAATTCTGGCATGTAAAATTGAAAATTCCTGTCATGTTCTGATATGTCTCTAGTTTAGATCTGTAGTCTCTGTCCCATAGAAATACATGTGTGTTCCCTAGACATACTTCACCCATTAAAGTAATGTTGTTAGCTTTCTTTGGTGATGCTGCAGCAGGCATTCCCTGCACTGTTTGTCCTGTCATAGCTAGAATAACTTTGTCTAGTCCCTGAACAGGTCTTTCAACCTCAGGAGACCCTTTATAATTGATGTACATTTGTCTAGGAAAGTTTGGTGCATATTTTTCCTCAAGTAAGTATGTAAGATTGTGACATGAATATAACATTTCTGTGTAGTTTCCCATAATCAGTTCTTTCTCCTGACAAGTATGTGTGTGACAATTCTCAAATGGTAAAAACCCTATATACAGATGCCAAAGGGTTACATTTCTCTTCTTTTGTATGTTACAAAATGGCCTAAATTTCATCCCACGAACAAGTCCCACAAAGTCCTTGTCTGACCAAACTACTATTGTCCCATTTATCCTCCAGGTGAATAGATTATAAGCTTGTCGTGTATCTTTCTCATCCAATGTCTCTTGTCCGTCCACAGTAGTGGAACACCAGGGATACCCCTCTGTTCCATTCACCTGTATGTATTTAAAACCAAACCCATTCCAATTCCCAGAAATACTCTTCTATAGACAAAGTGGGAAACCTGTGACTAGTCCTGAAAAGTTAGTGTCTCTGAAAGAGAGTCCCATTATTATCATAGTCTAGTCCACATCATCTTTAAAACATGTGAGAAATATTGCCTTGGATGATAAACTTAGGCACTGTCTCACTCCATGACATCACCCTTAACCATGGTGGATTCGTGACGAACGCCCATCTCTGTTGTTCCTTCGGTGCTGGGTCGATGGACGCAGTGTTCTTTGAGTGTCATGACAAGTACGAGAAAAATGAAAGGAGTCATCGTGACCTAGTTGATTAAGCTTCTCCCGAAGTTTTTTCGTCCGCCGCTGATAGCACCTCCTCACTCCCTGTGACCGCTTCACCTTGGCAGTTGTCCTCTATCACTCTTATCCTTTTCACTGGAACCCAAACTTCTTTATTATCATCTGTTAAAACACAAACATACCCTTTTCCCCACGTTAACACTGTATGAAGACCAAACCAATTTTTATTCTCATCGTGCCACATTACTTTACTGGCTGCTTTCAGGGCACTTGTTATTGCTGATTCATTCTTTGCAGACTCCTTATTAGGAAATGTTAAGAATTTCATAGCAGCCAATAAGCCATCATTATAGAATTTTAAATAATTTAGAGTATAAACAGCCAATTGCGAATTTATCATCAACTCCTGGTCCAACTACTCCTTTTTCTTTTTGCAAGTAAGTGTCCAGGGATCGATTTGCTCGTTCCACTATAGCTTGACCAGTGGGATTATGGGGAATTCCAGTGACACGTAAAATGGAAAATTCCACCATGAACTGTTCAATGGCTTTACTGACATAAGCTGGACCATTGTCTGGTTTAATGCCTTTTGGTACTCCATGATTTAGAATGTGACCGAGTGTGTGTGATATAAAATATTGTTGTTTTGGCCTTCATTGCCTGTTGAACTTCCATAGTAATCTGTTTAATACTATCTGCCCTATCAGGAGTATAGGCTGACTCTAATCTAGGTATCAATAGTGCTGTGTACTTTCTGTCTATGATGATATTGCAAGGTTCTTTCACATATAATAATGCTTGCAATACTGCATATAATTCATTTTGTTGTGTAGAAGTAAATGTTGTTTTAAATTTATGCATCTCCTTTTTAGATGGAATATACATAGATGCCCTAAAATTTTGTTGTTGCATCTGTAAAAACATTAACTCCCTCTACTGGTGAGGAAGAGCATTTGTCGGCCCAAGACCATGGCCACGTGGCAAATTGCTGCCCAAAAGGAATTGGGAGCCCGTGTTGGAAATTCTGATTAATCAATATCTGCCATTCCATAAACTCTTGTATGCAGTTCTCTGTTTGTTGACTTGTATACATAGTATATATTGTGTGAGGTTTCTGTCCTATTAACATCCTTACTCTCTTCACTGCCTTACGTATGACTTGGGCTACCAGCACAGCATAAGGCACACAAGCTCTGTTCTTTATCTGAGCCAAATGTACCCACTCAATAATCCCTTGTTTTTGATGTAAAACCTCAGTGGGTATTTTTTTCAGTGAATAAAATTGTTACTTCCAAGTCCTGTGATTCTCATATCCTGCTAATAGTACACTCCATAATCTTTTTCTGCACTAATTTCAAACATTCCAGTGCTTCATCTGTCCATTTTCTGCGTGAGTTTAATTGAGAAGGACCCTTCAATAAATCATATAATGGTTTCATTTGATCAGTTGTAATTCCCAACTGTGGCCTACACCACTGAATTTCTCCTATCAATTTCTGAAAGTCATTTAAAGTTGTAACCTTTGTAGAATCTATGATAGGTGATTTCAAACTTAAACCTTACCACCTTACATCATTGTTTCACAGGCTAATTTCTCCTTCTCTGATTACATTTACTCTGGAAAAAAAACCTTTTAGAAATTAAGTTGTTAATAAGTTCAAACACTAAATTTAACTTTTGCTTAAGCCAAGGAATGACTACAAGTTCAGATTAAAAGAGCAAGATCTTTTCTGCTTCATAGACCATTACATATTAATTTATCAATACATTATCTTGAAAATGAAAATTTAAAACCGTTTAAAATTTCTCCTGTTGTTAATAGTCACTAAACTTTTACAAAAAATTAGTTGAAAACCTTCAAAATAATAGTTCTCTTCTCTTGATCTAATCTGGAATGATAAAAGTTACAATTCGCTGTAGACCCAGCTGAATGATGAGTTGCGACTGCAGGGCAAAAAAAATCTTAATGGTTCCATCCTTTACTCAAGTAAATTTTATTTCTGTGTCCACTCCTTAAGAACTTTCTTGAATGAGAGGGTTTTTTGAATTCCTCAGCTGAAGGGAGGGAGACTTCTGGACAACTGCCCAGTGGCACCAAGTCTATTCCATTCTGCTGGAGAGTTTCAAAAGCTTTATCTCTGCTGAGGTGTCTCTTTAAGATTTATGCATATTTCCAATTTGCCTAGTGCCAAATAATATAACAAATCCTGATCTGTTTTAAACATCCAATTAGGAGTGACACGTTTCACTTAAAATGTGACCAGAATAACTACCTTTTGGTTACTTCTCATTATACAAAATACTTTTCTTTTAGGTGAGGCATGAGATAATGAAAATGCTAATCAGCCTGCCTCAGGTCTCCTCTTGTCTTTCTCTCCACTTTCACAATCTGGCCAGGATTGGAAGGTAAAGCGAGAGAGAGAGTTTAACCAAAAACTTTCAAATAATTTCCAAAACTTTTATACTTTCCTTAAACTTCATATCCATGTTGTTTTCCTAATGGGCTTTGATTAAAGCCCCTTTAAAACTGCACATATATTATTCCCTTGCATTTCTTATCTAAAATTGCATTTTGCAATCATATAAACTAAATAATATAAGATTAGTTTCTCTCTCCCATACTTCTCTCCAATGCTGCAGCCATCAGAGAGAAGGAAGGAGGGGGAGGAAAAGAGATAACATTCTAAGGTCCAGCTACCATGGAGCTGACCGTAATAACTCACAAACACACGCACACAGAACATGTAAAGACAGAACACATATACAGACAATAAAGAATCCAAAAACTGAGAAAAAATTGTCAGAAATCCTCTGTACACATTATAACTCTGGCTTAACTTCTATCACTGTGTAACTAAGCCTTGCATAAGATTCCCTGTCTAGACTTTCTCCCATACAAGATTGCTTTTTTAGACTTACTCCTGCAACTTTTTACTGCACTATAGATCTGTGCCGAGTGCCAGGGCTAGAAGAACATCCGGGCCGCTGAATTCGCCACTGTGCCACAGATTCTGGGCAAATTTTTTGCTGTGCCACAAATCCAGGCCCTGGGCCAACTCTGGATGTATTTCCTGGTTGAATTTCTGACTGCACCAACTCCTTCTTTCCTCTCTGTCCTATCTGGTCGTGATTGTCTCCTGAGCTCCCAGACCACCAACACTCCAAAGATAAAAAAGGGGGGGCAATAGGGGGGGTCTCGACTCCTTGTCAGAAATCTCCACTAGGGAGTCTCCCGTTTGTATCGCACAAGCGGCAGCTGAGCAAGTTGGACGTGGGGTGCCCACAAGGGCTGCTTTTTCCACCCCGTACATGACAAAATCAGTCTCAACGAGCAACCTAGGGGTGGCATCCACATAAGAGGCCATCTGTTGGCTCACTATCTCCCAATTGTGTTCAACAAAGCTACAGCATGTCTTTATATGAGGCTTAATATTCTCCCGTTTGCAGAGTTTGTAAAGTTGGCAAGCAAGCACTGTCTTCTCCTCGGGCTTGATCAAGGGCACACTATATCCCTGACCCATATTTTCCTCATCCCAGGATAATCCTGAGGCTGTCTAGTCCTTCTCCTCAAAAGAGGAGGCCAAGTGGATAACCTAGCGTCAGTCCCTTTTCGGGCGCCAGCTGTCAGGGTCTGCTACCCTGACCTTCGCCTGGATACTTACCTTACCCGGTCTTCAGACGTCTCCGGCCCCTCCGGTGAGGGAGGGGAATGACTAGACAGAGCACCCGAGTGACAGATGCACGGCCTTTATTACTTACATGTTGAAGCAGGGAGAGAAGAAGAGCGAGCAAGCCCCTTACCCCAGGTTATATCACCTGCCCGAGCTCCTCCCATGTTCCTCCCCGTGGGTGGAGCCAGCGCTGTTACCGAGGTGTTCCCAGTACCCTAAAGGCAGGTTAGCACCTCCAGGCGTCTCAACTACCCTCACAGGAGGCCATGGTCCAGAGCTGGGCCCTAACACATTGATAGTATGTACACCCTTTTTCTTTCTGATTTAGTTTTAATTTGGTTTACTTTCTTTTTAAAATCAAGTTTTTTCATAAAACAAGCACTTACTTTTGCTTAACAGTTAAATGGCATTGTTGTTTTCCATTTTATTCTCCCCTTGGATATTCAGTGTTTTAAATTTGTTGTGTGATTGGAGAGTTCTAATTTGTTTTTCTCTTAGCTGATTTAATTATATTAAATTTATTTGGGAAAACTTATCTGGTTGGCATGCAACTCCCTTTCTGAAATCATGGCTGAACTATAACCATAAGTTAGCAATGGACACACGAGTCCTGCAAAAATGAAGAAAATCAGTCTGAGACAATCTATTGGCTATATGAAATTTATAGAAAGGCGTGTTGCATATTATATTTTTTTAAATTGTGTGCTTAGTTAAAATTTATGATAATTTCACACACACATACACATACATATGCAAGCTTTTTTTAAAAGTAAGTTTTTAAAAATTATTTTTTTTTTACCATTGTATCTTACGACTTACTAGAGTTAACATTGGAGAATTTTAAATCTAGATAGTAAGACTACTACCTTGATCATTGTATTAAGTAATGGAGCTAGATTCAAATATGAATCAGTCAATCAATCTCCAGTCAATCAATAAGCATTTATTAATTGCCTATTATGTGCCATGCACTGTGTTCATCCCTGAGGATGAAATGAAAAGCAAAAGACAGTCCCTCCAGGACTCCATAATCTAATGAGGGCGGTAGCATGAGAACAGTTATGTTCAGACAAGATACATAAAGAATAAATCAAAGAACAACAGTAGAAAGGTCCAAGAATTAAGCAGGAATGGGAAATGCTTCCTGTATAAAGTAGAATCTTAGGTGGCACTCTAGGGAAACCAATAGGCAGAGATGGAGAAAATTGAAGACATGGGGGACAACCAGAGAAAATGGCCCAAGTGAGAGATGGAATTTCTTATCTGTGAAGCAGAAAGGAGGGCAGGGCAGAAAGAAGGATAACAAGACAGAAATAGGGGGGCATATTTTCAGGTCTCTGAGCATCAAAGAATCATATATTTGATCCTAGAGATGATGGGGAGCCACTGAAGTCTACGTGTGTGTATTGTTGGGGGAAGGAGATGCAAAGGGTCATATGCATTTTAGGAGCTACATTTAGGCAGTGAAGTGGAGGAAAGGTTGAAAGGGATAGTCTTGAGGCAGGGAAACTACCCAGCAGGCTGCTGCAATAGTCCAGGCAATAAGTGATAAGGACCTGCAGCAGTTGTTGGTACTGTTAGAGGACAGAAGAGGACATACATGAGAGATGTTTCAAAAGTAGAATCACTGAGTCTTGGCACTGCTTGGACTGGGCTGGAATGGCTGAGAGAAAGGGAATAGGTGAGTTTCCAGGCTTCTAGCCTGGGTGATTGGAAGGATGGTAGTGCCCTCTATAATAATGGGCAAGGTACAGGGAGAAAAGGGAGTAGGTGGAAAGATAATGAATTGACTTTGATTGTGATTATTTTAAAATGTCAACTACACAGGGAGGTAGAGAGAATAAACTTTTATTAATTACCTACTATGTGCCAACCATTGTTCTGAGTATGTTATAAATATCACCTCATTTGATCCTCAAAACAACTCTGAGGTTGGTTGTTATTATCATCCATTTATAGAGCTGAGGATATCAAATGGACACAAGAGTGCTCTACATGTATAATTTACTGGTTTAAGCTTTTCCCTATGCTGCAATATTTTCTTTCAGGAACAAACCAGATGTTCCTGAAAGAGTGTGCTATTTTGCACAATGGCACTAAAGAGTTCAACAAGTATTTTTAAAAGCACCTACCTATACAGAAGGCCCTAGTTAGGTGTTAGGATACAAATATAATAATCAAACAGCCCCTGACTTCCAGGAACTTAAACCCTTTGGCAAATATAACATGTACATACATAATCATGTACAAAATATAAACAAAACACAAGTTAATTTTGGGAGGAAAGGAAGAAAATTTCTCTAACATCCCCCTCTCCCTACCCTGAAGTATTCAGGAAAGGCCACAAATAGGGTGAGGTGTCACATTAACTGAACTTTGAAAGGAGCTAGGTATTTTTAGAGGCAGAGGTAAGGATTGATTACATTCCAAGAGAGAGCTACAGACTGTACAAAGGCTTGTAGATGGAAAATAAAATGTTATGTGTGAAAAAGAACATGAAGACCAATATGACTAACCCTTAGAGTACACAGAATGACAAGTTTAGGTAGGTAGGCTTTAGCCATTATGAATGGTATTCAATGACAGTTGTCTGGCTTTGATCCTACATCACTAGAGAATCACTACAGATTATTCAGAGGGGAATTGGTGTAATCAGAACTATCGAGTAAGAATATCACTTGACAGCTGAGGAGAGGTTGGAATGGAGAGGGGAAGGACCTGAGCAGGGCATCTTGTAATATTATTATTATTGGTCCAAGGGAAAAGGGACCAGGTTGTGTCAGTGGAGAGATAAGGATGCTTTTTTGAGGTATTTAGGTTGTTTTTCAAAGACTTGACAACTGAGAGTACATAGGAGCTGGGGAGAATGAGGACAGTGGGGTTAATAAATGAGGCTTTACAATGGACATCACTTCTCCTGGAATGGAATCCATCTTCAACTATGCCAGTTTTATTTCAAAGCTAACATAAGATCATTCCTCTGCTCCTATATCTTTTCCAAGAAAACCTGAAGTGGAGTCAGGAAGAGTGAGAAATGACTGAAGGGACTGAACTATAGCATCAACAGAAATGTAGGGTTCATTCAGCTTCAGACAGATTGTAAATATATTAAATCATGTTCACAATGTAAACAAACATATGCCTATATTAAGAAATGATGAAATCTTCTTGACAAAATCCAATCCTCATTCCTCTTAAATATTCAAGAAAGCTTAGGAGTAAATGGAACTTTCTTTAAACTACTAAATTATATCTATCTAAATCCAAGCATATTAATTATATAATGAAGAAAAGTTAGAAACCTTTCCATTAAAATCGTGGTTAAAGGAAGGATGCTTATTGATAACACTATGATTTCACATAATTCTAAAAATGCTGGCTTTTATATTAAGACAAGAAAGGGAGAGGGAATGATTGTAGACATACAAGAAAGTATAGAATCATTGTTTTCAGGTGATGTGATGATATCTTTAGAAACCCTGAAGAGTCAAATAAAACATTCAAGTAACTAGTAAATTCAGCATAGTTTCAAGAAACTAAGTTAATTCATCTAAATCATCAACATTTCTGTATTTCAACAAAGAAACACAGCAGGAAGAGCTAGAAAGAGAAACTACACTTAGAATAACTAAAGAGACTGTTTAATATTTGGAAGATAATCTACCCAGATGCAACAAGGTGAATCCAAGTATAAAACACTCTACTCAAATAAAGGTGGATTGAATACTGTAATGGATACAAGGTGCTCATGGATAGGTGTAGGTATATTACAATAAAAATAACAACAACATTTAAATTAATTTACTTATATCCTACTAGACCAACCAAACCACCACAGTAATATTTTATAAAACTGGAAAGATAATAGACAATATAACATGTAAGAAGGAAAAGTCAAGGATCTCAGTGGTAATAATGAAAAGAAATTGGCAATGAGATGGCCTGTCAGTACATAATCCCAAACTGTATTACAAAGTAATACTCATTAAAATAACTTGGTAGTACATAAGCAATTGAGAGTTTTGTCAGTGAAACAGATCAACCTCCCTAACACAGGAGCAAACAGTCACAGTAACACAGTGTGTAATAAAATGAAGACTCCGTTTACTGTGGAAAGGACTGGGTGTTGAAGAAAAATACTAGCAAAGTGGACAGCAATCTATCAAAAATAGTTTTGAACCAACATCTTATATCACGTGCTAAGATAATCTCCCAATACATGCATCCCTTAAATATACATGGTCGCAACATTACCAAATTAGAACACAAAGAAAGAAATTGTCTTTCACATCTATGGATAGGGGAATAGTTTAATTCTAATTAAGCAGTAAATAGGATCATAGAAGATAAAATGTAAAATTGCAGTCCTATAAAATTAATCAGTCAGTCAATGACCCTTTATTAAGTGCCTACTATGTGCCAGGCATTGTGCTAAGCTCTGGGAATAGATATACAAAAAAAGACCGCTGCAGCACTCACAGAGCAAAAGAGAACCCAGAAAAGGAAGCTGAAAAGTTAGGGGAGGTATCAGGAAAGGTCCTCCACATGACAATGATAGGAAAATTAGAGTAGTCTCAAAGTAGTATAGCCACTGAAGAAATCAGTTTATTTCAGCTGAGCTTTCTCCTTCCATGAAGATTTTCAGCTTCATGATACTGCCTTCCAGTCAGTGAAACAGAGAGTGCTGATGGAGTGGTATACCAAGGTTCATGGGATCTTGCAGGGTGAGGTGATTTTCCCAATAAGGAGTTTCCTTAGCCTGGTGGAAAATTCAGTCAGAGGGGTCCCAAAGTAGTGCATGCAAATGAGAAATGATTTGTTGGTTTTGCAGGTACAAATACATTGTATGTAAAATCAGAAGAAAAGAATAATGGGGAAGGGGGGGAAATTTTTGCTGGAAATTTTTCTGATAAAGGTCACATATCCAAACTTTTAAGGAATGAATTCAATTTTATAACACCAAGAACAATTCTCCAAAATATAATCCAAGATATCAGCAAACAATTTTGAAGGGAAGAAATTTAAACTCTCTACAAATATTTGAAAAATGCTCAGAATCATTAAGAATTAGAAAAACTAAATTCAAAGAGTTTTAAGAGCTGTGGATAAACAAGAATGCCAGTGCACTGTGAATGAAGGTGTAAAGTGATCTGACCATTCTGGAAAACAATTTGCAAGTATGACTCCAAATGTAGACCTTGTAGATGTCCTTTGACTCTCGTGTTCCCCTACTGGATTTATACCTTAAAGGCATTCCAAAAAGTGGAAATAGATTGAGATACACAGCACTATTTATAGGAAGGCTCCTTTCATGATACTAGCATACTCCTACTAGGATATGGCTAAACAAATTGAGGTATGTGAATGTAATGGGAGCTATTGCATCCAAAGAAATGCAAAACAGGGCAGTTCCTTAAGAACTTAAAAAATACCACTCTGATTGATGCAGAGAGAAGTTAACCAAAGAAAGACCAGAAAAATTTAAACAGGAACAGTAACATTATAGAAAAAAGACAATTTTGATTGATGACACTCTGACCAATGCCATGGTAAAACCAAAATCTAAAGGAATGAAGACCAAAGACACTACTGAGTCCTGTCAGAGATGTGTTTAACTTCAAATGAAGACACATATAATTTCACACATGAACAATGGAGGGGAGGATTTATTTTGTGAACTAGGCATGTTTGTAGGTAGAGTTTCATTTTTCTTTGCTGAATTGGAAAGAGGAGGGACAAGTTGAGAGACACAAGTCATAAATCTTGGCTAGAATGAGCAATTTTTCAAAATTGCCTTTAGACTCTTTAGTAAATTCTTGCAAATCATTGATCCTATGAAGCTGACCCTATGATACTGTACTAGAGGCCAAAGAGAAACACTGAATAGACAGGACAGCACCTTCTCTAAATTCTCAGAGTTCCTTGGGGCCCAGAGAAGTTCAGCTCCTTGTTCCAAGGGACAAAACTGAGATGGCAGGGTCAGGATTTGAACGTGTCTTCCTGGTTTTTAGGTTGACTTTCTACCCACTATACAACACTGCCTCTCATTAAACCTTATTCACTTTAAACCTTCATCCTCAGGGAATTATTAGTGTTTTTTAAAGAAATTACTTTTATGGAGGTGGAGTCAAGATGATGGAGAAAATGCAGGGACTTGCCTGCTCCCTCCCCCACACCCTTCCAAATTTAAACAATGCTCTAAAACAAATTCTGGAGCATGAAATAATTTTCCAGCCCCAGACAGTTTAGAAGGTGGGCAGGAAAGTCCTGTTCCAGTGTGGTGAGAGTGGGATTCAGTCCTGAAAAGGCCACAGTGCAGACCATCCTCCCATGTGGCCATGGTAAGACCCCTAACTTCTCAGAACTTGAGTTTCCCCATGTGTAGAATAGGAATGGCAACATCTCCATGGAATCTGTGAAAGTCAGCTGACATAATCTATGCACAGTACAGGCTTGGAGCGCCCACAGTTGCTACACCTCTCCTCCAGGTTTAAAGGCAGGCCGGAGTGATGAGGCAGGAAGCCCCTGTGGTCATCAGAGATCATGAAACCTCAACAGTGTTTGTTTCCTCCATGGTGATCAGTCAGTATCATTTAGTTCATATTACTCAATTATCTTTCAGATAATTTAATACAGTGATAGAGTTGGCTAAAAAACAACAAAGAACTTTCCCATTGTAATGTAAACTTTGTAATGTAGACACCCCCCTCTCCAATGGGCTCAGGAGTTCAAAACAGGAGCTTCATAAGATCTCTCTAGTATGAGAGCCAGAAACTCAGGATTTGAGGTTTCCTTGGAAACAGACCACTCTCCATGGCAACTCGTGATTAGGCTCAGCTGATGTTGCCTTCACAGAGACTGAATACTTCCTCAGTCTGAAGGGAGACTGACAGTCTGAAGGGAGGGGCTCCTGCCTAGAGACCATAGTGAAACCTACACCTGCTCTAGAGACTCTGTCGGAACCATCTTCTTTTTGAATGAAAAAAGAAAATACAGGCAGAATCCAGATGAAGTGTCACAGGAGAAGCCCAGCAATCCTTTTTTTTTTTTTTTTAAATAAAAATTTATTTATTTAATTTTTTGCATTCATTTTCAAAAAATTATGGGTTCCAAATTTTCTCCCCTTTTATCCCCTCCCCCCACCCCAATACACCGAGGATTTTAATTTTTGCTATCACCAATCTGCCCTCTCTTGTATCATCCCTTCCTTCTCTTGTCCCCATCTTCTCTTTTGTCCTGTAGGGCCAGATGACTTTCTATTCCCCATTAACTGTATGTCTTATTTCCTAGTAGCAACAACAATACTAAATAGCTGTTTCTAAAACTTTGAGTTCCAAATTCTCCCCATCCCTCCCTCCCCACCCATTTCCTTTGGGAAGGCAGGCAATTCAATATAGGCCCTACCTGTGTAGTTCTGCAAATGACTTCGATAATAGTCGTGAAGTGTAAGACTAACTGTATTTCCCTCCATCCTATCCTGCCCCCATTGTGTCTATTCTGTCTTTTGATCCTGTCCCACCCCGAGTGTTGACTTCAAATTGCTCCCTCCTCCCATTGCCCTCCTTTCCATCACCCCGGCCTTACTTATCTCTATCTCCCCCACTTTCCTGTACTGTAAGATAGGTTTTCATACCAAAATGAGTGTGCATTTTATTCCTTCCTTTAGTCGAATGTGATGAGGGTAAACTTCTTGTTTATTTTTCTCAGCTCTCCTCTTTTTCCCTCCACTAAAAAGTCTCCTGCTTGTCTCTTGAATGAGCGATAATTTACCCCATTACATTTCACCCTCTTTCCTCCCCCTACATTTCTCTCTCACCATTTACCTTAATTTCTTTTAAGATGTGGTCCCATCCTATTCAATTCACTCTGTGCTCTCTGTCTCTGTATGTGCGTGCATGTGTGTATGTGTGTGTGTGTGCATGCATGTACATGTCTGTGTGTGTATGTGTGTGTGTGATCCCACCAACTACCCAGATACTGAAAAGTTTTAAGAGTTACAAATATTGTCTTTCCATGTAGGAATGTAAACAGTTCACTTTTGTTAAGTTCCTTATGACTTCTCTTTGCTGTTTACTTTTTCATGCTTCTCATTCTTGTGTTTGAAAGTCAAATTTTCTTTTCAGCTCTGGTCTTTTCATCAAGAATGATTGAAAGTCCTCTGTTTCATTGAAAGACCATATTTTCCCCTGAAGTATTATACTCAGTTTAGCTGGGTAGGTGATTCTTGGTTTGAGTCCTAGTTCCTTTGACTTCTGGAATATCTTATTCCACTCCCTTTGATCCTTTAATGTAGAAGCTACTAGATCTTAAGTTATCCTGGTTGTATTTCCACAATACTGGAATTGTTTTTTTCTAGCTGCTTGCAATGTTTTCTCCTTGACCTGGGATTTCTGGAATTTGGACACAATGTTCCTAAGTTTCTCTTTTTGGATCTCTTTCAGGCGGTGATCGATGGATTCTTTCAATACTTATTTTGCCCTCTGGTTCTAGAATGTCAGGGCAGTTTTCCTTGATAATTTCATGGAAGATGATGTCTAGGCTCTTTTTTTGATCATGACTTTCAGGTAGTCCCATAATTTTTAAATTGTCTCTCCTGGATCTATTTTCCAGGTCAATTGTTTTTCCCATGAGATATTTCACACTCTTCCATTTTTTCATTCTTTTTGTTGTGTTTGGTGATTTCTTGGTTTCTCGTAAAGTCATTAGACTCCATCTGTTCCATTCTAATTTTGAGAGAGCTATTCTCTTCAGTGAGCTTTTGAACCTCTTTTTGCATTTGGCTAATTCTGCTTTTGAAAGCATTCTTCTCCTCATTGCCTTTTTGAACCTCTTTTGCCAATTGAGTGAGTCTATTTTTCAAGGGGTTATTTTCTTCAGCATTTTTGTGGGTCTCCTTTACCAAGGTATTGACCCGTTTTTCATGCTTTTCTTGCATCTCTCTCATTTCTCTTCCCAGTTTTTCCTCCACCTGTCTAACTTGATTTTCAAAATCCTACTTGACCTCGTCCAAGGCCTGACCCCACCGGACATCCACCTGGGATGTCTGGGATACAGAGGCCCTGACCTCCACGTCTTTCCCTGATGGTAAGAATATTTTCTCATCATCAGAATTGAAAGGTGGGAACATTTGCACCCCCTCAAAGTAGCTCTCTATAGTCTTATTTTTCTTCCCTTTTCTTGGCATTTTCCTAGCTAGTTACTTGACTTTTGAGATTCCTGTCCACCCCTGCCTAGATCCGCCCAGCTAGTGCCTGGGGTCTGAGATTCAAACTGGCTTTCCTTGGCAGGGCGGCTGCTATTCAATGTGAGATTAAGTTCTGGTGCTCAGGTGGGGGCAGGGCCATCTCCCAGGCTCAGTTCCCTCAAGGGGTTTATGCAGAGACCTGAGCTTCTGCCTGCTGCTCGGGGAGTCCCGGGCTGCCGCCGTTGCCCCTGCCTCTGCCTCTCCCACTTCCTGCTCCTGCCTCTGCCGCTTCCTCCCGAGGGGGCCTGAGCCACAGAGACACCCCGCTCCCCTCTCAGACAGCCCAGCCATCACTCTCACTGACCTGTAGCCTCTGTGGGAGGAGGACCTTCCCGGCCGCTGGAGGTTCCATCCCTGAAGCCTGCTTGGGTCTGCTCCTGTCGGACCTGCAGCCAGGACAGCTCAGGGGTGGACTCCGCTTTCCAGGGTGCGACGGACCCTGGGGTCGGCTCTCCAAGGCTCTCTGGAATGGAAATCTTTTCCACTGTTTTTCTGCATGCCTTGCAGTGATCCAGAATTTGTGGGGAGTTCCTCTTGCAGTATATATATATATATATATATATGGACTGTGGGTTTGGAGCTAGCATATGTGAGTCTTTCTACTCCGCCATCTTCCCAGCAATCCTTAATGGACTCCTTCATCACCCCTCCCCCTCTGCCTCAACATTCCTGGAACAGATGTACAAATTGACCTCTGAATTTCTTCCTGAGACCAATGTTCGGATTCCTTCCTGCTGCAGAGGCTTTGGCAGCATTCTTTCTTGCATGCCACCCCTTAAATAAGCAGAAGATATGCATTATTTCCAGTTATTTTAGAAGAGAGTTAGAAGAAGAAAATGGTAATGAAAGCATGCTGTCTTCATCCTGGGGTTAGTCCTAGGTTGGTAATCCCCAGGCTCTGCCCAGGTTACCTCCCACACTCTTTCAAATGCTGTAAAATGTGACAGAGTTTGATTAAGCCCAAACACAAAATGAAAAGAGAACCAAGGAAGGAACCGGTCATGGAACCATTCCTGTTTTCTCCAAATCTTAAACCAGAGGCTTTTCCCCTACTAGAGACCTGCATAACCGGTAGCCCATCAAAGGATCTTGGACAGCCCACAAAAAAAAAAATGTAGAGGATGTTTTCTTCCACATTTTTTGTGGACCACCCGAAATCCTTTGGCATGCCTGTGGCCACAGGTTGTGAAGGCCTGCCCTACTATGTCAAATGAAAGAGTGGAGTTTACAGGTCAGTGGTAGAGAGATTTGGAGGTAGGAGATGGGACATTTGGGGTTTCTGTCAAATCACCCTTTCTAAGATGTTCCCTATTGTGCCCACATCATCTGTAAGGCTTATGGACAAGTTTTACAGTTTTCTGTGTCAGTATCCCTTTAGCATCAAAGTATTGAGTTTCTCAGGATATTAATAGGTTATCGGTTGACTCTGCTCCCAACCAGGCTATGGGAATCAACATAGCAGATCAGAAAATAGATAGGATTCTTCCAGTGCTGGAGGAATCCATGGACTCTGCCTTGTGGAACCTTGTGGGGATGGACTGACCTGAGCCATCCCTACTTGTCATGACAGTCTCTGCTCAGGATCAATGGCACACTTGTTGTAATAACTTCTTGGAGAAGGAAGTCAGACATAACTCTCTAAGGCACTTAAGGAATATGTATTGGATTTTCTGATTAAGAATTGTTTCTTTGACTGTATTTATATCCCTGAAGCCCAGAATAGTTTTTGGGCCATGCTTGGTGCTTAATACATCTTTGGTGACTCATTGACTTGGCTTGATTGCAAATGCATCCTTCTAGTTGTTAGCAATACCATTTTATGGATAATCAGCCTTCTAGCCATGAGAAGGCAGGTTGGCTTCATCAGCAGAAACCACTAAAGCTCTTTTGTGGATGCCTGTTGAAATACTGTACTGCAGAAGAAAATGACTGTAAAACAGCTTGTTAAGTAGGCTAAACATATCAAAGTAAGAGGATAGAAATCCAGAGAGATGAAATATTTCTATATATTGGCCATGAATTTAATCTAAATGGGGTATCCATCATTTTACGAATGATTGAAAAATTCAAGGCATATTAATGTATGAGAATACTGTTATTCTGTATGAACTGACAAAGTTAATTGCTTCATATGCTCCTAGAAAGAATTTTGTTTGAATGAAATGAGAAGAACCAAGAGAACAATTGATATAAAAGCAATATTATAAAAATAATCAGTTTTAAAAGGCTTAGAAATATGGTAAAGAAAATGACCCCACCGGACCACCAAAATTCCAGGATGAGTCATGATGAATCATGCTGTCCAGAGGGTTAGTAGTGATAAATTCAGAATGCAGATTGAGGCATATTTCTTTTGGATATGTCCAATACAAAAACATATTTTAATTACTAAACATGTGTCTAAAAGTTTTGCTTTTCTTTATTTAACAGTGAATGGAGGGTAGTATGTGTAGTATCTGGGGGACGGCAGAAAAAAATACAAAAAACCTGAAAACAAAATTGAATTCCAAAAAGCAAAGAGATTGTTGTTCACATTTGGTTATGACTTTTTAAATCTATCAAGCTCTGTGCTTCCTAAAAAAGAATATTTTATTTAAGTGGGTAGGATAAGCACTGGAGCTCCTTCTTGAGGCTTCTGCCAGTAAAACATTCTATGATCTATAGATCTTTTGATATTCAATGTTCCAAAATCCAGCTCTGACATCTCTTGTCCTCAGGTTTCTTCTAGATCTAGAATTTTTTTATTTCTAGAGACTTTTGAGCCTCTAGACAAGACTTTGGGTATCTGACAGCAGCTACTGGGACAGGTTGCCCATAAGAACCACCTAGCCCCAAACCCTCCCCTCTTCACAGAGTTCAGAGGACAAGAGAACCTACTCCCAGCTTCTAACATCACTATACTGCAGTTGGTCTTACTGGACTATATTCACTCTCCAAATCTGACTGGGAACCTTGTCCCTCTGTTCCCAGGCAGAAATGTTTCTCTCTCAAGCAAAAAGTTTAAGTAGCCCTAGAGTTAGTCTCAGATAAAATCATATCTTTTCCATGAACTTTATTTGAATTCTTGAAGTTAGGAAACAAATGTTATAGAAATGATCATGTAAATGATCATTTTCTGAGGTCGTAACTGGAAAGAAACTGACTTCTCTAGCAGAGAGTATCTAATAGTGAATGAACAGCTCAGTACAGTGCTTGGAAAAATTTGGTCACATAAAAAACTAATTGAAAATTAGATAGGACTATACAGAAATTAATTTCTCCATGAGTCAGCCAAAACATATTAGAACAAAATTAAAAAAACAGAAATAGATCATAATAGAGAAGTGATTTAAGTCTTACAGTAGTACTAGAAAAGGTTAAATACAAAATTCCTAGATACCATATTTTTTAAAAAAAAATCACAAATGATAACCTGGGTAAACCAGAATGTGAAATGAAAATTTAAAAAAAAAATAGCTTTTTTAGCTCCTAACACAAACCACATAATGTGAGCTCTAGAAATTTTCTTAACCAAAATCAAGAGCCTCAAATTCAAAGAACTACAGAATGAGAGAAAGAAAAGAAAGAATACATATACCAGGTAGTCAGTCAACATCACTGAAGATCTTGTAGCTACCACTGGAAAGGAGAAGAGAGATTAGATTATGATATTCCTGGATGAAACAACCCATCAAAACTGAATTATCATAGGAGAGTATAGTATTACAGGTGGGAAAACCGGACTTCAATGAATGGAATGGAACAAAGATCTCTGTGCCCGCCATTGTACTAAGCACATTTTAATATTTTCTCATTGAATCCTCCCAATAGCCCTGTGAGTTTCGTGCTGTTATAGAAGAGAAGACTTCCAATTATTCATCAAGAGTGTTACTCACCTTAGTAGATATTTTGAATCTTAAACATTGGAGTCAAGAGAAACATGGAGAAATATATGGAAGGGATGATTTGATGAAGCATTTATATTCAAATGGGGAGAAAAATACACATCTTCTCAGAACTCTATCATATTCAATGGTCCCAGAGGAGATAAAAAGAACTTGAGGATAGTTTTATGTTTTATGATTATATTAAGAGATAAAAGATAAAGAAAAGGGAAAGGAATAAATAGCCTGGGAAGGAAAGAGGGATAAGAAAGGAGGAACTAACTATTTCACCTAATCAGGGAGTGAGAAGACTAACCAAATACAAAGAAAGTAGACTACCATCACTTTTTCTTCTGAAATAAATAGGGGTTAACTACATATGCAAACTGAATTTGGTGTGGATACACATGAAACTCAAGCTGTTCTTGTGCCTGTCTCAGGTCTCTGCTGCCCCAAATCCAGCCTTTGCCATCACTTAGAAGGAGTTTCACATATGAGGCTTCAGCAACTTTTCCTTGATAGTGTGGCTAGCCCATGTGGAAGCCACGAGAAATGAGAGCATCAAGCACATCTCCAAGAACACACTATTCATCCACTACAAAATTGGAGAATAACTCCATTGGAAAGATCCAAATAATTACTTAGGAGAAATACCCTTACAGTCATCTGAAATGGCAACACAATTTAAATCCAAAATACTGTAAGCCTCTTGGACTCTGATTATTTCAAAATTAACCATGAAGAGATATTTTTTCAGATAATTAACAATTATTCCAGCATTCCTGTATCAATTATCTACTATTGCTAGAGTAGAAAGGAGCTTCCTGACAGGTATAGGAATATGGACAGAGGAGACCAGCTGAGATGGTAGAGCAGCAGGAAGGACAGGCAAGCTCGACCCCATGAAAGAACCACAAAGACATAGAAAACGCAGCAGCCTGAGTACTGAGTGTGAAATACAAGAACAAATTCAGACTGAGCCATTCTCCAGCACAGGTCAGGATAGGTCAGCTGTGACTGAGAAGTCTGGGGACTCTAGCCCTTCTTAAGCTTTGTGGAACTTTCTATCATTCAGGTTCAATGAGAGCCTGTAGATAATTGTGCACTAACATGAGAAGAGATACTGTTCAGGCCTACATAGAGGCCTTGTCTTTGTTCAGAAGCAAATATCACGGTCCCACTAGAGATCGTGCTCCTTGCTACTCAAGGCTAGGCCAAAGACCCAGTGAAAGACTGAGGCAGGGACCTGTGCCTAATTAGGAGTGGCAGACAAAGGTAAGGAATCTTCATGGGCCCTAAACTGGGAGACTTTGAACCCAGAAGCAGGTCAGGCTCAGAGATCCACTGCCCAATCATTCTTGGAGACTGTCATTGAATAATCCAAGTAAGAAAACCATAGCTAAGGGGATCCTAAAGTTCTGTCATCATGAACCTGTAGATCTTCCCAGCTAATTCATAGTGGATTGGGTACAGAAGGAGTTGAATTAGATTGAAACCTGAAACCGAGAGCACTAAATCTCAGAGTTCAGACCCACAGTGCATGATTTGGAATTACCCAGATCAGACAGACATTTGAGAAAAAGGCAAGTTTGCAGGTGCTGTTCCTGATATACAGGAATAATGTGCCACTCAATACCCTAAGAAAGAAGTGGCAGGATGCAAGAGGACACAAACATGCCCCAGACATTTTCTCCACAAGTCCAGAGAACCAAGCACTAGTAAAAAGTTCAAAATCCAGAAGGAGGGCCTGAAGAATGAGGAAACAAAAGAATCTTTTCATAAAGAAGCATTAGAATGACAGCGATGCTCAAGCAGCAAATTCAGAATAAGTAAATGACTTCAAAACTTCTATAGACAAAGCTTCAAAATAAAACAGATTTTTGGCCGAAATTTTGTCAAACTTTGAGGTCGTTTAGTCATTTTTCAGATGTGTCTTATGCTTTTGACCCTTGATACTTGAGTGGTGTGCCATTTCCTTCTCCAGTTCACTTACAGATGAGGAAGCTAATTCAAACAGGGCTAAATGACTTGCCAAGGGTCACATAGCTAGTAGGCTGTACACTGCGCCACCTGTAAAAATTAGTATGATTGAAATAAGGAGATAATGGCTCTATGAGACAAGAAAATATATATTAATACAAAAACAAAAATAAATTGAAAAATAATCAGAAGAAAATGTAAGTTATCTCATAGCAAAAACAACTGACTTAGAAAAGAGATCAAAGAAAGATCATAAAAGAACAAATAGATTATCTAAGAACCATGACCATGCATGGAGTCAGATATAATATTTCAATAAATCTTACATCTGATCAGATATCTTAGAATCAGAATGCAATTTAGAAATGAGAAGAATCTACCAATCACCTGAAAGACACCCCAAAATAAAACTACTGAGAACATATTCACCCATATCCCAAGCTTCTCAGTTAAATAAAAAACACTACAAACAGCAAGAAAAAGAATAGAAATTCCAAGTAGCCAATCAACATTACACCAAATTTAATGCCCACTATTATAAGAGTGGAGAATATAGAGTATTATAATATAGGAGGCAAGCAAATAGGCTTAAAAACAAGAATAACTAACCCAGCAAAACTGCATGTAAAGATAAAATATGAAACTGATGACTGATTATTCATTGGTTAGTAGTTAAGAGTTCTTTTATTCATATCAATAGCCATTGTAACCAATTTTTAAAGTCTTATATTTGGATATATTTTGCATAGGCCTTGATTGTATGATACTTGATAGGAGATTGTGTATGTAACTTTGAGTAGCATAATATTTGATGGGAGGGTACACTTGTCACTATGAGTGAATCTGCCACATGAAGAAGATATAGAATGTGGACGAATGAAGGATGATTCAACCTGGTCATGGGATGCTTTTGCTAGCATTGGGTTTCTGCAGTACAGGGTATGGGGACTGGAGACTTTCTAAGGATATTATGTACCTCTGTGCCCCTGTTACCACTAGGTCTGGAAGATCACTTTGAAAGGCAGAATAATTATGGACCAATCAGAGTCTTAGCTTAGTAGGCACCAGTTGACATTTTGCAATGAACTTATAAATTCATACCATATAAATGGGTGATCTAATTGTAGGGGTGGATCTTTGATAACTGAGGGATCATTTACCTCTACTATTGCTAATTGCTAAGCCTACCAATAGATAGATTATGCTATGACTTTTATGCCTTGGTTTCCCTTAACTGCAGATTTAGTGAGACAAGGGGAAAAAAGATTATTGATGAAGTAATGGGTTTGCAAGAATTTCTGATGCAAAATTCAGAACAGTATGGAAACTTGAATATACAAAGACTGAAGAACAGAGGAGAATATCAAGATAAATATGAATAAAAAATTATAAGGATCCAAGCAAGAATAAACTCTTTCCATTTAATACATAAGATGATATATATTACTCCCCAAGTCCCACAGAACTCTATGATTTTAAGAAGTCATAGAGGAAATCTAAGAAGTCAGAGTCTGGGAGTCATTTTTAAAAATATTTTACAAATTATTGATGCCTTATTGATGCCTTATATTTTTATGTCATCATAGTTATCCCCACCATTCATTCCTATCCCCACCCAGATATCCATCCATTATACGATAAATAGTATTTCTTTAAGATAAAAAATGAAGAAGAAAGAATAAATTATTACAACTAATTTATACGTTGGAAAAATCTAAATATTTGTTCAATGTCTAGCAGTTATGGATTTCAACCCTTCATGAATGGATGTTAGGGGTGTCCTCTTACATGTCTTATTTGTGTTGTCCTGATATTTATGCTTCTATAACGTTCACCTGTAATTTGTGTGTGAGAGAGAAATTGTTCTATTTCGAGTGTTGTAGTCATTGTTTATATTGCTTTTGTGGCTCTGCTTACTTCCCTCTGCATCAATTCATGTAGATCTTTCCATGTGTCTTTCTGTTCATCACATACATAATGTCTTACAGCACAATTAACATTCCAATATTCTTATGCACCACAATTTGTTTAAACATTCCCAAATCAATGAACATCTACTTTGTTTCCAATTCTTTGTTATCACAAAAAACATAATATTTTGATATATATAGGGGTTTCTTTTGATCAGTGACTTTCTTGGTGTACCCAAGTATATACACCCAGTAATTTAATGTCTACTTCAAATGGTATGGATATTAATCTCTTAATTTGCATTATTCCAAATTAATTTTCAAAGTAGTTATATCATCTCTTTGCTCCACCATCACTGCATTATTGTATCTATAATTCCCACATGCCCTGTAAAATTTAATGTTGTCATTTGGGGGTCATCTTTGCTAATTTGCAGAATACGAGGTAACTACTAAAAGATTTCTGTTGTGTAGTTCTCTTAATGGTGATTTAGAACTTATCTCTTGTAGTTTTGAACACTCGGAAGTTCTGCTGAGAACTATTCATATGTTTTACCACATATCCATTGTAGAATGACTATTAATCACACACACATAGACATATGTGTGTATTATACATATCTATATATTATTTATATGATTTTTATGTCAGATGCTTAAAGTCAATTTAAGTAAGGAGATTTCAGAGGAGGTCAAGGAAGTTCCCAGAGTCTGAACCCCATCAGTATGAATATATTTCTGAATTTTCTGATTGTACAATTTTGTATTACCTATGTTGTCAGAAAAGCAATTTCTCTTACAATCTAGATATTGTTAGATCAAGAATTGTACTATCAGATTATGAGGTTGCTAACTAAAACAAGGATTTTTGGAACCATCTTCATAAAATCTACTCAAATCTGGGTAGTCTTCTGTGTAATAGAGTTTCTACTGAGTAAATTTTTAAGGACCTGGTACATCTATCATGACAAGTCCAGTTTGACTGGTGTTGACCTGAAAACTGGGTTAAAGAAAAAGCAATAGGCTCAATGCATACATTTTATGATTTAATTAATTAACCAATTCCCTATTAAAGACAACGGTAACATAATGCATTATGGAGCCAGAAATGTTCTGGCTACCGATACAAGAATTGGGCAGCCTTAAATATGTTTTAGGACAAAGAAGTGTTCTGTGTCCTTCAGATTTATGGTCTCCATAGGTGATTAACTAGACCACTAGAAAGGAATTTCTTAATTGCACAGGTTGTAAATACAATAAGATAACAGAGTTTGACAAAGTTTCACATAGAAATTATGACCCAAATGTCTGTGTTTTCTTTACCATTAATATGCCATAACATAGTATATGTCTACAAATATTAAGATATAGAGAATTTCCCATTATTCAAGATAGTGTCTTAGGTTAAAAGTCTCTTAAGGAATGTTAAGTCAGCCCTGGCTGGCTTTTGTTGTCATAGGAAGAGGCATTCTCTGAGTTTGCTTCAGAGAGAATAAAGAGATTATTCCAAAACTTATATGTTAAACATAATCACTCCCTCCTTTTGGTCAAAGGCAAACCAAAGACTTCGCCTGTAGACCAACAAAGATATGAAAAAAAAAAACCCTCTAAATAACCAGTAGTGTGAGAGTTACTTTTCATGAAAGTTTAGTCCAGGCTCTTGGGAAAGCTGTCTGTGTCTGATGGCATCTTCTTCAGGCCTCTTCAAAATTGGAGGGCATGGTCCACTCAGGAGCAGGAGCAATGGAGGTGACAGATGGATCCAAGAGTCTATACAGAAAACTTGACAGGGTCTCCCAGAAAACATGATTTGATAATTGACATGACACAATGCAACATAGTTAACATGGCTAAAGGCACTTAGCAATAGTTCAGTTTCCCAGCCATTCAGGGCTAGGTTCAAACAACACAATGAAGTTCTTTACAATTCACAAATTGCATTTTTACATTAAGTCAGGTACAGATTAAAACTTAGATGGCTCACAATAGACTAGTTTTGAAAGGGAGATTTACATGTCACCAATAAAAACAAGAAAATTAAATATAAACCATACAAATCAATGCAGTTATCATTTCAAAGTTAATTAACATTAAGTTCCTTGTATCGCAGTAATCCATTCTTAATTTTCATTTAAACAAAACTTTTTGAATCCCAGATTTCTCATGTAGTGATCTGATACCCAGATATCTTTTCTTTGACAGTAGGTTTTATTCTTGGGATAGTTCAAAAGGAGAATTCTGCCTTTCTGATACTTCTGACAATATAAATTAATACAAATACTTAAAACTCCTCCATTTTTTTGAAATTTCAGAAAATTTAGGTTCACATTATTTTCTGTTTCTGTCTTTACCTAAATCTTGTATCTGGAGTAAGAATCTTTTAAAATGTGAGGGTTCAACTATAAAATGAACTCATCTGCCTTTTAAATTATTGGACAGATATTTTAAAAGAGAAGAAATAATTTCACTTACTTTTATTACTATCTTGTACAACTTTTATGCAAAAATCCAAATCTGAGATCTTATTATCAAAAGTATGACAAATTTTAGAAGTCAATCATATACATTTGCATATAATTCTTGGAGGAATTGGGCTGATCTTGTTGTTTTTTCCTCAAAATTTGCTACTCTATTTAACTAGACATCTATCACATTACATCTTTGTCTTATTACCTGATGTAATTATTTTCTTGATATTATCTCTATATTATATTTATTTTTTTGTCCAGGAATATAGGTTAAAGTTGTAAGCTATTCATTCCTGCACCCCATTAAAATAATTCAGAGATGTTCCAATTTCCATTTATTATTTGATAGACTTAGTATTGTACTTACAAAACTTCTTAATTACAAAGATTTGCTATAAAAGAGAAAGAGGGACAATGTTAACAGAAAGAGAGGATTTCCTTAGTTCTGGTTGATTCCAGGAATAACTCATAATCTGACATGTAATCATGAGGTTACCACGTGCTGAAAGCAGGGCTTAGAGGTAATCAGGTGAGGAATTTCCTTTATCAGAAAGGAAATAGCACATTTGGGAAATAGAGTTAGGAAGATCTTACCTAGGCCATGTCCCAGGTCATCTTCAAAACCTTCCCAAGCATCCACCATTAGCCTGCAGCACATATCAATTGGCCTTATGATAACTTCGACAAGTATTCCTGTAATCAGAACTTCAAACAATAATAAATTGCAGTCCCAGTCTTATACAGCAAATAAATATTGGCTGGTATTGATGGGATTCAGACTCTGGGAGCCTCCTTGAGCTCCACCTTGAATCTTCCCACTTAATCTGGTCTTTCTTACTCAAATCTAATCTTTCCAGTTGTTCCTGCAGTCAGGAAGCCCAGGGGCTTTTCGTTATCATTTCAAGTCTCTGTTGCACTCCCCACCTTTGATCCCATCAAAACCCCATTCCCCAGACTGCTGAACACTCCCATCAAGATCTGTATCTATTTCTATACTGCCCCTATCAAGATCTCTGGATTGCCCTACCTGCTTCCCACCTAGACACCCCCTAGTATATCTCATGATACGCTCCAGGTGTTTCCAGCCTTTGACCCTCCTTGGACTTCTCAAGCCCCTTCCTAAACCCCTCCTCCCATCACCCTGGACTACCAGACCCCTGCATCCCTCCTATACTTTTCTGTATTTAAGTCCCACCTTGCCGCCATGCAGGCTCTCAGATTCAATCCAGCTTAGACCCTGTCTAACTTGGGATTCTATCTGGCCTGCTTGTGAATACAAGCATTACAAATGCTTAGGCTCCTTAAGAGGTAACTCAATTAGGCAAATCCTTAATAAACTTTGTTTTCTTTGACTTTAAGAAGGCTTGAGTCAAATTCATTTGAGCATGACCCGGACTGTCATTATTTTGGGGTCTCGATCGCCTCGCAACCTCTTCATTTTTGGTTCCCTGATCCGGAAAAGCTGCTAATCTCAAATTCTTCTGCTCACACTGGAAGGTATGTAAGCCTCCCCCTCTGTCTATCCCTTACTTGCTCTCCAAGTACCTTGGAAGCAGATTTTCTGACCTGGCTTCAGGTCCCAGTATCAGGAAGTCTCTGGGCTTTCTGGGAGCTAGAGAGTTAGGGACTCAGGTTGTTGATCCAGAGGCCATGTTTGAGGCCTTGGACCTGGGCATACCCTCCAAAGCATAATTCTCTGAATTTTCTGGGCACTAGAAGGTTAGGGAAACATCAGTTAAGTGGGTGCCCAATTTTCTGGATTTCCTGGGCGCAAGGAAATCCGGGGAAACAGTGCTTATTCTTGTCTTTTTTTTTTTCTCTAAAGAGTTTGCACGTCCTTCTTTTAGGAGGTGGGGGGTGGACTTCCCGCCCCATAGGAAAAAAAGAATGGGACAAAATTCATCAATCCCTTCATCAATCTCAAGGAATTCACCTCTTGGTTGCCTTTTACAAAATTGGAAAAAATTTTAACTTATCTAAAGACCTTAAAAAGAAAAAGTTGATATTCTTTTGCAACACACTTTGGCCTCGGTATCACCTGGAGGACAACGAAGCGTGGCCCATATTTGGGACCTTACAATGCAATACCCTTGTACAATTACAATTATATTGCCTCCAAAAGGGAAGATGGATAGAAATAGCTTACATAAGGGCCTTTGTCGAACTCTCTCAAGACCCCGTTCTCAGAACAGATTGTAAGATGCTTGTAGCTAACGCTGTCCCACAAAAGGGAAATGGAGGAGAACTGGATGTTTTGGATGACCCCCTGTTTATGGCTCCTAGGGTCTCAGCCTCACTTCCTCCTCTATCTCTGTTCCCACCCGCCCACCCCCGCACAGTTCCCAGCCTTGGGGCTTGCTGAGGTGCCTCTCTCTGCAGCCCCTCTCACTGGGACAACATTCACTCAGACCTCAGGCCCCACCCCCACGGCAGGCTCTATAATCTCACTGCCTGTAACCCATCCCTCCTTGGGGACTCTACCTCAGTCCTCAACTATGGGTCTTGCTGGGGTGCCTCCCTCTGCAACCCCTCTCACTGGGGCAATATTCACTCAGGCCTTAGGCCCCGCTCCCTTGGCATTCTCTGGGGCATCTCCCCCTTTGATCCCTACTCTTCATCAGGCACCAGCAGATCTTTCCCCCTGCCAGCCAGATCCCCTTCCCCTACAGCCTAATCCAGTTCAGCAGGCATTCCCCAGCCCCTCCCTCACAAGAAGCGGGACTTCCTATCTTCCTCCACAAGCCCCTGTACCCACTGGGCTTTCAGGGCTGTTTCCCTTGGGAGAAGTGCCTACCCCGCCCAGTAGGACAACCAGGATTCGTGATCCACTTTCTTTCAGATCTCACTCAGATTAAAGAGAAACTGGGGAGATACTCAGAAGACCCCACTATGTTCACTGAAAGTTTTAGGGACATATCCCTACAATTTGGACTTTCTTGGAAGGATCTGCATATTCTTTTTGCCCTTGAGGAGAAAGGAAGAATTTGGGAACATGCCCAAAAGTTGGGAGATCATATGGCTAGCAATAATCCCATAAAATACACCCCAGGAATAGCTGCTGTTCCCATGAGTGACCCCAGATGGGACTATTAAAAGAGTGAGGGCAGGGAAAAGAGACTTTCTGATAATTTGCCTGTTAGGCCTAAAAACTGCATTTCAAAAAGAAGTAAATTTTCAAAAAATTAGGGGAATTACTCAGGGAGAAAAGGAAAACCCTGCCCTTTTTCAAAACCAGATAGTAGAAACTATTAAAAAACATACAAATTTGGATCCTGACTCCATAGAAGGGGCAGCAATCCTTAGCATGTATTTTATTAATCAGTCTGCCTCAGATATTCGGAGGAAACTACAGAAATTGGCAATGGGACCCCAAACACCTCAGGTCCAATTACTGGAGATGGCCTTCGGAGTCTTTAACAACAGAGACCTCCTTGCAGCACAGGAAAGAGAACAAAGGAGAAGGGCCAGGGTCAGGGAGCATGCTCAGTTCTTGGCTGCTGCCTTGTCCAAGGAAAGACCCAAGGAGTGCTCTTCCAGGGCACCCCCCCAGAGGGAGCCCCAGGAACCAATGCCTGTGGAACCGTGCCCATGTGACCAGGAGGGACATTGGAGGAAAGGTTGCTCCTCAGGTTGGAAAAGTGGTGGAATTTCCCCCCAGTACCCTGTCCTCCAGTCTTCTCAAGATCTGGAACAATGGTAAAGCTTGGCTGCTGGCAATGTTCCCACTTTCTCCAATGTTCCCACTTTCTCCATCTCTCTCACCAAGCCCTGGGCAAAAACGAAGACTGAAGGCAAGGTTACCCACTTTAACATGGCTAAATTCTCTGCTTTAATCAGTCACTCTGGCCCTATCCATCCCTTGACGCCTCAGGTCATAGGAATTGAAGGAGAAACTTAGGAATGTCTCCAGACATATCCCCTCCCCAGCCTGCTTGAGAATCTGTTGTTTAAACACTCTTTCCTTATGCCCTCCTCTGACCCTGGCCCTTTGTTGGGAAGGGACTTGACGGTGAAATTGGGACACCAATTTTCTCTAGTTAAACCTCCCATCTCCCTTTTGCCTCTGTTCACTATATCTTCCCCAGTTTGCTTGAGAGTGTGGGAGACAGGCCAAATATTTGGAACACAGGAACTCCAGAGAGCTACTTCTGCTGATGGGGTTCAGACTCTGGGAACCTCCTTGAGCTCCCCTTGAATTTTCCCACTTAATCTGGCCTTTCTTACTCAAATCTAATCTTCCATTTGTTCTGCAGTCAGGAAGCCCAGGGGCTTTTCATTATCATTTCAGGTCTCTTCCACTCCCCACCCTTGATCCCATCAAAACTCCATTCCCCAGGTTGGCATCCAGATCTGTATCCATTCCCATACTGCCCCTATCAAGGTCTCTGGATTGCCCCACCTGCTTCCCACCCAAACCTTCATTGTCTGATATCTCCTGATAGCCTCCAGTTATTTTCAGCCTTTGACCCTCCTTGGACTTCTCCTGAAGACCCTTCATAAACCCCTCCTCCCATCACCCTTGAATACCAGACCAACCTCGCCCCCCCACATTCCTCCTATACTCTTTTCTGTATTTAAGTTCCATCTTGCCTCCATGAAGGTGCTCAGATGCAATCCATCTCAGACTGTCTAGCTGGGATTTCATCTGGCCCACTTGTGAACACAAGGGTTACAAATGCTTAGGTTCCCTTGAAGTATTATGCTCAGTTTAGCTGGGTAGGTGATTCTTGGTTTGAGTCCTAGTTCCTTTGACTTCTGGAATATCCTGTTCCACGCCCTTCGATCCCTTAATGTAGAAGCTGCTAGATCTTGGGTTATCCTGATTGTATTTCCACAGTACTGGAATTGTTTCTTTCTAACTGCTTGCAAGATTTTTTCCTTGAGCTGGGAGTTCTGGAATTTGGCCACAATGTTCCTAGGAGTTTCTCTTTTTGGATCTCTTTCAGGTGGTGATCGATGGATTCTTTCAATACTTATTTTGCCCTCTGGTTGTAGAATGTCAGGGCAGTTTTCCTTGATAATTTCATGGAAGATGATGTCTAGGCTCTTTTTTTCATCATGAGTTTCAGGTAGTCCCATAATTTTTAAATTGTCTCTCCTGGATCTATTTTCCAGGTCAGTTGTTTTTCCCATGAGATATTTCACATTCTCTTCCATTTTTTCGTTCTTTTGGTTTTGTTTGGTGATTTCTTGGTTTCTCGTAAAGTCATTAGACTCCATCTGTTCCATTCTAATTTTGAGAGAACTATTAAATTCAGTGAGCTTTTGAACCTCTTTTTCCATTTGGCTCATTCTGCTTTTGAAAGCATTCTTCTCCTCATTGGCTTTTTGAACCTCCTTTGCCAATTGAGGGAGCCTATTTTTCAAGGTGTTAATTTCCTCAGCATTTTTTTGGGTCTCCTTTACCAAGGTATTGACCCAATTTTCATACTTTTCTTGTATCTCTCTCATTTCTCTTCCCAGTTTTTCCTCCACCTGTCTAACTTGCTTTTCAAAATCCTTTTTGAACTGTTCCAGGGCCTGAGCCCACCCCCTGGGGTGTCTGGGGTACTGAGGCCCCACCCTCCATGTCTTTCCCTGATGGCAAGGATAGGTCCTCATCATCAGATCCGAAGGTCGGGATCATTTGCATTTGTTGGAAAAAACTCTCTATAGTCTTATTTTTCTTCCCTTTTCTAGGCATTTTCCCAGCCAGTTACTTGACTTCTGAGATTACTTTCCACCCCCACCTGGATCCGCCCAGCTAGTGCTTGGCCTCTGAGATTTAAATGGGCTTTTCTCCTGCTGGCTGTCAATCAGTGAGCTTTAGTTCAGGTGCTGGGGTGGGGGCAGGGCCACCTCCCAGACTCTGATCCCTTGGGGGCTTATGCAGAGACTTTCAGGAATGGAGCGGGTCGGGGTGGGGTGGGGGGCCCCACCGCCTCCCAATCTCAGTTCCCTTGGGGGCTTTGAGCAGAAGCCTTCGGTAATAGAGCAGGGTGGGGGCAGGGCCGTCTCCCAGGCTCAGCTCCGTCAGGTTTTATGCGGGAATCTTCCGTAATGAAGATCCTGCCTGCTGCTGGGGGATTCCTGAGTCCCAGGCCGCTGCCACCTCAGCCGCCGCCCACACCTCTGCCTCCGCCGCTTCCTACCCCCGTCTCTGCCGCCGCTGCTTCCTGCCGAGGGGGCCCGAGTCACGAGACGCCTTGCTTCCCCTCTCCTCCAGCCCGGCCTTCTTTCTCACTGATCTGTAGCTTCTGTGGGCGGAGGGACTTTCTCTGAAGCCTGCTCGGATCAGCTTCTCTGGGGCCGTGGCCAGGGCAGCACTGGGGGTGTTGTCTGCTTTCCGGGGCACGCCGGACCCTGGGGGACGGGTCTCCAGGGCTCCCTGGAATGGAAATCTCCTCCACTCTGCTTCTGCACCCCTTGTATTGACCCAGAAGTTATCGGGGACTCTTTTTACATTAATTCTATGGGCTTTTGGTTTCGGAGCTCGTAATCGTGCGTCCTTCTACTCCGCCATCTTGGCTCCGCCTCCAAATCCTTAGGTTCCTTAAGAGGCAACCCAATTTGGTGGATCCTTAATAAACTTTGTTTTCTTTGACTTTAAGAAGGCTTGAGTCAAATTCATTCGAGCACGACCTGGACTGTACGTATTTTGGGGTTCACTTCACCAATAAACCCCATCACTGCCACCCCAGTCATTGTTATTCTCTCAGACCCTAAAGTGCTCCCACATCTCAACCAGTATCTGATTAAGCCTGAGACCTGGGAAGGACTACAACCTTTAATTGAAAAATTCCTTAAGTATAAAATCCTCTTACATTACAATTGTGTCCATGCAACACTGTAATCCTTCCTGCAAAAAAGCCTAATGGAGAATACTCAGGATTTGTTTTTGCTTTTGAATGTACTTTTTCTGGGAAATCAAGTCCTTTTCAGCTAACATGGACAGTCTTCCCCAAAGCTTTCGAGATAAACCTCATGTGTTTGGCAAGGCTTTGGGAAGGGATTTAAGGCACCTGAAACTAGGAGGTAGTAGCTTAATTCAGTATGTGCATGATACTCTTATTTGTAGCCCCACCCAGGCAGCTTCTTTGGCTGCTGCCACAGAAGCCCTTAATTTCTTGGGCATTCGAGGCTATAGGGTCTCTTGGAAAAAAGTCCGCATAGCATGCCAGTCCATAAAGTATCAGGGCCATGAACTCACACCCACCTCTCTCTCCTTAACCTCTTGAGAGAAAAAGGACTATCCTGTCTATCCCTGTTCCAGCCACTAAGAAACAAGTTTGAGTGCTTTTAGGCATGACTGGATTTTGTAGACTCTGGATTCCTAATTTTGGTTTTATTGCTAAACCCCTTTATGACCCTACTCAGGGCATTGACTCAGACCAGGCTAAAGTTTTTGAGACTCTGAAAACTAATTTGACCACCACCCCATCGCTAGACAAACCCAATCCGGGAAAACCTTTCATTCTGTATGTTGATGAATCTAGAGGACAGGCTTTGGGAGTCTTAACCCATTCCTTAGGACCTGACCCCAGGCCAGTTGATGTTTTTATTTACTCAGAATGTTTTCTTTGTTCTACATACCCATGGAGCAACCTGGAAAGAAAGGGGTATCTGACAGGAAAAAACTACCCTATCAAACATGCCCTACTATGTTTGGGCTTTACCACAGTCATCTTTAATTCTCGCCAGAGAAATTACCTTTTATGCCAGGGAAATTGTCTTTTTTTTATACTCCTTTTGTATCTGCTTGGTGTGTGTTTACTTAACTTCCTTGCCACGTTTATCTTTTCCAGAGTGCAATCCATCAACTTCCAGGCTATATACCAGCCCAGGCTATATACCAACCTCCATCTGAATCTTAGGTCTCCAACCCACTGTACCTGGCACTGCCTAGGTTCTGAAGTCTGGCCCCTTATACAGGACCTATCAAGGGAGGGACAACTCTATGCCCTTGCCAGCAGGAAGAAGTTTCAGAAACTGAGAAGTTTGCTCTTTACCCCAAAAGAATTTGGGTTCAATCAGTTTGAGGGGGGAATGATGGGGTCCAGACTCTGGGAGCCTCCTTGAGCTGACCTTGAATCTTCCCACTTAATCTGGTCTTTCTTACTCAAATCTAATCTTCCCATTTGTTCCTGCAGTCAGGAAGCCCAGGGGCTTTTCGTTATCATTTCAAGTCTCTGTTGTACTCCCCACCCTTGATTCCATCAAAACCCTATTCCCCAGGCTGCTGAACACTCCCATCAAGATCTGTATCTATTTCCATACCCCCCCCCCCCATCAAGATCTCTGGATTGCCCTACCTGCTTCCCACCTAGGTGCCCCCTAGTCTTTCAGCCTTTGACCCTCCTTGAACTTCTCCTCAAGACCCTTCTTAAACCCCTCCTCCCATCACCCTGGAGTACCAGACCACCACCCCCATCCTTCCTATACTCTTTTTTCTGTATTTAAGTCCCATCTTGCCTCCATGAAGGTGATAAGATTCAATCCAGCTCAGACCCTATCTAACTGGGATTCTTTCTGACCCCCTTGTGAATACAAGCATTACAAATGCTTAGGCTCCTTAAGAGGCAACCCAACTTGGCAAATCCTTAATAAACTTTGTTTTCTTTGACTAAGGCTTGAGTCTAATTCATTCGAGCATGACCCAGAGTGTTCGTATTTTGGGGTTCGCCATCACCCATACACCTCATCAGCATCCCTCAGATAACATACTTCCTCACTCTTTAAACGACCTGAAACTGACACAAAAGTATCCAAAGCAACTATGTAGGGGCAAGAGGGGTTTAAATAAACCATATTTATTTCCAAATCTTAACTATCTTTCATAGTTTCAAGCAGAATTTTATCTTTCCAAATCTCTCAATCCTATTTCACTTGCTTTTACATTTTTAACCATAAGGGAAGATAGCTCATAAGTTATTAATTTTTACTAGCATAACTACTGGAATCTCATTCCAGCTTAGACAAAACAGAGGTTAATGACTAAATTTATAGTTGATAGAATTGATGAGGTTCAGACTCTGGGAGCCTCCTTGAGCTCCCCTTGAATCTTCCTCCTTAATCTGGCCTTTCTTACTCAAATCTAAAATCTTTCCATTTGTTCCAGAAGTCTCAGGAAGCCCATGGGCTTTTTCATTATCATTTCAAGTCTCTTGCACTCCCCACCCTAGATCCCATCAAAACCCCATTCCCCAGGCTGCCATCAAGATCTGTATACATTCCCATACTGCCCCTATCAAGATCTCTGGATTGCCCCACCTGCTTCCCACCCAAACCTTCATTGTCTGATATCTCCTGATAGCCTCCAGCTATTTCCAGCCTTTGACCCTCCTTGGATTCCCTCCTTGGACTTCTTCTCAAGACCCTTCCTAAACCCCTCCTCCCATCGCCCTGGACTACCAGGCCACCCTCCCCCCCCCCCCCCCCCCCCGTCCCTCCTATAGTCTTCTCTGTATTTAAGTTCCATCCTGCCTCCATGAAGGCACTCAGATTCAATCCAGTTCAGACTCTGTCTAGCTGGAATTCTATCTGGCCCACTTGTGAACACAAGCATTTCCAATGCTTAGGCTCCTTAAGAGGCAATCCAATTAGGTGAATCCTTAATAAAGTTTGTTTTCTTTGACTTTAAGAAGGCTTGAGTCGAATTCATTCGAGCACGACCCAGACTGTCCGTATTTTGGGGTCCAACCCCTCACCAATAACCTCATCTGAATTATGTCTGTTTCACAAGTTGTTACTCTTCCCTAACTATGCTCACTCTGGAAGAATGACATACTTCAGGACTCAAATCTCTTACATATAATAAATGCAAATGCAAACTTTAACTCTGACTTAGGCCATAAAATAACTACATATTCAGATCAAAACAGCTTAATTTAACACTATAATATTTTGAAGTTTTAGTAGGCCGTCTAAGAATCACACATGATTTTTCAAAATATTTCTTCTAAAAGTATTTCCCTTTAAAAACAGTTTAAAATTTATTTTGATGTTCACTAAATTCTTATGAAGAAAACTAGTTGGAAGCATTTAAAATGCTTATCTCTTTTTTTCTTAAGCAAAAATGAACCTTTAAAACTGGAATTCATAAAAATTGAGTTACAAAAATGTTCTTAATATGAATTTCCAAAGTATTACAACAAACTGAATTTTTTTTTATTTATTTAACTTTTTACATTCATTTTCACAAAATTTTGGGTTCCAAATTTTCTCCCCTTTTATCCCCTCCCCCCACCCCAATACCCCATGCAATCTAATTTTCCCTATCTCCAATCTGCCCTCTCTTCTGTCATCCCTCCCTTCTCTTGTCCCCATCTTCTCTTTTGTTCTCTAGGGCCAGATGACTATCTACTCCTCATCAACTGTATGTCTTATTTCCTAGTAGCAACAACAATACTAAACAGTTGTTCCTGAAACTTGAGTTCCAAATTCTCCCCATCCCTCCCTCCCCACCCATTCCCTTTGGGAAGGCAGGCAATTCAATATAGGCCATATCTGTGTAGTTTTGCAAATGACTTCCATGATGGTCGTGTTGTGTAAGACTAACTGAATTACCCTCCATCTTATCCTGCCCCTCATTGTTTCTATTCTGTCTTTTGATTCTGTCCCTCCCTGACTGTTGACTTTAAATTGCTCCTGGCTCCCATTGCCCTCCCTTCCATCATCCCCCACATTGCTTATCTCCTTCTCCCCCACTTTTCTGTATTGTACGATAGGTTTTCATACCAAAATGAGTGTGCATTTTATTCCTTCCTTTAGTCGAATGTGATGAGGGTAAACTTCTTCTTTTTTTCTCAGCTCTCCTCTTTTTCCCTCCATTAAAAGTCTCCTACTTGCCTCTTAAATGACATATAATTTACCCCATTCCATTTCACCCTCTTTCCTCCACCTACCTTTCTCTCTCACCATTTACTTTAATTTCTTTTAAGATATGGTCCCATCCTGTTCAATTCACTCTGTGCTCTCTGTCTCTGCATGTGCGTGCATGTGTGTGTACATGCACACGTGTACGTGTGTGTGTGATCCCACCAACTACCCAGATACTGAAAAGTTTTAAGAGTTACAAATATTGTCTTTCCATGTAGGAATGTAAACAGTTCACTTTTGGTAAGGCCCTTATGACTTCTCTTTGCTGTTTACTTTTTCATGTTTCTTCTCATTCTTGTGTTGGAAAGTCAAATTTTCTTTTCAGCTCTGGTCTTTTCATCAAGAATGCTTGAAAGTCCTCTGTTTCATGGAAAGACCATATTTTCCCCTGAAGTATTATACTCAGTTTTGCTGGGTGGGTGATTCTTGGTTTGAGTCCTAGTTCCTTTGACTTCTGGAATATCCTATTCCATGCCCTTCAATCCCTTCATGTGGAAGCTGCTAGATCTTGAGTTATCCTGATTTTATTTCCACAATACTGGAATTGTTTTTTTCTAGCTGCTTGCAATATTTTCTCCTTGACCTGGGAGTTCTGGAATTTGGCCACAATGTTCCTAGGAGTTTCTCTTTTTGGATCTCTTTCAGGAGGTGATTGATGGATTCTTTCAATACTTATTTTGCCCTCTGGTTGTAGAATGTCAGGGCAGTTTTCCTTGATAATTTCATGGAAGATGGTGTCTAGGCTCCTTTTTTGATCATGACATTCAGGTAGTCCTATAATTTTTAAATTATCTTTCCTGGATCTATTTTCCAGGTCAGTTGTTTTTCCCATGAGATATTTCACATTCTCTTCCATTTTTTCATTCTTTTGGTTTTGTTTGGTGATTTCTTGGTTTCTCGTAAAGTCATTAGACTCCATCTGTTCCATTCTAATTTTGAGAGAACTATTCTCTTTAGTGAGCTTTTGAACCTCTTTTTCCATTTGGCTAATTCTGGTTTTGAAAGCATTCTTCTCCTCATTGGCTTTTTGAGCCTCTTTTGCCAATTTAGTGAGCCTGTTTTTCAAGGTGTTATTTTCTTCAGCATTTTTTTGGGTCTCCTTTACCAAGATATTGACCCGTTTTTCATACTTTTTTTGCATCTCTCTTATTTCTCTTCCCAGTTTTTCCTCCACCTGTCTAACTTGCTTTTCAAAATCCTTTTTGAGCTCTTCCAAGGCCTGAGCCCACCTGACATCCCCCTGGACTGTCTGGGGTACTGAGACCCCACCCTCCACGTCTTTCCCTGCTGGCAAGAATATTTCCTCATCATCAGAACTGAAAGGAGGGAACATTTGCACATGCTTAAGGAAGCTCTCTATAGTCTTATTTTTCTTCCCTTTTCTGGGCATTTTCACAGCCAGTTACTTGACTTCTGAGATTCCCGTCCACCTCCTCCTAGATCCGCCCAGCTAGTGCTTGGGGTCTGAGATTCAAATGGGCTTTCCGCTTCAGGCGCAGCTGATATTCAATGTGAACTTAAGTTCTGGTGCTGGGGTGGGGACAGGGCCGCCTCCCAGGCTCATTTCCCTCAGGAGCTTTATGCAGAGACCTTCATGAATGGGGCGGTTGGGGGCAAAGCAGTCTCCCAGGCTCAGTTCCCTCAGGGCCTTCATGCAGAGGCCTTCAGTAATGGAGCGGGTGGGGCAAGGCCGTCTCCCAGGTTTGGCTCCCTCAGGTGTTTTATGCAGAGACCTGAGCTTCTGCCTGCCTGCTCGGGGAGTCCCGGGGCTGCCGCTCCTGCTTCTGCCTCTGCCGCTTCCTCCCGAGGGGGCCCGAGACACGGAGACACCCCGCTGCCCTCTCAGCCAGCCTAGACGTGTGTCTCACTGACCTGTAGCATCTGTGGGCGGAGGGACCTTCCCGGCCGCCGCAGGTTCTTTCCCTGAAGCCTGCTCGGATCAGCTCCTTTGGGGCCACCTGGCCAGGGCAGCGCTAGGGTGGGGTCTGCTTTCCAGGGCGCGATGGACCCTGGGGATGGCTCTCCAGGGCTCTTTGGAACGGAAATCTCTTCCACTGTTTTTCTGCACACCCCACAGTGATCCATAACTTGTGGGGAGCTCTTCTTACATTAAATCCATGGGCTGTGGGTTCAGAGCTAGCATACGTGAGTCTTTCTACTCCGCCATCTTGACTCTGCCCCCAACAAACTGAATTCTTAATTATTGCAATATTCTCAGATATAAGAGACTGACTCACAGAGAAACACTGTTGCTTTTAAAATTCTTTTAAACAATGGGAACATCTTAAGGTGAGTCTTAAGCAGTTTACATAAATTTCTGCACATGTTCTAATTTCAGATAAAAATATTATTTGATTTCCCAGTAAGATTACACAAAAGGCTCACATACTTTGCTGGTCACTTATTATTGACCACAGAAATTTGTTATAGAAGGAAAAAGCAGGAACATGTGACACACGATATATGACAGGATAAAACATCCTTTACTCTGAATTCATATAGGAGTAAAATTCTCCAATCATGCAGTATCTCTTTCATAGCCAGACTCAGGAATAGGGAAACGAGCCAGGGAGATCCCATCTTAGATTGAGTCTAGAATTGTCCCCTCGGTTTTTAGTCAGGTGAGAATCATTCCTTTGTGGCATGTGCCTCAGATACTGATTTAATGCAGACAACTATACCCAAATCCAAACTCAAAAATAGTTATGGTTCCAAATTCCTTTACCTTAAATAGCAAGTCTCACTAATCACAACTGAGACTCAGATAACAGTTATTTCCACTCTCTTGGTGATGGGATTTTGATGGGATCAAGGGTGGGTTGTGCAACAGAGACCTGAAATGATAATGAAAAGCCTTTGGGCTTCCTGAGACTGCCGGAACAAATGGGAAGATTAGATTTGAATAAGAAAGGCCAGATTAAGTGGGAAGATTCAAGGGGAGGTCAAAGAGGCTCCCAGAGTCTGAACCCCATTATTCACCCCTCAAACAGATTGAACCCAAATTCTTTTGGGGTAAAGGGCGAAGGTCTCAATTTCTGAAACTTCTTCCAGCTGGCAAAGGGCATAGAGCTGTCCCTGCCTTCATGGGTCCTGTTTAAGGGGCCAGACTTCAGAACCTGGGCAGTGCCAGGTCCAGTTGGCTGGAGACCTAGAATTCAGATGGAGGTTGGTTTATAGCCTGGGCTGTCATCTGGAAGTTGATGGTTTGCACTCTGGAAGAGACAAATCTGGCAAGGAGGTTAGGCAAACACATACCAAGCAGGTACAAAAGGAGTATAAAGAAAAGACAATTTCCCTGGCATAAAAGATCATTTCTCTGGACAGAATTAAAGTTGACTGTGGCAAGGCCAAAACACAGAAGGGCATGTTTGACAGAGGAGTTTTTTGCTGTCAGATATCCCCTTTCTTTCCAGATTGCTCCATGGGCATGTAGAATGAGAAAAGCATATTTTGAGTAAATAAAAACATCAACTGGCCTGGGATCAAGTTCTAAGGAATGGGCTAAGACTCCCAGAGCCAGTCCTCAGTCCTTTCATCAACATACAGAATGAAAGGTTTTCCCAGATTGGGTAAGCCTAGTGCTTTGGTGGTGATCAAATTAGTTTTCAGAGTCTCAAAAACTTTAGCCTGGTCTGAGTCAATGCCCTGAGTATAAAGGGGTTTAGCTATAAAACCAAAATTAGGAATCCAGAGTCTACAAAATCCAGTCATGCCTAAAAACACTCGAACTTGTTTCTTAGTGACTGGGGCAGGAATAGACAGAATTGTCTTTTTCCTCTCAGAGTTTAAGGAGCAAGAGATGGGTGTGAGTTCATGACCCAGATAATTTATGGACTGGCATGCCATCTGGACTTAAATACAGAAAAGAGTATAGGAGGGATGGGAGGTGCGGGTGGAGGAGGTCTGGTAGTCTAGAGTGATGGGGGAAGAAGTTCAGGAAGGGCCTAGTCAACAAATATCAGACTAGGGGGCGCCTAGGTGGTAAACAGGTAGGGCAATCAAGAGATAAGAGACAAATGGTCAGGTTCTGTGGAGAGATATGAGGGGAGCTCAATTTGAGTATGAAAGTCTAGATTCTGTGAGGAGACACAGGGAGAGCTCAATCTGAGTATGAAAAGTCAATTTAAGTAAGGAGATTCCAGGGGAGCTCAGGGAAGTTCCCAGAGTCTGAACCCCATCATTGGAGTTATAATAAACAATAAAGATTTACCAAGATGCAAAAGGGATTCCATTTATCATCTTTCCTTCTGAAATAGAAAACTTGTGCTGATGTAAAAGCCAATTATTAAAAAAAATTCTATCTATTACAACTTCTGTGCAAGTAATATTCATTGTTTAGAATTTGCATTAACCAACCAAATTCCTTTACTAAGACTGATGATCTTACCCACAGGAATGGGAGGACAGTTCTGGATGAAGAGAAGGAATTTAAAAAAAGTTTTCATTCCATTGTGGGACTGATATGAATGGGCAGAGGGACTCTAAAAGTTTTCACTCCATTCCCTCCTTTCTATACACAGGAATCATTTACAAATTTTAGGTTTCAGCATTAGAACAGTAATCCCAAATAACTTAGTTAACAATCTACTTTATAGAAGATAGCGAAATTGTTTAGCTTTAACTTTTTTAACAGACAAGGGTGAAAATACCTGGGTTTTTAAATGGCAATTACAAAACATTATAAGGCAAAGTTAGCAGGATTGATAAAGTAACATAACTAGCGTTATACAATTTTCCAAACATCTTTTAGTTTCAACAAAATTCGGATTAAAAATTGCTTTGTCTTTACAATCTAAGAGAAATTCAGAAATACAATCCTAGAGATACAGTTTTAACACAACAATAACTGCAGATTGTATAATTTGCATTTCCAGAAATTATTGATCTTTTACTTTTAGCATTTAAAACTACTTCAAAGTTAACAATTGCATTAGGGAGGTAATAATGTTGTATGTAACATATACCAGTCATTACGTTAAGCATTTTACAATCATTTTATCATTTTGACCCCATAACAACAAGCATAGTTATTTTTACAAATTAGAAAATGGGTCAAACAGAGATAAAATACTTTTTGCAACTGAACAGAGAAGGGAAGCTGACCACGAGCTGAGAAACTGGTGTCTCAATGATGACTTTCGCAAGCAGAGTTTAGAAAATGCTCACTGCAGGCCTGATTCTTCCATGTTTCCCAGCCCCCCACAGCAACAGAATTTACTGAGCCCTTAAGGTGGTATGCAGCTGCTAGGAGAGGGTGGGTGGAATGTCTAGAACCTAAGTGGCATTTCCAAGCTTTATCTAAAAATGTGGGCTACCCCCAATCTTAGGAGTAGTTTCAAATGATCAGTTACCAAAATATTTATGATTAATCTCACAACATACAAATCTGCTAAAATGATTTTCCCTAAGATGATCTACCTTTCTATTGTAATTCCAGGTTGGCCAGACCAAAACAACAAGGAAAAGTGTTTTATTTCCCTAACTGCAGCCTTGAAGTCTGGCTGCTTTCATTTAAATCTTACAAGATAACACACTCATTCACAACACACAAGACATGGACAGGGGCATACACCAACAGACAAACTGACAACAGGACAAATACAAATGGAGCTCACAAAAAACAACCCAGAGAGAGAAGGCAATTAGAAGCTTGTTAGAAATCCCCATCATGACTGGGCTATTATCATTCTGAAGAAAGGAGGTTGCAAGAATTCAAGACCTGATAGTAAAGGGGAATCCTACAGCCTTTGCTCAGAGCACCCCTGCGGTTGTTGGAGGGGTGGGGAGCCTTGGTGCCCCAAAGTTTCTGACTATCTTAAAGGAACAGGCCCCATGGGAATAGGTTCAGAGCCTCTAGTTCTTAGGTGGATTGTAACTGTCCTCTTCAGGACCAGAGTCCTTAAAGGAAAGTGGGGAGGGGAAATGGGGAGGAGGGAGGCAACAGAGGCTGCCTTCCTCAGGTCTAAGGTAGGAGAAGGCTTGGGGGAAAGATTGCATCTAGGTGCCGCCAGTTTCCCCAGATCTGAGGCCTTCAAGGGGAAGGGGAGGGCAGAAAGGGGCAAGGAATAGGGCGGAGAAAGTGAACGGAAGGATATACTGGAGCCCTTGAAGAAGAAAGGATTTTTGCCAGGACACGCTTAGGTGCTGAAGCAGCTCCCAGCCTTACAGGAAAGAGGTTTCCTGTCTTTTGTTCTCCCTCAGCCAAGTCAGCAAGCCCAAGATGAAACATTTTCGCTGCTGGCCAGTTGTTTTGTTGGCCTTTGAATTTAATTTGGTTTTAAGATAAAGTAACTTTGACCAGTCCAAAGGAGCCCTGTGGTGGCCAATGTAATTTAGGGTTATCTTTAACTGGCTGACACTAGTGCTAACAACACCTGTGATCATCAGGTTGGTAATGGCTTCACACACAAGAAGCAGGTGTCTTGTCAGCCGGATTTCTACTTCTAGTTTTTGACTGACCCATAGCTAGCTGATTTCCCTAGATCGATCTTCAGCGGAGACCTAATACAGAGGCGATTTAACGCAGAGTGCTCTCTGTCCTGCAGTTATCTTTAAAGGGAATTTTTGAGTCCTATGGAAGCTGGGAATGGAAGGACTTACCCTGACCCTGTCAAGGCCCAGGACTCTAGGAAAAACGGTTCCTATTGGCTCCGGAGTCCTGGCATTGGCGAGAAGAGGAAATGTCCATTCACTTCCTCAGTTCCAACCCACGTTTGGGCGCTGTAACTGTTGACCTGAAAACTTGGTTAAAGAAAAGACAACAGGCTCAGTTCATACATTTTATGATTTAATTAATTAATTAATCAATTCCCTATTAAAAACAATGGTAACATAATGCATTTTGGAGCCAGAAATGTTCTGGCTACCGATACAAGAATTGGGCAGCCTTAAATATGTTTTAGGACAAAGAAGTGTTCTGTGTCCTTCAGATTTATGGTCTCCATAGGTGATTAACTAGACCATTAGAAAGGAATTTCTTAATTGCACAGGTTGTAAATACAATAAGAGTTTGACAAAGTTTCACATAGAAATTATGACCTAAATGTCTGTGTTATCTTTACCATTAACATGCCATAACATAGTATATGTCTACAATACTAAGATATAGAGAATGTCCCATTATTCAAGATAGTGTTTTAGGTTAAAGGTCTATTTAAGGAATGTTAAGTCAACCCTGGCTGGCTTTTGTTGACATAGGAAGAGGCATTCTCTGAGTTTGCTTACAACAGACCTTTCCCATTGGCCTCCCAACTCACCCTGAGCTGGAAATCTCCTCCACTCCATTGTTCTGTGGCTGCTGCTGCTCCAGAATTTGCTGAGAGTCTTTCTTTACAGATATGTTATGGGCTGTGGGGCAAGGGCTAGAGTATGCACATCTTTTTACTCTGCCATCTTTTCTCCACCCCCCAAGAAGAGGATTTTTATACATAAAAATATTTATAGGCACTCATTTTGTGGTGGCAAAGATTTGGAAATTGAGGGATGTCCATCAACTGAGGAATAGCAGAAAATGTTATGGTTTATGAATTTAATGAACTACTCTTGTGAAGTAAGAAATGATGGTTTCAGAAAAACATGGGAAGACTTGTACAAAATGATGCAAAATGAAGTGAGTATAATCAAAAGAACACTTTGTACAGCAATAACAATATTTCATGATAATCAAGCTTGGAAGACTTCAAACCTGTTATCAACATGGTAACCAATCACAATTGCAGAAGATTCATTATGTAGCATGCTACCCAGCTTCAGATAGGAATTTTTTATGATGACTACTGTTTTGTAATATAGTTTGAATTCTGAACATGTTATTAACCCCTTTCATTCGTAAATTCTGTGGGGGTGGGCATATGCATTGATATTCTAAGTCTTTTTCCCCAGAATATTTTTGTTGCTATTTAACTAGTTGTTTAAAGAATCTTTTTGATCCTATCACTGCTATAGCATTCAACTGATAGCTTACTTTGGGGAGCATTGATATTTTTGTTATATTGGCATGATTTAGTGGTTATTTATTTCTTGTACTTCCTTTTCCATATGTCCAGTTTTCCCAGTTAGGTTTTGTTCCTCCTTTTCCATTTGTTCAATGTTTTTTTTTTTTTTTTTAATTCTTCTGTGATTTCTTTTGTCATATTTTTAGAATCATTGGCCTATTTTTCTTCTGTTTCTATAATTTGGCCTTTAAAATCCTTCTTCAGCTTTTCCAAGAATGCTCTTTGGGCTTCAGACCAGTTCATGTTCCCTTCTGAAGCTTCAGATGCAAATTCATTCTCAATGATGACCTCTTTGGTATTTCTGTTTTGGTCCTTGTCCCCACAGAAAGATTTTCTTTTCTTTTGTGCTTTGCTTCTGACTCACTATGATCAATCTCTTACTGACTTTTAAGGTAGATCTCTGCTTCTGGGGCACAAGGGGCTCTGTCCCACAGTTCTTGCACCTTGAACTTGGGATTTTGTGTTTTGTAGCCTCTGGTTCTTTCAGCTAGAAGCTAAAATGCTTCAGCTTACCTGGTATTGAGCTGGCTGATATGACAAAGCAGAGACCAGGTAGAGTCTTTCTGGGTTTCCCTGGAGTTACCCTGGAACTAGCTGTGTTAAGTATGGGGGAGGGGTGGTCTGGCCACAGGAAGTCTATTCTGGTGAGCTAGACCATAGGCAAGTTCAGTGGTTGGCTATCCCACCTGCACTAGTATCTTCCTGATTCCCCTGGGGTGCTGAGGTGTACCTAGGTTCCTGGTGTTGGTGGTTGCAGGGTTCCACCCCCCTGGGATTCAGGATCTCCTGCCAGTTTGTTGAGGTGGGGTTATCTGGGACAGCTCCAAGAGGCTGGTGTTCCTAGCCTCACAGTCTAAGAGATTGTTTACCCCCTCATCTGATCCCACTGTTACAGAATTTTTCTGAGGAAATATTTTATGGATCTTTCAAGTTCAACAAGGGGAGGGGGAGAGCACTTACTAATCACTCCACCATCTTGGCTCCTGGAAGTTCAAGTAGGTGACTAACAGACTTTTAATCTGCAGACTGATAGTTTCAGGAGCAGTCACTATAGATACTTATGGCTCTGTACCTCTCACTTGCTTTGTCCTGCTAGGTTCCCATACTGGGCTGATATACCCAAGATTCCACAGTGCAACCACTGCTTCAGACTGCCTGGGACTTCCTGCTCTGCCCTGCCACGGTGGGGACTCACTAGTACAGCCTGTGCACTATGTGCTTCTCCAACCTCCTGCAACAGATCCTTCCCATCCACCTTCCACTCTATCCTGGGCTGTGAGTCTGCCACAGTCTGTCTCTTATTGCATTCTGCCCCTCCAAAATCTGTTCAGATTCCCTTTTTAGAGGTATCTGAAGGAGTTTGTCTAAGAGCCTATGTGAATAGTTACTCTCATTCCACCATATTCCATTTATTTCTTTAGGGACAACTTTATATTTAAACATATAGTAGTTATCTTATACATATTTCCACACTGATCACTTAATATCTGATGCACCTTTTCATTATTCTCAATGTGATATGTGATGGAGTACAAACCCTGGGAACCTCCTTGAACTCTCCCTGAATTTTTGGGCAGTCACTTGGAGCCTGTAAGCTTTCCCTTTTCACTATGCCCAAATCTCTGTTGTACTTCCCACCCTTGATCCCATCAAAATCTCATTCTCTGGGCTGCTGACTACTCCCATCAAGATTCTCTCTAGATTCCATGTGTATTCACTGAAGGGTACTGATCATTCCCATCAAGACTACTGGGCATTCCAGGTTGACCTCCCTTATGGGGACCACCCCTGGTGCACCAGACTAATGGACAGCACCTGAATTCTTCCTTCAGTCTTTTTCTGTATTTAAGTTACATCTCCCCTCCATGAAAGTGTTCAGATTCAATCCAGCTCAGACTCTGTCTATCTAAGGTTCTATCTGGCCCACTTGTGAATATAAGTGTTACAAATGCTTAGGTTCTTTAAAAGTCAACCCAATGTGGTGAATCTTTAATAAACTTTGTTTTTCTTTGACTTTAAGAACCCTTGTGTCAAATTCATTTGAATTGGTTCTGACATCTGGGTATTTTGGGTTCCCCCTGTACCCCAAACCTCAACAGTAAGGACTACAAATTCTAATCCATGCCCTACCCCACCACTAGCACCACCTGTTAATGTGACCTTTTTCTCTACTGCTATGTAAACGCATTGAGGGCAGAGATTATCCTACTTGCTTTTATTTTTAGATTCAGCCATTAGTACAGTACTTGACCCTTAGAAGTCACTTAATTAATGTTCATCTCTATCCATCCGTATGTCAAATGATACTAGAGGTATTCATACATCTTCAGTATTGTCCCTCCACCCTGATTGCAGAGCAGAGTCAAAAACTTAAAAACCTGCATTTACAAGATGGTTGAGGACAGACACCATATTTCTGAGGTTTTCTCCACAAGTGCAGACACCCTGGCTGTTAGCTGAGTCCACTTCCAGGGGAAAAGGTCCGTGGTACCTCAGACTGAGGGGCCCAGTCGAGAGCCACTCCCGTGGTCTGGACTGGGAAAGCAGGGGGCATGGGGCCTGTTTGCCAGGCCATGGTCAAGGACGGGTTGCCTTTGATGGGGTCGGGCATAGACCTGACCAAGGTGCCAGTAATTCAACAAAAAAAACTGTTGCATTTCTAAAGAAGTTTGTGGTTTATATTGTACAATTCCTCAACTGTTTTTCTGTGGTTTGTGAAGAGAAACTGTCTGCTCTTTCTCTTCAGATCCAACAAATTGAAACAACTCTCAATATTTTGGATGCAAAGCTATCATCTATTCGAGGTCTAGAAAATGTTAAATTTGAAATATTGACTGCAAATGTTAATGGTGTTACAAATGGTCCTGAAGTCCCCTCAGGTCAACAGTAATCTCTGTCTCCTCAGTGTGAGCAGAGTATACAAGACACTAGACCACAGAAATGTGAAACAGCTGCAGAACATATATTAACTGTAGCCAAGGATCCAAGATATGCCAGATATCTCAAAATGGTCAAGTGAGTGTTCCTGTGATGGGGATAAGAAACAGAATGATATCTGAAGGACTGCACTCAGATCTTCTTGAGAGGCCAGATGCCCTGGTGCCTGATGGAGAAGGTGAAGCAGATGCCAAAGAGAGTTCAGATAGTGAATCTTCTTTTGGTGACTGAACTTCTTTTAATGACTGAATATAGAATTTATATATTTTTATAATATATACATGCATAGAAAGAGGGATGCTTTGACAGGTTATATACTTTAGACCTAAGGTGAAATCCATTTTTATTACTTTGGAGGATGACAACTTTCAGAGATCACCTCTCTTACAAAATATTTACTAGCCTAAGATTTTTCAGCTCTTCATAATGGCTTCTAATCACAAGTTGAAAAACAGATTATTTAGGAATCATCTTAATTTGTGCAAATTTTCTATGACTAACTTGAATTTTGTCTGACCCATAAAGGCATTAATAACCAGCCACACAATCAGCCAAAAATTATTTCTGTGTTTTAAAAATACCAATGTTTTTGTACATGTGGGTCCTTTTGACATTTTTATGATCTCTTTTGAATACAACCCTACAAACGATATTGCTGGGTCAAAGATATCCACATTTTTATAGCCCTTTGGGTAGAATTCTGAATTGTTCTCCAGAATGGTTGGATCATTTTACAACTCCACCAACAATGCATTAGCTTCCCCCCCATTAATTTTATATGACAATCCCCATTTTCCCACATCCTATCCAGGATTCGTAATTTTCTTCTTTTATCATGTTACCCAATTTGCTAGGTGTGATGTGGTACCTTAGAGTTGTTCAGATTTGCATTTTCTTAATCAATAGCGATTTAGAGGATTTTTTTTTTCATATTTCTATAGATACTTTAATTTCTTCACATGAAAACTGCCTGTTCATGTCCTTTGACCATTTATCCACTGGGAAATGATTTGTGTTCTTATAAATTTGACTCATTTCTGTATATATTTTGCAAATGAAGCCTTTATCAGAGACACTTGTTATGAAAATACTTTCCCAATTTTCTGCTTCCCTCCTAATATTGGCTTTGTGCAAAAATGTTTTAATATAATGTAAACAAAATTGTTCATTTTGCATTTCATAATATTTTCTATGTTTGCTTGGTCATAAATCTTTTCCATTCTTCATAAATCTGACAGGTAAACCATCCCTTCCTCTCCTAATTTGCTTATAGTATCAGACATTATATCTAAATTATGTACCCATTTTGACTTTATCTTGGTATATGTTGTATGATGTTGGTCTATGCCCAGTTTCTGCCACACTGTTTTCCAGTTTTCCCAGCGGTTTTTGTCAGATAGCGAGTTCTTATTCCAGAAGTTGTAGTCTTTGAGTTACCAAATAGTAGATTCCTGTAGGAATTTACTAATGTGTTTTGTGTACCTAACCTATTCCACTGAGCCACCATTCTGTTTTGTAGCCAGTACCAAGCAAGATTACTGTTTTATAATACAGTTTAAGATCTGGTACAGTAAGGTTTCCTTTTCTCACATTTCTTTTCATAAATTTCCTTGACATTCTGGACTTTTTCTTTCTTTCTGATTAATTTTATTATTTCTTTTCTAAGTCTATAACATCATTTTTGGCAGTTTAGTATGGCACTGAAGAAGTAAATTGATTTAAGCAGAATTATTATTGTTATTATACTAGTTCGGCCTACCTATGAGGAACTAATGTTTTGTCAGTATTTAGATCCTACTTTATTTGTGTGAAAAGTGTTTTGTAATTGTGTTAATATAGTTCCTGAGTTTATTTTGGCAAATAGACTCCAAAATACTTGATAATATCTATAGTAACTTCAAGTGTATTTTCTTCTATTTATCTTTCGCTATTGGGCTTTGTTAGCAATACATAGAAATACTGATGATTTATGTGGGTTTATTTTATATGCTAAGTATTAACTATTTGAGGCTAGATTAGAACTCAGGTCCTCCTGACTCCAGGGCTTGATACTCTATCCACTGCACCACCTAGGTGCCACAGGTTTTGTTTTCAAAGACCAAGCCTTAAAACTAATTCACTGTGGAACTCATAGATTGAACAACAATAGGTCCTTGCCTTCTCAGCACAGAGTGAATGTAAATAGTAAATAGTTTCTCTTTTGACCATCAATCAAGAGGGTCTTACTCTCCCAGTTGGATTTTTTTTTCTGCAATGAAAGGGGCCATCCCTTGAGTCACTTCTTAAAGGGACCTATTCATTAAATGGGTGTAACCTCACTGAAAGTGAGAATCTGAAAATAACCTTTGCCTAAAAGGACCAGGATCTCCCATTCCATCCTCAGCCTCTGTAGTCCAGATAGGAACATTCTGATGCATATCTGACACCTGGACTCAGATAGCTCTGGAGGAAAAAGTGAAGCTAGTGACCCTGCACAGCCTTTCTTCACTCAAATCAAAGTCAACTGCAAGTCATGTCATCATCTCCCTGATGTCGTAGTCTTCTTGGAGAATAAGGACAAATACAGCAGTGATTTTATTTCCTGAAACTTTGTTAAAGTTGTTTATTATTTCAAGTAGTTTTTTTACTTGATTCTTTAGAATTTTCTAAGGTTATCATCATATCATCTGCAAGGAGTGATAACTTAGTTTCTTTTTTGCCTATTTTACTCCTTCAACTTCTTTTTCTTCCCTTATTGCTAAAGATGACATTTGTAGTACCATACTGAATCACAATGGTCATAATGGACATCTTTGTGTCACTCCATCCCTCTTTTGAATCTGCTCACCCATCTTATTGGAAATGCTTCTAGCTTATTCCCATTATATATAATGCTTGCTGATGGTTTTTAAGTAGATTCTACTTTTTAAGGAAGACTCCATCTATTTCTATGCTCTCTAGTGTTTTTTAGTAGGAATAGGCACCGTATTTTGTCAAAAGCTTTTTATTCATCTAGACATAATCATGTTAGTTTTGTTATTGATATAGTCAATTATGATGACAGATTTTTCTAAAGTTGAACAAGCCCTGCCTTCCTGTTAAAAATCCTACATGGTCATAGTGTATTATTCTTGTAATAAGTTGCTGTAGCCATTTTGGTAATATTTTGTTTAAAATTTTTATATCTATATTCGTTAGGGAAATTGGTCCATAATTTTCTTTCTGTTTTAGCTCTTACTAGTTTAGGTATCAGCACCATATTTATGTCTCAAGAATGTTGCTCATGTTACTCATTCTTCATCTATTCTTCCAAAAAATTTATATAGCAGTGGAATTAATTGTTCTTTAAATGTTTGTTAGAATTCATTGTAAACCTACCTTGCCCTGGGGATTTTTTTCTAGTGAGTTAGTTGATGACTTGCTCAATTTCTTTTCCTGAGATGTGGTTATTTCTTAGCATATAGTTAGTCGTTCAAGGTCTCATCTTTCACCACGATTTCACTCGATGAAGTGTCTTTAGATATTAAGTATGCCAAGTCCTGTACCTGCTCAGCCAAACCTATTCCACCCTGTCTCCTCCAGTGTTTTGCTTCCTCTATCATCCTCATTCTGTTACTTATTTTGAACCTCACCCTGTATACTGGCTCATTATCTACTGCCTACAAATATACTCTTGTCTTCCCTGCCCTCAAACAACCACCACTCATTTCTTCCATCTCCTCCATCAATCTGTATCTCTTCTCCTTTTTTGGGTAAACTCTTTGAACCGTCTTCCTGCAATAGCTCCTTCACTTACTTGTCACTCTTTTCAAACCCTTTATTATCTGCCTTCCAAACTTATTATTGCACCAATACTACTGTCTTCAAAGTCACCAGCGATGTCTTGGTTGCCAGATCCAATGTTATGTTCTCAGCCCTCATTCTGCAGCTTTTGAGACCGCTGATCACCCTTTCCTCCTTCATATTCTTTTCTTTCCAGGTTATTTGTCCTTTCCTAGAGACAGCACTCTCCTCTGGTTCTCCTCCTATTAACGTGACTGCTCCTCTCATTGTCCTTTACTAGACCTTTATCCAGATCATGTCCTCTAACTGTAGGTGACACACACAGTCCCACCTTTGGCTCTTTTCTCTTCCCTCTTTATATTGTTTCCCTTGTTGATCTCATCAACTTACAGAGATTTAATAACCACTTCTGTCTTGATGATTTTTAATTCTTTCTATGCTGCCCCAACCTGTCTACTCACTTTCACTTCTACTTACCTTTACCTTGAACCTTCACCTGCCCTTCAGGGATTTAGAATGGCATGTTCAATAGAAATCTTCAACTCACTATGTCTAAAACAGCTCACCCACTCTCCTAAATCCCCTTCTGTCATATCTATGACTATAGACTCCACCATCACTTCTCAGTCCTTCAGGCCAACAACCTAGGTGTTATTCTTGACTACATAAAGTCTCTCACTCCACATTTCAAAACTATGTCCAAAGCCTTTTACTGCCACTTTTGTAAAGTCTCTATGCTGTGCCACCTTCTCTCCTCTAACAGTGCCACCAGTCTACTGAAAGCTTTCATCACCTCATACAAGTACTTCTCTTGCATTGCAAGAGCTTGTTCCTCTCTCTGCCTTTCCCCAGGTCTCTCCTCACTCCAAATTATCATCCAGTTAGCCACCAAAGTGATTTTCCTAATGCAGAAATCAGACCACATTATCCTCCTTAATGTTCTATCATCAACACACTCCATCACTTGACTCCAGTCATTTTCTCTGCCAATCCAACACACCTGGAGTGATTTTCTTCTGATTTCTCACTGCTGAGTACTATGGATTTTTAAAGTTGTAGTCAACTACTCATCTTTGAGTTGAAGCCTATCCTAAACTCTCTCAATTCTAGGGTTCTCCCTATCTAAATTAATCCCTATTTATCTTTTATTATATCTTTATTTTTTTTTCTTTTTGATTCTCCAATTTCATTGTAACCCAGTTGAGGAATGGAATTGTTTTTTAGCCCTTTTTTCCATCCACAGTACTGAGCACAGTGTCTGACACATAGTGGACACTTAATGAATGCCTAATTTAGTCTAATATGATCCCCTCTAATTATGAGACTACCATGCCATTACGCTGCCTTTTGTGGGTGTTTTGTTAGACATATATACGTATATGTTTTCCTAGCATGGAGCATCTCATTTTTATCTTTGCACTCTCAGCACCTGGAGTGGCCCCTGGAATATATTGCGTACATTAAAAAGTTTTGTAAACAATTAATTCACTTTAACACAGATAAAAACGATCTTTTGTTGTCATCTGGTAGCGAAAAAGAAAATTGAAGGTTATTGAGACAATCTTTTGGGGCACGGCTGCTGCCTTGTGGCGAGTTCAGATACTACAGCTGTAGTCTGCCATCACGTGTCCAAACCCTAGTATTACATTCTCTCCCTTTTAAAATCCCATTTTTCCTGTATTGTTGCACTGTGAAAACTAACTTGCTGTTTAGAAAGGTAGAAAGGAGACAAATGAAATCCTGGATTTATGAACTGATGTGCGTAATGTATTATTTCAGTTAAAATAGAAATTCAGACTAAATCATCACCAGTTAAATTAATGCTTGCAGTCTTCACCTTGTCAGCAGTGATATGATTAAGGTTAAGATATGATAGAAGTAGAGTGAACATGGAACAGGCTTCATTCTACAGGGATTGATCCTTGGTAATTTGTTTTAATATAAATTTATTTATTTAACTTTTTACATTAATTTTCAAAAAATTTTGGGTTCCAAATTTTCTCCCCATTTATCCCCTCCCCCCACCCTAATACATCGAGCATTCTAATTTCCCCTATCACCAATCTTCTATCCTCCCTCCTATTTCTTGTCCCCATCTTCTACTTTGTCCTATAGGGTCAGATGGCTTTCTATTCCCCATTAACTGTATTTCTTACCTCCTAGTAGCAAGAACAATACCAAACAGTTGATCCTAAAACTTTGAGTTCCAAATTCTCCCCATCCATCCCTCCCTACCCAATCTCTTTGGAAGGCAGGCAATTCAATATAGGCCATCTCTGTGTAGTTTTGCAAATGACTTCGATAATAGTCATGTTTTGTAAGACTAACTGTATTTCCCTCCATCCTATCCTGCCCCCCACTGTTTCTATTCTGTCTTTTAATCCTGTCCCTCATCAAGAGTTTTGACTTCAAATTGCTCCCTCCTCCAATTGCCCTCCCTTCCATCATCCCCCCGACCCTGCTTACCTCCTTCTCCCCCACTTTCCTGTATTGTAAGATAGGTTTTCATAGCAAAATTAGTGTGCATTTTGCTCCTTCCTTTAGTCGAATGTGATGAGGGTAAACTTCATGTTTTTTTTTTTCTCAGCTCTCCTCTTTTCCCTCCACTAAAATGTCTCCTGTTTGCCTCTTAAATGAGATATAATTTACCCCATTCCATTTCACCCTCTCTCCTCCCACTACATTTTTCTCTCACCATTTACCTTAATTTCTTTAAAGATATGGTCCCATCCTCTTCAATTCACTCTACGCTCTCTGTCTCTATATGAGCATGCATGTGTGTATGTGTGTGCGTGAACGTGTGTGCGTGTGTGTGTGCGTGTGTTTGTGTGTGTGTAGTCCCACCAACTACCCAGATACTGAAAAGTTTTAATAGTTACAAATATTGTCCTTCCATGTAGGAATGTAAACAGTTCACCTTTGGTAAGACCCTTATGACGTCTCTTTGCTGTTTACTTTTTCATGCTTCTTCTCATTCTTGTGTTTGAAAGTCAAATTTTCTTTTCAGCTCTGGTCTTTTCATCAAGAATGCTTGAAAGTCCTCTGTTTCATTGAAAGACCATATTTTCCCCTGAAGTATTATACTCAGTTTTGCTGGGTAGGTGATTCTTGGTTTGAGTCCTAGTTCCTTTGACTTCTGGAATATCCTATTCCACGCCTTTCGATCCCTTCATGTAGAAGCTGCTAGATCTTGTGTTATCCTGATTGTGTTTTCACAATACTGAAACTGTTTCTTTCTAGCTGCTTGCAATATTTTCTCCTTGACCTGTGAATTCTGGAATTTGGCCACAATGTTCCTAGCAGTTTCTCTTTTTGGATCTCTTTCAGGTGGTGATCGATGGATTCCTTCAATACTTATTTTGCCCTCTGGTTCTAGAATCTCAGGGCAGTTTTCCTTGATAATTTCATGAAAGATGATGTCTAGGCTCTTTTTTCGATCATGGCTTATCAGAATACAAGTCATTCCCCAATTGAACAAAGGTCAAAGTTTATGAACAGGTAGTTTTCAGATAAAGAAATTAGAGCTATCTACAGTCATACAGGAAAAGCTCTAAATCACCACGGATTGGAGAAATGCAAATTATAACAACTCTGAGGTACCACTTCCTACCTATCAGATTGGCTAATATGATAGAAAGGGAGAATGATAAAAGTTGGAGAAGATATGGGAAAATTGGAACACTAAAGCACTCTTAGTGGAGATTTGAACTGATCCAGCCATTCTGGAGAATAAATTTGAACTATGCCCAAAGGGCTATTAAGAGTGCATACCTTTGATACAGCAATACCACTGCTAGATCTGTATCCTAAAGAGAGCACAACAATGGGAAAAGGACCCACATCTACAAAAACACTCACAGAAACTCTTTTTGCAGTGGCAAAGAATTGCCTGGTGAGTGGATAACTATAAATTTTGGAATGACTGAATAAGTTGTGGTCTATTAATGTAGTGGAATGCAATTGTTCTATATGAAATAATGGGAAAAATACCTTTAAAGATTTACGAGAACTGATGCTGAGTGAAGTAAGCAGAACTGGGAGAACAATGTACATAGTAACAGCAACACTATGAACTGACCAACTTGGATAGACTTAGCTCTTCTCAATAGCACGATGAAAAAAGATATTTATATTGATATGCTTAATTTTTTAATCCTCTATGGGAATTTTGTTTTTACACAACAACGCATACTTGCTTTTATGAAACAGAAACCCAAAAGAATAGATAAACCATTATGAGTGAAAAAGAGAAAAAAAAATCACCAATATTATAAATGAAAAAGATGTATGTACCACTAATGAAGATGAAATCAAAGCAATTATAAGAAAACATTTGAATAAAATTGCAATTTTATCTAAAGTAGTCTATTTATTCCATGCCATCTGAATAAAATAACCAGGAAATTATTTTACTGAACTAGAAAAAAATGATAATAAAACTCATTTGGAAGAACAAAAGATCAAGAATACCAAAGGAATTCATGAAAAGTGTAAAGGAAGTAGGCTTAGCATTGCTGGATCTTAAGCCACACTATGAGGCAGTAATTGTAAGAACTGTCTGCCACTGGTTAAGAAATAGAGAGATAGAAAAGTGGAACAGAGTAGACGTGCAAAATACAGTAGCAAATGATTTACTTCCTAGCTGTGTGACCTTGGATAAGTTTCTTTGCTCAGTCTGCCTCAGTTTCCTTAACTGTAAAATGGGGATAATAATAACACCCAGCTGGAAGTGTTGTTGTGAGGATCAAATGGGATGGTAACTGGAAACAGTCAACACAGTATCTGGCACAGAGTAGGTAACGTAGAAATTCTCCCCTTTACAATTTAGGGACCATTCGAAGTAATTGTCATAAATATGTATACAGCATTATACTTTCTAGGCATAACAAATAATTTGACTATTCCCACTCTTACATGCCCCACTTTGGGCAGATAGAACTCAGGTGCTTCACCGTGAGAAGTGTGTGGTTGTTCGTTGGGGGCGACCAAGATGGACGGATCTAAAGCTGATCATAAATCTCAAGCCTTTCACGGGAAGACATGGGAATAAATGTGGAGGGAAATAATCAGAACCAGGAAAAAATATACACAATGACCACAATGACAGAAGAGGAGAGAAGAAAAGAAAGGGCTGTACTATTATGAGCAAGCTTAACCCTAGCGAAGGCATGAGTAAATGCATTTTCCTCTCTTCTTTGCAAAAGTCACAGACTATGAGTGTACCCAGTAGGTACTGTATAAAAGCTTATCCCCTTTCAATCTCCTGTTAGACTCAGATATTAAGTTTGCTAAGCAAACATTTTTATCCCATTTGTTTTCTTCATTTTTACAAGGGATAGCATGCTGAGATGAGATGTGACCACTTCTTCTGTTTCCTGAGACCAATATGAAATTTTGGTCCATGCCCAATTTCTGCCAGATTGCTTTCCAGTTGTCCCCAAAATTTCTACCAAATAACGAATTGTGATCCCAAAAGCTTCTTTACATTTGTCAAACACAATTCACTCAGAAATAAGGATAATGCATGGACCAAAATTATCGGTAAAAAGTTTAAAATCACAGGAAAAAATGCACAGAGTTGTTACAAAAAAAAAAAATTTCAGGGTGAGGCCCCAGGCAGAACTCAGGAGTAGGGTGACCTCTGAGCTCAGCAGCACAGTAGAATGAGAGAGAGCATCAGAGTCCTCTGGCATAAGGCCTCTGTCTCTGGGCTGAGTCCAGCACAGGAGCAGCCCTGAGTGCCTTGAAGGAAGGGCCTCTTCGTGACCACACTCAGAAGCAGGCAAGGCCTGCTCATGATGTTCCATAGTGCTGGTGTGAAGTTTGACCTGAGCACAGCCACATCCCTCCTCTATAGCCTAGACATTGAGGCTGCTGAGACAAGCAAACCAACCACACCCACTCACCAGAATACTGGAAGGAAATACCTTGAAGGCAGAGAGGCCCAACGGGTAAACCCAAGGAACAAGAAGGCTAGTGATGTTGTTGCAAGTGAAGTGTTAGCGGGGAACATGTCTTGGTCCAAAGGATTATCACAGTACTTGAAGAAATGAAAGAAGAGGTGCATAATGAAATCAATAGAGAGGATAGAAGCCAAGGAGAACTGATAACTTAGGCAAGAGCTGGATTCCCTGGAAATTACAATGGACCAAATAGAAAAAATGACTACATAAGATAAAAACATTAATTGCAGGAACTCATAAGAAATAAATCACACGTAAAAAGAAATGAATATTAAAAAGAAAAGCATAGGAATTATAAGGAAATGTGAGAAACAATATGAAAAGTAAGTGATCCAGAAACTGGCCAAGGAAAGATAATCTAAGAAATATCAGACCATCTGAAGACTATGATTCAAAAAGTCTTGACACCCAAGTAGACATTTTGAAATGGAAATATTAGAGTCAATAGAAACATAGAAAGGTACACACATTTGTTTAATTGAAAGGACATTATGTGGGGAGGAACTGTTTACATGTCAATGAAGGGATGGGAAACAAATGTATCCTTGGAATACTAATATCTTTAATGGTCATAAGAAAGGAAAATAAGATGGAGGGCCTGAGGATGGTTTTCTTCTGTTTTGATGGTCTCAGGGGTAAAAATAGGAGAGAATGGGGGGATTGTACTTGGAAGGAAAGGAGAAGGAAATCACCATCAAGCATACAACAGAGGAATAAGATGAAAAGTATTTACTTATGGAGGAAGGGGTGGGAGAAATGTGTACACCAGAAACTTCACTTCACTTTCATCTGAAATCGGTCAAAGGAGTTAAACACAATTACACCCCACCCCCAAACACAACTACACCCCACCCGCAAACACAACACACACACACAAGCACATACACACAGATCTCAGTACAGAGATACAATAAACTGAGAAGGAAAATAGTAAGTGACAAGAGAAGGCTAGAGAGTAATTTTAAGAGAGAGGCTAGGATAGGTAAGAGAATAATCAAAAGGAAAATCAACTGAAATGCTGGAGAGAGGAACATGAAGGGGGGTTAAAAAGAAGAATAAGAACCTGGGATCATGGGTGAGACAAGGAGAAAAGACTGGCAAGAGGGTCAAAGGAGAAGTTCAATTTATAAATCACAATTTTTAGGTACAATCAGCATCAATACTTAATGGCTCAAGGGTGGGTAGAACTAATATAATAAAAATGGCAACACTAAAATAATTATTCCAGGTTGTACCAAGACAACTCCCAAGGAATAGATTGTAGAGCTTCAAAAGTAAGTTAACCATCACTCTGGAGGTACAAAGCAGTGAAGAATCTGAAGCATAAAAATGGAAAAATGGGAAGTGAGGAGGCCTATCTGTCCTGGATCTCAAACTTTATTGCAAATCAGCAGTCATCAAAATAATTAGATACTGGTTTAAAAAATGTCTATCAGCAGAAAAGTTTAGGTAGAGAGCTTACAGAAACAAACTGTTCGATAAACCCAAAGGTCCCAGGTTATGGGAGGAAGGACGCATTAGTTGACAAATACTTCTGGAAAACTTAGAAAGTAATCTGACAGAACTGAGCTATAGACCAACATTCCCAGCATTCACCAAGCTGAGCTTCAAATGGATGCAGGACTCAGATATAAAAGGTCAAAGTATAAACAAATTAGGACAAAGCAACAAGGTACGTTTGGGATCCATAGAAAGAGTTTATGATGACAAAATGAGAAATCACTTACCAATAAAGATGAAACCTGCAACTAATGTCCAGACAGAAAGGTGATGAACTTCAAGCGTCAAAAGGGGCATACGTTTTTAGACATGGCTAATGGGGGAACTGTTTTTGTTGAGAGACAATGTAGTTATGTATTGAGGGACATGCTTTTCATTTTAAAAATTTACTCAACTGGGGAGTGGGAAGAGTGGGTATTGGGAGAGACAAATGGATTGAAAAATAAAAATAAGTGAAACTGAAAAAGTATAAAATAAAAAAGTACTTAGGTCATCTGACTTTTTCCAAGAGAAGAATATCAAATTGCTGGTATCAAAAATGCAAAAGGGACATTCCCAATAATTCCAAAGAAAATTCAAAATCTATTTCGTGAAGTCTTTTACTAACATAACTAATGAGAGGAAATGGATGGAAACTTAGAAAAATATGAAATACCCAGATGAAGAAAAGAGAATTAGATTGCTTAAATAACTCAGTGTTAGAGAAAGAAATTTAGCAAGACATAAATCAATTTCCAAAGGAAAAAAAAAAAAAACAAATACAGAAATGATTTCAAATGATTTCAATATGATTTCAAAATTTACTAACGTCCCCCCACAAAATATAGTCTAAGCCATAGAGCAGGTTTCAACGTTGTGACCCCCATGCCCCCCATTTGAAGATGGAGAAACTGAGGTGGGGGAGGGGATGGCCCCGCCAGGAAGTTGGCTCTCGAGTTCAGAGAGGAGCTTCCCCCCCACCAGATGGTCACACCGTTACTCGCCCTTCCTCCCAACCTGGCCTCAGTCCGCCCCCCTCCCCCCCGCCCCCAGCAGTGCCAGGTATGATTGACTGGGGCCTTTTACAGCCGCGCTCCCTTGTGCATAAGAGGAGCCTCCAACGGCTCTCCTTCCTCTTCCCAGCCACATTCCTGGGAGGAGCCACGCTCTGCGAACTTGTCCCCAGGGGGCCTCGGCCGCCAGTCTCATCTCCCTGAGAGCCCCAGCGTTCCAGTCAGAGCCGAGAAGGGGCAGCCGGTAGTCCCGAGACCCGAGGAGGTGCGAGTTGGCCTGCCTCCATTCCGGCCCTCCTCCCTCCTGTCAGGCCCGCCTCCCTCCCTTCAGGCCCTGCTGCTGATGCTGCACCACCAACCTAGGTGCTCCAGGCTCGCACGTGCGAGTCAAGATGGCGTGTACCACATCCGAGAGGGAGACAGTCCAGGAGGTCCTAGAAGAGGAGCCGGTGCTGATCTTCCGTGGCTACACCATGCACCAGGGCCACTGCATCAAAGTGATCGTGGAACACAAGGAAGTGAAATACCTGGTACGTTACCCAGGTGGGGCCTGGGGCAGCCCAGTGTCTGGGACGGCCCCATGCTGTGCCAAGCCCTGGAAGGCCCACCATTCCCAAGGCCCGGGCTCAGCCCAGGATCCCAAGTCAGTAGCACATAGTGCCAAGGCCAAGCGAGGCATCAGCCAAGCAGGCCCCAAAAGCAGCACCAGCACCAGTCAACCAGACATCAGCACTAGCTCCAGCAGCACCAGCAGCAGCTCCCTAGGGGAGGCCATGGCTCACGAGGCCCCCTGTGGGAGAAGCCAGAGCAGCGGGTCCATTCCCCATGGAGCGGGGTGAGCCAGCACCAGTGGCCCGCAATCCTCCGCCCTGAAGAAGCCCCACAAGAGCTGCTTGGTGGCTGGCCCTACGAATGGATCCCCCAGAATCGGGTGCTCCGCTACTCTCGGGACCAGTTGAAGCAGGATAGGAACAAAGCTATCCGCTTGTCCGCCACCAGGAAAGAGCAGGAACAGGCTGCGCTCAAGGGCAGATCCTCCCGCACCTGTCATGGTGGCGGCCACCATGACCCAGGTGAAGGGAGCAGCTCTGGAATGATGCCGCTGCCACCCCCAAAGTGAAGCCGCTCTGAAAGGGTTCGACGGGAGTCCGGATCACCGGGAGCAAGCTGTCGAGCTGTTGCCGAAGATCCCCAACAGGATTCCACCCCAGGCAGAAGTGAAGTCCAGGTTGCCCCGCCCATGACCCTGAGGCCCCTGCTCGGGCTAGATTGGGACATAGTGTTCCTCAGGAAGATGCTCTGCAACCTACCAGCCAAGGTCAGCGCCGATGCCATCCTCTTTGAATATGCCTCCTTCCCTCTGAAGCGCCGCACCAGAGGTCAAAGCTGCGCTGTCTGGAGCCTGGTGGCTGTGCTCAAGGAATACTTCAATGTACTCCTAAGCACCCAGCTGCTTTATGATTTCGAGAGGCCACAATATGATGAATTGGTGGTCAGTTACCCCTCAAGCCAGATGTGCGAGCTCTATGGAGGTATCCACCTGTTGCGCCTCTTCCAGCATCTGGGCCCAATGCTCACCTGCACTGCTCTGGATGACAGCAGCATGGATGTGCTGCTGAGCCATTTGCAAGATTTCCTAGATTACCTGGCTGACAACCCTTCTCTGCTGTTTTTTGATACCAGCGTCTACGAGCCTGCCTCTGAGGAGCACCTGGCAGTAGTTGCATAAAGGTATGGTGGTTTGGGCTCCTGCCGCATGAGCATTTCCTGGAGCCAGCCCACTGGCTATATCAGCCCATATCTTGCCAAAATGATCTCTTCCTGTAATGTGCTTTGGGGGGTTGATGTTCGTTTCTTTAATTTTTTCCTTAGCTACTTCCATGGAGGAAGCCTCTTCTCTTCCTGCAGAACAGTTGCCAGTGTTTGCAGCAATGGACGTAGAGATGTAGAGACTGGGATGCCGAGTGGGACCCTTCCCTCCTGCCTACGTGACCACATCGCACGCCGTCGACTGCATTCTGGTGGCTCCAGCACTTAGGGCCTGTGGGACTGCTCAGGGACAGAAGAGCTTGAGGGAAGACTGTCAGTGCCAACGACACTGCCACTTTAACAGGGTTATCTGGGATCACCACATAAATGGTTACCTGTTCCTTCTTGCAACATGACCACCCACGTGCTCTGTCTCTCTGTGTCCATTATTGAACTGTTCTGCTGTTTGCTGTGTGGACTCCAATGCATAATTGAATGATTAGAGAAACACCATCTGAATTAAGGGATGTATAGCAAAGTTCCTTCTTCAGAGGACTTTTAAGTGTCCAAAAATGTATGGATTTTACTGCCCAAAAAAGGAATATATATTTTGATGGTTCTGTACTTTTAAATCTCAGCACTTAGGACCTGTGTGAATGTTTAATGTCCAAAAACCTTGATTGATGACTGTTGTTGCCAAAAATGTCATCACCTTAATGGCAGGACGTAGGGGGTGAGAGTGTTGGATTATCTGGTACATGGGATGTCATCTGCATGCTTATCTCTGTGCCCCAATTGATTCCAATACACATTTAGATGATAAGAAAATATTTTCTATACTGACAGATGTCTAAGGAGAGTTCCTTCTTCAGATGTTGAAAATGTTCAAATGTTGAAAATATATTGATTTTTTCAAAATAAAAAAAATGTGTGTTTATTGTTCTGTGAGTTCCAGTAGACCCCAGAGATCCACTCTGCTATGAAATCAAATAAGAGTGAACTTTCCCTTTGCCCTGATGTTGACACACTCTGATCCCATAAGAATTGGGTCGAGTTCATCTGGGGATTTCCTCTTGGGAGTGTGGGGAGGTCTGCTCAAGTCTTCGTGAGGGCCACTCAGGCTTGTTCTAAAGCTTCTACTTATTACCTGCAGTGGCCCCAGCAGGGGGTCTAACGTCCTGTCCCATGTGCACTCCCTCCAACTTTTGTGGGCCCAAGTGGAAGGGGGTGCGACCATTTATTTGCAAGGACAATATATAGATTCAGGGACCCTGGAGGCCATCTAGCCTTGGTGCAGCTGGTGGAGACCCTGAGGCAGAGAAAGCCACATTGCTCTTGACCGTAACCCTGGGTTGGTCTTCTCTCTACACAGAGATCCTGAAAAGATCCTGCATGCACTGATCTCCAGTATGAGGGGCTCACTCACATCCCCCTACTTTCTCCAGGAGCAATGGCCCCTAATGAGGTGGGCCAGTGTTGTGTTTCAGCAGCTCTTCCCTAAGTCTGTGTGCCCTGACCAGCTCTGTCAGGCCTACAGCCCTGTGTGGTTGGCCCAGCAATGGGTCATTCTGATAGTACTCAAGACTGTCTGACTTGTCCCTCTCAGGCAGAGGTCCTTAGATTTTTCTCCTAACTAGCTTTGGTCTCTATTCACCTCTTCCCTGACTCAGGGCTCGAGGCTCTACCCACAAGGTTAACACGTTCCCACTGTGGCTTTTTGGAAGGTTGGGGGAAAACTCAGTCTTTTACATTAGCCTTTCTAACTTCTGCCCCTCACTTCTGCAGCTGCTACACACACACACACACACACACATTACTGGCATACCTACAGACTACACTGATTCCAGGTCATACTAATTGCTCTGAGTCCTCAAGACAGTAGGAGGAGGAGGAGTAGGTGTAGGAGTAGTAGGGCAACTAGGTGGTCCTGTGCATGGAGGGTCAGGACTGTAATCAGGAAGATTCATCTCCCTGGGTTTAAATCCCAGCCTCAGACACTTACTAGCTCTGGGACCTTGGGCAAGTCACTTAATTTCTGTCTCAACTTCCCTGTCTCAAAAATGAGCAGCAGACAGAAATGGTAAGCACTTTTAAAGCACTGAACAACCACAAAGCAGCAATGGTAGTGACAACCAACATTTATAAAGCACTGACAGTGCTGATAAGGGCTTTATCATCCGTATATCATTAGATCCTCACAACAACCCTGGGAGGGAGGTGCTATTATGATCCCCATTTTATTGATGAGGAAACTGAGGCAGGCAGAGGTTAAGTGACTTTCCCAGGGTCACCAGCTAATTAAGTGTCTGAGACCAGATTTGAACTCAGCCTTTCCTGACTCCAGGCCTGGTACTCCATGCCCTGTAGGACCCAGCTGCCAAGGGCACTCGAAACCGTTTGGTGGAGGGGTTGGAGTAGGCTACCCCACAGAAAAGGGAAAGGAAGCTGTCAGTCACTTCCTGCTCCAATACCAAATACCTTTCTTGCGTGCTGTTACATTGGAGAAGGGAAGCCCTGCTGACTGGGGGGGCCTAGGACAGGCAGTGTGGTGTCATGGAATGGGTTCTGGACCTAGGATCAGGAGGCCTGGGTTCAAATCTCACCTGCTTGTTCTTCATTTAGATATGCAGATCTTATTTATGTTATTATGGGAAAAAGATCCCTTTGAGATTGCGTGGTTAATTAATACTGCTGAAATAAATCTACCACAATGTTGAAATTAGAGAAGCAAAAACTTAGGTTTTATAAAGCTTCAGCACAGGTTCAGGAGGTGGAAAAATAATACTGAGAAAAAAAAAGGATTCTAAAGAGGCTTTTTTTTCAATGAAATTATGCCAGTGGCAGAGAAATAATTCTTTCACATATTAAAATCTTATACATTCTTTTAGGATATAAAAGGTCATTTTTTTTCTTTTTAAAGATTGCTAACTAGTACAGTGGATAGAGCAGCTTGGGGTCAGGAAGACCCAAGTTCAAAGCTGGCCTCAGACACTTACTAGCTGTGGGACCATGAGCAAGTCACTTAACCTCATTTCCCTTACCAGAATGAGGTTTAAGTGCTATAGTAGACAACATAATATCCAGACAGCTAGAAGTGGAGTTAGGGGACCTGGCTTTGAATCCAGGTTATACTAATTACATAGACTGTGTTATAGGTTTTCCTGGACGACAATTTAATGGACCAGCAGCCCTCTTTCTTTGAGCTTGGGGATTCAGGGCTGATTCTTCCAATTTCTGTGTTATTGCTGGTTGCTGCAGCTGCCACAACTACTTCTACTGCTTTCAATAATAAAGGTGGATTTATGGCTCTCATCCTTATCCTTTGTGGACTAGGGTTGGCTTCCCAGTTGTTTTTGTGAAGTAGGAAGAAACCTTTTCAGAACAAACAGAAGTAGTAGATTTTCAGTAGCCAGCCTCCCCCACTGCTCTCTCTAAAAGCAGCTTTGTATCTGGTATTGATGAGGTGTATTTGTGATGGGGACCCCAAAGTACAGACAGTCCGGGTCGTGCTCGAATGAATTCGACTCAAGCCTTCTTAAAGCCAAAGATAACAAAGTTTATTAAGGATTCACCTAATTGGGTTGCCTCTTAAGGAGCCTAGGCATTGGTAACGCTTGTGTTCACAAGCGGGCCAGATAGAATCCCAGCTAGACAGAGTCTGAGCTGGATTGCATCTGAGCCCTGCATGGAGGCAAAGTGGGAGTTCAATACAGAAAAGAGTATAGGAGGGATGGGGGGTGGGGGTGGACTGGTAGTCTAGAGTGATGGGGGAAGAAGTTCAGGAAGGGCCTCCAAGGAGGATCAAAGGCTGGAAATGGCTGGAGGTAGTCAAGAAACATCAGACAAGGGGGAGGAGCCTAGGTGGGAAGCAGGTAGGGCAATCAAGAGATAACTGACAGTGGTCACAGATTTGAGTATGAAGGGCCAGATTCTGTGAGGGGATACAGGGAGAGCTCAACTTGAGTATGAAAAGTCACTTTTAATTAAGGAGATTCCAGGGGAGCTCAAGGAAGTTCCCAGAGTCTGAAGCCCATCAAAGTCTTAGAGGGAACTTTGAGGACAGAATAAAGGCATACTTTCATACATAAATTAATAAATTTATGGCGTTAATTATCCCAGATTGAGGTACAAACTGACAATAGAGCTTCAGAGGAAGTAAAATAATCTGCTGTGGACTTATTACTCCTTGAACCAGTAAAGGAATCTAGGATATTATTACCATTCTTATTATCATCACCATCATCATCATATCACTGAAATGTTGATGTTGTTGGCAAGAAAAGTCATGGCATTCCACAACATGTCTTGTTGCTACTGAAACAGAATATGAGGTTAAGTGACCATATAGGTTTGACCTAGTATAAATATTCTGATGTTCTTAGTTGTGGCGGGGGGAAAACACGAACCCCCTTACTCAAATTGAGGCATCTCAAGGTCAAAACAGAAAATTTCCTTTATTCGGTTCTTGTGAGAAACCGGGCAATCCCTTCACCAGTAAAGCTGGTGGGAGTAGGGAGGCGCTTTACAGAAGCAGAATGGCAATTTATATGGACCCCGACGTGAAAATCCCCCTCCCACCACTGACCATTATTTTCATTGGCTAAGAAGCAAGGTCTTATATTCTAGGCGCTAAATCTAACCAATCCCTTTTGAAACCCGGTTCAAATTTCCTGCTCCTGGACGTTGCAAAGCCCGCGAAAATACACATCATTATATTGAGGAGTTAGGGAGTCATATCCAATCATTGATCCTAAAGCAATACATAGCCTTATATGGAAATCACCCGACTCCGGAGGAATGGAAACCTGAGCCCACGGTCTCCAAGGTCTTCTCCAGGGAGAAGGCTCCACATTCCTTAGAAGTCTTCACCAAATCTGTTCCCATTCATTAATTAATGCATTTTTGAATCTTCCAATAGAGATGTCAAAACTTTGGCAAAATAAACTTTGAAATTAGTACAATTATGAATTAAACTATTAATAGTGTAGGAAAGAGGAAGGAATTCTGTTTCCACAGGTTAATCAGAGTTGTGACCTAGCACAGTCAGAGTAAAAGCCAGAAATTTGTGGTGACACTAGATGAAGTATTTGAGGGAAAGCCTATCAGAGAGGAGAACATGAAGTCATGGAGCAATAGATGGTGTGGCAGGCGGTCCAAGATTCGGGACAGTATAAGAAGTTTCCATTGGTCTGAACAAATTGTAATCTTCCTGTAACCTTGCTTGGGAAGCTACCTGTCCATTCAGGAGGAGTGAAACTAAAGATTAAGAAAAGCTTTCCTGACTTCTCAACAGCTCTTGTGCTTTGTTTAAGGTAAGCATGTTTCTCACAGTTGGGGGCTGGTTAGTTGGGCTCATTTATCACAATACTTATATTAATATTTAATCCTGACACAAATTGTAGGCATAGGTGATGTCATAGAATAGCGTTATTCTCTTTAAACTTTCATCTTAGGGAGTTGAGGACAGATTGTCAGACAAGATATTACTGAAAAAATTGCAAATTCTTTTTTTTTAAATTTTTATTTATTTATTTAATTTTTTACATTCATTTTCACAAATTTTTGGGTTCCAAATTTTTTCCCCTTTTATCCCCTCCCCCCACCCCAATACCCCAAGCATTCTAATTTTCCTATCTCCAATCTGCCCTCTCTTCTGTCATCCCTCCCTTCTCTTGTCTCCATCTTCTCTTTTCTCCTGTAGGGCCAGATGACTTTCTATTCCTCATTAACTGTATGTCTTCTTTCCTAGTTGCAACAACAATACTAAACAGTTGTTCCTAAAACTTTGAGTTCCTAATTCTCCCCATCCCTCCCTCCCCACCCATTCCTTTTGGGACAGCAGGCAATTCAATATAGGCCCTATCTGTGTAGTTTTGCAAATGACCTCCCTGATAGTCGTGTTGTGTAAGACTAACTGGATTACCATCCCTCCTAACCTGCCCCTCATTGTTTCTCTTCTGTCTTTTGATCCTGTCCCTCCCCAAGTGTTGACTTCAAATTGCTCCCTCCTCCCTTTGCCCTCCCTTCCATCATCCCCCCCCTTGCAATATCTCTTTCTCCCCCACTTTCTTATACTGTAAGATAGGTTTTCATACGAAAATGAGTGTGCATTTCACTCCTTCGTTTAGTCAAATGTGATGAGGGTAAACTTCTTGTTTTTTTTTTTTTTTCTCAGCTCTCCTCTTTTTCCCTCCACTAAGAAAAACTCCTGCCTGCCTCTTAAATGACATATAGTTACCCCCTTCCATTTCCCCCTATTTCGTCCCACTACATTTCTCTCTCACCATTTACCTTAATTTCTTTTAAGGGATGGTCCTATCCTATTCAGGTCAATCTGTGCTCTCTATCTCTGTATGTGTGTGCATGTGTGTATGTGTGTGCATGTGTGTACATGTATATGTGTGGTCCCACCAACTACCCAGATATTGAAAAGTTTTAAGAGTTAGAAATATTGTCTTTCCCTGTATGAATGTAAACAGACCACTTCTGGTGAGTCCCTTAAGACTTCTCTATGCTGTTTCCTTTTTCATTCTTCTTCTCATTCTTGTGTTTGAAAGTCAAATTTTCTTTTCAGCTCTGGTCTTTTCATTAAGTATGATTGAAAGTCCTCTGTTTCATTGAAAGACCATATTTTCCCCTGAAGTATTATACTCAGTTTAGCTGGGTAGGTGATTCTTGGTTTGAGTCCTAGTTCCTTTGCCTTCTGGAATATCCTATTCCACGCCCTTCGATCCCTTAATGTTGAAGCTGCTAGATCTTGAGTTATCCTGATTGTATTTCCACAATACTGGAATTGTTTCTTTCTAGCTGCTTGTAAGATTTTCTCCTTGACCTGGGAGTTCTGGAATTTGGCCACAATGTTCCTAGGAGTTTCTCTTTTTGCATCTCTTTCAGGCGGTGATTGATGGATTCTTTCAATACTTATTTTGCCCTCTGGTTCTAGTATCTCAGGGCAGTTTTCCTTGATAATTTCTTGGAAGATGATGTCTAGGCTCTGATTTTGATCATGAGTTTCAGGTAGTCCCACAATTTTTAAATTGTCTCTCCTGGATCTATTTTCCAGGTCAGTTGTTTTTCCCATGAGATATTTCACATTCTCTTCCATTTTTTCATTCTTTTGGTTTTGTTTGGTGATTTCTTGGTTTCTCGCAAAGTCATTAGACTCCATCTGTTCCATTCTAATTTTGAGAGAACTATTAAATTCAGTGAGCTTTTGAGCCTCTTTTTCCATTTGGCTCATTCTGCTTTTGAAAGCATTCTTCTCCTCATTGGCTTTTTGAACCTCCTTTGCCAATTGAGGGAGCCTATTTTTCAAGGTGTTAATTTCCTCAGCATTTTTTTGGGTCTTCTTTACCAAGGTATTGACGCGTTTTTCATACTTTTCTTGCATCTCTGTCATTTCTCTTCCCAGTTTTTCCTCCACCCATCTAACTTGCTTTTCAAAATCCTTTTTGAGCTCTTCCAAGGCCTGAGCCCACCCGCCACCCCCCTGGGGTGTCTGGGGTACTGAGGCCCCGCCCTCCACGTCTTTTCCTGATGGCAAAGATACGTCCTCGTCATCAGATCCGAAGGTCCGGATCATTTGCATTTGTTGGAAAAAACTCTCTATACTCTTATTTTTCCTCCCTTTTCTAGGCATTTTCCCAGCCAGTTACTTGACTTCTGAGATTCCTTTCCCCCTGGATCTGCCTGGATCCGCCCAGCTAGTGCTTGGCCTCTGAGATTTAAATGGGCTTTCCGCGGCAAGCTTTAGTTCTGGCGCTGGGGTGGGGGAAGGGCCGCCTCCCAGGCTCAGTTCCCTCAGGGGCTTTTTGCAGAGACTTTCAGGAATGGAGCTGGTGGAGGCAGGGTGGGGGGCCCACCTCCCAGGCTCAGTTCCCTCAGGTGCTTTATAGAGAGGCCTTCAGTAATAGAGTGGGGTCGGGGCAGGGCTGTCTCCCAGGCTCAACTCCCTCAGGTTTTATGCAGAAACCTTCCGTGATGAAGATCCTGCCTGCTGATGGTGTTTAAAAACACCAGTTTTATTAGAGCTTTACTGTTGAAGATATTAATATTTTGAAGTTCTAGGTACTATTTATCTTTCCTTAGGTTTAATTGCCTTTTTTCCCTTTTATCTTATACCTTGTGACAAGTGGTGTAGATGAGGTGTCCATTTGGTGGTACTGCTAAAACTTAACCTGATCATTTCTAGCTAACTTCCATGCTTTCTGCCTTCTTCAGAGATTTGTATCGGTTAACTAGAATGGAATATATTTCTGTCAGGAGGTGGCATTGCCCTCAGGCCACCAACCCCTTAGCTACATCAGAGCCTGTCTTATTTAGGTGTGTTTGCACTGACTTTTCCCAGGTTACAGTATCTCTTCCGCTCTCCATTCCCACTGGTCTTTCTCACAGGACTGTAATGCTGACCATGCTTCAAAATTGAGCTAGGGAAATGAAAAGAGAATATTAGAATTATGGGAACCTCTGTAGGTCTTTCCCCCTAGCCTGTACCTGAGAAATTCTTTTCAATCTGACCAACTTTCTGTATTTCATTTCTACACTGTACTCACACACATGTTCATCATACAAAAAAAAAAGATTCAGAAAAGAATTTTTAAGAACTACACAGTATAGGACTATGACGGTTTCACCCTCTCCCTCAGTTCTTTCAAGCATTTCTTAAAGTAGAAAATTTTCTTCTGAACTCTTCTCCTTTTACTCAGGTGATGAAAGGATTAGGGGCAGGAGTTGTGAGTTCTAGGACCTCATTTTAGAGGGCTGAAGAGTCATTCATCTAGGACAGAGAAACACTGGAGGGGGCAAGAGAAACGAGTACCCCTTCCACCTTACCAGTTGATGTGTCTACAAGCTGTTAGTCCAGACACCCTACAATCAAGCTCTGCTTCTGATCTGACTCAGGTGCTAATTCCCCATAGTTATAGAAGGCATTAAGCATTGCCGGGTCTGAGCCCTTTACTCACTCTGTTCATGGGAGGTTCCCACTGAATCATTGCCTTGTTTTTCAAAGACACTTGTGTAGCTCAATGAGGTATACCTTTCAGGATTATCCAAGGTGGACAAGTCATAGTATTCTGACGAAAGGTGAAAGCAAAGAAAGAAATAGAAATCACTTCATTGTCTTTGCCAAGAAATCCCCAGAGACAGTACTAAAATGATTAAAGAAAGGACATCGGATGATGAACCCCTCTGGTCAGAAAGTATCCAATACACTGCTGGGGAAGAGTGGAGGACACCTACAAGTAGTTCCAGTACTAGTGAAACAGCTGGGCCAAAGCTGAAAGGAATCTCAGCTGTGGGTGGACATGTCTGATTAGAATGCAGGAAGATGAGTCTTCCTGAGTCCAGGCTGGTGCTCTATCCTGTGTGCCACCTAGCTTCCCTACTCATTCCCTTCAGCACACAACTGGTGTTTGGTTTGACTCCCCTTTCCCTCAGTTCTCATCTCTATACAATTATCAAGTTCTGTAGTTTCTAGGTCCAGCATGTTTCAGGTCTGTCAGGTGGTTAGGTTTTTGTATTTTGCTGTTTTCATTTATAGCAGTCCACACACACACACACACCTGCTATCAGATTAGTCTCCCTACACCATTCACATGCCACTCTTTTGCTCAGATCACTTCAGAGACTCTCTGCAGCCTATCAAATACACATTTCAGGTTGCCTTCACCCCTCTCTTTTTTACCTTATAGCATCTCCCTTTCACTTGTGCAGTTCTTTCACTCCTTGACCTATTTGCTCTTCCTTGTCCATGGTCGGGACGTTCCATCCCTCTTTGTAACTGTGTTCAAGCCACTCTCTACTTGGAAATTCCTTTGTCACCTGCCTCTATCTTTGTGATTTTACCTGTCCTTCAAAACCCAGATTTAATGCTACTTTTTCCAGGATGCCTTTGAATAATTTCACTCTCCTCCCCTTCAGAAATCATCTTTCCTTCTCTCTTTGAACTTCTCTTGTACGCTTATTATAGTCTTAGCTATGCTTATTGTATTACGTATTATTTGTCTGCTTGTCCTTCATTTCAACAAATGTGCAAGGCCCCTTCTGGATTAGAAACTTCATGAAGGGAGAGAACATGTCTTATTTAGATTTTATATTTCGAAGCACCTAGTATGGTGGTTTGCAGATACGATATAATAAATAGTAGGTAAATAAATCAATTAAAATGTCCCTTATCAGTTTTAGCACAGTATAATTTTCAATACCTCTTTAAGCAGTATTGAGGGGAACCATAATAATACCTTTATTATCACTCAGCTATCAGGGAAAATTTTGGATATCCAGCCATGCTTCACTGTGTTTCTAACCTAGAGCTAATGTGTTAGTTTATTGTTACATTCTTCTGTAGAGAGATTAAGGTATTTTGGTTTTTAAGGATCATTGCCTTTTAATTGCTTCTTTAATTCTGTAGTATTAGTAATTTAACCATTTGCTATATTCCCGTTTCCCTAAACTTGAAGGTGCAAAATTATCTTGTGAAACAAAAAAAGGGGAAGTAAATAAAGAAGTATAACACATTTGTCTTTTCCTTTAGATTTAGAATTGGGACCAAGTTTTTACTGAAGTAAAAGTAAGCACCTTTATTTTCATCAATGCACTTTGCTTCTTTGGACTTTTTTTAATAGTTTTTCTAGAGCAGTGGTATACCATTACATACAGTATTAGGACTAGATCCAAATGTTACCAGAAATCATTTGCAAAATGTGTTTAAAGCTCTCTAGCGAGAATCTTCCCTTCTCTCCAAAGGAATTCTTTACGTATGCCCTCCAACTGAGCATTCTGACCTTTTAACAGATATATAGGAAGACAGTTGCTCCACTGCTGCCAATTCTTTGTTAACATGTGTGCTAGATCATTACAAATCACTACAAATGTAGCCTCAACAGATTATTTAGCCTATCTATGTTCCACTGTGACTCCTCCCCTCTTAATTTATATTTCTTAATTGTAGATTTCTCTACAATGTGCTTTATTTACTCGCTATATTATTATGAAGCTTTCATCTACCTCTGAAAAGTTCATGTTAAGATACTGTTAATATACATTTCCATGCATTAAAAAGGAAGCACAACATAAAGTGTTTTATTTACTAGGAATTTAGTCTGTTTTGTGGCTGGGCAGCATCACATATTTCCTTTAAAGTATTTGCTTAAAATTCGGAGTAGAAAGAAAGTAAAGACTGTATGTTTTGGTCTTTAGGGTTTAATATTTCTCAAGTCTGAGTAGTAAAACTGCTTTTAAGGATTCTGGGAATTTTTGCTCTCTGCGTTATAGCATGAGAGTCAAACCTTCTAAGTTAGTAATTTCTATTTCTAAACAGGATGGTAATCAACTTGGAATCACCACAGAGATAACTGGATGCACTAAGAAAATAATCTTTCCTGATTTACAAAATCTACAACTAAGAAAAAGTATGGAAGATGTCAATCACTTATTTAACATGTTCAATCATTTTCAAAGGATTGTAAGTGGTTGCATTTTTATATATCCCCAGCCACGTTTATTTTCTTCATTGTCAGCTGTTACTGAATTTATGATACTTTTCTTTGCAAATGTCATTGATAAAATACTTAATATAGATTCCATTTGAAAGCTGTTTTGAATAGTCTTTGAATCTTTTGTTTATAAAATATTTCTAAGAAGTTTACGTGGCAGTTGAACGTTAGTAATTGAGCATTTTCATTCTTGCTGCCAAAAAGGGTGCAGCTACTGAATTCAAGCACCCAGGTGAATTTTATGTACAGATCTGTGCTTCAGAAGTTTTAGGATGTATCAGAAAACTTTCTGCAAGTTTGAAAGACTCATATATGAACATGATGCCTCAAGAGCAATATACCCCTATTAAATCGGAAATCTGTGTTGCCAAGTACTCTGTGAATCAGGTAATCTCTAAAATGAAACAGTGATAAGTAAGATGTATAGCTACTGTACACATTTTTTTTTACCACTTCATCATGTAAATAATCCATAGGGATACCAGTGCTTAAAAAATCTATTAAGAGTTAAGTCTAATCTCATTTCCTCTTTTGCACTTGCACTATTTGCTAGCTGTAGGTTAGTGACTTTTTTAAATACCTTGTACATATTCAGTTGAAACATAAAATGGATAGTCTTACAATTAAATATGTCATTGTACATACTAAAATATACAAATAATTGTAACAGATTTTTAGAGAGGCTTCTTGGGATTCCTTGGAAAGAAAAAAAAAACAAGCTTTTCTTTAATGCCTACTTAGAGTAATGGGACTTCTTTCCATTTGTGTAAAACATAGATTAATTGAATTTTGCCTCCAATTCTGTAATTCTGTAACAAAACAGAGTGTCTTATTTTCTTGTAGACCTGATGTAGAGCAGAAGAAGGCACACATGTTATATATTGATTATGGGCATGGAGAGGTTATTCCAATAAGCCAAATTCAGCAGCTGATCAAAAACAGTGAACTCTTTCCCTGCTGTGTGAGTTTCTTCATTTTTGTTTTCCATTAAGCTCTTAGTAGTATAAGATTTAATTCTAGGGAATCCAAGACTTCTTTGCATTTTTCTGTAGGGCACTCTGAACAGACTTTAATAGTGGTATTTTTCCTTCAGACTCTTAATTATGAAATTGTATCCAATCTGTGGAGATTTTACATTTTCAAGATGCATGTAACGTGACAAAATTTACCCAATTTCTTCTTCCTTTTTCTTAGGGGCACACTTCCTAGGCCATAATGTGTAGGTCTCCTGTTCCTTTTTGAAAGACAAGTTATAAATGTTGATTGGTTATACCCAAATGAATTTAGTAATTGTTGGTGTGAGATGTATTACTTTGGAATGACTAGTTTTAGTGCTTCCACTTTCACAACACTGTCTTTGCTTGTTCTGCCCTTTGACTACATCTGAGAGATAGCCCTGGGGGGTAGTAAAACACTAATGTAAGCTCTTGAAAACCTAATTTTCTTTCCTATTCTTCATTTTCTTCCCCTCTCTCTTTTCCTTCCCCCTTCTTCTCTCCACTCCCACCACCCTGCACCTTTCTCTTACCTTAGGAGTAGGGATGGATTCATTATGTTTCTTTCCCTTGAAACATAGTAGGTGCTTAATAAATATGTAATTACATTTTTTCTTTTAAAAAATATGTGTATTCATTAAAGTTTTGATCACAAATGAGGGATTATTTCCACTTCTTAGTACAGAATTTTTTTTAAAATTAATTAAATATAATTTTGTCATAGAAATTCTGAAATTATTCAAATTTTCTACAAATGGTCAGACATAATGTGATGAAGATGGGATATTATATAATGAAGCTGAAGAGATTGTGAATGGTTTTAAAAGCCTAAAAGAGAAGTTTTACATGACTGGTATTGGAAATAAGTTTTACATGATTGCACATAAATAACCTATATCGAATTACTTACTGTTTAAGGGAAGGAGGAGGGGAGGAAGGGAGAAATTCAGGAACTCAATAGATTTTTAAAATGAATGTTAAAAATTGCATTTACAATGTAATTGGAAATAACAAAATACTATTTAAAAATAAATAGAAGTTGTATGTTTTATCCCAGAGGCCATAGTTGGAGTCTCCAGTTAAAAATTGTTTCATATAACATAGAGGAGTATTAAAAAGATTTACTCCTGTAATTTCTCTAAACCAAATCAACTCCAAATGAACAGACATGTAATGCACATTTGTACAATGGTTGGAAATAAAAAGTTGTTTTTATGGAATTTTAAAGTTGTACTTAAAAATTTGGGGTTTCTGGATGATGCTTCAATGTAAAACACCAACTTAAATGTCTTTATAGGTTCTTAAAGAGGAAAATCAGTTGTTATTGCCCATTCTTTCAATCTATAATACCTTTCATCTCTTTCAGGCCATAAAATGCTTTGTTGCCAGTGTAATCCCAGCAGAAGAAAGTTGGAACTATGGCTGTACCAATGCTATTAAACCCCTAATGGTAGAACAGTATTGTCCTTTTAAAATCCTTGATAAATTACAAGGAGAAACGATTACTTTTGCTGTTGATGTTTGACTTCCAGGCAGTGGTGATATTGAAAAATCATGTATTTCTCTATCTTTCTGTAGAATTTAAAGCATTTCCATTTTCTCATTTATGTTTCAAGCATTCCTGAGAAGAAGGTAAGGAAACACAAGACTCATTCCAGCCATTTTTAAACGTTAGTCTTTTTTTTAAAAAAAAAATTTAGGAAAGAGCTTCTTTCCTTCCCGTAAGCAACTGATGTTTAAGTCTTGTCAGTAAAGTCTCTTTGAGCAGTCTGCACAAATTTGTATTTCATCACTGTACCAAGCAGGCATTATAAGCACCTAAAATAATTGGACTTTGTAATTTTTTAAGGACTTTGTATTCTAGACTTTTAGAATTTAAAACTAGTCTTCCTGGGTTCAAGCCTAGTGAATTTGAAATGGTGAGTTCCGTTAATATGATATACTTAACACTGATCTCCCCTTCAGTTTCTGATACTGTATCACTGCTGATTTTGAATTTACATGGTAAATGATGAAATTGCTGTAACTGAATAGAGGATGTGCTTTGGACTTAGGAGGACCTAAGTTCCAATGTGACCTCAGTCACTTACTAGGTGTGTGCAAATCACTTTATCCCAATTGCCTCCAAAAAAACCTCACACATAAATCATTTTTAACTTATGTCAGCACTTTTAGAAAAGACACTTTTATAGAAGTTTTTTAACTATTAACTAGTTAAGTGACTTACCACTATTTGAATGATATGTATGTTTAATTCATAATAATATCAATGTTTGAGTATCTTTTTTGAAAACTTTTGATGATCTTAATTTTACTTTATTTTCAGTAATTCTCATTGAGCATAGCCTTTAGGTGTGTGTTTTGAGAATTTATTATGGTTCAGATTCACTCCTGTAAATGACACTCAGACACAGCAGTTAAAAGTGAAAGTAAAATTTAATTATGCACAATTATATAATACTAAGAAAATGGATAATAATAATATGGGAATAGCTAAACTATTCAAATTACGAGTAGCACTTTGAGATTTAAATAAAAAATCATACCAATGACGATTAGTATCAAAAGTAACTAAATGTGAGGCCTCGAGAAGTTGATTTACAACTATGTGAGTCTGAATTCAATGTTCGTTTAAGGCGCGCTGATTAGACTCTCACATTTTTTTCAGGACATAAGATCGATTGAGAATATCGATTAAAGGTTGTAAAGATAAAGAAATCTGAGGGAGAGATAACATTTTGGGTACCCATGCTAAATTCTGAATAACATCTGTATCAGGGGAAAAATAAAAATCATCACCCTGCCAGTGTAAAAAGGAAAATACAAAGGTTAGAAGAATGCGGGAGAAGGAAGGGCTCCAACTGCCGGGTCATCATCCCACAAACTGCACCTTTATCAGTATCGATACAATCATTTAAGGTATGAGTTACATTTTTTATACAAGGAATAGGTTGCTTACAAAAACACCAAATACCACAAATAACAAGAAGTATACACAATATAAGAAGAATAATAGAAATAGGTAAAGAAAACATCACAGATTCGGGGGAGCACCAACTCTAACAATCACGGCTGGGGAATCCCAGTTCACAGCCTCTGAGTCCCGAACGGGAAGGTCCCAAGCAGATCGTCATCTCCATAGGTGAGAGTCCAAAGAGGCTCTGAGACTCGCTAGCTAATATAGGTGTTTAAACAAAGAAGGCACTCAGCCAACTAGTCTTAGCAATAGGATTCTGCACACGGGGCATATACGTGACAAAATGGGAAATAAGTCAATTAATCAACTATTTGAATGGAGTGTTATGGCTTGGAACAAGAAACAGACTACTCTTTGATGTTTTGACAAGATTATACAGTAGGGGAGTAGCCAGATCCCCTCACATAAACAATTCCAGGAAGGGCTAGTTCCTAGAATCACTATCGAGGTCTGTTAGCTTGAGCCAAGTCATAAAGTTCACAGAGTGGTTACATTCTCACAGGCCTGCATTTCAGTTCCTGGTCCTCATATCAATTAGGGTGAACTTATTTTACATAAGAATTTTAATTCTTTATTCAGTGTGTTAAGCAATTACTGTTTTAAGGTTCATTTTTTTTTACATTACGCCACATTTCCCATTTTTAAATTTTATTTTTTAGATAGTTAGCCATCTCCCAAAACATAATTCCCTTAGGCTCAAAAGACCTTCATTACTAAATATTTCAAGTCTTGTTCTTTGTACCCAGGTTACTGATAAATAGTACTTGAAGATATGTAATCTGTACCATACTATTTGATAAAAAAGATAAACATATTTAAAAGAAATAATCGCCTTCTTATATCGTATAGGAAAACACATAGACCATGTACTTTTGGAAATGAGGTATGGTTTGAGATCCAAGGGACAAAATTCCAAGATACAAAGTTGAGCTAAAAGTGAGCATTCATGTTGTTGAAATATTTTTGTCAATAATATTGACTTCAGATAGAGATTATTCCAGTTTGAGACTGCAGAATGAAATTGTTTTATTATTGCTTCCCCTGCCCCCCACACACTATTTATATAGTTTCTTGTTCCATGTTTAGTAGGTCATCCTCTGAAATTTAATTGTGAAGAAATCTTTTTGTCTGTTTTTTTTAAATGAGGTCATACTTAATAATTTGGGAGAGATGATAGAATTCTTTTGTTGGCATGAGATTCAGAAACGTATTTCTACCAATGCAAATCAGGAACTTGTGTAATTCAGTCCTGGATAGTTGGCCAGCTACGTAGAGGAGGCTAAATGGCCAGAGAGAGGACTTCAACAACTGGTCCCCCTGGATCCCAAGGCCAGACTTCTTCAGTAGAGCACAGTATTTAAAGTGAGAATGGACCTTTCCATAGTGCTTTTAAGGTTTGCAAAATGCTCTGCTCATAACAGCCCTATGAAAGAAGCATTGCAAGTAGAGTTAGTTCTACTACTTCAAAAGCAAGGTTCAAAGAGGTTTTACCTTTCCTTGGTCATAAATATCAAAACATGGACTTTTCGGTTCAGTAAACTAGTATTAAGTACCTTCTGTATGTCAGGCACGGTACGAGGCACTGGGGAAACAAATAAGAAATACAGCCCCTGTCCTCAAGGAACTTTACTGTCTACTGGGGAAGGACAACACAGAAGGAAGTTAGAAAGGGGAGGGGATTGACTCTAGGAGGTACCTGGCAGAGAGGGCAGTCATGTTCTTTGGAGTTCAAACCAACAGAATGGAAGACTGAATGTAGAGGATTGTAATTGAGTCTCCTGATTCTTTTCCAGCACTGTCCTTCAGAAAAAAATTTTCTTCCTGGTTTTGTGTTGTAATTTTTAATCTGCACTTCCCTCATTTAACTAAATGTTTCCCTTATGATTTGTTGATTCCATACAATGGATAAATATGTGGAGGGTCAGGCTTAGAACTTTGATTTAATTTTGGTAACTGTTGTTAAAACACATATTAAATTAATTGACCCTAAATGTTTGTTATCTGAATTTTCTGGGAAGGCAATTTTTGAAGATTCTGGAGAAAAAACAAGCAAAGATATAACTCTGGCTGAGTATAAAAGTAGTCTCATTCTAAAGGTGTTATCCCTAAATGTTGGAGATGAACTTTGTGGTGTCGTTGCTCATATTGAAACTCCAGAACACTTCTTTTGTCAACAGCTACAAAATGGCCAGAAGTAAATTTCATTTTATCCACTAGCTGAAGAATGTCAGTACCCTTCCCCTTGTATATTTTTTTCATATGTTTTCTAACAAATGGATGTTTGGGTTTTTTAAAACATGCTTTCTGAGGGGTAGCTAGGTAGTACAGTGGATAGGACACTGGCCCCAAAGTCCAGGAGGATCTGACTTCAAGTCCGGTCTCAGACACCTTACCCTTACTAGCTGTGTGACCCTTGCCAAGTCTCTTCACCCTGACTGACTTGAAAAAAAGAAGTTAAAACCTAACTTCTATCTACAGGTCAGCTTGCTGAACTTCAGTTACATCCAGATATAAAACCTAGGAACAAGCGTTGGAGAGAAGAAGCTGAGCAAGGTTTCAGATGTGTGTTGCAGGGATCAAACTTCAGGCTAAAGTAGTGGATCTCACAGACAGTCATGCTGGAGTCGAACTCAGTGACCTTTCTACTGATTATCCAGCAGTTACAAGTGATACATTTACTGATGAGCCTTTGGTTTTAAAAGATGAACTACGGGGGAGAAGCCAAGATGGTGGAGTAGAAAGACTCACGTATGCTAGCTCCAAACCCACAGCCCATAAATTTCCTGTAAAAAGAACTCCCCACAAATTCTGGAGCACTGCAAGCCATGCAGATACACAGTGGAAGAGATTTCCGTTCCAGAGAGCCCTGAAAAACCACCACCAAAGGTCCATTGGGCACCAGATGCAGAGCCCACCCATGTGCTGCCCTGGATGCGTGGCCCCAGAGGAGCAAATCCGAGCAGGCTTCAGGGACGGAATCTCTGGCAGCCACGAAGGTCCCTCCCCCCACAGGTGCTCCAGGTCAGTGAGAGAGACTTCTGGGTTGTCCGAGAGGGGAGCAGGTTGTCTCCGTGACTCGGGGCCCCTTGGGAGGCAGCGGCGGAGGCAGAAGTGGCCAGGAGCTCCTGGAGCAGATAGGAGCTCAGCTCCATTACTGTATATCTCTGGACAAACCCCCTGAGGGAACTTAGCCTGGGAGGCGACCCTGCCCCCACCCAAGCTACGAAACTTAAGCTCACATTGAATAGCAGCTACACCGGCCACTGAAAGCCCTGAGACTGGGGAGCAGCATTTGAATCTTCAGACCCCAAGCACTAGCTCGGCAGATCCAGGTGAGGGTGGAGAGGAATCTCAGAAGTCAAGTCACTGGCTGGGAAAATGCCCAGAAAAGGGAAGAAAAATAAGACCATAGAAAGCTACTTTCTTGGGGGAAAGATGTTCCCGCCTTTCATTTCTCATGACGAGGAACAATTCTTACCATCAGGGAAAGAAGTGGAGGTCGGGGCCTCTGTATCCCAGACATCCGAGCTGGCTGTCCAGTGGGCTCAGGCCATGGAAGAGCTCAAAAAGGATTTTGAAAATCAAGTTAGACAGGTGGAGGAAAAACTGGGAAGGGAAATGAGAGAGATGCAAGAAAAGCATGAAAAACGGGTCAATACCTTGCTAAAGGAGACCCAAAAAAATGCTGAAGAAAAAAACACCTTGAAAAGTAGGCTCTCTCAATTGACAAAAGAGGTTCAAAAAGCCAATGAGGAGAAGAATGCTTTCAAAAGCAGAATTAGCCAAATGGAAAAAGAGCTTCAAAAGCTCATTGAAGGAAATAGTTCTCTCAAAATTAGAATGGAACAGATGGAGGCTAATGACTTTCTGAGAAACCAAGAAATCACAAAAAAAAAAAAAAAGAATGAAAAAATGGAAGAGAATGTGAAATGTCTCATGGGGAAAAACAACTGACTTGGAAAATACATCCAGGAGAGACAATTTAAAAATTATGGGACTACCTGAAAGCCATGATCACAAAAAGAACCTAGACATCATCTTTCATGAAATTATCAAGGAAAACTGCCCTGACATTCTAGAACCAGAGGGCAAAATAAGTATTGAAGGAATCCATCGATCACCACCTGAAAGAGATCCAAAAAGAGAAACTCCTAGGAACATTGTGGCCAAATTCCAGAGTTCCTAGGTCAAGGAGAAAATATTGCAAGCAGCTAGAAAGAAACAATTCCAGTATTGTGGAAATAAAATCAGGATAACACAAGATCTAGAAGCTTCTATATTAAGGGATCGAAGGGCGTGGAAGGAATAGCATATTCCAGAAGTCAAAGGAACTAGGACTCAAACCAAGAATCACCTACCCGGCAAAACTGAGTATAATACTTCAGGGGAAAATATGGTCTTTCAATGAAACAGAGGACTTTCAAGCATTCTTGATGAAAAGACCAGAGCTGAAAAGAAAATTTGACTTTCAAACACAAGAATGAGAAGAAGCATGAAAAAGTAAACAGCAAAGAGAAGTCATAAGGGCCTAACCAAAGGTGAACTGTTTACATTCCTACATGGAAGGACAATATTTGTAACTCTTAAAACTTTTCAGTATCTGAGTAGTTGGTGGGACCACACACACACATACACAAATGCACGCACATACAGAGGCAGAGAGAACAGAGTGAATTGAATAGGATGGGACCATATCGTAAAAGAAATTAAGGTAAAAACGGTGAGAGAGAAATGTAGGTGGGAGGAGAGAGGGTGAAATGAAATGGGGTAAATTATCTCTCATTCAAGAGGCAAGCAGGAGACTTTTAGTGGAGGGAAAAAGAGGAGAGCTGAGAGAAAAACGTGAAGCTTACCCTCATCACATTTGACTAAAGGAAGGAATAAAACGCACACTCATTTTGGTATGGAAATGTATCTTAACAATACAGGAATGTGGGAGAGAAGGAGATAAGCAGGGTGGGGGGGATGATGAAAGGGAGGGCAATGGGAGGAGGGAACAATTTGAAATCAACACTCTTGGGGAGGGACAGTATCAAAACACAGAATAGAAACAATGGGGGGCAGGACAGGATGGAAGGAAATACAGTTAGTTTTACACAACATGACTATTATCAAAGTCATTTGCAAAACTACACAGGTGGGGCCTATATTGAATTGCCTGCCTTCTCAAAGGAAATGGGTGGGGAGGGAGGGATGGGGAGAATTTGGAGTTCAAAGTTTTAGGAACAACTGCTGAGTATTGTTCTTGCTACTAGGAAATAAGAAATACAGTTAATGGGGAATAGAAGTCATCTGGCCGTACAGGACAAAAGAGATGATGGGGACAAGAGAAGGGAGGGATGATAGATGAGAGGCCAGATTGGTGATAGGGAAAATTAGATTGCTCGGTGTATTGGGGTGGGGAGAGGGGACAAATGGGGAGAAAATTTGGAACCCAAAATTTTGTGAAAATGAATGTAAAAAGTTAAATAAATAAATTCATATTTAAAATAAAATAAAATAAAAGATAAACCACCATGTGAAAATACACAACATGATAAATCTGTCAGTCACATTAACTTGCCATTTCATTCTGATGTTCTTTAAGGTAAGACTTCATTTAATTATCAATTTGTTGTAATAAAACATTTTGTTAATAAATGTAGACTTTAAGATTTCCTCTTCCAAGTCAACGTAATTTTCCAGTAGCAATTTAATTCAGTGAACATCTGTTGAGTATATACTGTATATAAAACACTGTTCTTTGTTCAGTTTAGAATCTTGTGTATAATTCTTCAGAAAATGAATTGTGCATTAGATCCAAACCTCTGTGATTTTGTCAGTACCTATTAGGTATTGAAATGCTGTAAGAAACCACTTCGTTGGTTAGGGGAGCTAGGTGACACAGTGGATAGAGTATTGGATTGGAAGGCATGAAGACCTGAGTTCAGATCTGGTCTCAGACATTTGCTAGCTGTGTGACCCTAGGCAAGTCACTTAACCTTGTTTACTTTAGTTTCCTCATCTGTAAAATGAACTGGAGAAGGAATGGCAGACCACTTCAATATTTTTGCCCAAGAAAACCCTAAATGGGGTCACAAAGAATTGGACACAACTGGACAACAGCAAGAATATTACGTATATTTCTAATGTAACTTCCCTTCGGCACTTGAAAATACACATAACAGCAACAACCTTTTGAAAAAGTAGGTAGGTTAGGGAAAGGGACTAAACTTGAGATTTCATTGTTATAGGAAACTCCCTGGTAAGGAAATTTCCTCTATTTATGAGGAAATTCTGCAACTTAAGAGTGCTATAGAATTCAGCACAGAGACCTTAAGTGACTTTCATTTGGTCACACAATGAGTACATGTGTCAGAATTAGAATCACAACCCAGGTCTTCCTAATGTCAAGTCTACATCTGCAGCCACTCCATTACAATGACTTGGAGATGAGTACTTCAGATATTATCTCCACTTTATGGATGAGGAGACAAAGGTTCCAAAAGGCTAAGTGATTTACTTATGGTCAATATAGCTGATGTATCACTCAGAATTTTAATACAATTCCTCCCAAAATTACTCCCAACTCCAGGTCCAGTACTTTAATAAGCCATGCTATTTCTTGTTTCATCTTATTTTGTGTGGGACATCTGTGGCTGAAAAGTTTATGCTGATTAAATTTTTAGAAAATCAAATCCTATTTTAACTATCCTAGGGGAGTTTGATATTTAAAGAAATTGTATTGTAACATATTGATTATTTTGTAATATACCCAGCTAACTTCTGTGAAGTCCTGATTTTTATGGATTGAGTTGGTTATAGTAGGTATGCCTGTGTTTTAAATTTGACCAATCTTTTCTCTAGTTTGAATTTAGAAGTATGTAATGACTTCCTGTTTGGCCATTTGCCTCTGGGTTTAATGCTGGCTGAAGCTCTTTACTATTCTAGATGGTGGCTATTTCCTATTGTATTCCTGTATCTTCTGAAGACAAAAATTCTGGTTTACTTCAAAACTTAACTCAAAGCCTTTTCTGTTCCTCCTCCCCCTGCCACCTTGTATATATTTTGTGTATGCTTATGGTTGCATGTTGCTCCTCTGATAGAATATAAACTATAGGATAAATTGGACATAGTTTCAGAGGGGAAGGCACTAATATTAAGGGGTTGTCAGGAAAGGCTTCTTGCAAAAGATGGAAGTGTAAGTGAGACTTGAAGGAAGCCAGGAGGTGGACACATGGAGAGACAGAGTTCCAGGTCTGGGCACCACTATTGAAAATGTAAACTCGGGAAATGAAATGCCTAGTGTGAAGAACATTAAGGAATATTAAGGCTACTATCACCAGATCCCAAAATATATGGCAGGGAGCAAAGTGTAAAAAGACTGTAAAGTTAGGAAGGAACCAAATTTTGGAGGACTTTAAGAGATGAGGATTTTACATTTGATCTTGGTAGGTATAATAGAGAGCCAGGAGTTTATTGAGTAAGTGGGTGACATGGTCAGATTTGTGCTTCAGGGAGATCAATCTGATAACTGAGTGGAAGAAGGACTAGAGTAGCGAGGCACTTGAGTCCAGGAGACTACTCAGAAGGCTCTAAAAATAATCCTGGTACGAGGGCATTCGGACTTGCCCTGTGGTGGTGGCAACGTCAGATTGATGTTACTGAGGTTAAAACAACATTATTTGGCAACCGATTGGATATAGGAGATGAGAAAGAGTTCGGAGTCAAGGGTGACCCTAGATTGTAAGCCTGGGTGACTAAGAGGATTGTGGTATCTTTGACTGTGGTAGGAAAGTTGGGAAAAAGGGACAGTTTGCGGGGAAAGATACTAAGATGTCTGAGAGACATCCATTCTAAGATGTTCCGTGAGCAGCTAGAGATGTGATACTGAAACATCAAAAGAAAGGTTAGGGCTGGACAAATAGGTATTTCCTTTTTGTCTTGGCATGTACAATGTCTGACACATAGCTGGTACTTAATCAGTCCTTGGTCACTGCCACTCCTGTCTCTTATGGAAGACGGTCAGCCTTTTCTTCCTGTCTAAATTTCAATATCTCCTTGTCTGCTGGCTTCTGCCAAATAGTACTGGGTCTTCCCCATCTGTAAGAAACTCTAACTGGACTTGCTTCTCTCAAACTTGAATACTTAATATCTCCCCTTTGCAGTCAACCTAGAAAAATTATTGTCTTACCTTGAATTTCACTACTTTTCCTCATTGCTTTCATTTTTTTATACTGAACTTCAGCACATGAAAAATCAACATTTTCATATTCACAACAAAGCACAAAAAAGATTGCATTTAAAAACTGTTGATCTCTACTTCATGCTGCTTTTTAAAAAATTTATGTAATAAATTCAATTCATTATTTTCAAAATAGGTGTCCTATTTCCGTGTGTTTTCCTTTGAACTTCATTTTGTTTCTCTCTAGCATTTTTAAAATGTTTCAATGATCCTGGTCCTATTTTTTTCCCTCATCACTTTTGCTAATCCCCTCCCCTCCACTATTAAAAACAGGGGGGGGGGGGAAGCATCTTGTCACAAATAAGCACGGTTAAGCAAAACGAATCCATATCTTGATTATATTTGAAAATATATGATTTTTCTGCACTAAGTATCCATCACTTCTGTCACATGTTGCATAACATGATTCGACATGGGCCCTCTGGAGACATGGTGTTGGGCATTGCTTTGATCAAATTCTTTAAACTTTTCAAAATAATTTTTTTTTGTACTTTTCTAAATTGTTCTGCTGGTTCTGCTCACTTCACTCAGCATCAGATCAACCAAGTCTGCCCAGGTTTCTCAGGTTTATTTTTGCTTAAAAAAAGAAAAGAGATATAGAGCATTTTAAAACTTCTAATATAGTTTTCTTCATAAAAGTTTAGTGAACATCAAAATAAATTTTAAACGGTTTTTAAGAAAGGGAAATACTTTAGAAGTAATGTTTTGAAAAATCATGTGTGATTCTTAGAAGGCCTACTAAAACTTCAAATAATACACTGTTAAATTAAGCTGTTTTGATCTAAATTTATAGTCATTCTATGGTCTAAGTCGGAGTTAAAGTTTGCGTTTGAATTTATTATATGTAAAAGTTTTAATTCCTGAAGTATCTCATTCTTCCAGAGTGAGTACAATTAGAGAAGAATAACAACTTGTGAAACAAAGACATAATTCTATGAAACTATAAGTTTAGTCATTAACTTCTTTGCTTTGTTTAAGCTGGAATAGGATTCCAGTACAGTTATGCTAGTAAGAAGTAATAACTTATGAGCTATCTTGCCTTATGGCTTGTTGACCTGAAAACCTGGTTAAAGAAAAGGCAACAGGCTAAATGCATACATTTTATGATTTAGTTAATTAATCAATTCCCTATTAAAGAAAACTGTAACGTAATGCATTATGGAGCCAGAAATGTTCTGGCTACCGATACAAAGAATTAGGCAGCCTTAAATATGTTTCAGGACAAAGAAATGTTTTGTGTCCTTCAGATTTATGGTCTCCATAAGTGATCAACTAGACCATTAGAAAGGAGTTTCCTAATTGCATGGGTTGTAAATACAAGATAAGAGAGTTTGACAAAGTTTCAGATAGAAATTATGAGCCAAGATGTCTGTTTTCTTTACCGTTAACATGCCATAACATAGTATATGTCTACAAATATTAAGATATGGAAAAGGTCCCGTTATTCAAGATAGTGTCTTAGGTCAAAGGTCTCTTAAGGAATGTTAAGTCAGCCCACCCTGGCTGGCTTTTGTTGACCTAGGAAGAGACCTTCTCTGAGTTTGCTTCAGAAAGAACAAAAAGATTATTCCAAAATTTTATATTAAACATTATCATTTTTTCCTTTTGGTCAAAGGCAAGCCGAAGGCTTCTCCTGTAGACCAACAAAGATACGAAAAAAAACCTCTAAATAACCAGTAGTGTGAGAGTTACTCTTCATGCAAGTTTGGTCCAGGCTCTTGGGAAAGCTGTCTGTGTCTGATGGCATCTTCTTCAGGCCTCTTCAAAAGTGGAGGGCACGGTCCACTCAGGAGCATGGGCAATGGAGGTGACAGATGGATCCATGAGTCTCCACAGAAAACTTTACAGGGTTTCCCAAAAAACATGATTTAATAATTAAGATGAAACAATACAACACAGTTAACATGGCTAAAGGCACTTAGCAACAGTTCAGTTTCCCAGCCATGCAGGGCTAGGTTCAAACAACACAGTGAAGTTCTTTTACAGTTCACAAATTGTACTTTTCCATTAAGTCAGGTAGAGATTAAAACTCAGATGGCTCACAATAGCTAGTTTGGAAAGGGAGATTTACATGTCACCAACATAAACAAGAAAATTAAACATGACCCATACAAATCAAGGCAGTTATTATTTCAATGTAAATTAGCATTCAGTTCCTGTATCCCAGTAATCCATTCTTAATTTTCATTGAAACAAAACTTTTGAATCCCAGATGCCTCATGTAGTTCTCTGATACCTAGATATCTTTACTTTGACAATAGGTTTTATTCTTGGGATAGTTCAAAAAGAGAATTCTGCCTTTCTGGTTCAAATAGAGAAGTTCCCAGATACTTCTGGCAGTATAAATTAGTACAATTACTTAAAATTTGTTCTCCATTTTTGAAATTTCAGAAAATTTAGGTTCACATTATTTGCTGTTTCTGTCTTTATCTCAGTCTTGTACCTGGAATAAGAATCTTTCAAAATGTGGGGGTTCAACTATAAAATGAACTCATCTACCTTTTAAATTATTGGACAGATATTTTCATGGAGAAGAAATAGTTTCACTTACTTTTACTACTATCCTGTACAAATTTTATGCAGAAATCCAAATTTGAGATCTTATTATCAAAAGCACGACCCATTTTAGAAGTCAATCATACACATTTGCATATAATTCTTAGAGGAATCAGGCTGATCCTGTTCTTTTTCCTCTAAATTTGCTGCTCTATTTAATTAGACATCTGTCACATTACATCTTTGTCTTACTACCTGATCTAATCATTTCGTCGGTGTTATCTCTGTATTATATTTATTTGTTTGGCCAGGAATATAGGTTAAAGTTGTAAGCTAGTCATTCCTGCACCCATTATAATAGCTCAGAGATGTTCCAATTTCCATTTGTTATTTGATAAAATTAGTATTGTACTTACAGAACTTTTTAATTACAAAGATTTGCTGTAAAAGAAAAAGAGGGACAATGTTAACAGAAGGAGAGGATCTCCTTAGTTCTGGTTGATTCCAGGAATAAGCCATCATCTGACATGTAATCATGAGGTTACCAGATGCTGAAAGCAGGGCTGAGAGGTAATAAGGTGGGGAATTTCCTTTTTCAGAAAGGAAATAGCACATTTGGGAAATAGAGTTAGGAAGATCCTACCTAGGCCGTGTCCAAGGTCATCTTCAAAACCTTTCCAAGCATCCACCCTTAGCCTGCAGCACGTGTCAATTGGCTTTATGATAACTTAGACAACCACTCCTGTAATCAGAGCTTCAAACAATAGGAGTTGCAGTCCCAGTCTTATGTAGCAAATAAATATTGGCTGGTATCCCTCAGATAAAATTCTAACTGACACAAAAGTATCCAAAACAACTATCTAGAAGCAAGAGGGATTTGGATAACCCATATTTTTTCCCAAATCTTATCTACCTTTCATAGTTTCAAGCAGAGCTCAATTTATCTTTCCAAATCTCTCAATCCTATTCTTCCATTTGCTTTTACATTTTTAACCATAAGACAAGATAGCTCGTAAGTTATTACCTTTTACTAGCATAACTGTACTGGAATCTCATTCCAACTTAAACAAAGCAAAGAGGTTAATGACTAAATTTATAGTTTGATGGAATTATGTCTTTGTTTCACAAGTTGTTATTCTTCCCTAATTATACTCACTCTGGAAGAATGAGATACTTCAGAAATTAAATCTTTTACATATAATTCATATAATTCAAATGCAAACTTTAACTGTGACTTAGGCCATAGAATGACTTGATATTCAGATCAAAACAGCTTAATTTAACAGTATATTATTTTGAAGTTTTAGTAGGCCTAAGAATCACACATGATTTTTCAAATCATTTCTTCTAAAAGTATTTCCCTTCTTTAAAAACAGTTTAAAATTTACTGTAACGTTCACTAAACTCTCATGAAGAAAACTATTTGGAAACTTTAAAAATGCTTAATATCTCTTTTTATTCTTAAGCAAAAATAAACCTTTAAAACTGGAATTCATTAAAGCTGAGTTGTTACAAAAATGTTCTTAAGTAATATGAATTTCCAAAGTATTATAACAAACTGAATTCTTAATTATTGCAATATTCTTAGATATGAGAGACTGACTCACAGAAAAACACTGTTGCTTTTAAAATCCTTTTAAATAAAAGGAACATCTGAGTCTTAAGTAGTTTACATAAACCTCTGCACATGTTTGAATTTCAGATAAAAATATTGGATTTCCCAGTAAGATTACACAAAAGGCTCACATGTTACTGACCACAGCAATTTTCTACAGAAAGAAAAAGCGAGGACATGTGACATACCAAATATGACAGGATCAAACATCCTTTACTCTGTTTGAATTCAGATAGGAGTGAAATTCTCCAGTCATGCAGTATCTGTTCATAGTCAGACTCAGGAACAGTCAGGTGAAAAACATTCCTTTTCAAAGGAACACAATATGGACACTGAGCCAGGGCGATCCCAACTTAGATTGAGTCTAGAATTGTCCCCTCAGTGTTCAGTCAGGTGAGAAACATTCCTTTGTGGCATGTGTCTCAGATACTGATTTAATGCAGACAACTATACCCAAATCCAAACTCAAAAGAAAAATAGTTATGGTCCCAAATGCCTTTACCTTAAACAGCAAGTCTCACTAATCACAACTTACAGTCAAGTAACAGTTATTTCCACTCTCTTGGAGTTACACTAAACAATAAAGATTTACCAGGACACACACACATAAGGGATTCCATTTAACATCTTTCCTTCTCAAATTTAAAACCTTCCTGATGTAAAAGTCAATTACTAAAAAAAAATTCCCTCTATTACAACTTCTGTGAAAGTAATATTCATTGTTTAGAATTTGCATTAACCAACCAAATCCCTTCACTAGGACTGATGATCTTACCCACAGCAATGGAAGGACTGTTGAGAATGGGCAGAGGGATAAAGTTTTCACTCCATTCCCTCCTTTTCGTACGCTGGAATCACTTAACAATGTCAGGTTTCAGCATTCAAACAGTAGTTCCAAATAACTTAGTTAACAATCCTACACCTTCATAGAAGATAGCCAAATTGTTTAACTTTAACTTTTTTTTTAACAGATAAAGGTGAAAATACCTGATTTTCTAAGTGGCAATTACAAAACATTATAAGACAAGGTTAGCAGGTCTGATAAAGTAACGTAACTAGTTTTACACAATTTTCCCAACATCTTTTAGATTCAACAAAATTCAGATTAAAAATTGCTTTGTCTTTATAATCTAAGAGAAATTCAGAAATACAATCCCAGAAATAGTTTTAACATAACAATAACTGCAGATGGTATAATTTGCATTTCCAGAAATTATTGATCTTATTACTTTTAGCAACTAAAATCACTTCAAAGTTAACAATTGCATTAGAGAGATAATAACATTGTATGCAACATATACCAGTCATTACAATGAGCATTTTACAATCATTTTATCATTTTGATCCCATAAAAACAAGCATAATTTTTTACAAATCAGAAAACGGGTCAAACAGATAAAATACTTTTTGCAACTGAACAGAGAAGCGAAGCTTACCGAGAGCAGAGAAGTTGGTGTCCCAGCGGTGATTTTTGAAGGCAGTTTAGAGAATGCTTGCTACAGGCCTGATTCTTCCACCTCCCCCAGACCCCCAACAGCAGCAGAATTTACTGAGTCCAAGGTGGTATGCAGCTGCCGGGACGGTTGGGCGGGATGTCTTTTTGTATTCAGTTTATCTTATTTGCTGTTTCTGTTTTGACCTAAATCTTCTACCTGGAATAAGAGTCTTTTAAAATGTGAGGGTTCAACCATAAAATGAACTCATTTCCCCTTTAAATTGTTGGACAGAAATTTTAACAGAGAAGAAATAATTTACAATAAGATAACAGAGTTTGGCAAAGTTTCACATACAAATTACGACCCAAGATGTCTGTTTTCTTTACCATTAACATGCCATAACATAGTATATGTCTGCAAATGTTAAGATATGGAAAATGTCCTGTTACTCAAGATAGTGTCTTAGCTTAAAGGTCTCTTAAGGAATGTTAAGTCACATTGGAAGAAGCATTCTCTGAGTTTGCTTCAGAAAGAACAAAAAGATTATTCCAAAATTTTATATTAAACATTATCAGGCTAAAATGTAAAAGCAAGTGGAAGAATAGGATTGAGAGATTTGGAAAGATAAATTAGGTTCTGATTGAAACTATGAAAAGTAGATAAGATTTGGGAATAAATATGGGTTATCTAAGCCCCTCTTGCTCCTAGATAGTTGTTTTGGATACTTTTTGTGTCAGTTTTACATGGTTTAAAGTGTGAGGAAGTATTTTATCTGAAGGATATCAGTCAATATTTATTTGCTATATAAGACTGGGACTGCAATTTACTATTGTTTGAAGCTCTGATTACAGGAATACTTGTCTAAGTTATCATAAAGCCAATTGACATGTGCTGCAGGCTAAAGGTGGATGCTTGGAAAGGTTTTGAAGATGACCTTGGACATGGCCTAGGTAGGATCTTCCTAACTCTATTTTCCAAATGTGCTATTTCCTTTCAGAAAAAGGGAATTCCCCACTTGATTACTCCTAAGCCCTGCTTTCAGCATCTGGTAACCTCATGATTACATGTCAGATAATGGCTTATTCCTGGAATCAACCAGAATTAAGGAGATCCTCTCCTTTTATTAAAATATTAACACTGTCCCTCTTTTCTTTTATAGCAAATCTTTATAATCAAGAAGCTCTGAAAGTATAATACTAAGTCTATCAAATAATAAATGGAAATTGGAGTATCTCTGAGTTAATATAATGGGGTGCAGGAATGAATAGCTTACAACTTTAACTTATGCTCCTGGACAAATAAATAAATATAACAGAGATAACATTGAGGAAATGATTAGATCAGGTAATAAGACAAAGAAAGATGTAACATGATAATTGGTTTCTAAAATTTGGATTTTGCACACAAATTGTATAGGATAGTGGTAAATTATTTCTTCTCTGTTAAAATATCTGTCCAATAATTTAAAGGGCAGATGAGTTCCGCATCTTTCCGTGTGGTTCAAAAGGTCTTGCCCTGCCTGGGCTGCAAAACTGGACAACAATGTGGAAAATTGAGTCTCATCTATCTGTTATAATGAGTTATGATTACGGCTGCGTTCTACACAAGCCGAAAGTATCCACAAAAGCCGTTTATAAAACTCTGCCCAAGAATCTTGAGGGGTGTCCCTATACTTGTGCAAGGGAATGAGCAAGTGCTGAATAGAAGAAACACTTGGGTTTTGCTCAGGGAGTAGGTTGTCCACTTTCCTTTCCTCCTTTATCCAGGTGCTGCTTTGAATTCTATGCAGTTTGCCTGAGGCAATGTGCCTGTTTGGATGCTCCTGGAAACAAAGTAAAAAAAAAAAAAAAAAAAAAAAAAAAAAAGCATTTTCCAGTTGCCATCACCCTATTTCCAGAAAGGAAAATATTTTTATGCTCCCAGTACAAAACCACCCTTGGGGCAGGTCTACACAGGCACACTCACATGAACGCACACACACAAATGCCCTACTGAATGAATTTAGGAGGAAAAAAGTTTCAGTAAGCCTGTCCAAACACAGTTATCAGGACCCTCAAACTGGATATGACACATGCATCTTTGGAACTTTTGCCTTCTCCCCTATTGTAAGGTAAAGCAGAGTTAGCTTTACTAACCACATCACTTTTAAAGAGATGTGGAATTCTGGGGGGACCTCAGAAATATTGGAGAACAATCATTTGTAACAGACTGATTTCTTTGATGCTAGCACGACTGACTTCCTCATACAATAAGACTATACCAACATCAGTCGACTATACTGTGTGACCAAAAATACACTTTTAGGTGTCTGGAGAAAGAGAAGCTTAGAGAGTTGCGTTTTTAAAAAACACAGGAAAAAAATGCTGTTATTCACCAGCAGACACTTTCTCTTTCCACAATTGCTCTTTGCAAAGGAACAAAGAACAAGACCATGAAGTTTCTCTATGTTACTTATTCTAGGAAGCTACAGTTCAAATCTGCCTAACAAACTGACAACTTGAGTTCGACATTATCTGTTATTTGAAATGCATAAGTCACTGTATCTTTATGATTAAAAAAAATCCTAGCTTTAGGTTTCAGAATGATGTGGAGACTTCATAGCAAGCAATCCTACAACTCTACTAACAAGGTATTTTCCATCTCAAGAAGGGCAGCATTCATCTTATGTCTTTTGACAATGCTTGTTTAAGGGTCAACTAAATATCAGGCCTTTTGCATTTATAGAACACTGAAGTCTTACCCCACTGCCTTCATTGTGGTGTGGAGATGACCTGGGTTTCGGGGGGAGGGGGGGAAGTGTGTGTGTCAAAAGAGCACAAAGCAGATCAAACATGTATATACATACATACATATGTACACATGTACATACATATATACATACACACAACAAACACATACACACACACGTGTATGTGTGTGTGTGTGTGTGTGTGTATTTTGGGTTAAAACAGAACCATAGGATAGGTCTTATTCGTTTTCCCTGTTTATTAATCTGGGTCTTTAATTACAAAAATGTACTATGAGGTCCTTTCATTTTGTAATTTGACACCACCATTTTAATTGTACAAAGTTTTCCTTGCAAATTACTTTTGAGATTTTTGGCAAAAATCCTTCCACTTAATGATACCTGTAAGAGTTCTTAATTCAATTCAATTCAATTCAACTAGCATTTATTAAGAACTTCCTGTGTGCTAGACACTAGATGAGACAAAAGGTTTAAATATGACATTACAGCTTCCTGCCCTCATAAAACTAATGGACTTGACACCAGAACAAATAACCTTAATTAAAAAACAATAAATATAAATGAGTAAGAAGAAATATGCAAATAACTATGTGAGGTCCCTAGGGGGAAATGTCATTACCAATGGAGGGGACCAGAGAAGGATTCCTAGAGGTAATATTTGAATAGGCCTTACAGCATGGGAAGAACTGCTACAGGGGGAGAGTGGGAAGGTGTGCCAAGTACAGCATGTCCCAAAAGTCTTAGTACAGCTTTAAGCTTTACTAGTTTTGTAAGTATAAATGCTACAAACTTACCAAAGCACTTAACTTAAAAATAACTTAAGTTTTAAATGTATGTATATTTCCAACATGCCATATGGAATGGATTTCTCGTTGCTGTGCTCGTCCTTCATTGATGAAGAAGACCATGTCATCTCTTCTCACATATTATCAGAAATATATAAACATTACAAAGTATGTGAGAAATATGTAAGAAAACTATTTCTTCTCTGTAAAATACAAGAAACACTAATACTATAAATTATATGTTATAAATCAGTATGTATTTAGTAAGAAATATGTTTTTATTAAAATTCAACATAACCACTATCTTGTGCTATACATTTCTCTAGTTGATTTTCAACCTTATTAAAAAAAGCTTCATTAAGCTCAGTGGTTGAAAGGATTATATTTTTATAATCCTAGCTTTAAGATGAGGAAAGGAAGGGAAGAAATATTTATATTATTAACACCCACTACATGTCAGACAACTGAGTGCTTTACAAATATTATCTCATTTTATCCTCACAACAACCCAGCAAGGTAGGTGCTGTTACAGTTGAAGAAACTAGGGCAAGCAAAGGCTAAGTGACTTGCCTAGGGTTACTTAGCTAGAAGGTCTTTGAGGCTGCATATGAACCTCAGGTCTTCCTGACTCCAGACCCAGCATTCTCAGCACTGTGCAACCTAGCGGCCTCATCCAAAGAACAAGATTTTGATGTGTATATTTTGATGCAACTCCACAAAAAAAAAAATGTCTAGTGAAGATAGATCAGGTAACTCAAGTGGCTGAGTGAGAGAACCTCTTCTATTGATCTAACAAATAGAGAAAGTGGCATCCAGCAACCATCATTTACTGACTGGGGATGGGTGGGAGGGTTGACTGGTCAGACTTCTGCTGAGCGGAGGATGGATTGTAGTAGGGAGAGACTTGAGGCTGAAAGGCCAACTAGGCAATTGTAATAGTCCTAGCATGAAGTCTTACCCTTTTCCAGAGTGGTGGTGGCATCACAGGAGAGAAAGGGAAGTATTCAAGTGATATTGGAAATTAGGAAGAAAGTAAGACTTTGGAAGGAAAGAAAGGGAGCTCAGTTTGAGATGTGTTGAGATTGAGAGCCTGTGGGACATCTAGATGTCTGTTGAGATTGGATGTTGGGAGAAAAATTAGGGCTGGACAAATAGAATTGAGAATCACTTACTAAGAGATGATAACTGAATTCATGGGACCTACTGAGATTAGCAAGCAAAGTAGCATATGGAAGGAGAAGAAAAAAAGGCCTAGGACAGAGTCTTGGGGGACTCCTTGGGTTTGCAGGTGTGATGAAGAGGCAGATCCATCAAAGGAGACTTGTAAGGAACGATCAGACTTAATGAGACAACTAGGAGAGAGCTGCATCATCAAAGCACTGAGAGAAGACAGAAGAGAATGATTAAAGGCTGCAGGGATCAAAAAGAAGAAGGATTGAGAAAAGGGCATGAAATTTGACCTTTAAGAGAACACTGGTTACTTTGAAGAGAGCACTTTCAGCTGAATAATGAGATGGGAAGCCAGACTGTAACAAGTGAAGAAGAGGGTGAAAGAAAAGGAAGTGAAGACATCTACTGTAGATGGTCTTCTCAAGAAGTTTAGCCATAAGGGGCAGAGTCAAGATGGCAGAGTAGAAAGACTCACGTTTACGAGCTCCAAGCCCACAGCCCATAGAATTAATGTAAAAAGAGATCCCCATATGTTCTGGATCACTGTAAGGTGTGCAGAAACAGAGTGGAAGAGATTTCCACTCCAGAGAGCCCTGGAGAGCCATCCCCAGGGTCCCTCGCACCCCAGAAAGTGGACCCCACCCCAGCGCTGCCCTGGCCATGGCCCCAGAGAAGCTGATCCGAGCAGGCTTCAGGGACAGAAGCTCCAGCGGCCGGGAAGGTCCCTCCGCCCACAGAAGCTACACGTCAGTGAGAGAGACAGCTGGGCCGACCAAGAGGGGGAACGGAGTGTCTCCGTGGCTTGGGACCTCTCGGGAGGAAGCAGCAGAGGCAGAGGTGGGGGCAGAGGCCGAGGCAGAGGTGTGGGTGGCGGCAGAGGCAGCAGCTGCAGCGGCGGCCCAGGACTCCCCCAGCAGCAGGCAGTATCTTCAGTAATGAAAATCTCTGCATAAACCCCCTGAGGGAGCTGAGCCTGAGAGGCAGCCCTGCCCCACCCCGCTCCATTACTGAAGGTCTCTGCATAAAGTCCCTGAGGGAACTGAGCCTGGGAGATAGCCCCGCCCCCACCCCAGAACCAGAACTAAAGGTCACATTGATTAGCAGCAACGGCGCGGAAAGCCCATTTGAATGTCAGACCCCAAGCACTAGCTGCGTAGATCTAGGTGGGGGAGGACAGGAATCTCAGAAGTCAAGTAACTGGCTGGGAAAATGCCTAGAAAAGGGAAGAAAAATAAGACTATAGAGAGTCTTTTCGAACAGATGCAAATGATCCCAACTGTCGGATAGGACGAAGACGAGGACATATTCTTGCCATCAGGGAAAGACGTGGAGGGCGGGGCCTCAGTACCCCAGATATCCCAGGGGGATGTGGGGTGGGCTCAGGCCTTGGAAGAGCTCAAAAAGGATTTTGAAAAGCAAGTTAGACAGGTGGAGGAAAAACTGGGAAGAGAAATGAGAGAGATGCAAGAAAAGTATGAAAAACGGGTCAATACCTTGGTAAAGGAGACCCAAAAAAATGCTGAAGAAAATAACACCTTGAAAAATAGACTCACTCAATTGGCAAAAGAGGTTCAAAAAGCCAATGAGGAGAAGAATGCTTTCAAAACCAGAATTAGCCAAATGGAAAAAGAGGTTTAAAAGCTCACTGAAGAGAATACTTCCCTCAAAATTAGAATGGAACAGATGGAGTCTAATGACTTTATGAGAAACCAAGAAATCACCAAACAAAACCAAAAGAATGAAAAAATGGAAGAGAATGTGAAATATCTCATTAAAAAACCACTGACCTGGAAAATAGATCCAGGAGAGACAATTTAAAAATTATGGGACTACCTGAAAGTCAGGATCAAAAAAACAGCCTAGATGTCATCTTCCATGAAATTATCGAGGAAAACTGCCCTGACATTCTACAACCAGAGGGTAAAATAAGTATTGAAAGAATCCATCGATCACCACCTGAAAGAGATCCAAAAAGAGAAACTCCTAGGAACATTGTGGCCATATTCCAGAACTCCCAGGTCAAGGAGAAAATCTTACAAGCAGCTAGAAAGAAACAATTCCAGTATTGTGGAAATAAAATCAGGATAACTCAAGATCTAGCAGCTTCTACAGTAAGGGATCGAAGGGCATGGAATAGGATATTCCAGAAGGCAAAGGAACTAGGACTCAAACCAAGAATCACCTACCCAGCAAAACTGAGTATAATACTTCAGGGGAAAATATGGTCTTTCAATGAAACAGAGGACTTTCAAGCACTCTTGATGAAAAGAACAGAGCTGAAAAGAAAATTTGACTTTCAAACACAAGAATGAGAAGAAGCATGAAAAAGTAAACAGCAAAGAGAAGTCTTAAGGGACTTACCAGAAGTGAACTGTTTACATTCCTACATGGAAAGACAATATTTGCAACTCTTAAAACTTTTCAGTATCTGGGTAGTTGGTGGGTCCGTACATACACATGTACACGCATGCACGCACACACACATATACACATGCACACACATACAGAGACAGAGAGCACAGAGTGAATTGAATAGGATGGGACCATATCTTAAAAGAAATTAAGGTAAATGGTGAGAGAGAAATGTACTGGGAGGAAAGAGGGTGAAATATAATCGGGTAATTATATGTCATTTAAGAGGCAAGTAGGAGACATTTTAGTAGAGGGATAAAGAGGAGAGCTGAGAAAAAAAAAAAGAAGTTTACCCTCATCACATTCGACTAAAGGAAGGAATAAAATGCACACTCATTTTGGTATGAAAACCTATCTTAGAGTATAGGAAAGTGGGGGAGAAGGAGATAAGCAAGGGGGGGGGGATGATGGAAGGGAGGGCAAAGGGAGGAGGGAGCAATTTGAAGTCAACGCCTGAGGCGGGACAGGATCAAAAGACAGAAGAGATACAATGAGGGGCAGGTTAGGATGGAAGGTAATTCAGTTAGTCTTACACAACACGACTATCAGGGAAGTCATTTGCAAAACTACACAGATATGGCCTATATTGAATTGCCTGCCTTCCCAAAGGGAATGGGTGGGGAGGGAGGGATGGGGTGAATTTGGAACTCAAAAGTTTTAGGAACAACTGTTCAGTATTGTTGTTGCTACTAGGAAAGAAGACATGCAGTTAATGAGGAATAGAATGTCATCTGGCCCTACAGGGGAAAAGAGAAAATGGAGACAAGAGAAGGGAGGGATGACAGAAGAGAGGGCAGATTGGAGATAGGGAAAATTAGATTGCTTGGGGTATTTGGGTGGGGGGAGGGGCTAAAAGGGGAGAAAATTTGGAACCCAAAATTTTGTGAAAATGAATGTAAAAAGTTAAATAAATAAATAGATAGATAAATAGATAAATAAAAAGAAGTTTAGCCATAAAAGGAAAGAGACCCATAGCACAACAGCCATTAGGGAAAAATGGATCAAGGAAAGGATTTTTGAGGAGTGTGGAGACATAGACATGTTTGTAGGTCCAAGGGAATCAGTCAGTAGATGTGGAGTGATTGAAGGTTAGTGAGAGAATAGGGATGACAGTTGACAGATGACTTGTGCATGTAGAGAGGTTTACCTGGGCAAGGAGAATGGCCACTTCTTCATACGATATAGGACTGAAGGGGAAGATAGTGGCAGAAAGCATCTGAGTGGTAGGAAATGAGGAACAGGGGAAGAGGGAGCTCTCTGCAAAAGGTCTCAATTTTTCTTTCAGTGAAATAAAGGGCAAGGATCTCAGCTAAGAGTGTAGGGGCAGGGGCAGCTATGGAGGTCTGAGGTAGTAGTAGGGAGCCCTTGAAGTATTTTAAGCAGAAGAGTAACACTGAATAGCATACTCTAGTGGGAAGAACAGTGTATTTGGAGTCAGAACCAGATTCAAATTGACTTTGTATAGTCTTTTGATGCCCCAATTTCCTCATCTATAATGGATAAATTATATCTAAGATCCCTTGTAACTTGAAATCATACAATTTACATATAAATAACATATAAAACATTAATAATATATAAATTACATAATTTTCTCCACTAAAGTATTAGATCACCTCCATGGAGGTGCTAGATAGCACAATGGATAGAGTGCTAGGGATGGAGTCAGGAAGACTTGATTTCAAATATGACCTCAGATATTACTAGCTGTGTGACCCTGGGCAAATCACTTTCTTTACCTCAGTTACCTCATTTGTAAAATAAGGATTATAATAATAGCACCCACCTCTCAGGGCTGTTGTATCAAATAAGATAGTAACTGCAAAGCACTTAGCACAGTGCCTAGTACATAGTAGGTGTTACATAAATGTTACCTATTATTACTGTGGAGATACCTGAAAATTGTAATAAACTGATCACTGTCTGAATAGGCTGTTACCCATTTTACCTCTAAATGGATACTATTATTTCTCTGAATTTGGGTTTGATCTCTTTGTTGCATCCACAGACTAACATCTGAAACAATGCTGGAGCCCACAGTATAAATGCCTTCTTTCCCAGAAGCCAGCCTCTACCTGTCCCTCTTTGCAAGGAGATAGAATCCAGAGAGTTGAGTTCTGGGCTGTTTCTGGTCTAGAGGATGGGGTGAGGTTCTTACAGTTCAGAGAGGATTCTGGACCCTAAGGGGGTCTACTGTTATACTGACTGGAAATGTAACCTGACACCTAGAGGGGTCCTTTCCTGCTGGATGGAGATCTATTCTTGGCATGATTCAGGGCTACAAAGGACTTTTGAAACTTGTTCCTGTCCAGTCTTGTACTTTTGGCATTGGCTTGTGTGACATCCTTTGGAAAAGGAATGAGTGTGAGTGTGTGTGTGTGTATGTGTGTGTGTGTGTGTGTGTGTGTGTATGTATATAGTATGAAATGGTTATTGAGACATTTGCTTCACTTTGTGACTTCTGGCATGGACTGGTCATTAATCTGGGTCTATTACAGCATTTAGCACATTATTGGTAATGGATGCTTATTATTTTTTATTTCCTATGTGTACTGCATGCTATAGCAGGGGTTCTTAACCTGTGTTTTTTTCCTAATGGTTTTTACATATTTTTAAAAAAGCATATTTATTTGTATTCAATTTTTAACATTCACTTCCATAAATTTCAAATTTTCTCCCCCTTACTTCCCCTTCCTACCCCAAGACAGCATGCAATCTTATATGGGCTCCATGCATACATTCTTATTAAATACATTTTCAAGTTAGTCATATTGCATAGAAGCTAATGTTTTGATAATATCATTTTAACATCAATATAATTGGATTCCTTTGTAATCCTATGCAAAAAATTATTTGGAGAAGGGATCCAGAGGCTTCATCAGATTGTTAAAGGGGACCATGGTATACAAAAATGTTAAGAACTCTTTCTATAAATGCTGGATTAAAAGTTATAAAAAAAACTGTAAGACATGGATTTGAATACTAGGTCTGACCTCTGACACATGCTGGCAAGCACTCTGACACTTGTACCTTGAGTAAGTCTTTTCCCTCCCATTCCCAGCCTCAGTTTCTTCACTGGAATGTAAAAGAGTTAGACTAAATTATCCCCAAGATTCTTTGCAAACCCAGCATTGTATGACTCAGTGGTTTGGAAGATGGACCAGGAAGATTAGCTAGGGCTATATCAGTAATATGTAAGAGACAAGATATTAAAGGGGGACTTTTTTTCAGTTACATTCATAATAGCTAAAGAGAACTTCATACCACAACAAAAAATATTCTAACCACATGGAATTCTTAACTTATAGGATTAATTATACATTTGGTTAGGAAAAAGTAGCATTCCACTGTGTTGTGTAAAGAACACTCACCTAAAAGTCAGGAGACCCTGGTTGTAGTCCTGATGCAGTCACTAATTAGCTGTGTGACTATGGGTAAGTTATTTCACCTCTCTGGGTTCCAGCATCCTGGTCCTGCCTCCTTGATTCTCTGATTATCAAGACTGGGACCAGAGAGGAAAAAGGCCAACCAGGGTGTTGAGCAAGTTGGTCTCTAAGGACTGACCCCCAATAGCTTTAAAATCCTGGGACTTGTGTATAGTTTCAACTCAAAAAATATTTGATTGAATGACCAAGATTCTTTTTGTCCTTGGGTTAATAAATAATAGTGTCATACACTCATGTCAAAGGCACAGAGGGCCAAGGGTCACTATTTGGGGATATTTCTCACCCAGAATGCTGGAGAACTCTCTCTAGGGAACAGTCCAATTCTGCTGATGCAAGCATGCTGACTACATTATATCTCAAGCAATTTTATTACTCAACCCAGAAAGGGGAACAAAGTGAAACACACAAGTGGTTTGCTGTGACCACATGGTCTTTAATTGAGTGTCTCTGGGAGATCATAATGTCCACACTGCTGATTTGATAGATGTTTTTCCAGTTTCACTTTTCTCTTTAGTTTAAGGCTTCTGGAGACTTCTTGTGGAGTGTTTCTAGAAGACCGGAGGTCTTACATCACATAAGAAATGCATTTCCTGCAGTTCTCTTCTGAGGCTTGGGAAACTCCCTGGCTATCTTAGTTCTCTCTCCCAAGAGGCAGTGTGGTGCAAGGAAAAGGGCCAGATTCAGAGTCAAAGCACTTGAGTTTGCCCCTTATCACCTGTGTGAACTTGGCCCAGTCATTTGTACCTTCCAGGGTAAGGTGAGAGAGTTGGATGCATTGACCTCTAAGATCCCTTTCAGCTCTAACATTGATATAGGCTAATACTGAGATTCTCCCTTGGCCTCTATCCTCTCTCTTAGTATTTTCTTCCACAAGAGGGTCTCTCTGCTTTTTGACATAGTATTGCTTTCTCTTAGAGCCCTCCTACCCCATCTTCTGGGCAAGATTCATCTGACCTCTTTGCTAAAACCTTATCCCAATTACAAAGACAAAACAGACAATTTGGATCATGAGAAACTGAAAAGATTTTGCACCATGTATCCAGGATAAGAAGTGAAGTACATGACTAGCAAAAAAGTCTTTGTATTAAAAATCTCTGAAAAGGGTTTGGTATTGTTAACCTGAAAACTTGGTTAGAGAAAAGGCAACAGGCTAACTGCATACATTTTATGATTTAATTAATTAAACAATTCCCCCAAAAGATAAAGGTTACATACCACTATGGAGCGAGGGTCAGAAGTGGCTGACTTAGTACAGAAATTGACTGTCTCAAGTACATTTTGCCAGCAGGAAGGAGTTCTCTTAGATAAACACATTGTAAACAAAGTGGCTTCAATTGGGTTTAATGATCCCAGGCTATAGGCATTTTCCTTCCATAGCATGCCTTTGCGATTTAAGATAAGAAAAAAAAACAAAGTCCCATCACCCAGATAACAGATCCTGTCCTAACAGGCCTTTGAAGTTGTGGTATCTTAACAGAGTTGACAAAGCTGAAGTTACAACTCAAGGTATCTCTGTTTTTCTCTTATCACTAAGATGCTGGAAGAAGGGTCTGGTAAGGAAGTCCCATTTGCTTGACAAAAGGCATCCTCTAAACTAAGGAGATTGTTAGGTCCAAGCTCTTCTTAATTCAAACTTTGGTCCTTATTAAAGTCTAGAATTTATATTAAATATTATCAGTATCCAAGACACATAGGCAATTCAACCAATCAGCCAATTTATTAAGCACCTGCTAGATGATAGGCATTATGTTAGCAGCTAACAGAAAGACAGAAGATCAAAAGTCATTTCTTAATAGACAAGTGGTCAAAGCTTATGAACAAATAGTTCTCTAAAGAATTGCAAACGATTAACAATCTTGTGAAAGAATGAACCACATAATGAGAGAAATGTAAATCAAACCAACCCTCAGTTTTTACCTCACATTGAGGTAATGGGAAAAGAAGAAGAAATGTAGGAGGTCAGTTTTGGAGAATGTGTGGAAAGACGGTCAGACTATCCTAGAAAGCAATTTAGATTCTACAAATGAAATGTCCATTTCTTTTAACTCAGAGATTTATTCTACTACTCATCATGTACTGTGAAGGGATCTTTAACGAAGAAAGGCTACATACATACCACAAACATATAGTGGTACTTTTTATATTATCAAAGAAATGGAAATTTGATGTCCGTCAGTGAGAAAATAGCAAAATAAATTGTCATATATGAATATAATGGAATATTGCTGTGCGGTATGAAACGAACTTTTTTTTGGCATAAATTAGGGACTTAGACTTCGGAAAGCCCTGGAAAGACTTACATGAACTGATGCTGAGTGAAGCAAGCAGAACCAGGAGACCATTGTACACAGTAACAGCAGCACTGTGAGACGGCTAACTTCGATAGACTTAGCTCTTCTCAGCAAGAAAAGGATCTCAGACAACTCCAAAAGACTCATAATGGAAAATGCTACTATCCACAACCAGAGAAAGACGTAAGAAGTCTGAATACTGATGGAAACATATTATTTGCTCTCTCTCTTTTTTGTTTCATTTCTTCTTTCTCATGGTTCTTCACATTGGCCCTAATTCTTCTTTACAACATGACTAAAATGAAAAATATGTTTAATGTGAATATATGCTGTTTACCTGAAAACTTGGTTAAAGAAAAGGCAGCAGACTACATGCATACATTTTATCATTTAATTAGCTAATTAATTCCCTATTAAAGAAAAAGGTAACATAATGTATTATGGAGCCAGAAATGTTCTGGCTACCCAGTACAGAAATCTTCTCATTTATACACATTTTGCCTTGAGAAAGGAATTCTCTTAGATAAACACATGGTAAATGTGTCAACTGTGTTAATGATCCCAAGCTGTGGGCATCTTCCTGCCATAGCATGCCTTTGTGATTTAAAACAAAGTCCCATCACCCAGACATCCTGTCCCAAGCAGGCCATTGAAGTTTTTTATTCACAACCCAAGGTGTCTGTGCTTTTCTCTTATCACTAGGATGTTAGAAGAAGGGTCTGGTAAAGAAGTCCCATTTGCTTGACAAAAGGCATCCTCTAAACAAAGGAGACTATTAGGCCCAGGCTCTTCTTAATTCAAACTTTTGCCCCTTATTAAACTCTAAAATTTATATTAAATATTATCATTCCCTCCTTTTGGTCAAAGGCAAGACGAAGGCTTTGCCTATAGACCAACAAAAATATGAAAAACTAAATCTTCATGTAGGTCTTGGGAAAACTGTCTCTGTTTGATGTCATCTTCTTCAGGCCCTTTCAAACTTGAAGGGCATGGTCCACTCAGGAGCAGGGGCAATGAAAGAGTCTATACAGAAAACCTGACAGGGTCTCCCAGAAAACATATGATTTGATAGTTGACATGAAACAATACAACATAGTTAACATAGCTAAAGGCACTTAGCAATAGTTCAGTTTTCCAGCCACACTGGGCTAGGCTCAAACAACACAATGAAGTTTTTTTTACAATTCAAATTGTATTTTTACATTGTCAGGTACAGATTAAAACTTAAGATGGCTCACAATAGACTAGTTTTGAAAGAGAGATTTACATGTTGTACAATTACTTAAAATTTTTTCTCTCTTTTTGAAATTTCAGAAATTTTCAGTTCACATTATTTGCTGTTTCTGTCTTTACCTAAATCTTGTACCTGGAGGAAGAATATTTTAAAATGTGAGGGTCCAACCATAAAATGAGCTCATCGGTCCTTTAAATTACTGGACAGATACTTTAACAGAGAAGAAATAATTTACCACTATCCTATACAATTTGTGTGCAAAATCCAAATTTTAGAAACCAATCATCACATTACATCTTTGTCTTATTACCTGATCTCTAAGAATATAGGTTAAAGTTGTAAGCTATTCATTCCTGCACCCCATTATATTAACTCAGAGATGCTCCAATTTCCATTTATTATTTGATAGACTTAGTATTGTACTTTCAGAACTTCTTGATTATAAAGATTTGCTATTGATAATATTTAATATAAATTTTAGACTTTAATAAGGGGCAAAAGTTTGAATTAAGAAGAGCCTGGACCTAATAGTCTCCTTTGCTTAGAGGATGCCTTTTGTCAAGCAAATGGGACTTCCTTATCAGACCCTTCTTCCAGCATCCTAGTGAAAAACACAGACACCTTGGGTTGTGAATAAAAAACTTCCATGGCCTGCTTGGGACAGGATGTCTGGGTGATGGGACTTTGTTTTAAATCACAAAGGCATGCTATGGAAGGAAGATGCCCATAGCCTGGGATCATTAACGCAGTTTGACCCGTCCTGCAGGTCAACAATCGTGGGTCAGGGATGCTGGAGAGTGCCGGGGGAGCTGGGCTCGAGGGGGACCCGGGGGACCTTGGAAGGCCACGAGGTCCGGGGACAGGATCACGGAGAGGAAGGAGACATGACTCGTTGCTGGTGTAGGAATGTCTCTCTTTATTAAGTCCAGCGGGGGTTTATATAAACAATTACTACAAGGTCATATCCTGGGGGTGGAGTTTTTCATCTCATTGGTGTGAGCCCCTCCAAACCAAACCAAAAAAGGGCACGATTCCCTATCCCGGGTCGTATCCCCTTCTGGTTGGTTGGTGGCTGCTTAGTCTCAGACCAGGAAGTCTTTCTAGCGCTGGGCTGGCAGAGCCACGTGGCAGGTCAGGACTTCCTAGTACTCTCTTCCCCCCAGGAAGGGCCCCGGTCCATTGTGCCCTTAACAACTAAGAAGAGGGGAAGATAGTAACCGACAATTCAGTCTCCAGTCTCCAACATGTCCCCCGTTTTTATTTAAAAAAGGGTAGGTGGCTGGCCTGTCTTAGGCTATGTGGCCTTACTCCATGCCTGGTACCGAAAGTGGGCAGGGCCCCTGTCTTAGGCTATGTGGGTGGCCCCCACCTCCAGCATTTCTGGTAGGTAGACCCACAATAATCCCGTCATTGGGTACCTCTGCAGCCAATGGTATGATTATCCAGGTCATGGGGCCACAATATTCCCGTCATTGGCGCAGTCCACAGCTTCCCTGTCGGGAACATAGTGGAGGAGATTCATAGAAATCAGAGTAAGGGTAAGGTATCAATATCACACACAAGGAATAATGGGAGCTAAGATGCTCAAGGATGGGGAGAGCAGGGGAGGGGTTGGTGGGCTGTTCAGCAAGGGGAGCAGAGTCTCTTCTTCCACCGCCGGTACCAAGGTTCTTTAAGGAGATCTTCGGTAAACTGAAGCCGGTTATCTGGGGGCTCAGGGACGTCATGTTCCTGTAGCCTGCTGTAAAATATATGTCTCTTCCGGTCAATAGCTGAATCTATCTGAGATTTAACAAGGGTGGTTAGTTTGTTAAAGGCCCAAGGGCCGAAAGAAATGAGTAGGAGAAGGCCCAAGAGTGGTCCAAGAAGGCTAGGAAGGAGTGTAGAAAGCCACGGGGAGGCGGAGAACCAATTCTTATACCGGGATTCTTGTTGTTCCCTCTCCTTTTTCCTTCTTTCTAAGCTCTCTCTGACCTTACTCAAGCTGTTTTCCACAAGTCCTAGCCTATCTGAGTAAAAGCAGCACTCTTCTTTCAGGGCTGCACACAGACCTCCTTGTTGTAAGAAGAGGAGGTCCAAACCTCTTCTGTTTTGTAACACAACTTCCGCCAGAGATGCTACTGAGTTTTTGAGGTGCTGTAATCCTGTCTGCAGTTCCTCTAGATCTTTATCTATAGCTGCACTAAGCTGTGCTATCTGTCTATCATTTTGAACGAGGGAGGCAATACCGGTACCCGTCCCTACAGCTCCTAGACCCAAAAGGACGGTTAACGTTAATGCAGTTAGTGGTTCTCTTTTTACCCTTTGGGAGCTTTCTCTCCCTTGTTGCCAGATATTTAGGAAGTCATCATTTGGGTAAAAAGTGACATGAGGGAATAAAACTACCAATACACAGTAATCACGGGAGCTGATGAACTTGGAGATAACTAGAAAGGTGGTAAGGCCGGAGGAACAGGCAAAATAGTGGCCAGTAGGCGCAGAAGCATAAGTATGATGCTCAGAGACGATTACAGTCTGATTGCATATAGCCTCAAGCTGAAAAGGGGGGAGCATGTTGGGGCCCAAAATGCAGGTGCCAATGCCAGTAATTACGCTAAGTGTCAGGCCTTGTTTTTTGTCGTTACCCCACCTAAGTTGTGAAATCTCTGATGTATAGTTGGGTGCACCGAACTGAGCCATGCCTTCATAAAAGGGGGGAGCGGAGGAGTAGCAGACCCAGCATCCTTCAATGAATGATACGTTTAGAGTGTGTAGGGTTTGTATGGAGGCATTAACCAGACTTAGAATCATGGAGGCAGGCGGTGATGGTCCGCGGAGTATAGTAGGGCGGAAAAGAGTGGTGTTGGAGAGAAAGGGGATCGCAGTGGAGGGATGAGGTTTATTTTTCAACGCTGAGTTGTGAAGTGAATAGTTGGGTCTCATTTCTCTATTCGGGCCTACGGCTACGGGAGGAGAAACAGGAGGAGTCTTTAGAAGTTTGAGGGAGAAGGTGAGGCCCCAGTCAGAGCCAGTTTTGTACAACCTCAGTCCCCAAGAGACACCTTTCGCCCAATCAGAATATTTTTTGCCAGGTTCAGTAAAGTCAATTTTGAGTGGGTTGCACCAAGTGTTACATTCAGCCAGGGGGCGGAAGCCAAACACATGAGGGTTCGTGCGCGTATAATTTGCTTTAACAGTTATCAGGTCCCAGGAAGAACTGGGAGACCAGTAAGTATCCCCTGTTGTTTCACACCCCCATGATTTACAGAAAAAATCAGTGGAGGAACCACAGGAACCAGATAATCTTTGGGGTCGGTGTTTTGAGCCGGGGCAGGCGTATAGTGAATATTGTCTTAAAACGCCTCTGCGATACTTTGACAAACAACCTCCTTCGGAACGTGGAGACTCGGGAACCCCCTGACCCAGGTATGGGGGAGTGAGGGGGGCAGTAGAACTAAAATATTCAGCAACATCCCACCCTTCCTGACCTTGCGCCAGTCTGCAAAGATCCGGGTTTAAAGTAGACCAAGGAACGTCATGAGTGATTTCTGACTTTCTCCAAACCACATCTCCCCACGAATTCTGAACTATCCAGGTATAGTTAAAAAGTTGATATTGGGAGGAGAATGCAGGGGAGATCAACAGGGGGAGGATAAAGTGGACAAACCTCATGGTGGGTGTCTCCCGTGGAGGGGGGAATATGTTACCACGCGTTCCTCTTTGCGGTATCTGTTTGCGAGCACCTGAAAAAGAGCAGAGGGATTCCTTCTCAGGGTTTTCCCCTGGGCTGGTTGATAATTTTAACCAGGCGTTCAGGCAACCATCTGGCATTTTGTGCACTAAGGTCATAGATGCATGCATGCCCTTTGCCCCAGATTAGGACAGGATCGGGACCGTGCCACTGATTTGTAAGTGGGTCCTTCCATTTTACTTGGGCATAATCATCGGCCGTAGAAGAATGCCAGAGGCGATCTGCTGGTGACTTACCGCTCTTATCTAATGTTAAAAAATTTAGTACAAACAGAGCATGATTTAAAAGGGTTCTGTGGTTATTGGCCCGTAAATAAAGTTTCTCAGATCCTGATTGTAGTTTTGACAACATTCTCTTCAGAGTTTGATGGGCACGTTCAACTATCCCTTGCCCCTGAGGGTTATATGGGATACCAGTAATGTGCTTAATGTGTAGGTAAGCACAGAACTGCTTGAAGGATAGGCTGGTATAACCTGGTCCATTGTCAGTTTTTAGAACTTTTGGTCTAGGGCCAATTGTCAAGGAGGCCATAATGTGATTAATGACATGTTTGGTGGCCTCCCCTGTTTGTAAGGTGGCAATGAGAAAGCCACTGAAGGTATCAATAGAAACATGGATGTATTTTAGTTTACCAAAGGGTGTGAAATGTGTGACATCCATTTGCCATAATTCTCCAGGGATCAGGCCTCGGGGATTAACTCCAAGGTGTGGTTCAGGAAGGTGAACGAGACATCCAGGACACTGTTTCACAATTTGTCTAGCTTGTTCTCTGGTGATTTTATAAAGTTGGGCTAGGCTGTGTGCATTAAGGTGATGTAATTCATGGGCTTTAGTGGCAGCCTCAAAAGGAGTGGATCGCAGCATTGTGGAAAACAAGGCATATTTAGTGGCTGCATCTACAGTACTATTTCCTTCAGCTAGAGGGCCAGGAAGGTCAGAATGCGCCCTAATGTGGCAAATGAAGAAAGGATGGCTTCTATTTCGTATCAGTTTTTGGATTTCAAAGAACATTGAGAAGGCATTAGTAGAGGGCTTAATATAGGGGACAGTCTCAAGTTCAGGAACCGAATTGGCTATGTAAGCGCTGTCAGTGTATATGTTCATTGGGTCAGAGATATGTTCAAAAACCCAAAGTATGGCCGCAAGCTCTACCAATTGTGCAGATTTATAAGGAGTGTGAAAGGACGTTACTACAGAGTCTACAGATATAGCGGCAGTGCCTGAGGATGAGCCATCAGTGAAAACTAGCCGAGCTTCTTGTATGGGCTCTATTTTTGTGATTCTGGGGAAGGTTACCGGATTATCCTTGAGAAACTGGATTAGTTTATCATTTGGGTAATGGTTATCCAAAGTTCCCTGAAAAGATATAGAAGAAACAGCCCAGGTGTCATCATTCTGTTGTAGCCATGATATTTGTGTGGAGGTATAAGGGCAAACAATATGATCAGGTTCCTTTCCAAATAGTTTAATAGAGAGTGATCTGCCTTCCTGAAGAAGAGATGCGGTTAGAGAGATATAGGTGGATAGTACCTTAGTGGGTGTTGCAGGGCCATGAATCCAATATAAGGGCAATTCTTGCCAAAGCAGACCCGTGGGGGAAAATGTTGTTGAGAAAATTAGAAACCAGAGTTTCTTTTGGGGGTTGTAGTATCCTATTTTTTGAACAGAAATGGCATGATTTATCTTTTGTAGTGCTAACTCCCCCTCTTTTGATAAGGCACGCGGAGAAGCTGGATTAGAATCACCTCTAAGGGTGTCAAAGAGAGGCTTCAGATCACCAGTGGTGATTTTTAAGTAGGGTCTGAGCCAATTAATATCTCCCAGGAGCTTCTGAAAATCATTGAGGGTTTGCAAGTGACTTGTCCTAATCTGTGCCTTTTGAGTAATGATCTGGGAAGAATGAAGTTCAAAACCGAGAAAAAAGAAGGGGGAGGCTAGCTGGACTTTATCAGGGGAAACATGTAATCCTCTCTCTTGTAATGCATCGACAAGAAGAGAAGTCACCTGTAAGAGCTCTGGTTCTGAGGGGCCAGCAAGCAAAACATCATCCATGTAATGAATGATATAAAGATGTGGGTATTGCACGCGAAAAGGGTCAATTGTTTGAGCAACGTATTTTTGGCAAAGTGTAGGACTATTGGCCATACCCTGAGGAAGGACTTTCCAATGGAAACGTGGGGAGGGTCCTACACAATTAGTTATGGGAATGGAAAAGGCAAACCTTTTAGCATCATCGGGATGAAGGGGAATGGAGAAAAAGCAATCTTTAAGGTCAATCACCACCTTTTGAAACTTCGCAGGAATAGCAACAGGCGCGGGAAGGCCGGGCTGCAGGGAGCCCATTGGAACCATTGTTCTATTGACTGCTCGGAGGTCGTGGAGTAGTCTCCAAGCTCCGGATTTTTTCTTTATTACAAAAATAGGGGTGTTCCAAGGTGAGTTTGAAGGCTCTATATGGCCAGCATCCAACTGTTGCTGTACTAACATTAAGGCAGCCTCTAATTTTTCTCTAGGGAGGGGCCACTGGTCGGTCCAGACGGGTGTATCAGATTTCCAGGTGATTTTGTCCGCCTGTAGGCTGGGAGGACCAGTGGCCCTTAGAAAAAATGCTTATAACTATTGTTTGAAAGGCCAAGGCTCGAACGACCGGGGTGTGGCTGTAGCTGCGGCGGTTGGGTGAGACCTTGTTTATTTTTTCCCAGTCCCTGACGAGGTAGGAAGCCTTGGTTCAACATAACAATTGAGCTGGGACTGCACATAATGATCCCCATTTGAACTAGAATGTCTCTTCCCCATAAGTTAACGGGTAAATTAGGGACAACAAAAGGCCTAACAGTTCCCTTATTACCTTCCTGATCTTCCCATTGTAAGAGTTGAGAGGACTGCATAGTGTTGGAACTCTGCCCAATGCCTTGTAGGTGGGTTAATGAAGGTTGCAGCGGCCAAGAAGACGGCCAATGGGCTTCTGAGATAACAGTGGAATCAGCCCCAGAGTCAAGGAGGCCGAGAAAGGTTTTTCCCTGTATTTTAAGGGATAGAGTAGGCCTCTCTTGGGAGAGAGCTTGTGCCCAGTAAATGCCCGAGGAGCCGAGTGTTGATCTGCCTCTGTTACGATGAAGAGCTGGGAAGGAAGTGTCCATAGGGAGGGGTAAAGCCCGTGCAATGCGTTGATTGGGTTGAACCCGAACAACGTCCCCGGAAGCAGAAGCAATTATTTTAATTTCCCCTGTGTAATCATTATCAACGAGAGCAGGGTGTATAGTAATACCCCTGAGGGTTGTGGAGGCACGGCCAATGATAAGAAAAAAGAAACCAGGGGGTGGTGGACCACAAACGCCTGTTGGGATGGATTGCGGGCCCTCCTCTGGCCTCAGTACTGTATAGGTGGTGGCACACAGGTCCACTCCTGCGCTACTTGCTGCTGCCCTGGAGAGTTGGTGGCAGGGCATGTCCCCGTGGCCAGCTGGGCCGGGCCTTGAGGGGTCCGGGGTGGACCCCGCCAGCCGTTTCCCGGCAAGGGGGGAAAAGGTTTGCCCTCCAAATCATGAGTGGCTCTGCAAGCATTGCCCCAGTGAAAACCTTTTCTACAGCGGGGACAAGGAGTGGCGGGTGTGGCACGTTTCCGCGGGGCAAAGGGGTTATTTTGCCCCATGGGGCACTGCTTGGCAAAGTGGCCCTCAGTTCCACACCTAAAACAAGGTCTAGGGCCGCTGGTTGTGGCTGCCCCAATAGTCAAGAATGCCTCAGACATAGTTTTTACAGGGTTTTGCAGTGCTAGCACAGCTTGGGACATTTTTTCGATTTTAGAGGTAGTGGGGTCCTGAACATCACGACACAACTTTATCATTTCATTTAGGGTTTTGTCTTGCCATTGTCCATTAAGTATGTTTCTACATGGGCCACTGGCGTTCTCAAAAGCCAACCTTTTAATAATCAGATCATCAGAGGCCGCATTACCTAGGGTCCTTTCGGCCGTTTCTAACAAGCGGCTCACAAATTCAGAATATTCCTCATCCTTTTTTTGGGTAATCTTGTTCAGGGGAGTGAAAGGGGAACCAGTCATGGGCAGGGCTCTCCAGGCGCGGTTAGCTGCCTGGTTAGTTTGCTCTAACAGTCCTGCCGGTAACTTCTTTTGTTTCTGTTCGAGGGCAAATTTCCCCCTTCCTGCCAATTTTTCGAAAGTCCAATCTTTATTACTTTTAGATTTCAAATTCCTTTTTTCAATAATTTGACAATTATATTCAAATTCCGCCTTCCATGTCAGAAATTGGCCCCGAGTTAGGGCTGCTTGGGCTATTCTAATCCACTCTCCTGGCAACAAGTAACCTCCTTGCCCCAGCGCTTCAAGAGCGGACAATGTAAAGGGTGCATTGGGGCCATATTTATTCACTGCTACATGAAGATCTTTTATATTTTTAAATTTTGGGGCTTTATATCTAGGAGAAGCGGAAAATTTCGTATCTTCCTCGGAGTCCAAGTCTTGTTCCCCAGAGTCCGAGTCTCGTTCCCCATTATCACCCTCTTCCTCCTGACTATCTTCCTCAGAACCTTCATTCCCCCCACCATCACCTTTTGAGCCCTGTCGATTTTCATCTGAATCCCCGGGGTCCTTAGGCAAAGTTTTGGATTTGTTTCGGAGGATCGGGAAGAGGAGGGCTTTAGACTTTTTGAGTGGGCGGGAAGTATTAGGAGGAGGAGTGGTCATGGAGCTGGTTGTCATGGGAGTGGACAGAAGGGATTTTTGTAAAGACGCTTGAAGCGTGGAGAACTCCCTGATCATCTGCTGGTACTGGTTTTGAATATCTAAGGTCTTTCTTAGCTCTATCATACGACCGGTCAAGTCCTTCTGAATAAGGGAAAGATCCATCGCGGGAGGGAACACATAGGGAGGTGGCGTGCAGGGCTGTGTTATGAAGGCTTCTTGGGGATTGTATGCCGCGGCTTCTGCCTCTAAATCAGCGGCTTCATCATCAGGGAGCACACCATCCTTATTAGGGGAATCAGCTTTTAGGGGATTTTTGTGCTCCGTGGGAAACACGGGGAAGGTAAGGGTATTGGTAGGGAGTGGTGGGTAAATAGACCTTATAGGAGGAGGAGACTTGACTTCCCCTTTATTCTCGGTAGATGGGGGAGGTTTTGCTTCTTCTTTATCCCCGATTCCCTCTGTGTGAAAAGAGGATACGGAAGCCGCGCGAGAAAGTGGCGCGAGACAGGATTCCGCTTGTACAAGTAATTGGCGGGTATTCTTATCTCCTGTTGCTTCCTCGATAATTTCATTAATTAAGGTCCAAAAGGAGAAAACATTGACAGGAACCGATTCGGGACCTTCTTGTTTTAATTTGTCATTAAGATCTCTCCCGACTTTCTGCCATTTGCCTGGGTGAATTTCTGGACCATTAATAATGAACCAGGGACATACTTTATCTATAAAGATGAAAAATCTCAAAAGGTCCTTTTTCTTTACTCTTATTCCTCTCTTTTTGAAATTATGTTTTAAGTCCTTAACAAAAGTCTGTTCTTTGGACAATTGAGATCCCATGGTGTCGATAGACGCGAACACTTACCTTAATGAATTCTCAGGGGTCCGGACGAGTTGGGGCGTCTATCGGGTCACTGTCCAGTGTTCGTACTGCCCCACGTTTGGGCGCCAATTGACCCGTCCTGCAGGTCAACAATCGTGGGTCAGGGATGCTGGAGAGTGCCGGGGGAGCTGGGCTCGAGGGGGACCCGGGGGACCTTGGAAGGCCACGAGGTCCGGGGACAGGATCACGGAGAGGAAGGAGACATGACTCGTTGCTGGTGTAGGAATGTCTCTCTTTATTAAGTCCAGCGGGGGTTTATATAAACAATTACTACAAGGTCATATCCTGGGGGTGGAGTTTTTCATCTCATTGGTGTGAGCCCCTCCAAACCAAACCAAAAAAGGGCACGATTCCCTATCCCGGGTCGTATCCCCTTCTGGTTGGTTGGTGGCTGCTTAGTCTCAGACCAGGAAGTCTTTCTAGCGCTGGGCTGGCAGAGCCACGTGGCAGGTCAGGACTTCCTAGTACTCTCTTCCCCCCAGGAAGGGCCCCGGTCCATTGTGCCCTTAACAACTAAGAAGAGGGGAAGATAGTAACCGACAATTCAGTCTCCAGTCTCCAACAGCAGTTGACACATTTACCATATGTTTATCTAAGAGAACTCCTTTCTCAAGGCAAAATGTACATAAGTGAGAAGGTTTCTGTATTGGGTAGCCAGAACATTTCTGTCTCCATAATGCATTATGGTACCGTTTTCTTTAATAGGGAATTGTTTAATTAATTAAATCATAAAATGTATGCATTTGCCTGTTGCCTTTTCTTTAACAAAGTTTTCAGGTCAACAGTTATGGCGCCCAAACGTGGATTGGAACTGAGGAATCGAATGGACATTTCCTCATCTTGCCAACGCCAGGACTGGCTCAATAGGAACCGTTTTTCCTAGAGTCCTGGACCTTGACGGGGTTGGGGTAAGTCCTTCCATTCCCAGATTCCAAAGGACTCAAAAATTCCCTTTAAAGAACCACAGGACAGAGACCACTCTGCGTTAAGTCGCCTCTGTGTTAATTAGGTCTCCTCTCAAGATCGATCTAGGGAAATCAGCTAGGCATGGGTCAGTCAAAAACTAGAAGCAGAAATCCAGCTGACAAGACACCTGCTTCTTACAGGTATTGCTAGCACTAGTGTCAATCAACTAAGGACAGCCCTAAATTATGTTGGCCACCACAGGGCTCTTTTGGACCCGTTAAAGTTACTTTATCTTACAAGTAAATTCAGTTTAAAGGCCAACAAAACAACTAGCCAGCAGCAGGCACGTTTCATCCTGGGCTTGTTGACTTGCCTTAAGGAGAATAAAAGACAGGTAGCCTCTTCCCTGTAAGGCTGGGAGCTGCTTCAGCACCTAGCTGGGTGTCCTGGCAAAAATCCTTTCTTTTTCAAGGGCTCCAGTCTGTCCTTCCCTTCCCTCCCTCTATGCTATTCCTCACCCCTTTCCTCCCTCCTCCTCCCCTTGAAGGCCTCTGATCTGGGGAAACTGATGGCACCTAGATGCAGTCTTTCCCCCTAGCCTTGTCCTACCTTAGACCTGAGGAAGGCAGCCTCTGTTCAAGCCTCCGCTGCCTCCCTCCACGCCATTCCCCCTCCCCACTTTCCTTTAAGGACTCTGGTCTTGAAGAGGACAGTTACAATCCACCTAAAAACTAGAAGCCTGAACCTATTCCTGTGGGGCCTGTTTCTTTAAGATACTCAGAAACTTCGGGGCACCAAGACCCCCCACCCCTCCAACGACTGCAGGGGTGCTCTGAGCAAGGGCTGAAGGATTCCCTTTTATTATCAGGTCTTGAATTCTTGCAACCTTTCCTCAGAATGATAATAGCCAATTCATGATGGGGATTTCTAGCAAGCTTCTTAATTGCCTTCTCTCTCTGGGTTGTTTTTTTGTGAGCTCCATTTGTATTTGTCCTGTTGTCAATTTGTCTGTCAGTGTATGTCCCTCTCCATATCAAGCATACTGTGAATAAGTCTGTTATCTTATAAGATTTAAATGCAAGCAGCCAGACTTCAAGAGCTGCAGCTAGGGAAATAGACAAACAAAATTTTAACACTTTTCCTTGTTGTTCTGGTCTGGCCAACCTGGAATTGCAATGGAAAGTCAGATCATCTGAGGTAAAATCATTTTAGCAGATTTGTATGTTGTGAGATTAATCATAAAACATTTCAGGAACTGATCATTCGAAATAACTCCTAAGATTGTGGGTAGCCCACCTTTCTAGGTAAAGCTTGGAAATGCCACCTAGGTCCTACACATTCCTCCCACCCTGTCCCAGCAGCTGCATATCGCCTTAGGGGCTCAGTAAATTCTGCTGCTGCGGGGGTCTTGGGGAGGTGGATGAATCAGGCCTGTTTCAAGCATTCTCCAAGTTCTGCCTACAAAAATCACTACCGCTGGGACAAGAGTTTCTCTGTCCATGGTAAGCTACACTTCCCTGTTCCAGTTGCAGAAAGTATTTCATGTCTGTTTGACTAGTTTTCTGATTTGTAAAAGTGAGAATAATTATGACAGTTGTTATGGGATCAAAATGATAAAATGACTGACATAATGACTGGTATATGTTACATAGAACATTATTATCTCTCTAATGCAATTGTTAACTTTGAAGTGGTTTCAATTGCTAAAAGTAATAAGATCAATAATTTCTGGAAATGCAAATTACACCATCTGCAGTTATTGTGTTAAACCTATTTCTAGGATTGTATTTCTGAATCTCTCTTAGACTGTAAAGACAAAGCATTTTTAATCTGAATTTTGTTGAATCTAAAAGATGTTGGATAAATTGTATAACACCAGTTGTGTTACTTTATCACTCCTGCTAACCTTGTCTTAAAGTGTTTTGTAATTGCCATGTAGAAAACCAGGTATTTTCACCCTTGTCTGTTAAAAAAAAGTTAAAGCTTAACAATCTGGCTATCTTCTATGAAGTTGTAGGATTGTTAACTAAGTTATTTGGGACTACTGCTTTAATGCTGAAACCTAACATTGTTAAGTGATTGCTGTGTACGGAAAGGAGGGAATGGAGTGAAAACTTTATTTAAATTCCTTCTGTTCATTCAGAACAGTCCTTCCATTCCTGTGGGTAAGATCATCAGTCCTAGTAAAGGAATTTCGTTGGTTAATGCAAATTCTAAACAGTGAATATTACTTGCACAGAAGTTGTAATAGATCAGGACAAGTTTTAAATATAAGAAGGACAGATGTTAAATGGAATTCCTTATGTGTGTGGTAAATCTTTATTGCTTATGGTAACTCTGTAAGAGTGGAAATAACTGTTATCTGGCTCTAAATTGTGATTAGTGAGACTTGCTGTTTAAGGTAAAAGGCATTTGGGACCATAATTATTTTTGTTTGAGTTTGAATTTGGTTATAGTTGTCTGCATTAAATCAGTATCTGAGACAAATGCCACAAGCTACTCAGAGAGAACGTGATCCTGTACTGTTAACAGGTGAAGTTTGCATCTGGAAGGGAAAGACCGAGGGGACAATTCTAGACTCAATCTAGGATGGGATCCCCTGGCTCAGTTTCCCTATTGTGTTCCTTTAAAAAGGAATGTTTCTCACCTGACAGGAATATTCCTGAGTCTGGCTATGAAACAGATACTGCATGACTGGAGAATTTCACTCCTATTGATGGGGTTCAGACTGTGGGAACTTCCTTGAGCTCCCCTGGAATCTCCTTACTTAAACTGACTCTTCATACTCAAATTGAGCTCCCCCTGTACCCCTCACAGAATCTGGCCTTTCATACTCAAATCTGTGACCATTGTCAGTTATTTCTTGATTTCCCTACCTGCTTCCCACCTGGGCACCCCCTAGTCTGATGTTTGTTGACTACCTCCAGCCTTTAATCCTCCTTGGAGGCCCTTCCTGAACTTCTTCCCCCATCACTCTAGACTACCAGACCGCCCCCACCCCCACCCCCATCCCTCCTATAGTCTTTTCTGTATTTAAGTCCCACCGTGCCTCCATAGAGGCGCTCAGATTTAATCCAGCTCAGACTCTGTCTAGCTGGGATTCTATCTGGCCCGCTTGTGAATACAAGCGTTACAAATGCTTAGGCTCCTTAAGAGGCAACCCAATTAGGCGAATCCTTAATAAACTTTGTTTTCTTTGGCTTTAAGAAGGCTTGAGTTGAATTCATTCGAGCATGACCTGGACTGTCGGTATTTTGGGGTCCGCAGCACCAAATACACCTCATCACTATCAGAATTCAAACAGAGTAAAGTATGTTTTATCCTGTCATACTTGGTATGTCACATGTCCCTGCTTTTCCTTCTATAGCGAATCTCTGTGGTCAATAAAAAGTGACCAGCAAAACATGTGAGTCTTTTGTGTAATCTTACTGGGAAATCCAATATTTTTATTTGAAACTGGAACATGTGCAGAAATTTATGTAAACTACTTAAGACTCACCTTAAGATGTTCCCACTGTTCAAAAGAATTTTAAAAAGCAACAGTGTTTTTCTGTGAGCCAGTCTCTTATATCTAAGAATACTGCAACAATTAAGAATTAAGTAAGTATGTTACAATACTTTGGAAATTCATATTATTTAAGACCATTTTTGTAACAACTCAGCTTTAATGAATTCCAGTTTTAAAGGTTTATTATTGCTTAAGAAAAAGAGATATCAAGAATTTTAAAAGTTTCCAATTAGTTTTCTGTGTAAAAGTTTAGTGAACATCAGAGTAAATCTTAAACTATTTTTAAAGAAAGGGAAATACTTTTAGAAGAAATGTTTTAAAAAATTATGTGTGATTCTTTGAAGGCCTACTAAAATTTCAAAATAATTTACTGTTAAATTGTAAAGCCAAAGAGATCTTGCTGTGTGATCTGAATTTATAGTTATTCTATGGTCGAAGTCAGAGTTAAAGTTTGCATTTGAATTTATTATATCAAATGCATTTAATTCCTGAAGTATCTCATTCTTCCAGAGTAAGAATAATTAGGGAAGAATAACAAACTTGTGAAACAAAGACATAATTCTGTCAAACTATAAGTTCAGCCATTAACATCTTTGTTTTGTTTAAGCTGGAATGAGATTCCAGTACAGTGATCCTAGTAAAAGGCAATAACTTATGAGCTACCTTGTCTTATGGTTAAAATACAAATCAAGTGGAAGAATAGGATTGAAAGATTTGGAAAGATAAATTAAGTTCTGCTTGAAACTATGAAAGGTAGATAAGATTTGGGAATAAATATGGGTTATCCCAACCCCTCTTGCTCCTGGATAGTTGTTTTGGATACTTTTGTGTCACTTTCAGATGGTTTAAGGTGTGAGGAAGTATTTTATCTGAAGGATACTAGCCAATATTTATTTGCTATATAAGACTGGGACTGTAATCTACTATTGTTTGAAGTTCTGATTACAGGAATACTTGTCTAAGTTATCAAAAAACACATTGACATGTGCTGCAGGCTAATGGTGGATACTTGGAAAGGTTTTGAAGAGGACCTTGGACATGGCCTAGGTAGGATCTTCCTATTTCCCAAATGTGCTATTTCCTTTCTGAGAAAGGAAATCCCTGACTTGATTACCTCTAAGCCCTGCTTTCAGCACCTGGTAATTAAATGTCGGATAATGGCTTATTCCTGGAATAAACCAGAACTAAAGAAATCTTTTCCTTCTATTAAAATATTAACATTGTCCCTCTTTTTCTTTTATAGTGTTGACCTGAAAACTAGGTTAAAGAAAAGACAACAGGCAAATGCATACATTTTATGATCTAATTAGCTAATTAATTCCCTATTAAAGAAAAAAGTAACATAATGTATTATGGAGCCAGAAATGTTCTGGCTACCCAGTACAGAAATCTTCTCACTTATATACATTTTGCCCTGAGAAAGGAGTTCTCTTAGATAAACCCACTGTAAACAAAGTGGCCTCATTTGAGTTAATGATCCCAGGCTATGGGAATCTTCCTTCCATAGCATGCCTTTGTGATTTAAAACAAAGTCCCATCACCCAGACATCCTGTCCCAAGCAGGCCATTGAAGTTTTTTATTCACAACCCAAGGTGTCTGTGTTTTTCTCTTATCACTAGGATGTTAGAAGAAGGGTCTGGTAAGGAAGTCCCATTTGCTTGACAAAAGGCATCCTCTAAACAAAGGAGACTATTAGGCCCAGGCCCTTCTTAATTCAAACTCTTGCCCCTTATTAAACTCTAAAATTTATATTAAATATTATCATTCCCTCCTTTTGGTCAAAGGCAAGACGAAGGCTTTGCCTGTAGACCAACAAAGAAAGGTATGAAAAACTGAATCTTCATGTAGGTCTTGGGAAAGCTGTCTCTGTTTGATGTCATCTTCTTCAGGCCCTTTCAAACTTGGAAGGCATGGTCCACTCAGGAGCAGGGGCGAGGAAAGTGACAGATGTATCCAAGAGTCTATGCAGAATACCTGACAGGGTCTCCCAGAAAACATATGATTTGATAGTTGACATGAAACAATACAACATAGTTAACATGGCTAAAGGCACACAGCAACGGTTCAGTTTCCCAGCCATGCGGGACTAGGTTTCAACAACACAATGAAGTTTGTTTTTTTGGTTTTTTTTTTTCAGTTCACAAAATTGCATTTTTTATGTTGTCAGGTACAGATTAAACTTAGATGGCTCACAATAGACTAGTTTTGAAAGGGAGATTTACATGTACTACAATTACTTAAAATTTTTTTTCTATTTTTGAAATTTCAGAAAATTTTTATTATATGACAAGACTTAGTATTGTACTTACAGAACTTTTTAATTACAAAGATACGCTATAAAAGAAAGAGGAACAATGTTAAAATTTTAATAGAAGGAAAAGATTTCCTTAGTTCTGGTTGATTCCAGGAATAAGCCTTTATCTGACATGCAATTGTGAGGTCACCAGATACTGAAAGGAGGGCTTAGAGGTAATCAGGTGGGGTATTTCCTTTTTCTGAAAGGAAATAGCACATTTGGGAAATAAAGTTAGGAAGATCCTACCTAGGCTGTGTCCAAGGTCGTCTTCAAATCGTCTTCAAAACTTTTCCAAGCATCCACCCTTAGCCTGCAGCACATGTCAATTGACTTTATGATAACTTAGACAGCTATTCCTGTAATCAGAGCTTCAAACAATAGTAACTTGCAGTCCCAGTCTTATATAGCAAATAAATATTGGCTGGTATCCCTCAGATAAAATACTTCCTCACACTTTAAACTGACACAAAAGTTTCCAAAACAACTATCTAGGAGCAAGAGAGGTTTAGATAACCCACATTTATTTCCACATCTTATCTACCTTCATAATTCAATCAGAACTTAATTTATCCTTCTAAATCTCTCAATCCTATTATCCAGATTATTCCACTTGCTTGTACATTTTAACCATAAGACAAGATAGCTCATAAGTTACTACTTTTTACTACCATAACCGTACTGGAATCCTATTCCAGCTTAAACAAAGCAAAGAGGTTAATGGCTAAAGTTATACTTTGATAGAATTATGTCTTTGTTTCACAAGTTTGTTATTCTTCCCTAATTATTCTCACTCTAGAAGAGTGAGATACTTCAGGAATTAAATCTCTTTGATTCAAATGTAAACTTTAACTTTGATTTAGGCCATAGAATAACTACAAATTTAGATCACATAGCAAGATCTCTTCAGCTTTTCAACTTAACAGTAAATTATCTTGAAATTTTAGTAGGCCTTCAAAGAATCACACAATATTTCAAAATAGTTCTTCCAAAAGTATTTCGCTTTCCTTAAAAACAATTTAAAATTTACTCTGATTGTTCACTAAACTCTTATGAAGAAAACTAGTTGGAAACTTTTTAAAATGCTTGATATCTTTTTTTTTTTCTTAATCAAAAATAAACCTTTAAAACTGGAATTCATTAAAGCTGAGTTGTTACAAAAATGGTTTTAAGTAATATTTATTTCCAAACAATTTTAACAAACTGAATTCTTAATTATTGCAGTATTCCTAGATATAAGCGACTGACTGACAGAAAAACACTGTTGCTTTTTAAAATTCTTTTAAACAATGGGAACATCTTAAGGTGAGTCTTAAGTAGCTTACATAAATTTCTGCACATTCAGATAAAAATAATATTAGATTTTCCAGTAAGATTACACAAAAGGCTCACATGTTTTGCTGGTCACTTGTTATTGACCACAAAAATTTGCTATAGAAGGAAAAGCAAGGACATGTGACATACCAAATATGACAGGATAAAACATACTTTACTCTGTTTGAATGCAGATAGGAGTGAAATTCTCCAATGATGCAGCATCTGTTTCATAGCAAGACTCAGGAATATTCCTGTCAGGTGAGAAACATTCCTTTTTAAAGGAACACAATAGGGAAACTGAGCCAGGGGGATCCCATGCTAGATTGAGTGTAGAATTGTCCCCTCGGTCTTTCCCTTCCAGATGCAAACTTCACCTGTTAACAGTACAGGATCACATTCTCTGAGTAGCTTGTGGCATTTGTCTCAGATACTGATTTAATGCAGACAACTATAACCAAATTCAAACTCAAACAAAAATAATTATGGTCCCAAATGCCTTTTACCTTAAACAGCAAGTCTCATTAATCACAACTTAGAGCCAGATAACAGTTATTTCCACTCTTACAGAGTTACAATAAGCAATAAAGATTTACCACACATGTAAGGAATTCCATTTAACATCTTTCCTTCTGTAATTTAAAATTTGTCCTGCTTTAAAAGTCAATTATTAAAAATTCTATCTATTACAATTTCTGTGCAAGTAATATTCATTGTTTAGAATTTGCATTAACCAACCAAATTCCTTTACTAGGACTGATGATCTTACCCACAGGAATGGAAGGACTGTTCTGAATGAACAGAAGGAATTTAAATAAAGTTTTCACTCCATTCCCTCCTTTCTGTACACAGGAATCACTTAACAATGTTAGGTTTCAGCATTAAAGCAGTAGTCCCAAATAACTTGGTTAACAATCCTACAACTTCATAGAAGATAGCCAGATTGTTTAACTTTAACTTTTTTAACAGACAAGGGTGAAAATACCTGGTTTTCTACATGGTAATTACAAAACATTATAAGACAAGGTTAGCAGGACTGATAAAGGAACATAACTGGTGTTACACAATTTATCTAATGCCTTTTAGTTGCAACAAAATTAAGATTAAAAATGCTTTGTCTTTACAATCAAAGAGATTCAGAAATACAATCGTAGAAATACAGTTTTAACACAACAATAACCATGGATAGCATAATTTGCATTTGTAGAAATTATTCTTCTTCTTACTTTTAGCAATTAAAACTTCTAAATTAGCAGTTGAGAGATAATAATGTTGTATGTAACATATACCAGTCATTATGTTAAGTATTTTGCAGTCATCTTATCTTTTTGATCCCATAACAACTGTCATAGTTATTCTCACTTTTACAAATCAGAAAATGAGTCAAACAGAGATAAAATACTTTCTGCAACTGGAACAGAGAAGTAAAGCTTACCATGGGCAGAGAAACTCTTGTCCCAGCGGTAGTGATTTTTGTAGGCAGAACTTAGAGAATGCTGGAAACAGGCCTGATTCATCCACCTCCCCAAGACCCCCGCAGCAGCAGAATTTACTGAGCCCCTAAGGCGGTATGCAGCTGCTGGAACAGGGTGGGAGGAATGTGTAGGACCTAGGTGGCATTTCCAAGCTTTACCTAGAAAGGTGGGCTACCCACAATCTTAGGAGTTATTTCGAATGATCAGTTCCTGAAATGTTTTATGATTAATCTCACAACATACAAATCTGCTAAAATGATTTTACCTCAGATGATCTGACTTTCCATTGCAATTCCAGGTTGGCCAGACCAGAACAACAAGGAAAAGTGTTAAAATTTTGTTTGTCTATTTCCCTAGCTGCAGCTCTTGAAGTCTGGCTGCTTGCATTTAAATCTTACAAGATAACAGACTTATTCACAGCATGCATGATATGGACAGGGACATACACTGACAGACAAACTGACAACAGGACAAATACAAACGGAGCTCACAAAAAAACAACCCAGAGAGAGAAGGCAATTAAGAAGCTTGCTAGAAATCCCCATCATGAATTGGCTATTATCATTCTGAGGAAAGGTTGCAAGAATTCAAGACCTGATAATAAAAGGGAATCCTTCAGCCCTTGCTCAGAGCACCCCTGCAGTCGTTGGAGGGGTGGGGGGTCTTGGTGCCCCGAAGTTTCTGAGTATCTTAAAGAAACAGGCCCCACAGGAATAGGTTCAGGCTTCTAGTTTTTAGGTGGATTGTAACTGTCCTCTTCAAGACCAGAGTCCTTAAAGGAAAGTGGGGAGGGGGAATGGCGTGGAGGGAGGCAGCGGAGGCTTGAACAGAGGCTGCCTTCCTCAGGTCTAAGGTAGGACAAAGCTAGGGGGAAAGACTGCGTCTAGGTGCCATCAGTTTCCCCAGATCAGAGGCCTTCAAGGGGAGGAGGAGGGAGGAAAGGGGTGAGGAATAGCATAGAGGGAGGGAAGGGAAGGACAGACTGGAGCCCTTGAAGAAGAAAGGATTTTTGCCAGGACTCCCAGCTAGGTGTTGAAGCAGCTCCCAGCCTTACAGGGAAGAGGCTACATGTCTTTTGTTCTCGTTAAGGCAAGTCAGCAAGCCCAGGATGAAACATTCTCCCTGCTCACTAGTTGTTTTGTTGGCCTTTAACTCTATTTAGCTGTAAGATAAAGTAACTTTGACCAGTCCAAAAGAGCCCTGTGGTGGCCAACATAATTTAGGGTTATCTGTAGTTGATTGACACTAGTGCTAGCAATTCCTGTACTAAGTTTCCTGAGATCGATCGCCAGAGGAGACCTAAGTAATACAGAGGGATTTAATGCAACTTGGTCTCCGGTCCCCCATTTCCTTTAAAGGTAATTCAAAGTGAGAGTTCTTTGGAAGCTGGGAATGGAAGGACTTACCATGACCCGTCAAGGCCCAGGACTCTAGGAAAAGCTGTTCCTATTGGTGCCAGAGTCCTGGCGTTAGCAAGATGAGGAAATGTCCCTTCGTGGTCACCCTAACTTTTGACCTGCATACTTGGTTAAAGAAAAGGCAACAGGCTAAATGCATACATTTTATGATGTAACATAATGCAATTATGCAGCCAGAAATGTTCTGGCTGTCCAGTACAGAAACCTTCTCACTATGTACATTTTGCCTTCAGAAAGGAGTTCTCTTAGATAAACATTGTAAATGTGTCAACTGGGTTAATGATCCCAGGCTATGGGCATCTTCCTTCCATAGCATGCCTTTGTGATTTACAACAAAGTCCCATCACCCAGACATCCTGTCCCAAGCAGATCATTGAAGCTTTTTATTCACAACCCAAGGTGTCTGTGTTTTTCACTAGGATGCTGGAAGAAGGGTCTGATATTTGCTTGACAAAAGGCATCCTCTAAACAAAGGAGGCTATTAGGCCCAGGCTCTTCTTAATTCAAACTTTTTCCCCTTATTAAAGTCTAAAATTTATATTAAATATTATCAATGTAGAGCCTATATCAGATTGCAAACCGTCTGGGGAGGGAACGAAAATTTCGAACTCAAAATCTTATGGCAGTGAATGTTGAAAACTAAAAACAAAAAAAATTAATTTCAATGTAAAAAAAGCCTAGAAACTTAAGAAATTGCTATTGATTGCCTAATCCCAGTACCACTAGCTAGTCCAAATAAAATGAGGCTGTATCCCATGTGCCAACCCTTCAAGTACATGAAGCCCCTTGGTGACTTAGTGGATAGAGTGCTGAATTTGGAATTAGGAAGACTGAAATCTTGCCTTAATTATTAGCTCTGTAATCCTGGTAAAGTCACTTGACTTGCTTGTCTCATCTATAGTAGCACCTACCTCACAGGGTGTTGAGAGAATAAAATGAGAGGCTTGGCAAGCCTATTTAATGTTAGTTATTATAACTTAATAAGAAGTTCTGGAGTGAGAGGGTGAGAGAAGAAACAATGAATAAGATGGATACAGAGAAACAAACTATGATATATTAATGTAATGGAATACTACTCTGTTGAGGGCCAGGGTGGAGTGCTATTGACAAGATCAGGAAACACCTTCGGGGAAACTATTCTTGGAGACTGTGCTCATTATCATACGGAATGGCACTCCATGCCCCCCAGCTGTTGCTGTCTCCGTGAGACAAACATGGGAACTACAGAAAACAAGGGATATGTAAAATAGATGTCCTCTAGGCTAATAGCCTTTAAAGACAATAAGTCTGGCCAAATCACTGGGGCAGGAGACAAGCAGAATGTCACGTAGACTTGCAGATTCTGTCTATATAAACCCTAACCCTCAGATCAAGAAACGGAACTGGTCTATCTTTTTCCACTTTCCGTGACTCATTTCTTACAACCACATCACCTGAGCCATGTAGGGACCCGGTATGTCTGCTACATTTGGTGCCCAAACCAGGGACCAGGGACCTGATTCAGGAAAATGACTCGTCTTTCGGTGAGTGGCCCCCTTAGAAACGAAGGTAAGGGGAAGCCTCGAACGTTTCACTTTGTGTTCCAGGTTCGTGCAGGCACAGTAAAATCTCAGCACTTAGAGGCTTACGGGGAGACCTTACTGTGTCAACAGAATCAAAAGGTAGATTCTGTGCATAAGCAATCAGTAGTGATAGGTAAATACAAAAGCAAAAGTTAACCATGGGTCAGATACTTTTCAAGAGCAGAAACACTCTGGTCGAGGTGGTTGCTGAGAAGGAGGGAAGGAGAAGAGGTGGATTCCTGGTCAGAGGAAGCCTCAGCACCACTGGAACCCTCGGCTCCCACTGAACCGCTCCCATTCCATACTATCCTCCAGAAACCCCAGGTCCCAGTAACACAGAAGGAGTTGCAAGAGAATTAACCTCTGGAATTTAAATTGTCACAGGAATTAAAGCAAGGGGCAATCAATTATGGACCAAGTAATTCTTACATTCAGTCTCTTCTAGATAACATTTTTCAGACAACCCTGTACCCCAATTATTGGTGTAATTCAGATACAGTCATTCTTGAAGGAGATTAATGTGGAAATTTGAATTTCACAAAGCATTTTGGAACAAAGTTAAATAAATTAAGCCATAGGTCTAATTTGTGCAGAGGAGTTTTGACAATCTTTTCTCAGTTTTTTGAATTCTGTGTTATTGTCTGTAAATGTATTCTCTCTCTATGTTCTGTGTGAGTGTGTTTGTTAGTCTCTTAACCATGTTTTCTCTTTCCTTCCCCCTCGTCCCTCTCTGATGACTGCTGCATCAGAGGAGTATGGGAGAATGAAAGAGAGAAACTAACCTTATTGCTAATGGCAGTTTCAGGAAAGCTTAAAAGTTTTGGAAAGTTGTTTGTAAAACTCTCTACCTTCCAACCCTGGCCAGTTTGGGAAGGTGGACCAAAAGACAAGAAATGAGGAAAGTTTTTTTCCTCATCAGCGGCAGGTTGACTAGCATTTTAATTATCTCATACCTCACCTGAAAGAGAAGTTTTTGTATAATGGGAAAAAAACCAGAAAGTAGTAATCTGGTCATTTTAAGTGAAACATGTCACTCCTAGTTGGATGTTTAAAACAGGTCAGAATTTGTTACATTATTTGGCACTAAGGCAAATTGGAAAAATAAATGAAATAGACCTGAAAAACAGACACCTCAGCAGAGAAAAAGCTTTTGAACTCTCCAGTAGAGTGGAGGAGACTTGGCACAGCTGGATCGTTGTTCAGAAGTCTTCCTCACTTCAGCTGATTTGATTCAAAAGCCCTCTTTCAAAGTAAAATTTACTTGTAAAGGTTAGAACCATTAAGATTTCTTTTGCCCTGCGGTCCCAACTCATCATCCAGCTAGGACTACAGTGAATTGTAACTCTTACCACCCCAGATTAGATCAAGGGAAGAAAATGCTAAAGAATAGTAGAAAATCTGATTTAACCCATCCTGGAGGGTAGGGGTTGGGTCACAGCAGTATGAGATCACGAGCCAACCAGCCTTTACATTTAGTAAGCCCAATCTTCTATTAATAATATTTATATGTGATGGTTTGGAAATATAATTAGTGACACCTAAGTTTCACTCTTGGTGTTACTGTTGTGTTTCTAAAGTGTTATAGTCTTGTATTGTAAAAATTGAATAACCCCTACAATTCAGACAGCGTTAGAGAAACTAATTTCTAACCAAAAGATGTTGGGAAAACTGTAAAACCAGTTATGTCATTTTAAATTTATGAGTCTTGCTAACCTTTTCTTACAATGTTTTGGTTTCTGTAATTGTCATTTAGAAAACCAGGTATTTTCACCTTTGCCTATTACAGAAGTTTCAATTAAAACAAAAGATTTAAGTTATTTGGAGTTAGTGTTTTAATGCTAAACGTAAAATTGTTAATTGGTTAATATATGTAGAAACAAAGGTATTGAATGAAAACTTTATTTAGATGTGCCCATTCACAACAGACCTCCTGTATGCTTGTTTGCCAGCATGGGTGAGGTACCAATCTTTTATTTTGTAAAATTTGGGAAAGCCTTTAGGAAACCATCCCTATAGGTAGTCATTAACCCTGAGAAAGAAACTTTGATTGGCTTATGCAAATTACAAACAATGTATAGGACTTGCTTAGAAGTTGTAATATATGGTGAGGATTTTTTGCAATTGGCCTTTACATTTGAACAAGTTTTAAACTTGAAAAGGAAAGATCTTAATGGAATTCCCTTATGCGCATGAGTCCTAGTAAGTCATTATTGCTTACTATAACTCCATGAAAATAGGAATGACTATCTGGCTCTGAGCTGATGAAGGAATTAGGTTATTTAAGGTGAAAGACATTTGAGACCACAAATATTTTTTTGAGTTTGAATTTGAGTATAGTTGTTTGCATTAAATCAGTATCTGAGAGAAATACCACAAGCTACTCAAAGGGAATATTTCCCACCTGACTATTACTGAGTCTGGCTATGAAACAGATACTACATAATTGGAGAATTTTATTCTAATCTGAATTCAAACAAAGTCAAGGATGTTTTATTCTGTCGTATTTGCTATGTCACATGTCCCTGCTTTTTCTTTCTATAGCAAATTTCTATGATCAATAAATAGTAAGTGACCAACAAAACATGTGAGCCCCAATCTAAGTAGACTCACCTAAGATGTCCCCATTGTATAAGCAGTAGTGGTTTTCTGTAACCAGTCTCTTACTGTTCTCAATGTGAGAGTATATATTGCACCTTTTGTTATAATACTTTGGCCATTCATATCACTTAAGGACATTTTCATGCCAAGTAAGCTTTAATGGATTTTAATTTTAAGGGTTTATTTTTGTTTCAAAGTAAAAAGAAAACTATCATTTCAAAGGTCTTCAACTAATTTTCTTTATGAAAGTTTAGTGACTGTTAACATCAGGACATTTTAAACAGTTTTAAATTTTCATTTTCAAGACAATGTATTGCTAAATTAATATGTAATGATCTATAAAGCTGTAAAAGATCTTTCTCTTTTAATCTGAATTTGTAGTCATTGCATGGCCTAAGCACAAGTTAAAAATTAGTGATTGAACTTATTAACAACTTAATTTCTAAGTTTTTCTTACAGAGTAAATGTAATAAGAGAAGGAGAAACTAGCCTGTGAAACAATGATGAACATCTATTCAGTTGTAAGTTTTAAGTTTGAAATCTCTTGTTTAAGACAATAGTTATGCTAGTGAAGAGTGATAACTTGTGAGCTATCTTGCCTATGGTAATCTTCCCACTTAATCTGGCTTTTCATATTCAAATCTGTTGCCCTTGGCCTAGACTGACAACCTTTGTCTGTTATGCCAGGGAAATTGTCCTTTTTTGGTCTTTGTCTAACCTCCATGTCAGGTTTGTCTTTCCAGAGTGCAAGCCACCCACTTCTCAGATAACTGCTCAAGTTATGTATCCCTTGAATAGGACCTATCTAGGCAGCGACAGCTCTACATCCAACCTCAGCAGGATGCAATTTCAGAAGCTGAGACCTTCATCCATTACCCCAAATGATCTTGGGTCCCATCTCATACAGAACTGCTAGGTCCTATTTTAGAGGGAAATAGACAAGCAGGACAGCTTGCTCACACTGACAGTTTTTAGAAGCACAAGTGTTCCTACAACCAATTTCATCAGCCAGCTTCCATGCTTCAAAGGCAATTTCATACTATTAGAGAGCAAGCAAGAGAAGCATTGTAGTACATTGCATTCCATTTCTGCCAGCTCTTAGAGGATACAATCCTCTTTGAAATAAGGCAAATGGATGTCACACATGTCCCAGAACTTGGAAGGAATAAATACCTTCATGTGACTAGATATATTCAGGTTATATTATTGCCACCCCACTGACTGGGGAATCAACAAAATTTGTTAATCATCTGTTTAGGTGTTTTGCAATTGTAGGTATTCCACAAATTATAAAAACAGACAATGGTCTGGCTTATACTACTAGTCAAGCCTTTATTAAGTTCTGTCTGTCATACAGAATACAGCATAGAACTTGGCATCCCATATAATCCTACCAGTCAAGCCATTGTAAAACATCACAATCATGACAAAAACTCTCCTCCAAAAACAAAAGAAAGGGGGAGAAGGCAAAAGGATAAAGAGAAGAGTTGACATGGTATTATATACCATTAATTTCCTGACACCAGGTAGAGAGGGGCTTACTCCCACTCAAAAATTTCAAAAAGGCAAAACACACCTCACTAATTGGAAATAGGTGAAGGTGAAATGGAACAACACAGGCAGGCCCTGTGCTAACATGGGGGCTAGGTTATGTTTGTATTTCCACAGGAAATGGTGAAGAAATGATCTGGATACCAACCTCTGCCATACATTGGAGAAGATAAGGATGGACCAACAGGGCAATGATGACACTCATTCAGCTTCTGGGCACCCTCCAGCTGACCACTGCACCAGAAAGAACTGATTGAGAAGGTAGATGGACTTTTTGTACATAAATCCACCTTGGGTTATGGATGGTGATATGGGGAGGGAAAATAAGAGGAGATAATTATGGTAGCATATGGGTTTAAGGTTTTTGGGAAACAAATTGATATAGATAGAATTTCTGATTTTGTGATTGGGAAATAACATGTTTTAATTGTACTATCACTGAATATATTGGCTTTCATATAGCTAACACTAGCATTAAATCTGTAATTATGTGTCCTAGGTTTGCTGTAATGCCTATCAAAAGTGAAGGCTAGTATCTGTCAGATCAAACTTTTAATCAGTTAATGCTGAAAGTAAGACAGAAAGATGTATAAGTTGCATTATTTTAGGCATTATAAGCTTTGTGGAAGCATTGACTTCACATGCAATTTAATGGATACTTTAAGGGAAACTATTGTGGTGGTGGGAAACAAAATTGATGTTTTCTGAAACAAGATTGCTCATAAGATGTGATTGTAGGTTCATTTCCATTGGTGTTACTTCTGTCCATTATAATACCTCTATATATAATTTATAGACCAGGCCTCCAAGGGAAATCTTGGTTCCAAGGCAGCTGCAAATGATTTGGGATTATGCTGCTAATACAAATCCCTTTGCATCTCTATTCCATTGGCTCACATCTATAGTACCTCTATCCCTTTGTTTCTTTGTATTCATATTCATTCACCCATTCATAGGTGCCTTCTCTCTTGGGTAAGCTTTTCAAACCTGAGTACCCAATCTCCCGGTCACAACAAAAGAAAGGGGGAATTGTAGAGGGCCAGGGTGCAGTGCTATTGACAAGATCAGGAAAGATCAGGAAAGACCAGAATGGCTCTCCATGCCCCCCAGCTGTTGCTCTCTCCATGAGATAAACATGGGAACTACAGAAAACAAGGGATATGTAAAATAGATGCCCTCTAGGCTAATAGCCTTTAAAGACAATAAGTCTGGCCAAATCACTGGGACAGGAGACAAGCAGAATGTCACATAGACTTGCAGATTCTGTCTATATAGACCCTAACCCTCAGATCAAGAAACGGAACTGGTCTGTCTTTTCCCCCCTCCCTTGACTCTTTTCTTTCAACCACATCACCGGAGCCATGTAGGGACGCAGGATGTCCACTACAACTCTGTTGTAAGAAATGATGAGAGTGATGACTACAGAGGAGCATGGGAAGACTTACATGAACTGGTGAAGAAAGCAGAGCCAGGAAAACATACATAATGATTGGATCAACGCAAATAAAAAATTAACTACAAAATAATCAAAACTGAATATTGTGATAATATGAAGAAGATGCTTAGCCCCAAGGAAAAGAGATGAGAAGACAAGTCCTCCCACCTTTCATTTTTTGGGGGATGGGGAGTGCAGAGATACAGAACACTGCAATGGATATTTTTTTTGGATATATTGATTGGTTTTGCTGAATTTATTCATTTTCTTTTCTTTAAAAAAAAGTTTCAAACTTTTGTTAGAGGAGGAAGATGTCAGGACATCTAAGTGAAGGTGCCCTAAAGACAGTAGGACATGTTCAAATGGGAGGAAGAGATACAATCAGATAAAGAAATAATTATTTAGGAGCCATCTGAATATAGGTCCTAGTTGAAACAGCAGGAGTGAATAAATTGCCTGAGGAAGCAAGCCTTCTAGGAGGACTTTGGCTAGCTTTTGCTTTCACTTAAATTCCTTAAATGACTGATGTTTAAAACAAATCATTGATCTTTCCCCAGAGAAAGGCAGGACTGAAAGCAGAGATGGGGGTCTTACATGGGGAATAAGTGACCCACAGCCCATGCGGTTCACTGGCAATTCATGGCTTCAGCATGTTAGATGGGCCCCCAGCATCAGACTTATGGGAGAGGATGAAAGAGAATGAGGCCTGATAAGTAGGCAGGGATGGATTAAAGATGTTAAAGACATCAATGAACTCAAAGAACCCTTGTAGTGTTGGAGTAACCACATGTTATGTACTTGGTTCTTTCTTCATATTTAGCACCCAAGAATGAGGGTGAAGGTGGGCCTGGGAGAGTGAGTGAGGGGGAACCCCTGACAACAAATTTATGCTTCTGGAAAGGGAGCTGACATTGGGTTTGAAGCCAAGGGTGTCCTGTCTCTATCCCCCAGACTTGGGAGGTCTGGGAACCCCTGAAATACCCCATTCTTGGCCCATGCTATGGCCTGCCATATTTTAAACCTGCTCCTTCTACCTGATACCCTGAAAGAAAGCTTGAGGTGGGGGAAAAAGTGTACATGCAGGGCCTGGGATGTCTGGCAGCCTGGGCTCCTTCTGTCCCCATTTTTGTTGTGTTCATCCTTCGCTGCTGAAGACCACACCATCAGAGAAATGAGGACATGACTTGCACTTTGTTTTGAGTGAGGGAGGGCTGTGCAGGTCACCAGCCTCACTTCTCCTCCGGAGCCCAGAGGGGCTACTCCTACCAGTGGGGAAAGCTATAGGCTTAATTCAATAGATAGCGTTTATTGAGGGATTTTAAGGTTTGCAAAGGGCTTTATATAGATTATCTCATTTGAAACTCATCCTGGGAGGTCAGTACTGTTACCTTCAGTTTGTAGAAGAGGAAACTGGAGCTGAGGGAGTTTGCCCAGGGTTATCCAGCTAGTTAAGTGTCTGAGGCAGGATTTGCCCTCTGATCTTCCCCATCCCAAGTGTGGCAATCTACTACAACCCTAATTTGCCTTTAATCTCTATGGGATCCACCAGATAACAGGTTGCCTCAGTCCCATAATCAGGTTTCTTAGAAGAGTATAGGCCCTTTATGCTTATTGCCTTGGGGCAACTTTTCTACCATTAGGTAAATCTTGGCCAGATTCCCACCAAGATCTGACTGCCCCACACTAGCTCTTCTCTTACCACACTGTAACCTAAAAAATAAGCACTAGGGCAGGCCCTCGCAGCCACCTGTTTCATCACACAACAGCATGATGCCTATTTCCTATTGACCATAGGTTCTTACAGCAAATTGTAATCAGTTACTCTCTTCCCATACAAATGGCTACACTTGTGTGTTTCTCCCCCTCCCAAGTCTGCAGCATCCTGATTACCTCACAGCAATAGCTAAAGCAGGATTTAAACCCAGCTCTTCTGAATGAGATTGCAGTGATGTTTCTACCACATGGTATTGATTCTGATCTCTAACAATCTTCAATCTAAAATCTAATGAGAGTGGATAATTCAAATACCCTTGTGATAATGTTTAATATAAAATTTTGGAATAATCTCTCTGTTCTCAATGAAACAAACTCAGAATGCCTCTTCCTATGTCAACAAAAGCCAGCCAGGGCTGACTTAACATTTCTTAAGAGACCTTTAACCTAAGACACTATCTTGAATAAAGATACGTTTTCCATATCTTAATATTTGTAGACATACTATGTTATGGCATGTTAATGGTAAAGAAAACAGATATCTTGGGTCATAATTTCTGTGTGAAACTTTGTCCAACTCCGTTATCTTATTGTATTTACAACCTATGCAATTGAGAAATTCCTTTCTAATGGTCTAGTTAATCACTTGTGGAGACCATAAATCTGAAGGACACAGAACACTTCTTTGTCCTAAAACATTTAAGGCTGCCCAATTCTTTGTATCAGTAGCCAGAACATTTGTGGCTCCATAATACATTATGTTACCGTTTTCTTTAATGGGGAACTGATTAATTAATCATAAAATGTATGCATTTAGCCTGTTGCCTTTTCTCTAACCAAGTTTTCAGGTCAACACTTGGCAATGAGTCAATATATGTAGACGTAGTTTCTATCAGTAAAGTTCTCCATACACTTGAGCTATTTTTATGAAGAGGATGGCATTTACAAACAAATGATACAACTAATGAGACTGCTGAGAATGCTAAGGATCATTGGAGCCATACGAGCATAATCATGTCAGAGGTGAGTCAGATGTTTAGAAGGCAAGGGGGGATATAAGCATTTATTAACTACCTACTATGAGTCAGGTGGGTAGTTAGGTGGCACAGTGGATAGAGTACTGGACCTCGAAGATAAGAAGACTTATCTTCCTGAGGTCAAATCTCGCCTCAGACACTAGCTGTGTGACCCTGGGTAAGTCACTTCACCATATTTACCAGAGTTTCCCCATTTGTGAAATGATCTGGAGAAGGAAATGGCAAATCGCCACACTGTCTTTGCCAAGAAAACTCCAAACAGGACCAAGAAGAGTCAGATGATAAGTGTTTTACAATTTTTTCATTTGATTCTCACAACAACCCTGGCAAACAGGTGTTTTTATTTTCCCCACTTTACAGCTGAAGAAACTTGAGGCAGAGATTAGTCAACTGGGTCACTAAGTGAGTGGCTAAGGCTGATTTTGACCTCAAGTCCCGATGGGGTTCAGATTCTGGGAACTTCCTTGAGCTCCCCTGGAATCTCCTTACTTAAACTGACTCTTCATACTCAAAATTGAGCTCTCCCTGTACCCTTCACAGAATCTGGCCTTTCATACTCAAATCTATGACCATTGTCAGTTATCTCTTGATTGCCCTACCTGCTTCCCACCTAGGCCCCCCCTTGTCTGATGTTTGTTGACTACCTTCAGTTGTTTCCAGCCTTTGATCCTCCTTGGAGGCCCTTCCTGAACTTCTTCCCCATCACTCTAGACTGCCACACCACCTAATCGCCACCCCCCATTCCTCCTACACTCTTTCCTGTATGTAAGTCCTTTGCCTCCATGAAGGCTCTCAGATTCAATCCAGCTCAGGTTCTTTCTAGCTGGGATTCTATCTGGCCCGCTTGTGAATACAAGGGTTACAAGTACCCTATTTGGCAAATCCTTGATAAACTTTGTTTTCTTAGGATTTAAGAAGTCTTGAGTTGAATTTATTTGAGCATGACTCATACTATCTGTATTTTGGGGTCCAACCCATCACCCAACAACATCACTTTTTGGTTCCCCCATATGGAGAAACTGCTGATCTCAAGTAATTCTGCTCAAACTGGAAGGTATATAAGCCTCCCCCTGTCTCTATCCCCTACTTGCTCCCCAAGTTCCTTGGAAGTGGATTTTGGGACCTGGCTTTGGGTCCCAGTATCAGGCAGAGTCTCTGAATTTTCTGGGCAATAGAGAGACTCAGGTTGTCCATTGGTTAGGCAGTGGACCTGGGAATTCTCTGAATTTCCTGGATGCAGGGAAATCGGGGAAAACTTGGTTAGTGTGGGCATAGGTCTCTGAACTTTCTGGGCACTAGAGAGTTAGAGACTCAGGTGGTCGGTCTAGAGGCCGTGCTTGAGGCCGTGGACCTGGGCGCATACCCTCCAAAGCACAATTCCCTGAACTTTCTGGGCACTAGAAGGTTAGGGAAACATCAGTTAAGTGGGTGCCCAATTCTCTGGATTTCCTGGCCACAAGGAAATCCGGGAAAATCCGCGGTTGTTTCTGTCCTCTTAAGGCTTACTTGCACATCTTTCTTTTAGGAGGGGGGAGGACTTAAAGCCCCATAGGAAAAAAAAAACGGTTTGAAATTAATCTGTCCCTTCATCAATCCCAAGGAATTTGTCCCTTGTTTGCCTTTTACAAAATTGGAAAAAATTTAACTTCTCTAAAGACCTTAAAAAGAAAAGGTTGATATTCTTTTGCAACACACTTTGGCCTATGTATCACCTGGAGGGCAAGGAAGTGTGGCCCGTATTTTGGACCTTACAATGTAATATCCTTTTACAATTACAATTACATTGTCTCCAAAAGGAAAATGGATAGAAATACCTTACATAAGGGCCTTTGTTGAACTCCCTCAGGACCACATTCTCAGAACAGATTGTAAGATGGTTATAGCTAGAGCCACCCAAAGAAGGGAAATGGGGGTGAATTGGATGTTTTTGATGACCCCCTGTCTATGGCTGCTAGGGTCTCAGCCTCACTTACTCCCCTATCTCCGTTCCCAACCCCCGCTCAGTTCCCAGCCAAGGGGTTGGCTGAGGTTCCTCCCTCTGCAGCCCCTCTCACTGGGACAACAGTCACTCAGATCTCAGGCCCCATCCCCACAACAGTCTCTACAGTCTCAGTGCCTGTAGCCCACCCCTCCTTGGGGACTCTACCTCAGGCCTCAACTATGGGCCTTGCTGGGGTGCTTCCCTCTGTAGCCCCTCTTGGTGGGGCAACATTCACTCTGATCTCAGGCCCCGCTCCTGTGGCACTTTCTGAGACATCTCCCCCTTTGATCCCTACTCTTCCTCAGGCACCAGTGGTTCTTTCCCCTTGCCTGCCAGATCCCCTTCCTCTGCAGCCCAGTCCAGTCCAGCAGGCATTCCCCAGCCCCTCCCTCACAAGAAGTGGGACTTCCTATCTTCCTTCACAAGCCCCTGTCCCCTCTGGGCAGTCAGGGCTGTTTCCCTTGAGAGAAGTACCTACCCCACCCAGTAGGACAGCCAGGATGCCTGTTCCGCTCTCTCTTTTGGATCTCACCCAGATTAAAGAGAAACTGGGGAGATACTCAGAAGACCCCACTAGGTTCACTGAGGGTTTTAGGGACATATCCCTACAATTTGAACTTTCTTGGAAGGATCTGCATATTCTTTTCTCTCTGTTGTACCGTTGAGGAGAAGGGGAGAATTTGGGAACATGCCTATAAGTTTGGGGATCATACGGCTAGCAATAATTCAATAAAATAACCCCCAGGAACAGCTGCTGTTCCCACAAGTGACCCCAAATGGGACTATCAAAAGAGTGAGGACAGGGAAAAGAGAGACTTTATGGTAATTTGCCTGTTAGAAGGCCTAAAAGCTGCATTTAAAAAGCAGGTAAACTTTCAAAAGATTAGGGAAATTACTCAAGGAGAAAAGGAAAACCCTGCCCTTTTTCAAAACCAGCTAGTAGAAGCTTTTAAAAAGCATACAATGGGGAGGAGCCAAGATGGCTGATTAGAAAGACTCACAGTATGCTAGCTCCGAATCCACAGCCCATAAATTTCCTGTAAGAAGAACTTCCCACAAATTCTGGATCACTGCAAGGCGCACAGAAACACAGTGGAAGAGATTTCTGTTCCAGAGAGCCCTGGAGAGCAGTCCCCAGGGGTCCATCACACTCCAGACAGCTGAGTCCACCCCTGCACTCTCCTGGCTGCAGGGCCCCAGATGAGCAGATCTGAGCAGGCTTCAGGGACGGAACCTCCAGCGGCCAGGAAGGTCCCTCGGCCTACAGATGGCTACAGGCCAGTGAGAGAGACTTCTGGGCTGCCTGAGAGGGGAGTGGGGTGACTCCATGACTCCTTGGGAGGGAGCATCTGCCCGGGACTCCTCGAGCAGGCAGGCAGAAGTTTAGGGACATTACCAAAGGTCTCTGCATAAAACACCCTGAGGGAGTTGAGCTTGGGAGGCGGCCCTGCCTCCAGCACCAGAACTTAAGCTCACATTGAATAGCAACCATGCCTGCTGCAGAAAGCCCATTTGAATCTCAGAACCCAAGCACTAGCTGGGCAGATCTAGGCAGGGGTGGACAGGAATCTCAGAAGTCAACTAACTGGCTGGGAAAATGCCCAGAAAAAGGGAGCAGAATAAGACCATAGAGAGGTACTTTATTGGGGTAGAGATGTTCCTTCCACCCTTCATTTCTGACGAAGTACAATGCCTGCCACTGGAGAAAGCTGGTGGCAGTCATGGCCTCTCTATCCCAGACATCCGAGGTGGATGTCCAGTGGGCTAAGGCCATGGGAGAGCTCAAAAAGGATTTTGAAAAGCAAGTTAGACAGGTGGAGGAAAAGCTGGGAAGAGAAATGAGATGCAAGAAAAGCAGGAAAAACGGGTCAATTCCTTGCTAAAGGAGACCCAAAAAAATGCTGAAGAAAATAACACCTTGAAAAATAGGCTCACTCAATTGGCAAAAGAGGTTCAAAAAGCCAATGAGGAGAAGAATGCTTTCAAAAGCAAAATGAGCCAAATGGAAAAAGAGGCTCAAAAGCTCACTGAATTTAATAGTTCTCTCAAAATTAGAATGGAACAGATGGAGTCTAATGACTTTCTGAGAAACCAAGAAATCATAAAACAAAACCAAAAGAATGAAAAAATGGAAGAGAATGTGAAATATCTCATGGGAAAAACAACTGACCTGGGAAATTGATCCAGGAGAGACAATTTAAAAATTATGGGACTACCTGAAAGCCATGATCAAAAAAAGAGCCTAGACATCACCTTCCATGAAATTATCAAGGAAAACTGCCCTGACATTCTAGAACCAGAGGGCAAAATAAGTATTGAAGGAATCCATCGATCACCACCTGAAAGGATCCAAAAAGAGAAACTCCTAGGAACATTGTGGCCAAATTCCAGAGTTCCCAGGTCAAGGAGAAAATATTGCAAGCAGCTAGAAAGAAACAATTCCAGTACTGTGGAAATACAATCAGGATAACTCAAGATCTAGCAGCTTCTACATTAAGGGATTGAAGGGCATGGAATAGGATATTCCAGAAGCCAAAGGAACTAGGACTCACACCAAGAATCACCTATCCAGCAAAACTGAGTATAATACTTCAGGGGAAAATATGGTCTTTCAATGAAACAGAGGACTTTCAAGCATTCTTGATGAAAAGACCAGAGCTGAAAAGAAAATTTGACTTTCAAACACAAGAATGAGAAGAAGCATGAAAAAGTAAACAGCAAAGGGAAGTCATAAGGGGCTTACCGAAGGTGAACTGTTTACATTCCTACATGGAAAGACAATATTTGTAACTATTAAAACGTTTCAGTGTCTGGGCAGTTGGTGGGACCACACACAGATGTACACACACACACGCACACACACACGTACATGCGTGCGTGCACACACACATACACACAAGCATGCACACACAGAGACAGAGAGCACAGAGTGAATTGAATAGGATGGGACCACATCTTAAAAGAAATTAAGGTAAATGGTGAGAGAAATGTAGTGGGAGGAAAGAGGGTGAAATGGAATGGGGTTAATTATATCTCATTCAAGAGGCAAGTAGGAAACTTTAGTGGAGGGGAAAAAGAGGAGAGCTGAGAAAAACATGAAGTTTTCCCTCATCACATTCGACTAAAGGAAGGAGTAAAATGCACACTCATTTTGGTATGAAAACCTGTCATACAGTACAGAAAAATGGGGAAAGAGATAAGCAGGAAGGGGAGGGATCATGGAAGGGAGGGCAATGGAAGAAGGGAGCAATTTGAGGTCAACACTCTAGGGGAGGGACAGGATCAAAAGACAGAGACAATGGGGCACAGAATAGGATGGAGGGTATTTCAGTTAGTCTTACACAACAAGACTATCAGGGAAGTCATTTGCAAAAACTACACAGATCTGGCCTATATTGGATTGCCTGCCTTCTCAAAGGGAATGGGTGGGGAGGGAGGGATGGGGAGAATTTGGAACTCAAAGTTTTAGGAACAACTGAGTATTGTTGTTGCTACTAGGAAATAAGAAATACAGTTAATGGGGAATAGAAAGTCATCTGGCCCTACAGGACAAAAGAGAAGATGGGGACAAGAGAAGGGAGGGATGATAGAAGAGAGGGAAGATTGGTGATAGGGAAAATTAGAATGCTTGGTGTATTGGGGTGGGGGAGGGGATAAATGGGGAGAAAATTTGGAACCCAAAATTTTGTGAAAATGAATGTAAAAAGTTAAATTACATATAAAATACAAAAACATACAAACTTGGATCTAGACTCCATAGAAGGGGCTGCAATCATTAACATGTATTTTATTAATCTACCCAGATGTTAGAAGAAACTGCAGAAATTGGGAACTGCACCCCGAACACCTCAGGCCCAATTACTGGAGATGGCCTTTGGAGTCTTTAACAACAGAGGTCTAGTTGCAGCAGAGGAAAAGGGAATGAAAGAGAAGGGCCAGGGCCAGGGAGCAGGCTCAATTCTTGACTACTGCCCTCCCCAGGAAAAGACCCAGGGAGCACCCCTCCAGGGCACCCCCTTGGAGGAAGGCTGGCTACTCGGGCAGTGGGGAAACCTGCTTTCATTGCCACAAGGAGGGTCACTGGTCCAAGGAGTGCCTCTCCAGGGCGCCCCCCGAGAGGGAGCCCAAGGAACCAACGCCTGTGGAACCGTGCCCATGTGACCAGAAGCGACATTGGAGGAAGGACTGTCCCCAAGGTTGGAAAAGTGGTGGAGCCACCCCCCAGTATCCTATCCTCCAGTCTTCTCAAGAGTTGGAAAGATGGGAAAGCCTGGGTGCTGGCAGTGCTCCCACTTTCTCCACCTCTCTCACCAAGCCCTGGGCAAAAACGAAGTCTGAAGGTAAGGTTACCCACTTTAACATGGCTAAATTCTCTGCTTTAACCAGTCACTCTGGCCCTACCCACCCCTTGACCCCTCGGGTCATAGGCATTGAAGGGCAAACTAAGGAATGTCTCCAGACATATCTCCTTCCCAGCCTGCTTGAGAATCTGTTGTTTAAACACTCCTTCCTTATGCCTTCCTCTGACCCTGCCCCCTTGTTGGGAAGGGACCTGATGGTGAAATTGGGGAGCCAATTTTCTCTAGTTAAACCTCCCATCTCCCTTTTGCCTCTGTTCACTATCTCTTCCCTGGTTTGCTTGAGAGTGTGGGAGACAGGCCAATATTTGGGACACTGGAATTCCAGAGAGAGCTACTTCTGCCACCTCAGCTGTTGTTAGCCTCTCAGACCCTAAAGTGCTCCTGCATTTCAGCCACTATCTGATTAAGCCTGAGACCTGGGAAGGACTACAACCTTTAATTGAAAAATTCCTTAGGTATAAAATCCTTGTCCCTTGTTTATGTTCATGCAACCCTGCAATCCTTCCCACAAAACAACCTAATGGAGAATTTGAATGTGCTTTTCCTGGGGAATCAAGTCCATATTAGCTAACGTGGACAGTTTTGCCCCAAAGCTTTCGAGAGAACCCTCATTTATTTGGCCAGGCTTTGGGAAGGGATATAAGGCACCTGAAACTAGCAGATAGTAGCTTAATTCAGTATGTACATGATATTCTTATTTGTAGCCCCACCCAGGAGGCTTCTTTGGCTGCTGCCACAGAAGCCCTTAATTTCTTAGGTATTCGAGGCTATAAGGTCTCTTGGAACAAAGTCCAGATAGCATTCCAGTCCCTAAGATATCTGGGCCATGAGCTCATACCCACCTTTCTCTCCTTAACCTCTGAGAGAAAAAGGACAATCCTGTCTATCCCTGTTCCAGCCACTAAGAAACAAGTTCGAGTGTTTTTAGAAATGACTGCATTTTGTAGACTCTGGATTCCTAATTTTGATTCTATTGCTAAATCCCTTTATGACCCTACTCAGGGCATTGACTCAGACCAGGCTAAAGTTTTCGAGATTCTGAAAACTAATTTGATCACCACCCCATCAACCCCCTCACTAGACCTACCCAATCTGGGAAAACCTTTCACTCTGTATGTTGATGAAAGGAGAGGACAGGCTTTGGGAGTCTTAACCCATTCCTTAGGACCTGATCCCAGGCCAATTGATATTTGTATTTACTCAAAATATGCTTTCCTTGTTCTACATATCCATGGAGCAATCTGGAAAGAAAGGGGATATCTGACAGGAAAAAACTCCCCTATCAAACATGCCTTTCTATGTTTTGGCCTTGCCACAGTCCTCTTTAACTCTCTCCAGAGAAATTACCTTTTATGCCAGGGAAATTGTCTTTTCTTTATATTCCTTTTGTACCTGCTTGGTGTGTGTTTGCTTAACCTCCTTGCCAGGTTTGTCTTTTGCAGGGTGCAAGCCATCAACTTACAGATGACAGCCTATGCTGTCTACCAACCTCTGTCTTAATCCTAGGTCTCCAGCGCACTGGACCTGGCACCGCCCAGGTTCTGAAGTCTGGCCCCTTAAACAGGATCCATCTAGACAGGGACAGGTCTAGGCCCCTTGCCAGCAGGAAGAAGTTTCAGAAACTGAGACCTTCACCCCTTAGCCCAAAAGGATTTGGGTTCAATCTGTTTGAGGGGGGAATGATGGGATTCAGACTCTGGGAACTTCCTTGAACTCCCCTGGAATCTCCTCACTGAAACTGACTTTTCATACTCAAATTCAGCTCTCCCTGTATCCCTCACAGAATCTAGCCTTTCTTACTCAAATCTGTGACTATTGTTGGTTATCTCTTGATTGCCCTACCTGCTTCCCACCTAGCTAGGCACCCCCTTGTCTGAAGTTTGTTGATTACCTCCAGTTGTTTCCAGCCTTTGATCCTCCTTGGAGGCCCTTCCTGAACTTCTTCCTCCATCACTCTACCACCACCACCACCACCCCCCTTCTCTCCTAAACTCTTTTCTGCATTTAAGTCCCACTTTGCCTCCATGAAGGTGCTCAGATGCAATCCAGCTCAGACTCTGTCTAGCTGGGATTCTATCTGGCCCACTTGTGAATACAAGAGTTACAAATGCTTAGGTTCCTTAAGAGGCAACCCAATTAGGCAGATCCTTAATAAACTTTGCTTTCTTTGACTTTAAGAAGGCTTGAGTCAAATTCATTCGAGCACGACCCTGACTGTACATATTTTGGGGTCCAACCCATCACACAACAAACCTCATCAGTCTCTGCTACTCCAGGTCCAGCAGTGATTTGCCATTTTCTTCTCCAGCTCATTTCACAGATGAAGAAGCTGAGGTAAACAAGGTGAAGTGACTTCCCCTGTACCACCTAGCTGCAAAGGGGTAGGCATGGATGGTTATATGAGGCAAAGAGAATTCAAGGGACAGAGTAAATACAGAATAAATAGGACAGTTTTTCTAGGCTAGAAAATGCAAAGTAATGGAAGTATGATCATAGAACTGAAGGAGCCAGTTGGTAGAAGGATTTGAGAACAGTGTGATTTAATGGAGAGTGCTGGGCTTGAAAGTCAGAAGAAACTAGGGGGCAGCTAGGTGGCACAGTGGAAATAGTACCCACCCTGGAGTCAGGAGGATCTGAATTCAAATCCCACCCCAGACACAAGCTGTATGTCCCTGGGCAAGTGACTTCACCCCATTGCTTCCAAAAACCAAAGGAAAAGGAGGAGGAGGAGGGACAGGAAAAAGAAGAAACCACAACAACTAGGGCTTGAATCCAACCTCCGACACTCGCTAGTGATGTGATCCTAAGCACTCAGTCTCTCAGATCCTTAGACATAAAATCAGGGAAATAATGCCTGACAGTGAAATTAGTGAAATAAACCTCACAGCGTTGTTGGAAGGATCCAATGAAAGGCTTTTTTACTTTGCAGTCCTTAAGGCATGATAGAAATATCAGTTGTAATTATTTGGAGTATCAACCAATGAAGGTCAACTATGAGGCAGGTACCATGCTGTGAATGCAAAGATAAAAATATGAGTCCTTGTCCTCAAAGGAGTGTTCTATTCAGAGGGACAAGTACACACACAACCATATGCAAAACATACGCAAAATAAATACAAGGTCTTTGGAAGGGAGGAGGCTCTAGAAGCAGGAGGAATCGGGAAATGCCTTAGGTAGGAAATCAGGCTCAATCAAAGACAAGGAGGGGATTCTAAGTAGAGGAAGTGAGGAAAGAGTGGACTCCAGACCTGGGGATCAGACAGTCTGTGCAAAGTCATGGAGGTGGGAGAAGTCATCTTGTGTGTGAGCAGCAGCACAAAGGCCAGTTAGAGTGGACCATCTGTTGGGGGTTCAGGGGTGCTGGGGGCCCCGAAATAACAAGCCAGCTCCTGCTCGAATGAATTCAACTCCAACCTTTTTAAAGCCAAAATTTATTAGAGATTCACCATACTGAGTTGACTCTTAAGGAGCCTAAGCATTTGTAAAGCTTATATTCACAAGTGGGCCAGATAGAATCTCAGGTAGACAACAGTCTGAGCTGGAGTGAATCTGAGTGCCTTCATGGAGGCAACATGGAATTTAAATACAGAGAAGATTATAGGAGGGATCTGGATCTGGCAGTCTAGGGTGATGAGAAGAGGGGTTTTGAGGTGAAGGCCAAGGAAGACCTCAATGGGGCTGGGGTGACTGGTCAATGGCTGCAAACAACTGGAGGCAATGAAGAGATGGTGTCACCAGGTAGTCTGGTGCCCCAGGGATGGTCTTGATATATCAAACCCAGGGAGGATCCTGATGGGAGTGACTGGTAATGATGAGGTTATTTGGTGAAGGGTGAACCCCAAAATATGGACAGTCCGGGTCGTGCTCGAATGAATTCGACTCAAGCCTTCTTAAAGTCAAAGAAAACAAGTTTATTAAGGATTCACCAGATTGGGTTGCCTCTTAAGGAATCTCCGTACTAGTAACACTTGTATTCACAAGTGGGCCAGATAGAATCCCAGCTAGACAGAGTCTGAGGTGGACTGAATCTGAGCACCTTCATGGTGGCAAGGTGGGACTTAAATACAGAAAAGACTATAAGAGGGATGGGGGTGGGGTGGGGATGGGGGTGGTCTGGCAGTGTAGAGTGATGGGGGAAGAAGTTCAGGAAGGGCCTCCAAGGAGGATCAAAGGCTGGAAACAACTGGAGGTCATCAACAAACATCAGACAAGGGGGTGCCTAGCTAGGTGGGAAGCAGGTAGGGCAATCAAGAGGTAACTGACAATGGTCACAGATTTGAGTATGAAAGGCCAGATTCTGTGAGGGATACAGGGAGAGCTCAATTTGAGTATAAAAAGTCAAAGTTTCTACAGAGAGAGCTCAGTTTGAGTATGCAAAGTCAGTTTCAGTGAGGAGATTCCAGGGGAGCTCAAGGAAGTTCCCAGAGTCTGAACCCCATCCATAATAGGATCAAAGCGTAGGGAGTGCAATGGAGAACTGGGCACAGTGATACGAAAAAGTGCATGGGCTTCCTGAGACTGTGGGAACAAATGGGAAAATTAGATTTGAGTAAGAAAGGGTAGCTTAAGTGGGAAGATTGAAGGGGAGTTCAAGGAGGCTCCCACAGTTGAAACCCCATCACATCCATACGGGCAGTAACATCTTACAACTCAGGCATCTCTTCTGTATTGTTTTCAGGAGGCTACACAATTGTTGTGATTGCTTCTTCCTCCACTCTACCTTTTCTTTAAACTGTAGAATCTTTCAGTCATTTAAGGGCAGTAGAGGAAGCAACAGAAAACTTTTGTAGGGTGTGGATTAGGGTAGAGAAAAGATCCTAAAAACACTTAAAGAAAATGTTCTTTAATTTAGGGTATTAGCCTTTGAGAGATTTTTGGGCTAGAAGGCATCTTAGAAATCATTCGATGATTCTTAGAAAGGTTAAATGACTTGGCCAAAGTCACTCAGCTATCACACAGCAGAGACAGGCCTCCTCACGTGTTCTTTTCATTAAAACATGTTCTAGTCCTTATATAGGAAAGGATGAAGACTGGCTGAAGGAAGGCTTAGCATGAAGCTGTTTTCAATTAGTATTGGAGTAAAGTTACAGCCATGGAAATGGAGAGGAAGCATACAAAGGATGGGCAGGATAGAGGGATGCATTGAGGTGGGGGGGACAGGGGAAACAGGGCACCCAAGAATGATACTAGAATTTTGATCTTTGAGGATTACAAGTGTCACTTATTTGGTAAGGGAAAAGGATTAATGATAAAATCAAATTTCATATTTAGTTTTAATTATTAAGAGAACATTCAAGTTCAGGTACCCTGAAGACAGTAAGAGATGCCCAGTGTGGGAAGGAGATATAGAATTAGAGAAATACACAGATATTTAGGAATTATCTTCATACAGGTCATTGTTGAAGCATCAGAAATGAATAAACTGCCTAAGAGAGTGAGGGTTATAAAATGTTGAGTATCTTTCAGTTTCATAGGATTATTGGATTATAGCTCTAGAGTCAGAGGGAACCTGAGAGGCCAGTGAGTTTCTACCCCCTTATTATTACGGACAAAGAAAAGGAAGCCCAGAGAAGTTGTGATATGCCACTAATAAGTATTAAAGGCAGGATTTGAACCCACATTTTCCCAACTCCAAGTTCAGTGCCCTATTCATTAAACAAAGCTTTTCAAGGGTTTTAAATGACATATTTTAAACAACACCTCTTCTTTCCTATCTATACTCCTAGATGATTAGTACCAAGCATTCCTACAGTAAATAGGTTTGCACGTATAAAGGAAAGTTAGTCAAAGCCCTTCCAAACAATTGATCAATCTATGAACAGTATCAGTCACTGTACTAGGTGTTTGGATATATGTATATCTCAGTAACTGTACAATATAATCAAAATAAGCGAGGTAACATGGCATTGCTGTTGTTTGACCTTCATTCTCAAAGAGGACCAAGGACAATTCAAGGGTGAAGTCTTGGCTTGTGCATGAAGTGGAAAAAAGGGAAGCAGAAACTGACATGAGTAAGGCTCATGCCTTTGTGCAGATCTGCCTCACAGGAGAATTACAATAAGAGAGATAACATGTGACAATGGCTTAGTTGGCCTTGGAATCAGGAAGACTTGCATTCTAGTTTAGCTTCTGACTCAGCCAGGCAAATTTTTCTAGAGGATTAGTGGAAGAACAGTGGCTGACCTGTGTTGGCACGCTGCATTTCTCTATGGCAGTTGTTTGTACCAGTGAGGTCACAGGTCAGGACCCAATAAAAGATACAAAAGTAAATGCAAGGTTGATTCTGAGGCAGAAGAAACCTCCAGCAGCTGATAGAGTCAGGAAAGGACTCATGGAGGAAGTGAAACTTGGCCTAAGGTTTGAAGGAAACTTGGAATTCCAAGAGGAGGAGATGAGGACAGAGTGTCCCTGGCATAGGGGGAAGCCTGAGCAAAGGTAGACAGATGGGACATCATATACTGTATATTAGAAATGCAAATCTGTTTTCACTTTACAGATAAGGAAACTGAGAGAAATTAAGTAATTTGTACAGTATCAGGTAGTAAATGTGTAAGCTAGTAATATGGAAAATGGAAACCTATTTTCACTTCGGCATATTCTTTCTACCTCTATGGAAAAGTAACTGTCTGGAAGTCACTAAATGGCTATTGAACAAGATTACATTTGTATTAGGGGACATATTGTTTAACACCTCTGTATCATTGTTTGGGTCAATATGTAGTTTTAACTATAAGAAGCCACGCTGGCATAAGAGACCAGAAGCAAAGAAAGACATAGACAGCAGTGAGTGAAATATTTGATAATCCTTTTTCATTTCTTTCATGGTCCTGAACTTTATTTATTTGTTTTAAAAATATTTATTTACTTATTTAATTTTTTCCATTCATTTACACAAAACTTTGCGTTCCAAATTTTCTCCCCTTTTATCCCCTCCCCCACTCCAATATCCCAAGCAATCTAATTTTCCCTATCTCCAATCTACCCTCTCTTCTGTCATCCCTCCCTACTCTTGTCTCCATATTCTCTTTTCTCCTGTAGGGCCAGATGACTTTCTATTCCTCATTAACTGTATATCTTCTTTCTTAGTAGCAACAACAATATTAAACAGTTGTTCCTAAAACTTTGAGTTCCAAATTCTCCCCATCTCTCCCTCCCCACCCATTCCCTTTGGGAAGGCAGGCAATTCAATATGGGCCATATCTGTGTAGTTTTGCAAATGACTTCCCTGATAGCCATGTTGTGTAAGACTATCTGAATTACCCTCCCTCCTATCCTGCCCCTCATTGTTTCTCTTCTGTCTTTTGATCCTGTCCCTCCCCGAGTGTTGACTTCAAATTGCTCCCTCCTCCCTTTGCCCTCCCTTCCATCATCCCCCACTTGCTTATCTCCTTCTCCCCCACTTTCCTATACTGTAAGATAGGTTTTCATACCAAGATGAGTGTGCATTTTATTACTTCTTTAGTCAAATGTGATGAGGGTAAACTTCTTGGTTTTTTTTTTTTCTCAGCTCTCCTCTTTATCCCTCTACTAAAAAGTCTCCTACTTGCCTCTTAAATGACATATAATTACCCCATTCCATTTCACCCTCTTTACTCCCACTACATTTCTCTCTCACCATTTACCTTAATTTCTTTTAAGATATGGTCCCATTCTATTCAATTCAATCTGTGCTCTCTGCCTCTGTATGTGTGTGCATGTGTGTATGTGTGTGTGCATGCATGCATGCATGTACATGTGTGTGGATGGACCCACCAACTACCCAGATACTGAAAAGATTTAAGAGTTACAAACATGGCCTTCCCATGTAGGAATGTAAAAAGTTCACTTCTGGTAAGTCCTTTAAGACTTCTCTTTGCTGTTTACTTTTTCATGCTTCTTCTCATTCTTGTGTTTGAAAGTCAAATTTTCTTTTCAGCTCTGGTTTTTTCATCAGGAATGCTTGAAAGTCCTCTGTTTCATTGAAAGACCATATTTTCCCCTGAAGCATTATACTCAGTTTTGCTGGGTAGGTGATTCTTGGTTTGAGTCCTAGTTCCTTTGACTTCTGGAATATCCTATTGCATGCCCTTCGATCCCTTAATGTAGAAGCTGCTAGATCTTGAGTTATCCTGATTGTATCTCCACAGTACTGGAATTGTTTCTTTCTAGCTGCTTGCAATATTTTCTCCTTGAGCTGGGAATTCTGGAATTTGGCCACAATGTTCCTAGGAGTTTCTCTTTTTGGATCTCTTTCAGGTGGTGATCGATGGATTCTTTCAATACTTATTTTGCCCTCTGGTTCTAGAATGTCAGGGCAGTTTTCCTCCATAATTTCATGGAAGATGATATCTAGGCTCTTTTTTTGATCATGACTTTCAGGCAGTCCCATAATTTTTAAATTGTCTCTCCTAGATCTATTTTCCAGGTCAGTTTTTTTCCCATGAGATATTTCACGTTCTCTTCCATTTTTTCATTCTTTTGGTTTTGTTTGGTGATTTCTTGGTTTCTCGCAAAGTCATTAGACTCCATCTGTTCCATTGTAATTTTGACAGAACTACTATCTTCAGTGAGCTTTTGAACCTCTTTTTCCATTTGGCTAATTTTGCTTTTGAAAGCATTCTTCTCCTCATTGGCTTTTTGAACCTCTTTTGCCAATTGAGTGAGCCTATTTTTCAAGGTGTTATTTTCTTCAGCATTTTTTTGGGTCTCCTTTACCAAGGTATTGACCCGTTTTTCATACTTTTCTTGCATCTCTGTCATTTCTCTTCCCAGTTTTTCCTCCACCTGTCTAACTTGCTTTTCAAAATCCTTTTTGAGCTCTTCCAAGTCCTGAGCCCACCCGACATCCCGCTGGGATGTCTGGGGTACCGAGGCCCCGCCCTCCAAATCTTTCCCTGATGACAAGGATATGTCCTCGTCATCAGATCCGAATGTCAGGATCATTTGCATCTGTTCGAAAAAACTCTCTATAGTCTTTTTTTTCTTCCCTTTTCCAGGCATTTTCCCAGCCAGTTACTTGACTTCTGAGATTCCTGTCCACCCTGCCTAGATCCTCCCAGCTAGTGCTTGGGGTTTGAGATACAAATGGGCTTTCCACAGCAAGCACCTGCTAATCAATGTGAGCTTTAGTTCTGGTGCTGGGGGGGGGCAGGGCCGCCTTCCAGGCCTAGCTCCCTCAGGGGCTTTATGCAGAGACCTTCAGAAATGGAGAGGGTAGGGCAGGGCCGTCTCCCAGGCTCAGCTCCCTCAGGGGGTTTATGCAGAGACTTTCAGTAATGAAGATCCTGCCTGCTTCTAGGGTAGTTCCGGGCCGCCGCTGCTGCAGCTGCTGCCTCCGCTGCCGCCCCCACCTCTGCCTCCCCTGCTTCCTGCCCCTGTCTCTGCCGCCATGGCTTCCTCCCGAGGGGGCCCGAATCACGGAGACACTCTTCTCCCCTCTTCCATCCCAGCTGTCTCTCACTGAGCTGTAACTTCTGTGGGTGGAGGGACCTTCCAAGCTGCCGGAGGTTCCGTCCCTGAAGCCTGCTCGGATCAGCTTCTCTGAGGCCATGGCCAGGGCAGCACTGGCATGGGGTCTGCTTTCTGGGGCCCGACGGACCCTGAGGATGGCTCTCCAGGGCTCTCTGGAATGGAAATTTCTTCCACTCTGTTTCTGCACACTTTATAGTGATCCAGAACTTATGGGGAATCTCTTTTTCCATTAATTTTATGGGCTGTGGGTTCGGAGCTCGTAAACATGCGTCTTTCTACTCCGCCATCTTGACCAGTCCTGAACTTTATAAAGGAGTTTGTCCTATGTGTAAGTGTGAGATGAAGGACCCAATGGATGCCATATAGGTGTATGAGCTGTATAGGAGTGCAAGACCAGATAAGCATGGGAGAGCCCATAATGCTAGCTTCACCATATCAATCCACCAGGAAACTCTAAGATATAGATAAGGTCAGGCACTTAACAGTGATAATTGATAGATAAGGACAGGAACATTGTTTAGAGACCTATGATTTGGTCCCATCCTTCTAGAGAACAACTTGTAATAGACTGTAGTGGAAAGAGTGTTGGACTCAGAACTGTAAAACTGTAAGATGTGAGTTGGAATCCTGGCCTCATACATTCAGTTTGACATGGGACAAATCACTTCCTCTCTCTCAGCCTCAATTTCTTCATCCATAAAATAAGGATAGTACTAGCATCTACCTCCTAGGGCTGTTGTGAGAATCCTGCTATACTTGGGCTCAGGAATATCACTACTAGGCATACACCACAAGGAGACCAAACAAAGAGGGAATATTTATAGCTGTACTTTTTATGGTATTAAAAAAGTATAAACACAATGTGCATCCACTGATTAGATAACAGTTCAATAAATTATGATATATGACTATTGCACAATCTTACTGAATTATTAAAAATGCTTTGTGGGGGCAAAGAACTGAAAATTGTGGGCATATATGTCAAATGGGGAAAGGCTAAACAAATTATAATAAGATTGTGATGGAATATTACTGTGCTGTAAGACATGATGAGCTTGATGATCTTAGGAAAATATGGATAGACTTGCACGAAATAAAGAAGAGCCAAATAAACAGAATCAAGTGAATGTTGTATACAGTAAAAGTAATACTGTTTTAAGGGCAATTTTGAGCAAATAAGTCATTTTGACTATTATAAATACGTACGTTAACTGTTAAGGACATACAGAGGAAGAATCTGCATCCAGAGAAAGAACTGATAGAAGTATGTACAGAATGGTATTACATATGCATATGTATCTGTGCCTAATATTAGCCATTTCTAAGGAGAAGTGGGGGGAGAAAGGGAAGAAAAAAAAGAAATTTACATGATAACTTCAACATACATTTAAAAGGAATAGCTTTGCAGTCATGTGCAATCACCTTTTTCTTATTTTACTACGTTATGGACATGCTTGTTCTTTTTCATAAACTAAAAATAAGGAAAAAGATTTTAAAATGATGGTTAAATGAAACCCCAAACCACAACCCACATCTTGGGAAGACTTATATGAACTGATGCAGAGTCAAGTATACAGAACCAGCAGAACAATTTTCATGATGAACCCAATGATATAAAGGAACTCAAACTGAAACACTTAACAACTCTGACCAGTGCAATGACCAGTCATGACTTCTAAAGACCAGTGGGAAAGCATATGTCTTGTTTCCCAGCAGATAGATAGTGGGCTACAGGTGCAGAATGGGGTACATGTAGCCAATATCTTATTTTTTTGATTGACTACACTTCATTATTATAGAGAGTATTCTGTATGTTTGTGGGGTGAAGTGTAGGTAGAGTTAGTGGAAAGTGATTATGCTATTAAAAAAAATGAAAAGGCATCAGGAAAACCTTGTTTTTAAAGAAGCAAATCAGGGGTGGAGAAGAAAAGGTACCAGTTCATCCCCCACCAGAAAAAAAGATAAAAAACAGAGACCAAGCCAGTCTTGGCACCACGCTGCCCAAGGATTCTTTCCATCGGCCTGTGGCTAGAGTGGCATAGAAGACATACTTTCTGGGGAACTAAACAACAATGCACTGGGGAGAGGGGACAAAGGCATCTCATCCTCACTAGGACTGGTTGGCTGTGGCATATCCATCTTTGCAGGGACTGCTGAATTAAAGCAAAAACAAAGACATGTAAATGTTAGGCTATTTCCATGCTAAGGGGAGTCCAGTGTCTCTCTACAATGCAGATGCTAGAGCTAAATTTGCAATGAGAGATTACTTTACCCCCCTCAGTGAAGCTGGACATAGTCTCTACTTGGCAAGTGGAGGTTCTTAAAATCTCATTCAACGACCCTAATTCTTTCTCCTGTTTCTCCCAGGCTGGAAGTGCAGCAACCACTCAAGTGCTTTATTCTAATACGCATTGCTACTGGAGCCTGACAGGGCTAGTTTTGGTATGTTCCTCCTTAGGAAGCCTAGTCGCCCCCCTCTTCCAGGGGGTTCACCGTATTGGCGAAGATACCTGATTGACTTAGCCCACTGCATCTCGGAATCCCCAAACTCAAGTGATCTACTAGCATCAGCGTCTACTGCAGCAGGGATGACAGGTGTGGTGCTTGTCCTCCCAAAGTTAAAGCAGGGGATCATATCATAAGAAAATACCATGGCCTTGGCACTTCTTATGTGGAGGATCTCATCCTCTCTAGGGAATCCTGATTTCATCTAGACTCTTTGAAGGATGTTCTCTGTGATAGAGGTCCTTGTGCAGCATACAACTAACTGCATATCTCATTAGATATTAAAAATCAAATGATCACTGAACAAAGTTACATCTCGTTATATCTGTCAAGGAATATTTTATTTAGTTCAATGAATGTTTATTTTTCCAGGCACAGAATAAGCACTTAATAAATGCCTGTTGAGAAATGGTTAAGTTGCTTGCACAGGGTCTAGGCACATAGAGTATAAAGACAAAAACAAAACTTCTTGCCCTCAAGATGCTTACAATCTGCTGAAGAAATACACAGAGAAGTAAAATACCAACTAATATCAAGTTTTATTCTCTGTATTCTATGAACCCATCCCAGCTGCTCTCCTCTAAATATTCTCTAGCTTACCAATTTCCTTCTTAAATTGTGGCAGTCAGATGAACTCTGACAATGAAAGGTCAGTGGGGAAAGGCAGAGCCAAGCTGGTGGAGGGGAAGCAGTGCAGTGAGCTCCTTTCCACCAACTTCTCCAAACAGTCTAGAAAATACACAAGACAAAATCCTGATGGAGAAATGCAGAAGCGGTTACAGTGAGTCCTTTGCTAGCCCAGTTCAGCACAGGGAGACAAATAGGGAGTCTGTGGACATTAGGAACAGGGTTGGAACAGAACACAATGTGTGTAGACTATTCTAGTCTCCATCAAAAGGCTGTGCACTAGGTCCCATAGCAAGCATCACCAGACCCATACCTGGTCCTGGAGATAGGAACAAGTGTTAAGTGGTAGCTTTGCACTGTCTATCCAGGTCTGGTCACAGATCCAAGGTAGGCTGAGAGGGGGATCTGCCTAGGGAAGCGACCTTCCCCAGTAGGGAGGTCCTGGGTTGTGAAAGGAGTTAGGTTCATAAGCCAGCAACAGCACTGGTGTGGCTCAGACTCTATGAGCAAACAGAGTCTCGCTTTCAATGTTGATTCCAGCTTTCAGACTAATGACAGGAATCTCGGATCAAAGAGGAATCTACACTTCTGTCATTCTGAACCAACAGAGCTTTCCAGCTAACTGACGGGCTGCACTTGTTCAGACCCTATCTCCTGTCAGGAACTTGCAGAGCTCATATAGGGGAAGACGGGGCACAGACTTTGCCTTGGATCACTCTTTTGAGAGCACTGAAAGCTTATAGGTAACTAATCTGCACCAAAGATCTCAGAATAATACAATGCTCCATACTCTTAAGAAAGTAACAAGATAGCCCAGACCTTCCCTGCAGAAGTATGAGAGTCTAGCCCCAATATCAATTCTGAACTCAGGAAGTCAGCTGGAAAAAATGGGCAAATAAAAGAACCCCACGATAATGAGTTATTGTAGTGGGAACACTCAAGACACAAATCCAGAAGAAGCAATGACTCTAAAACATCTACAAGCCATGTCTCAGAGAAAAATGCAGCTTGAGCACAAACTCAAATAGAATTCCAGGAAGAGATAAAGCAAGAGTTAATTTTTAAAAGTTTAAAAGTGGTTTTTATAAATGTAATACAAGAGCTCGAGGGGGAATTGGAAAAGAAATGAAAACTATGGAAGAAATTGAAAGAGAATTAACAACTTGGCACTAAAAGTACATAACTTTGTCCTAGCAACAAATTCCCTGAAAATTAGAATGGTTTGAATAGAAGTCAATGACTTTATGAGACAGCAAAAAATATTAAAACAAAGTCAAAAAGCTGAAAAATAGAAGAAAATGTAAGGTATTTCACAACAAAAGCAACTGACCTGGAAAATAGGTTAAGGAGAAAAAAATTAAGAATCATTAGTCTATTTGAATGCCATGAACTAAAAAAAAGACTTTAAGTATCCTATTTCAAAAACTCTCTGAAAACTGCCCAGACCTCTAAGAACCAGAAGGCAAAGTGGAAATAGAAAGACTCTACCAGTTACCTCCTGAAAGAAACCCCTAACTAAAAACTCTTAGGAATATCATAGTCAAAATCTAGAACTTCCAGGTCAAAAAAAAAAATACTGCAAACAGTCATAAAGAAAGAATTCAAATACCAAGGAGCCATAGTCAGAATCATACATGATTTTGCAGCCACTACTATAAAGGAGAAGAGAATGTGGAACATGATATTCCAGAAGGCAAAGGGTATGAGCTTATAATCAGTGATGGCTTGCATAGAAAAACAGCATAATGGTAAAGGGGGAAAATGGATTTTTTAATGAAATAAAGGACTTCCAAGTTCTTGATAAAAAAAGACCAGAGCTTCATAGAGGTGAAAAGAAACATTAAAATGTAAATATGAATGAACAATGATAAAAGTCTCAACAAGGACAAATTACTTACAGTCAAGTAAGGGGAGATGATACATGTGTTCCTTTGCACTTACCAGGATTCATAGAGGAAGTTCAATTAAACAAGGCCTGGGAGAAGTTCTTTTATGTCTTGTGGATAGCAAAAAAAGAATGGAAAGAGAAAAGAAGAAGAATGCATTAGGAAGAAAGGGGAAGGAAATTTAGGTAAAATCATCTCATAATCAGGCTGCACAGGTAGAGAGAGCTATACAAACAAAGAGGAGAGAAAGGGGGGGAGCAGCTAACACTTGAATCTCTCTATCCATGTCTCTCCCATATTGGTCACGTGAAGCTGATTTTTCTGTACCCAAGTGTAAGGCTTTACATTTAAATATAATGAAGTTTTACTATCTGATTCAGGCCATTACTTTCACCTGCCAAGTTTCTTTAGAATTACAAATCTGTCATGCAGTGTTTTAGCTGTCCTGTCCAACTTAGTGTCATCTAAAGATATGATAGATTTCCATCTATGTCTTCATCCAAGTCATTAATAAAAATATTAAAGCACATTGGGCTAAGCAGGGATCTCTGTGGTCCTTCACTGGAGCCACACTGACACTTAAGCCATTAACATCTACTGTTTGAGTCTGGCCGTCCAAATAGTCCTCAATCCATCTAATTTTATTGTCATCTAATCTATATCTCATCGTATTCTCCATAAGACTAGTATGAGATACTTTGATCTAAAGTTTTGCTAATCTATGGAAGCTATATCCACAACATTCCTTTCATCTGCTTGTTTAGTAATACTGTCAAAAATGGTAATGATAGCAATCAACTGGGGACTGCTGAACAAGTTGTGGTATGTGAATGTAATGGAATACTATTGTGCTATAAGAAATGATGAGCAGGCAGACTTCAGAAAAACCTGGAAAGACTTAGATGAACTGATGTTGAATAAGGGGAGCAGAACCAGGAGAACTCTGTGCATAATTACAGCCACATTGTGAAATGACTAATTTTGGTAGACTTGGTCCTTCTCAGCCATGCAAGATTCTAAGACAACTCCAAAAGGTTCATGATGGAAAATGCTATCCACATTCGGAGAATTATGAAGCCTGAACGCAGATTGAAGCATACTATTTGCTCTCTCTCTTTTTCATTTTGTTTCTTCTTCCTCGTGATTCATTTTATTGGCTATAATTCTTCTATGCAGTATGGCTAATGTGAAGATGTGTTTAATGTAAATGTATATGTAGAGCATATATGAGATTTCATGCCATCTTGAGGAGGGAAGGGGAGATAATTTGGATCTCAAGAGCTTGTGGAACTAAATGTTGTAAATTAGAAATAAATAAATCTGAAAAAACAAAAGGAAATGAGGTTAAGGTGGCACAATGTATTCTTCCTGGAATTGTGCTGGTTCTTTCTGATCATCACTTCCTTTTCTAGTGTTCATTGACCATACCTTTAATGATCCATTCTAAAATTTTATACTGATAGTTTGAAGATTTTTTCTCTTTTCCCTTCTTCTGTTTCCCAAACTTATCATAAATTCTCCTGCTTTTTCTGAATTTTAAGAATATTTCTGACTTTGATGCAGTAATAACACCTGCTGTTACTATCAGTACCTGAGAATGCAGTTTTTCTGGGCCAGGTGAAAGGGCAGCCATGAGTGCTCTTACTACTGGGTTCATTCTATTAATCATTTTTGTTCTGTCATTTCTGGCACAAAGACCATTCTAAAAAAATAAGAAATGAGTAGCTGTGCCTTCTCTCTCTGATATCATTCACCTCTCCATCTCAAATGAAGCTTCTATCACTTTTTTGAGACCCTCTTTTCTCCCAAGAGAGCTAAAAAATCCCAACATCTATTTTGATGTCTCTAGCTTCCTTTTAGCTCCAATTCATTCTGACCAGATGATCCAGAGCATCTTTGATGCTACTTTTACAAGACAACTTTGTCATAATCATATACATAAATGTACATACATGCAGGTGTTTATGTTTAGATAGATCTAGATATATAGCTAGATATACACCTGCACAGCCCTTCCTCACCCAAAACAAAGTCAATTGTAAGTCATGTCATTATTTCTCTGATTGTATGGTCTTCTTCGGCAATGAAGGATGAACACACACACACACACACACGGATGTAGATATCTATATCTAGCTTTATAGCTATCTTATCTGCAGCATATGTCTTTCTAACAATATAGACATTTGTATATTGCTAGCTATACAGATATCACCTATATGCTACTTTTACAAAACCTTGTCATGATCTTTTATATCAACAGATAGCTAGATGTTGATGCAGATAGACATCCGTATCTATCAATATAGAACTCCTATCTATGCATACACATATTTACATGTATACACATATATGGATATGTAGATATAGATCTGCATATACACATATGTAGATACACATATAAATGTAGGCATTTTTATTTATATTTATATAAATATATTTATTTTATTATTTGTTTTTATTTATATTTATACAAATTTGTATTTATACAAATATATGTATATATGCCCATAGAAACAAATATGTTCATATAAATATACACATATTTATATATGTATACATACCTATATGTATACATAGATATCTATAGATAGATATGGATATCTACCAACATCGACATCCATTTATCTAGAAGCAAGGTCAGGGAAGAGATGTGCATATGTACAAATGTGTAGGTATATATATTTAAACATATACATATGTCTATATTAATATCTATCTATTCCCCTTCTAAAAATATCTGTGAAAGATCCTAAAAAGATCTTTTAAAAGTAGCATCAGGAATGCCAAAACTCAGAAAAGAGGGAGAGAGAGAAAGAAAGGAAGGAATGAAAGAAGGGAGAGATCTTTTTTACATATAGATATTTTAAAAGGGGATTAATATAGATAGATATCTATACAGATATGTCTATATATCTATTTATGTATACGCACACACACACAAACAAAGACACAGACTCTTCTCTGGTCTTGTTTTCACTCTGTATGTTTTCTTTTAAAACCTAATATCTTATCTTGGTTGATGAGCTCCCTGTGCATCCATATTGATCTCTTCAGATAAATCCCATTTTTTTCCTCCTTACTGAAGTATTCAAAGAGGGTTTTTTTGCCCATAATTCTTATTGTGGGAAGGTTTCAGATGTCATGGAAATTGGAAAAAGAACCTTGCCTCTCCCCCTTCCCTCAGCTTGTTGGTCACACGACCCAGAAGGGGTCCACTTGAACTGTTCCCTTTCTTTCTGGTCTTACTCACACCCTCCCCTCTCTTTCCTCTGACAATATGAAATGTAATTTCTCAGCATCTAGGAGTCCTGTTAGATCTGTCCAGATCTCTTCTATATCATAAACCCTAGGAGCAAGTAGACACTTTCTCCCACCAGGGGTGAATCATTCCCACACCAGCAACAAATTCTTCTCTTTAGTGAGAATCAGATCCAGAATGGAATTCCTCATTCCCCCCCTTTATAAAGGACGAAAATATCCCCAAAGCAAATTAAGAAATTATTAGCTCTGTTACTTTGGGCAGAGAGAGAAGGAAGTGGTAGAAAGTTTCAACAGATTTCTGGATAACTGGAGTCTTCTATGGATACTATTTCTCGTCTCCCCATCACCACCTGTGTCCCATTCTTGTGATCTATTTTCTGAGTAAATAATTTCTTGTGAAATTTAAAAATCTTCCCAAATTTTTAAGTATAGTTAGCCTTTGGATATGTAGAAAATATTGCTAGCAAACCAACATAAGCTAACTATGCCTACTATGTAGTAGAGGCTCATTTTTCATGTTATGAGCACAGTACACTTCCAATCTCATCTCATTATGCTGGAATAATGACATTCTTTGAGAAGCTACAGTCCCTTGAAACCGCCAAATACCCCTTTTACAACATTTTTAAAACAGAACAAGAGAGGTAATTCTGCATTTGCAGTATAAACATGCACATGTACATGTACTCAGTTAAAATAAGACTTGGAGCTAAGTGTGGCTCAGATCATGAGCTTCTTATTGCAAAATTTCATCTTGAATTGAAGGAGGGAAAAAATTCACAGACCGTGTAATTATGATCCAAATAAAATTCCTTATGAATAGAAAGTGGAACTGATGAATAGATGCAAGGGATTAGGGCTGGTAGATAGAGGGCCTAAAGAACTAGAGACAGAGGTTCACAAGATCATGCAGGAGGCAGCAACAAAAAACATTCCAAAGAAAAAGAAGAGCAGGAAAAGAAAAAGGCCATCTCAGGAGACTATATAATAGCTAAGGAAAGAAGAAAAGGGAAAGGGAAAGATACACCCAATGAAATGAAGAATTCCGGAAAAAGCAAGGAAAAGATTTTCTTAAATGAGCAATGCAAAGAAATAGAGGAAAACAATAGAATGGAAAATATAAGAAATCTCTTCAAGAGAATTAGAGATACCACAGGAATGTTTCATGCAAAAATGGGAATGATAATAGACAAAAATGGAAGGGACTTAACAGAAATAGAATGGGTTAAAGTGGCAAGAAGACACAGAAGAACTTACAAGGAAGATTTTAATGTTATTGATAACAACAATGGTATGGTTACTGATCTAGAGCCAGACATCCTGGAGAAACAAGTCAAATGGGCCTTAGGAAGCATTGCTAACAATGTGACTAGTAGAAGTGATGGAATTCCAGTTGAGCTATTTAAAATCCTAAAAGATAATTCTGTTGAAGTGTTGTACTCAATATGCCATCAAATTCTGAAAACTCAACAGTCGCCACCGATTTGGAAAAGATCTGTTTATTTTCCAATCCTAAAGAAGGGCAGTTCCAAAGAGAGTTCGAATTGCTGAGCAATTACACTCATTTCACACACCAGCAAGGTTATGCTTAAGATTTTGCAAGCTAGGCTTTAGCAATTTGTGAACCAACAATTATCCAGAAGAGCAGGTCGGTTTTTGAAGAGGCAGAGGAACCAGAGGCCAAACTGCCAAAGTTTGCTGGATCATGGAGAAAACAAAGGAGTTCCAGAAAACATCTACATCTGCTTCATTGACTACACTAAAGCCTATGACTGTGTGTGTCACAACACAGTGTGAGGGAAAACCCTCAAAGAGATGGGAGCACAGATCATCTTACTTGTCTCTTTAGGAACTTGTATGTGGATCAAAAAGCAACAGTTAGAACCAAACATGGAACAACTGACTGGTTTAAGATTGGAAAAGCAGTATGACAAGGCTATATATTGTCACCTTACTTAATTTATATGCAGAACACATCATGTGAAATGCCAGGCTGGATTAACCAAAAGCTGGAATTAAGTTTGCTAGGAGAAATATCAACAATCTTACATATGCAGAGAATACCACTTTGATGGCAGAAATTAAGAAGTCTTTTGATAAGAATGAAAGAGGAGAGTGTAAAAGCTTGAAGTTTAACATTAAAAAAAAATTTAAGATCACAGCAAATGGTCCCATCACTTCTTTTTTTTTTTTCCTTTTTTTTTTATTTTTTTATTTTTTTAATGTTTTACAATCATTTCCTTAAAGTTAAGATTTTATTCCCCCCCACCCTTCCCCCAATACCCCCCTCCCTCCCCATGACAGCATACAATTCTGTTTAGGTTCTACATATACTTTCCTATTGAGCACATTTTCCCTATATTCATGCTATGTAGTCGAACTAAAATAAATGGAAGAAATCATATAACAAATCAACATATAATACACTGAACCCCACCCACATACAAACATGATCTGCTACATTCTGCAAGTGACTTCCACATTTCTTTCTCTGAGTGTGGAAGGCATTTTGCCTTAGAAGACCGACATTAGGATTTTTTTTTTTTTTTCTCAGTAAGTTCTTGTATTATTACAAAGTTCCAAGTCTACCAGAAAAAACTCTCGCACACTGTGGTCGTTGCTGTGCACAAAGTTCTCCTGGTTCTGCTCCTTTCGCTCAGCATCAGATCATATAAGTCCTTCCAGGCCTCCCTGAAGTCTTCTTGTTCATCATTTCTTATGGCACAATAGTACTCCATTACATTCATATACCATAATTTATTCAGCCATTCCCCAATTGATGGGCATCCCCTTGACTTCCAGTTTTTGGCTACCACAAAGAGTGCTGCTATAAATATTTTTGTACATGTGGGACCCTTTCCCGTTTTTATAATCTCTTGGGGATACAATCCTAGTAGCGATATTTCTGGGTCAAAGGGTATGCACATTTTTGTAGCCCTTTGGGCATAGTTCCAAACCGTTCTCCAGAAGGGTTGGATGATCTCACAGCTCCACCAACAATGAATTAGTGTTCCAACTCTCCCACATCCTCTCCAGTATTTATCATTTTCTTGTTCTGTCATGTTTGCTAATCTTACAGGTGTGATGTGGTACCTCAGAGTTGTTTTGATTTGCATCTCTCTAATCAATAGTGATTTAGAGCACTTTTTCATATGATTATAGATATTTTTGATTTCTTCCCCTGAAAATTGCTTGTTCATATCCTTTGACCATTTATCAATTGGGGAATGACTTGGATGTTTATATATTTGAGTCAGTTCTCTATATATTCTAGAAATGAGGCCTTTATCCCCGAGCTTAGCTGTAAAAATTTTTTCCCAATTTACTACATCCCTCCGAATTTTGGTTGCATTGGGTTTGGTTGTACAAAAACTTTTCAGTTTAAAGTAATCAAAATTATCCATCTTGCATTTCAAAATGCTTTCTATCGTTTCTTTAGAAAAAAATTCTTCCCCTCTCCATAAATCTGATAAATACACTATACCTTGCTTCTCCAGTTTATTCATGGTATCAATCTTTATACCTAGGTCATGTACCCATTTGGACTTTATTCTTGTGTACGGTGTCAGGCATGGGTCTATGCCTAATTTCCGCCACACAGTTAATCAGTTTTCCCAGCAATTTTTGTCGAACAGTGAGTTCTTATCCCAGAAGCTGGGATCTTTGGGTTTGTCAAACAGGAGGTTGCTATATTCCTTGCCAACTGTGTCTTGAGTGCCAAGCCTATTCCATTTGTCTACCCCTCTGTTTCTTAGCCAATACCAAGTGGTTTTGATAATTGCTGCTTTATAATACAATTTGAGGTCTGGTAGCGCTAGGCCACCTTCCCAAGCATTTCTTTTCATTAGTCCCTTTGATATTCTGGACCTTTTGTTTTTCCAAATGAATTTTGATATTATTTTATCCAGCTCTAGAAAACAATTATCTGATAGTTTAATTGGTATGGCACTAAATAAGTAGATTAATTTAGGTAGAATTGTCATTTTTATTATATTAGCTCGGCCTACCCATGAACAACTGATGTTTTTCCACTTACTTAAATCTGACTTTATTTGTGCAAAAAGTGTCTTGTAATTGTGTTCATATAATCCCTGGGTTTGTTTTGGCAGGTAAACTCCTAAGTATTTTATAGTGTCTACTCTAGCTTTAAATGGGATTTCTCTTTCTATCTCTTGGAGTTGGACTTTGTTGCTAATATATAGGAATGCAGAAGATTTGTGTGGGTTTATTTTGTAACCTGCAACTTTGCCAAAGTTGTTTATTATTTCAAGTAGCTTTTTACTTGAATCTCTGGGATTCTCTAAATATATCATCATATCATCTGCAAAGAGTGATAACTTAGTTTCTTCTTTGGCTATTTTTATTCCTTCAATTTCTTTATCTTGTCTAATTGCTACCGCTAACATTTCTAGTACCATATTGAATAATAATGGTGATAATGGGCATCCTTGTTTCACCCCTGACCTTATTGGAAATGCCTCTAGCTTATCTCCATTGCATATAATGCTTGCTGAAGGTTTTAGGTAGATACTGCTTATTATTTTATGGAAGGTTCCCTTTATTCCTATGTTCTCCAGTGTTTTTAATAGGAATGGGTGTTGTATTTTGTCAAAAGCTTTTTCTGCATCAATTGAGATAATCATGTGGTTTTTGTTGGTTTTCTTGTTGATATGATTGATAATGCTAATACTTTTCCTAATATTGAACCAGCCCTGCATTCCTGGTATGAAACCTACCTGATCATAGTGTATTATTCTCTTGATAAGATGCTGTATTCGTTTTGCTAAAATCTTGTTGAAAATTTTTGCATCTATATTCATTAGAGAAATTGGTCTGTAATTTTCTTTTTCTGTTTTATCTCTTCCTGGCTTGGGTATCAAAACCATATTTGTATCATAGAAAGAATTTGGGAGTACTCCTTCTTCCCCAATTTTCCCAAATAGTCTATATAGTATTGGAATTAACTGTTCTTTAAAGGTTTGATAGAATTCACTTGTGAATCCATCTGGTCCTGGAGATTTTTTCCTAGGGAGTTCATTGATGGCTTGTTCAATTTCTTTTTCTGAGATGGGGTTGTTTAAGTATTCTATTTCCTCTTCTGTTAATCTGGGCAATTTGTATTTTTTAAAATATTCATCCATCTCATTTAGATTATCGAATTTGTGGGCATAAAGTTGGGCAAAATAATTTCTAATTATTGTTTTAATTTCCTCCTCATTGGAGGTGAGTTCACCCCTTTCATTTTTAATATTAGTAATATGATTTTCTTCTTTCTTTTTTTTAATCAAATTGACCAAAGGTTTATCAATTTTATTAGTTTTTTCATAAAACCAACTATTGGTTTTATTTATTAATTCAATAGTTTTCTTAATTTCAATTTTATTAATCTCTCCTTTGGTTTTCAGTATTTCTAATTTGGTATTTTCTTGGGGATTTTCAATTTGTTCTTTTTCTAGCTTTTTCAGCTGCATACCCAAGTCATTGATCTCCTCTTTCTCTATTTTATTTATATAGGCATTCAAAGATATAAAACTTCCCCTAAGAACTGCTCTTGCAGTATCCCATAAGATTTGGTAGGTTGTCTCATTATTGTCATTCTCTTGAATGAAGTTGTTAATTGTTTCTATGATTTCTTCTTTAACCCATTCCTTCTTTAGGATTAAATTATTTAGTTTCCAACTGATTTTTGCTTTATCTTTCCATGGCCTTTTATTACATATAATTTTTATTGCATTATGATCTGAGAAGGATGCACCGATTATCTCTGCCTTTCTGCACTGGATTTTGAGATTTTTATGTCCTAGTACATGGTCAATTTTTGTAAATGTTCCATGTACTGCTGAGAAAAAGGTATATTCCTTTCTGTTCCCATTCAATTTTCTCCAAAGATCTATCATATCTACCTTATCTAGAGTTCTATTTACCTCCTTAACCTCTTTCTTGTTTATTTTGAGGTTAGATTTATCAAGTTCAGAAAGAGGGAGGTTGAGGTCCCCCACTAGTACAGTTTTGCTGTCAATTTCTTCCTTCAACTCCCTCAATCTCTCCTCTAAGAATCTGGATGCTATACCACTTGGAGCATACATGTTTAGTAATGATATTGCTTCATTGTCTATGGTGCCTTTTAGCAGGATATAGTTTCCATCCTTATCCCTTTTGATTAGATCTATTTCTGCTTTTGCTTTGTCTGAGATTAGGATTGCTACTCCTGCCTTTCTTACATCAGCTGAAGCACAATATATTCTGCTCCATCCTTTAACCTTTATCCTATGTGTATCCCCCCGTTTCAAATGTGTTTCTTGTAAGCAGCATATTGTTGGATTATGGCTTTTAATCCATTCTGCTATCCGTCTCCGTTTTATGGGAGAATTCATTCCATTCACATTCACAGTTATGATTACAATCTGTGTATTTCCCTCCATCTTCTTTCCCACCATTTGTGCTTTTAGCTCTGCTGTCTCCCTTCCCCTCCTCACTAGTATTTACTTTTCACCACCTCCTCTTGCCGCCTTCCCCTCTTTCTTTTAGCCCCCCTCCCTTTTACTCCCCTTTACTCTTATTGCTTCTTCCCTCCCTTTTGCCTCCCTCCCCTTTCTTCCCTCTTCCCCTCCCACTGCTTATAGAGCTAGTTAGGATTTTCTACTTAAGTTTATTGATCTGTCCTTTAAACAAATCCGATGAGAGTACCTCTCACACAATGCTCATCTCCCTCCCCTCTTTCCCTCTACTATGATTTTGTACTTCTTCTTGTGATATAATTTGCCATTTCCTGCTTCCTCCTTTTCACACCTCCTATTACACTCCCTTCTCATACTTAAATCACATTTTTTATCATGATATCATTTACTTTATATCTGTTCCCCCTATGCTTATCCCTTTTATATTTCTTAATAGACGCACAGTTCTTGAGATAAACAGATATCATCTTCCCTTATAGGGGGGTGAACAACTTGCCTTCATTGAGTAGCAAGTTGTTCCCCCCACCCCCGCTGTTTACCTTTTTATGATTCTCTTGCGACCTGCATTTGAAGATTGAATTGTCTATTAAGTTCTGGTGTTTTGGTCAGGAAACTCTGGAAATCCCTTACTTCGTTGAATGACTTTCTCCTTGCCTGAAATGTTATGCTGAACTTTGCTGGGTAGTTGATCCTTGGTTGCAGTCCCAGCTCTTTTGCCTTACGGAATATTGGGTTCCAATTCTTTCGATCTTTTACTGTAGAAGCTGCAAGCTCCTGTGTAATCCTGATTGTATCCCCTTGATATTTAAATTGTTTCTTTCTGGCTGCTTGTAATATTTTCTCCTTCACTTGATAGCTCTGGAATTTGGCAACTATATTTCTTGGGGTTTTGAGTTTGGGGTCCCTTTCAGGAGGGGAACGGTGGATTCTTTCGATGACTATTTTGCCCTCTGAATCTAGTACTTCTGGGCAGTTTTCCTTGATGATTTCCTGGAAGATATTGTCCAGGCTCTTTTCTCCATCCTGGGTTTCTGGCAGGCCAATAATTCTTAAGTTTTCCCTTCTGGATCTATTTTCCAGGTCAGTTGTTTTTCCAATTAGATATTTTACATTTTCTTCTATCTTTTCATTCTTTAGATTTTGTTTGACTGATTCTTGCTGTCTCATTGAGTCGTTAGTTTCTACTTGCCCAATTCTAATCTTCATCACATTGTTTTCTTCTGTTAACTTTTGTATCTCTTTTTCCATCTGCCCAATTTTTCCTTTTAAGAAGCTATTTTCTCCAGTTAATTTTTGTACTTCCTTTTCCATTTGGCCTTTCAGGAATTTATTTTCTCCAGTTAATTTTTGAACTTCTTTTTCCATTTGTTCAATTTTCCTTTTCAGGGAAATGTTCTCATCAGTGAATTCTTTCTTAATAATTTTAAAATCATTGGCCAGTTTATCTTCTATTTCCTTCTTCAGCTGTTCCAGGAGAGCTGCTTGTACTTGCGAGTAGTTCATAGTCCCTTCTGAAGTTTCAGATGGAAGTACAGTCTCAGCTGTGACCTCTTTGGGGCTTGTGTCTTGGTCCTTATCCCCATAGAAAGATTCTATGGTTCTTTCGGCCCTCTTCTTTTTCCTATTCATGATTTTGATTGAGTGTTGTGGCTTCTGGTTCTTTCAGTCAGAAGCTGGAGAACTTTTTGCTGAGCTGATGTGTGAAAAAGCTAAAAGCAGGTATTTGTTTGGTGTTTCCCTGATCAGCCCTGGGTTTAGCTTGTTAAGTGTGGGGGAGGGGTGCTCTGGTCCCAGGAGATTTCCTTAGCTTAATTGAGGCAAAGGCAAGCTCAGGGGCTGGTAATCCCAGCTGCCCTATTGTCTTTCTGATTCCCCTGGACAGCTGAGGCACGCCTAGATGCTAATGCGTGTTCCCAACCCTCCTGGGTCTCCTCTCCTGGTGGTGAGGCTTGCCTGGGTCCTAGTGCGAGTTTTCCCTGCCCTGGGTCCTCTGTCCTTCAGGTTTACCTCTGCCACCGTATGAGGAATCCCCCTTAGCTATTTTCCTCGTCTCAGGTGTTATGAGACTATTGGTCTCCTTCTTCTATTTCTACTGATCTGGGATTTTTCTGGGGAGATATTTTATGGTTCTTTCACGGTCATCAAGGGGGAAGGAGAGAGCATTAGCTGATTACACCGCCATCCTGGCTCCCGGAAGTTCAAGTAAGTGACTCACCGGAGTTTGATCTTCGGGCTGAAGGTCCCAGGAGCTGCTGCGCTGATCTCCGGCGCTCCGAGGCTCTCACTGACTCGGTTGGGCTTGTCTCCCGCCCCGGGTGCCGCTCCTCTGGTTCCGCCCTCCACTCAGGTTTCTCGGATCTCCTCCGCTCCGCTGCACTGGCTGTGCTGCACTGGCCACGCTGCGCTGTGCGCTGTGGGCTCACCCCCGCGGATCAGATCCTTCCCGTGGACCTTCCAGTCCCACCTGAGCTCCGAATCTGTCACCGTCTGTCTCCCACTCGATTCCGCACCTCCAAAATTTGGTCAGATTCTCCTTTCAGAGGTACCTGGAGAAATTTGTCTCAGAGCTCAGGTGAGTAGCTGCTCTCACTCCTCCATCTTGGCTCCGCCCCCGGTCCCATCACTTCTTGAAAAACAGAGGGAGGGCAGGAGTCAGGATGGTGGAGTAGAAAGACTCATGAATGCTAGCTCTGAACCCACAGCCCATAAATTTTCTGTAAAAAGAACTTCCCATAAATTCTGGAGCAGTGCAAGCCACGCAGCAAGTCAGTGGAGGAGATTTCTGTTCCAGAGAGCTCTAAAAACCGACCCCAGGGGTCCATCACGCTCCAGACAGTGGAGCCCACCCCTGCGCTGCCGTGGACACACAGCCCTGAAAGGAGCAGTTCTGAGCAGGCTTCCGGAATGGAATCTCCAGTGGCCGGGAAAGTCCCTCCACCCACAGGCGCTACAGGGCAATGAGAGAGACTTCTGGGCTGGCTGAGAGGGGAGCGGGGTGTCTCCTTGACTGGGGCCGTCTCAGGAGGCAGCAGCAGAGGCAGTGGCAGAGGCAGCGGTGGCCAGGACTCCCCGAGCAGGCAGAAGCTCCATTACCGAAGGTCTCTGCATAAACTCCCTGAGGCAACTGAGTCTGTGAGGCAGCCCTGCCCCCACTCCAGCACCAGAAATTAAGCTCACATTGAATAGCAGTCGCTCGGGCCGCAGATAGCCCTGATACTGGGAAGCAGCATTTGAATCTCAGACCCCAAGCGCTAGCTGGGCAGATCTAGGCAAGGGTGGAGAGCAATCTCAGAAGTCAAGTAACTGGCTGGGAAAATGCCCAGATAAAGGAAGCAAAATAAGACCATAGAGAGCTACTTTATTGGGGAAGAGATGTTCCTTCTTCCTTTCATTTCTGATGACGAAGTACAATGCCTGCCATCAGAGAAAGACGTGGAGGTCAGGGCCTCTCTATCCCAGACATCCGAGGTGGATGTCCGGTGGGCTCAGGCCATGGAAGAGCTCAAAAAGGATTTTGAAAATCAAGTTAGACAGGTGGAGGAAAAACTGGGAAGAGAAATGAGGGAGATGCAAGAAAAGCATGAAAAACGGGTCAATACCTTGGTAAAGGAGACCCCCAAAAAATGCTGAAGAAAATAACACCTTGAAAAATAGGCTCACTCAATCGGCAAAAGAGGTTCAAAAAGCCAATGAGGAGAAGAATGCTTTCAAAAGCAGGATTAGTCAAATGGAAAAAGAGGTTCAAAAGCTCACTGAAGAAAATAGCTCTCTCAAGATTAGAATGGAACAGATGGAGTCTAATGACTTTCAGAGAAACCAAGAAATCATAAAACAAAACCAAAAGAATGAACAAATGGAAGAGAATGTGAAATATCTCATGGGAAAAACAACTGACCTGGAAAATAGATCCAGGAGAGACAATTTAAAAATTATGGGACTACCTGAAAGCCATCATCAAAAAAAGAGCCTAGACATCATCTTCCATGAAATTATCCAGGAAAACTGCCCTGAGATTCTAGAACCAGAGGGCAAAATAAGTATTCAAGGAATCCTTCGATCACCACCTGAAAGAGATCCAAAAAGAGAAACTCCTAGGAACATTGTGGACAAATTCCAGAGTTCCCAGGTCAAGGAGAAAATATTGCAAGCAGCTAGAAAGAAACAATTCCAGTATGGTGGAAATACAATCAGGATAACTCAAGATCTAGCAGCTTCTACATTAAGGAATCGAAGGGCATGCAATAGGATATTCCAGAAGTCAAAGGAACTAGGACTGAAACCAAGAATCACCTACCCAGCAAAACTGAGTATAATACTTCAGGGGAAAATATGGTCTTTCAATGAAACAGAGGACTTTCAAGCATTCTTGATGAAAAGACCAGAGCTGAAAAGAAAATTTGACTTTCAAACACAAGGATGAGAAGAAGCATGAAAAAGTAAACAGCAAAGGGAAGTCATAAGGGACTTACCAAAGGTGAACTGTTTACATTCCTACATGGAAAAACAATATTTGTAACTCTTAAAACTTTTCAGTATCTGGGTAGTTGGTGGGACCACACACAGATGTACACACACACACACACACACACACATGTACATGCGTGCATGCACACACACATACACACAAGCATGCACACACAGAGACAGAGAGTACAGAGTGAATTGAATAGGATGGGACCATATCGTAAAAGAAATTAAGGGAAATGGTGAGAGAGAAATGTAGTAGGAGGAGAGAGGGTGAAAAGGAATGGGGTTAATTATATCTCATTCAAGAGGCAAACAGGAGACTTTTTAGTGGAGGGAAAAAGAGGAGAGTTGAGAAAAAAACATGAAGTTTACCCTCATCACAATCGACTAAAGGAAAGAGTAAAATGCACACTCATTTTGGTATGAAAACCTATCTTACAGTACAGAAAAATGGGGAAGAAGGAGATAAGCAGGGAGGGAGGGATGATGGAAGGGAGGGCAATGGAAGAAGTGAGCAATTTGAGGTCAACACTCTTGGGAAGGGACAGGATCAAAAGATAGAATAGAAACAATGGGGGGCAGGATAGGATGAAGGGAAATAGTCTTATAAAACACGACTGTTATCGAAGTCATTTGCAAAACTACACAGATATGGCCTATTTCGAATTGTCTGCCTTCCCAAAGGGAATGGGTGGGGAGCGAGGGATGGGAAGTATTTGGAACTCAAAGTTTTAGGAACTGTTGAGTATTGTTCTTGCAACTGGGAAATAAGAAATACAGTTAATGAGGAAGAGAAAGTCATCTGGCCCTACAGGACAAAAGTGAAGATGGAGAGAAGAGAAGGGCGGGACGATAGAAGAGAGGGCAGATTGGTGATAGGGAAAATTAGAATGCTTGGTGTATTGAAGTGGGGGAGGAGATAAATGGAGAGCAAATTTGGAACCCAAAATTTTGTGAAAATGAATGTAAAAAGTTAAATAAATAAATTTAAAAAAAGAAAAGAAAAAGAAAGCAGAAATTATATGATTGTTTACTAAACTTTTACTGTCTTCCATCAAATTATTTTACATTAAAAAGTTCAATAAATAAGAATTTTTTCTAAAGAAACGTTAGAAAGCATTATGAAATGCAAGATGGATAATTTTGATTACTTTAAACTGAAAAGTTTTTGCACAACCAAACCCAATGCAACCAAAATTCGGAGGGATGTAGTAAATTGGGAAAAAAATTTACAGCTAAGCTCGGGGATAAAGGCCTCATTTGTAGAATATATAGAGAACTGATTCAAATATCTAACCATCCAAGTCATTCCCCAATTGATAAATGGTCAAAGGATATGAACAAGCAATTTTCAGGGGAAGAAATCAAAGATATCTATAATCATATGAAAAAGTGCTCTAAATCACTATTGATTAGAGAGATGCAAATCAAAACAACTCTGAGGTACCACATCACACCTGTAAGATTGGCAAACATGACAGAACAAGAAAATGATAAATGCTGGAGAGGATGTGGGAGAGTTGGAACACTAATTCATTGTTGGTGGAGCTGTGAGATCATCCATCCCTTCTGGAGAACGGTTTGGAACTATGCCCAAAAGGCTACAAAAATGTGCATACCCTTTGACCCAGAAATATCGCTACTAGGACTGTATCCCCAAGAGATTATAAAAACGGGAAAGGGTCCCACATGTACAAAAATATTTATAGCAGCACTCTTTGTGGTAGCCAAAAACTGGAAGTCAAGGGGATGCCCATCAATTGGGGAATGGCTGAATAAATTATGGTATATGAATGTAATGGAGTACTATTGTGCCATAAGAAATGATGAACAAGAAGACTTCAGGGAGGCCTGGAAGGACTTATATGACCTGATGCTGAGTGAAAGGAGCAGAATCAGGAGAACTTTGTGCACAGCAATGACCAAAGTGTGCGAGAGTTTTTTTCTGGTAGACTTGGAACTTTGTAATAATACAAGAACTTACTGAGAAAAAAAAAAAAATCCTAATGTCGGTCTTCTAAGGCAAAATGCCTTCCACACTCAGAGAAAGAAATATGGAAGTCATTTGCAGAATGTAGCGGATCATGTTTGTGGGTGGGTGGGTTTCAGTGTATTATGTTTTGATTTGTTATATGATTTCTTCCATTTATTTAAGTTCGACTACGTAGCATGACTACAGTGAAAATGTGCTCAATAGGAAAGTATATGTAGAACCTAAATAGAATTGTATGCTGTCATGGGGAGGGAGGAGGGTATTAGGGGAAGGGTGGGGGGGATAAAATCTTAACTTTAAAGAAATGATTGTAAAACATCAAAAAATAAATTTAGAAACAAAAAAAAGAAAATAAAATGAAATAACAAATATAAAAAAAGTTCAATAAATATAATTGATAAAGTAAAAAAAATAAGAGTTCTTAAGTGTCTTGACATTGTTTGTCTTTGTAATGTTGCTTTTATTGCATAGATCAATCTCCACTTCTCATTTCACTTAGCATGTTTTCTCAGATTTCTCTTAAAAAGCCCACTTATTTATTCTTTATGGCACAATAGTACTTTAAATAATATTTTACTTTTAGATTATATGTAAAGACACATTTTAGGAGACATTGTTAAAATATTAAGTTCCAAATTTTCTCCCTCTCTCCCTTCCTTTACCCACCCCTAACAGATTATATGTGCACAGTCTTGTAAAACACATTCCTATATTAGTCACACTGTAAAAAAAGAGCCTCAAAGAAAAAACTATGAAAAAAGTGAAAATGGTATGTTTTGATCTGTATTCAGAGTCCATCAGTTTTTTTCCTCTGGATGTGAAGCGTGTTTTTCCTCGTGAGTCTTTTGGAATTGTCTTAGACTACTGTGTTGTTGAGAAGGCGTAAGTCATTCATACTTGATTATCCTACAATGTTACTTTTACTGTGTACCATATCCTCCTGGCTCTAGTTATGTGACTTTGCATCAGTCAATGTAAATTTTTCGAGGTTTTTCTGAAATCTTCTTACCCATCATTTCTTATAGCACAACAGCACTCCATTATATTCATATATCCCAACTTGTTCAGTCATTACCAAATTGATGGACATCCACTCAATTTCTAATTCCTTGAAACCACAAAAAGTTTCTATGAATATTTTTGTACAAGTAGATCCTTCCTCCTTTTTTTGATCTCTCTTAGATACAAACCTACAGTGGTATTGCTGCAAATGGTATGAACGATTTAATTGACATTAGGGCATAGTTTCAAACTGGTGTCCAGAATGGTGTCCAACAACAATGCATTAGTGTCCTGATGTTCCTATATCCCCTCACACATTAGTCATTTTCTCTTTTCTTTCATATTGGCCAGTCTAATAGAAGTGAGGTGGTACCTCAGATTAGATTTAACGTGCATTTCTCTAATCAACAGTAATTTAGAACATTTTCTCACATGACTATAGAGAGCTTTGATTTCTTCACCTGAAAATGGGCTTTTCATATTCCTTAATTATTTATGCAATGAGGAAGGACTTTCATTCTCATAAACTTGGCTCTGTTCTCTATATACTAGAGAAATGAGACCTTTATCAGATATATTTGCTATAAAATCATTTCCAACTTTCTGTTTATCTTATAATCATGGTTGTATTGAATTTGCTTGGCAAAGCAACTTTTTTCATTTCATAATAATAAAAATGACCTATTTTAAAATTTATAATGCTCTTCATGTCTTCTCTCACTCTAAATTCTTCCTGTCTGCATGGAAATGACAGGTGAACTCTTACATGCTATCATTATTTGCTTATGGTATCACCCTTATGTCTAAATCACGCACCCTTTCTCACTTTCTCTTGGTATAAAGCAAAAGACACTGGTCTATGTCTACTTTCCACCATACTGTTTTCTGGTTTTCCCTGAAGTTTTCATCTAGTAATGAGTTTTATCTCCCAGAAACTGAATTCTCTGGGTTTATCAAAGACTAGGTTAATATGGTCATTTACAACTGTGTCTTGTGTATCTAATCTATTCCACTGATCCCCTCTGTTTCTTAACCAGAACCAAGTAGTTTTAATGATTGTTGCTTTATGATAAATTTAAGGTCTACACAGCTAGGCCAAACTCCCGAGCATATCTTTTCATTAATTCCCTTGATATTCTGGACCTTTTGTTCTTCCAGATGAATTTTGATACTATTTTTTCTAGCTCTGCAAAATTATTTTTGGTTATTTGATTGGTATTGTACTGAAGAAGTAATTTCACTTAGATAGAATTAACATTTTTGCAATATCAGCTCATATTAGCCAAGAGCAATTGCTATTTTTTCAATTGTTTAGTTCTGACTTTCTGCAAAAAATGTTTTCCGGGAGAGGAGCCAAGATGGTGGAGTAGAAAGACTCATGTATGCTAGCTCCGAATACACAGTCCATAAATTTCCTGTAAGAAGAACTTCTAACAAATTCTGGATCACTGCAAGGTGCACAGAAAAGCAGTGGAAGAGATTTCCATTCCAGAGAGCCCTGGAGAGCGGGCCCCAGGGGTCCATCATGCTCTGGAAAGTGGAGTCCACCCCTGAGCTGCCCTGGCCTCACGGCCGAGAGGACCAGATCCGAGCAGGCTTCAGGGACGGAACTGCCAGTGGCCGGGAAGGTCCCTCCGCCCACAGACACTACAGGTCAGTGAGAGAGAGGTCTGGGCTGGCTGAGAGGGGAGCAGGGTGGCTTGGGCCCTCTCAGGAAGAAGCGGCAGAGGCAGCAGCAGAGGCAGTGGCAGAAGCAGCAACGGCCTGGGACTCCCCGAGCAGGCAGGCAGAAGTTAAGGACTGTGCATAAACCCCCTGAGGGAGTTGAGCCTGGGAAGCGACCCTGCCCCCACCTGCCCCATTACTGAAGGTCTCTGCATAAAACCCCTGAGGGAACTGATCCTGAGAGGTGGCCCTGTCCTCACCCAAGCACCAGAAGTTAAGTTCACATTGAATAGCAGCTGCTCCCGCCACGGAAAGCCCTGAGGCTGGGAAGCAGCATTGGAATCTCAGACCCCAAGCACTAGCTGGGCAGATCTAGGCAGGGGTGGAGAGGAATCTCAGAAGTCAGGTAACTGGCTGGGAAAATGCCCAGAAAATGGAAGCAGAATAAGACCATAGAGAGCTACTTTATTGGGGAAGAGATGTTCCTTCCCCCCTTCATTTCTGATGACGAAGTCAAATGCCTGCCATTGGTGAATGATGTGGAGGTTGGGGCCTCTCTATCCCAGACACCCGAGGTGGATGTCCGGTGGGCTCAGGCCATGGAAGAGCTCAAAAAGGATTTTGAAAATCCAGTTAGACAGGTGGAGGAAAAACTGGGAAGAGAAATGAGGGAGATGCAAGAAAAGCATGAAAAACGAGTCAATGCCTTGGTAAAGGAGACCCAGAAAAATGCTGAATAAAATAACACCTTGAAAAATAGGCTCACTCAATTGGCAAAAGAGGTTCAAAAAGCCAATGAGGAGAAGAATGCTTTCAAAAGCAGAATGAGCCAAATGGAAAAAGAGGTTCAAAAGCTCACTGAAGAAAATAGTTCTCTCAAGATTAGAATGGAACAGATGGAGTCTAATGATTTTCTGAGAAACCAAGAAATCATAAAACAAAACCAAAAGAATGAACAAATGGAAGAGAATGTGAAATATCTCATGGGAAAAACAACTGACCTGGAAAATAGATCCAGGAGAGACAATTTAAAAATTATGGGACTGCCTGAAAGCCATCATCAAAAAAAGAGCCTAGACATCATCTTCCACGAAATTATCAAGGAAAACTGCCCTGAGATACTAGAACCAGAGGGCAAAATAAGTATTCAAGGAATCCATTGATCACCACCTGAAAGAGATCCAAAAAGAGAAACTCCTAGGAACATTGTGGACAAATTCCAGAGTTCCCAGGTCAAGGATAAAATATTGCAAGCAGCTAGAAAGAATCAATTCCAGTATGGTGGAAATACAATCAGGATAACTCAAGATCTAGCAGCTTCTACATTAAGGGATCGAGGGGCGTGGAATAGGATATTCCAGAAGTCAAAGGAACTAGGACTGAAACCAAGAATCACCTACCCAGCAAAACTGAGTATAATACTTCAGGGGAAAATATGGTCTTTCAATGAAACAGAGGACTTTCAAGCATTCTTGATGAAAAGACCAGAGATGAAAAGAAAATTTGACTTTCAAACACAAGAATGAGAAGAAGCGTGAAAGAGTAAATAGCAAAGGGAAGTCATAAGTGACTTACCAAAGGTGAACTGTTTACATTCCTACATGGAAAGACAATATTTGTAACTCTTAAAACGTTTCAGTATCTGGGTAGTTGGTGGGACCACACACAGATGTACACACACACACACACATGTACATGCGTGCATGCACACACACATACACACAAGCATGCACACACAGAGACAGAGAGTACAGAGTGAATTGAATAGGATAGGACCATATCGTAAAAGAAATTAAGGGAAATGGTGAGAGAGAAATGTAGTAGGAGGAGAGAGGGTGAAATGGAATGGGGTTAATTATATCTCATTCAAGAGGCAAACAGGAGACTTTTTAGTGGAAGAAAAAACAGGAGAGCTGAGAAAAAAACAAGAAGTTTACCCTCATCACATTCGACTAAAGGAAGGAATAAAATGCACACTCATTTTAGTATGAAAACCTATCTTACAATACTGGAAAGTGGGGGAGAAGGAGATAAGCAAGGTGGGGGTGATGATGGAATGGAGGGCAATGGAAGAAGGGAGCAATTTGAAGTCAACACTCGGGGAGGGACAGGATCAAAAGAAAATAGAAACAATGGGGGACAGGATAGGATGGAGAGACATACAGTTAGTCTTACACAACACGACTATTATCGAAGTCATTTGCAAAACTACACAGAGCCTATACTGAATTGCCTGCCTTCCCAAAGGGAATGGGTGGGAAGGGAGGGATGGGGAGAATTTGGAACTCAAAGTTTTAGGAACAACTGTTGAGTATTGTTCTTGCTACTAGGAAATAAGAAATACAGTTAATGGGGAATAGAAAGTCATCTGGCCCTGCAGGACAAAAGAAAAGATGGGGATAAGAGAAGGGAGGGATGATAGAAGAGAGGGCAGATTGGTAATAGGGAAAATTAGAATGCTTGGTGTATTGGGGTGGGGGAGGGGATAAACGGGGTGAAAATTTGGAACCCAAAATTTTGTGAAAATGAATGTAAAATGTTAAAAAACTAAATAAATTTAAATAAAAAAAGCAAAGTGTTTTGCAATGGTGTTCATATATTTCCTGGGTTGATTTTGGCAGGTAGATTCCCAAATATTTTGTAATATCTATAGTAATTTTAAGTGGAATTTCTCTTTCCAACCTTTGTTGTTGGGTTTGTTAGTTTCATGTGTGTGCATATGCATATATGTGTACATATACATACATGCATACATACCTACACACAGACACACACTTATATATATATATATGTATATTTATATAGACATATGTATATATATATATATATATATATAGACATATATATATATATGTGCTAATGATTTGTGAGGGTTTATTGTATATCCCACAATTTTGCTTAATTTCTTATTTCAAGTAATATTATATTTGATTCTCTATGTATCCCATCATATCATCTGCAAAGAATGATATCTTTGTTTCTTTTTTGCCTATTTTAACTCCTTAAATATCCTTTTCTTCTCTTATTGCTAAACCTAACATTTTTAGTTAATGTTAATACAGTAGTACCATACTGAAAAGCAGTGGTGATCATGGACGTCCTTATTTCATGCCCAATCTTATTTGAAATGTGTCTAGCTTATCCCCTTTACATGTAATGTTTGCTGATAGTTTGGCATAGATGATAACTATCACCTTAAAGAAGACTGCATGTATACACTTGATGAAGTAGGAGATTTCCAGACCTTCCTAAAGAAAAGGTCGGAGCTCATTAGAAAATTTGATTTTCAAATACAAGACGCAAAAGAGGCACAAACATATTAGCAGGGGAAAAAAACCAAAACTTGTCATGCAGTATGGGGAAACTGTTTACATTCCTATATGAGAGGATGGTATTTGTTAATAGTGAGAATTGTATATTTATTAAGACATTTAAAACAGATATATATGGATGGAGGGAGTGGGTATAAATTAACTGATGTGATGATAAAAAATGTAATTAAAGGATATGAAAGGATTATAATGGTGGAAGAGTAAAGGAGGAAGCACAAAAGGGTAAATTACATCACATGAAGAGGCACAAAAATATAGTAGAGGGAAAGAAGGAAGGGAGATGACCATTGTTTGAGCTTTACTCTCATCAGATTTGGTTCAAGAAGGGAATAACATACTCAGTCAAGTAAAAAAACCTAACCTTCATGACAGGCAATAGAAGGGAGAAAGGAAAAGAAAAGGAAGGGAGGTTGATAGAAGGAAGAGAAGATTGAGGAAGGTAGTGGTCAAAAGAAAAGCTTTCGTGGAAGGGAAGGGAGAAATTAAAGTATAAATGGGGGAGAGGAATATGAGGGAGAAAAAGACACAGATACTAATCATGTCTATGAATGTAAATGGGATATAATCTACCACAAAATGAAGGCAGGGGGCAGAATGAATTAAAAAATATAATCTTATAATATGTTATTTACAAGAAACACATCTGAAACAGGATACACAGGGTAAAGTTAAAAGAACACAGCAGAATATATCATGCTTCAGCTGAAGTAAAAAAAAAAAAAGTAGAGGTAGCAATCCTAATCTCAAACAAAGCAAAAGCAAAAACAGATCTGATCAAAAGAGATAAGGAAGGAAACTATATTCTCCTAAAAGACACCATAGACAATGAAATAATATCACTACTAAATATACATGCACCAAGTGCTATAGCATGCGAATTCTTAAAGGAGAACTTAAGGGAATTACAGGAAGAAATAGGTAATAAAACTATACTAGTGGGATACCTCAAAATGCCCTCTCTGAACTTGATAAATATAACCTCAAAATAAAGAAGAAAGGGAGCCAAGATGGCGGAGTAGAAAGACACACGTATGCTAGCTCCAAAGCCACAGCCCATATATTTCCTGCAAAAAGAACTCCCCACGAATTCTGGAGCACTGCAAGACACGCAGAAAAACAGTGGAAAAGATTTCCATTCCAGAGAGCCCTGAAGAGCTGTCCCCAAAGGTCTGTCACGCTCTGGACAGCGGAGTACACCCCTGTGCTGCCCTGGCCACGCAGCCCCAGAGGAGCAGATCCGAGCAGGCATCAGGGACGGAATCTCCGGTGGCCCGGGAAAGTCCCTCTGCCCACAGGCACACAGGTCAGTGAGAGAGACTTCTGGGCTGGCCGAGAGGGGAGCAGGGTGTCTCCATGACTCGGGCCCCCTCGGGAGGCAGCGGCAGAGGCAGCAGCAGTGGCCTGGGACTCCTGGAGAAGCAGGCAGAAGTTCAGGGCTATTACGAAAGGTCTATGCATAAACCCCCTGAGGGAACTGAGCCTGGGAGATGTACCTGCCCCCAACCGTCCCATTACTGAAGGTCTCTGCATAAAGCCCATGAGGGAACTGAGCCTGGGAGGCGGCCCTGCCCCCACACGAGCACCAGAACTTAAGCTCACATTGAATACCAGCGGTGCCTGCCAAGGAAAGCCCATTTGAATCTCAGACCCCAAGCACTAGCTGGGCACATCTAGGTGGGGGTGGAGAGGAATCTCAGAAGACAAGTAACTGGCTGGGAAAATGCCCAGAAAAGGGAAGAAAAATAAGATTATAAAAAGCTACTTTGATGGGGTACAGATGTTCCCGCCTTTCAATTCTGATGACGAGGAACAATTCTTACCATAAGGGAAAGACGTGGAGGTCGGGCTTCTGTATCCCAGACATCCCAGGTGGATGTCCGGTGGGCTCAGGCCATGGAAGAGCTCAAAAAGAATTTTGAAAATCAAGTTAGACCGGTGGAGGAAAAACTGGGGGAAGAGAAAAGAGGGAGATGCAAGAAAAGCATGAAAAACAGTTCAATACCCCGGTAAAGGAGACTCCCCAAAAATGCTGAAGAAAATAACACCTTGAAAAATAGGCTCACTCAATTGGCAAAAGAGGTTCAAAAAGCCAATGAGGAGAATGCTTTCAAAAGCAGAATTAGCCAAATGGAAAAAGAGGTTCAAAAGCTCACTGAAGATAATTGTTCTCTCAAAATTAGAATGAAACAGATGGAGTCTAATGACTTTCTGAGAAACCAAGAAATCACCAAACAAAGCCAAAAGAATGAAAAAATGGAAGAGAATGTGAAATGTCTCATTGGAAAAACAACTGACCTGGAAAATAGATCCAGGAGAGATAATTTAAAAATTATGGGGCTACCTGAAAGTCATGATCAAAAAAAGAGCCTAGACATCATCTTCCACGAAATTATCGCGGAAAACTGCCCTGATATTAGAGTCTAATTACTTTCTGAGAAACCAAGAAATCACAAAACAAAACCAAAAGAATGAAAAAGTGGAAGACAATGTGAAATGTCTCATTGGAAAAACAACTGACCTGGAAAATAGATCCAGGAGAGACAATTTAAAAATTATGGGACTACCTGAAAGCCATCATCAAAAAAAGAACCTAGACATCATCTTTCATGAGATTATCGAGGAAAACTGCCCTGAGATTCTACAACCAGAGGGCAAAATAATTATTGAAAGAATCCATCGATCACCCCCTGAAAGAGATCCAAAAGGTAAACTCCTAGGAACATTGTGGACAAATTTCAGAATTCCCAGGAGAAGGAGAAAATATTGCAAGCAGCTAGAAAGATACAATTCCAGTACTGTGGAAATACAATCAGGATAACCCAAGATCTAGCAGCTTCTACATTAAGGGATCGAAGGGCGTGGAATAGGATATTCCAGAAGTCAAAGGAACTAGGACTGAAACCAAGAATCACCTACCCAGCAAAACTGAGTATAATACTTCAGGGGAAAATATGGTCTTTCCATGAAACAGAGGACTTTCAAGCATTCGTGATGAAAAGACCAGAGCTGAAAAGAAAATGAATTAAAAAATGAATGAGTCAAACAACAAATCATAGAAACAACTAATAACTTTATTCAGGGGAAGGACACTAATGAGACAACCTACCAAAACTTATGGGCTGCAGTGAATACAGTTTGTTTGTTTTTTTTTTAATCATTTAATGTATTTATTAAGCAGACAACAAAAATAAAGAACTTTACATAACTACCGAATGCTGACTCCATATGTAAACAACTTTTGGTTTGGTGCACAGTCCTCTCACCCCCCAATTTCTGCTATACATAAATTGAGTTTCCCTTTTCAAAGCAAATCGCAACCTGTAACAGCATGCCAAGAGAAGGTTATTTAAGGGACCAAAAAGAAAAGATCAAAACTTTAAAAACAAAACATCTGAACCAGAAAGAAATATATCTAGCACAACAACAAAAGTAATTCTCATTGAGAATCTTAACCAGGATCACTGCCTCTCATTTCAATGAGATAAATTCAGGCTTCTCTTCCTCCTCAAGGGCAACATTACATTCCTTGATCTCGACATCTGGAGTTTTTCTGTTTCAGGCAAAACGTTATAAATAGAATTATCTGAACTTATCTGAGTGATATTTGGATAACTTTCCCCTTGGGGATCATTATCAGTCATTGATTCCTTCTGTGCAAGAGTGTTCATGTTCTTGGAGTTCTCATTAATATGACTTTTTTGTAGATTTTTCTTGGTTTGCAACATTCAACTGCATACTGTGTTTTCTAACAGGACTCTCATGTAAGTGTGTTGCCTCAACATTCTCCTTCAACTTTGGTGAGATTTTCATTTGAAGTTTTTCTTTTGAGCCTTGTTATCTTCAGGTTAAATAGAAAACAGTTCTTGAGGGAAGTTTTATATCTCTTCATGCTTACATGAATAAAATAGAGAAAGAGGAGATCAATGAATTGGGCATGCAACTGAAAAAGTCACAAAAAGAACAAACTGAAAATCCCCAATTAAATACCATATTAGAAATACTGAAAACCAAAGGAGAGATTAATAAAATTGAAATTAAGAAAACTACTGAACTAATAAATAAAACTAAGATGGTTTTATGGAAAAAAGCAATAAAATTGATAAACCTTTGGTCAAGGTGATTTAAAAAAAAACAGAAAGAAGAAAACCAAATTATCAGTATCAAAAATGAAATGGGAGAACTCACCTCCAATGAAGAGGAAATTAAAACAATAATTAGAAATCACTTTGCTCAACTGTATGCCCATAAATTTGACAATCTTAGTGAAATGGATGAATATTTACAAAAATATAAATTGCCAAAATTAAAAGAAGAGGAAATAAAATACTTCAGTAACTCCATTTCAGAGAAAGAAACTGAAAAAACCACCAATTAACTCCTTAGGGAAAACTACAGAGCCAGATAGATTTACAAGTGAATTCTATCAAACATTTAAAGAACTATTAATTTCAATACTATATAGACTACTTGGGAAAATAGGTGAAGGTGTCCTACAAAAGTCTTTTTATGATACAAAGATGGAGCTGATACCTAAACAGGGAAGAAACAAAACAGAGAAAGAAATTATGGAGGGGCAGAGCCAAGATGGCAGAGTAGAAAGATGCACATATGCTAGCTCTTTCCCCCCAGGCCATAAAATACCCGTAAAAAAATTACTCTCACCAAACTCTAGAGCACTAGAAGCCCCAGAACAACAGAGTGAAAGATATTTCCAGCCCAGGGTGACCTGGAAGACTGATGGGACAGGTCAGTCACACCTGATGTGGGGTAGGGCATAGCCCGGGATTGGTAGCATGGTACCTGGAAGAGTGGGACAGAAGCAAGCCACAGGGCAGGGTCTCAATAGTAGCAGTGGAGATTCCTGGATTCCTCAACCCAAAAAGGTCAAACAGAGCTTCGGGGGTGAGTGAGAGGGCTTTTTCTAAGGGTGGGAGGGGAGCAAGGTCCACCCTGGCCCTGGCCCCAGGTGGCAATGGTGGTCATGGCGGTGGAAGCAGCAGCAGCGTCCCTTTCTGAAGGTCTCAGCCTAAAGGCCCTGGGGAAATTGAGAAGGTGATCTGTAACTTAGCTGCTAGGAGGCGAGGGAGTAAACTCTTCTCCCTTGATTGTGCCACCTTCAAGGAACAGAATTTACAGGTCCCCACAGTATATCCTCCTCTTGACAAAGGGCTCAAGTCAAGTAACTGACAGGGAAAAGGGGGAAAAAATAAGACTACAGAAGGTGGCTTTCTTGGTGAACAAGTACTTCCTTCCATCCTTTCAGATGTGGAGGAACAGTGGTTACCCATCAGAGGCCTCCAAAATAAATATGCAACGGTCTCAGGCCATGGAAGAGCTCAAAAAATATTTTGAAAATCAAGTAAGAGAGGTGGAAGGAAAAATGGGGAAGATAAGTGAGAGCACACAAGAAAATCATGAAAAGTGAGTCAACGGTTTGCTAAAGAAGACCGAAAAAAAATGCTGAAGAAAATAATACCTTTAAAAATAGGCTAACTCAATTGGCAAAGGAGGTTCAAAAAGCCAATGAGGAGAAGAATGTTTTAAAAAGCAGAATTAGCCAATGGAAAAAGAGGTTCAAAAGCTCACTGAAAAATATAGTTCTTTACAAATGAGAATGGAGCAGATCAAAGCTAATGACTTTATGAGAAACTAAGAAATCACAAAACAAAACCAAAAGAATGAAAAAATGGAAGACAATGTGAAAGATCTCACTGGAAAAACAACTGACCTAGAAAATAGATCCAGGAGAGACAATTTAAAAATTATGGGATTGCCTGAAAGCTATGATCAAAAAAAGAGCCTAGGGGAGGAGCCAAGATGATGGAGTAGAAAGACTCATGTATGCTAGCTCCGAATCCACAGCCCATAAATTTCCTGTAAGAAGAACTTCCCACAAATTCTGGATCACTTCAAGGCACCCAGAAACACAGTGGAAGAGATTTCCGTTCCAGAGAGCCTTGGAGAGCAGTCCCCAGGGTCTGTCGCGCCCCAGAAAGCGGAGCCCACCCCAGCTCTGCCCTGGATGTGGCCCCACAGGAGCAGATCCAAGCAGGCTTCAGGGACGGAACCTCCAGTGGCCATGAAGTTCCCTCCACCCACAGGCGCTACAGGTCAGTGAAAGAGATGTCTAGGCTGGCCGAGAGGGGAGCGGGGTGTCTCCGTGGCTCAGGCCCCATCAGGAGGCAGCGGCAGAGGGAGGGGCAGAGGCAGCAGCGGCGGCCCGGGACACCCAGAGCAGCAGGCAGAAGTTCAGGTCTCTGCATAAAGCCCCTGAGGGAAGTGAGCCTAGGAGACGGCCCTGTCCCTACCCGCTCCATCACTGAAGGTCTCTGCATAAAGCCCCTGAGGGAACTGAGCCTGGGAGGCGGCCCTGCCCCCACCCACCCCATTACTGAAGGTCTCTGCATAAAGCCCCAAAGGGAACTGAGCCTGGGAGGTGGCCCTGCCCCCACCCAAGCACCAGAACTTAAGTTCACATTGAATAGCAGCTGCTCCCGCCACTGAAAGACCTGAGGCTGGGAAGCACCATTGGAATTTCAGACCCCAAGCACTAGTGGGGCAGATCTAGGAGGGGTGGAGAAGAATCTCAGAAGTCAGGTAACTGTCTGGGAAAATGCCCAGAAAAAGGAAGCAGAATAAGACCATAGAGAGCTACTTTATTGGAGAAGAGATGTTCCTTCTCCCCTTCATTTCTGATGACGAAGTAAAATGCCTGCCATCGGAGAAAGACGTGGAGGTCAGGGCCTCTCTATCCCAGACATCCGAGGTGGAAGTCCGCTGGGCTCAGGCCATGGAAGAGCTCAAAAAGGATTTTGAAAAGCAAGTCAGACAGGTGGAGGAAAAACTGGGAAGAGAAATGAGAGAGATGCAAAAAAGCATGAAAAACGGGTCAATACCTTGGTAAAGGAGACCCAAAAAAATGCTGAAGAAAATAACACCTTGAAAAATAGGCTCACTCAATCGGCAAAAGAGGTTCAAAAAGCCAATGAGGAGAAGAATGCTTTCAAAAGCAAAATTAGCCAAATGGAAAAAGAGGTTCAAAAGTTCATGGAAGAAAATAGTTCTCTCAAGATTAGAATGGAACAGATGGAGTCTAATGATTTTCTGAGAAACCAAGAAATCATAAAACAAAACCAAAAGAATGAACAAATGGAAGAGAATATGAAATATCTCATGGGAAAAACAACTGACCTGGAAAATAGATCCAGGAGAGACAATTTAAAAATTATGGGACTACCTGAAAGCCATCATCAAAAAAAGAACCTAGACATCATCTTTCATGAGATTATCGAGGAAAACTGCCCTGAGATTCTACAACCAGAGGGCAAAATAATTATTGAAAGAATCCATCGATCACCCCCTGAAAGAGATCCAAAAAGAGAAACTCCTAGGAACATTGTGGCCAAATTGCAGAGTTCCCAGGTCAAGGAGAAAATATTGCAGGCAGCTAGAAAGAAACAATTCCAGTATGGTGGAAATACAATAAGGATAACACAAGATCTAGCAGCTTCTACATTAAGGGACTGAAGGGCGTGGAATAGCATATTCCAGAAGCCAAAGGAACTAGGACTCAAACCAAGAATCACCTACCCAGTAAAACTGAGTATTATACTTCAGGGGAAAATATGGTCGTTCAATGAAACAGAGGACTTTCAAGCATTCTTGATGAAAAGACCAGAGCTGAATAGAAAATTTGACTTTCAAACACAAGAATGAGAAGAAGCATGAAGGAGTAAACAGGAAAGGGAAGTCATAAGTGACTTACCAAAGGTGAACTGTTGACATTCCTACATGGAAAGACAATATTTGTAACTCTTAAAACTTTTCAGTATCTGGGTAGTTTGTGGGACCACACACAGATGTACACACACACACACATGTACATGCATGCACGCACACACACATACACACAAGTATGCACACACAGAGACAGAGAGCACAGAGTGAACTGAATAGGATGGGACCATGTCTTAAAAGAAATTAAGGTAAATGGTGAGAGAGAAATGTGGTGGGAGAAGAGAGGGTGAAATGGAATGCGGTAAATTATATCTCATTCAGGAGGCAAGCAGGAGACTTTAGTGGAGGGAAAAAGAGGAAAGCTGAGAAAAAAACATGAAGTTTACCCTCATCGCATTCAACTAAATGAAAGAGTAAAATCCACACTCATTTTGATATGAAAACCTGTCTTACAGTACAGAAAAATGGGGAAGAAGGAGATACACAGGGAGGGAGGGATGATGGAAGGGAGGTCAATGGAAGAATGGAGCAATTTGAGGTCAACAGTCTTGGGGAGGGACAGGATCAAAAGATAGAATAGAAAGAATGCGGGGCAGAATAGGATGAAGGGAAATACATTTAGTCTTAAACAACACGACTGTTACCGAAGTCATTTGCAAAACTACACAGATATGGCCTGTATTGAATTGCCTGCCTTCCCAAAGGGAATGGGTGGGAAGGGAGGGATGGGGAGAATTTGCAATTCAAAATTTTAGAAACAACTCTTTAATATTGTTGTTGCTACTAGGAAATAAGAAATACAGGTAATGTGGAATAGAAAGTCATCTGGCCCTGCAGGACAAAAGAGAAGAGGGGACAAGAGAAGGGAAGGATGAGAAAAGAGAGGGCAGATTGGTGATAGGGAAAATTAGAATGCTTGGTGTATTGGGGTGGAGGGATGGGATAAATGGGGAGAAAATTTGGATCCCAAAATTTTATGAAAATGAATGTATAAAGTTAAATAAATAAATAAATTTTAAAAAAAGAGCCTGGAAATCATCTTGCATGAAATTATCAAAGAACACTGCCCTGATATTCTAGAACCAGAGGGCAAAATAAATATTGAATGAATCCACCAATTACCTCCTGAAAGAGATCCAAAAAGAGAAATGCCTAGGAATATTGTAGCCAAATTCCAGAGTTCCCAGGTCAAGGAGAAAGTATTACAAGCAGCGAGAAAGAAATAATTAGAGTACTGTGGAAATACAATCAGAGTAACACAGGATCCAGCAGCTTCTACATTAAGGGACCATTAAGTACTTGGAATATGATATTCCAGAAGTCAAAGGAACAGGGATTAAAACTGGGAATCACTTACCCAGGAAAACTGAGTATAATACTTCAGGGGGAAAAGTGGGCATTCAACGATACAGAGGACTTTCAAGCATTCTTGATGAAAACACCACAACTGAATAGAAAATTTGACTTTCAAACACAAGAATCAAGAGAAGCATGAAATGTAAATGGGAAGGAGAAATCGTAAAAGCATTTCTGAAGTTGAACTGTTGACATTCCTACACAGAAAGATAATATTTGTAAGAGAACACAGGGTGAATTGAATAGGAAGGGATCATATCTAAAAAAATAAAATTAAGGGGTGAAAGAGGAATATATTGGGAGGAGAAAGGGAGAAATGGAATGGGGCAAATTATCTCTCATAAAAGAGGCAAGAAAAAGCTTTTGCAATGGAGGGAGAAAGGGGGTAGGTGTGAGGGATAAAGTGAAGCTTGCTCTCATAACATTTGCCTCAAGGAAGGAATGACATGCAAATTCAATTCGGGATGATAAGTTATAGTACACACAACAGGAAAGTAGAGGAGAAAAGGATAAAGAGAGTGGAAGGGGATGATGGAAGGGAGGGCAAATGGGAGGAGGGTCCCATTACAAGCAAACACTCTTGGGGAAGGACTAGGTCAAAAGAGAGAATAGAAGAAATGGGGGTAGGATAGGATAGAGGGAAAGATAGTCTTACACAACATGACTATTATGGAAGTCATTTGCAAAACTACACATATATAGCCTGTATTGAATTGCATGTCTTCTCAGTGGGGATGGGTGGGGAGGGAGGAAGGAAGAGAAGTTGGAACTCAAAGTTTTAGAAACAAGTGTTGAGAATTGTTTTTGTATACAACTGGGAAATAATAAATACAGGTAATGGGGTATAGACATTTATCCTGCCCTACAAGACAAGAGAGAAGATGGGGATAAGGGAAGGAAGGGATGGTAGAAGGGAAGGTAGCTTGGGGAAGGGGCAATCAGAATGCTCAGCGTTTTGGGGTGTGGGAGGGGAGAGATGGGGAGAAAATTTGGAACTCAAAATTTTGTGGAAATGAATGTGGAAAATTGAAAATAAACAAATAAACATTAAAAAAAAGAAAATTATAGACTCATTTTCCTAGTGAATATGCATGAAAATTTTTAAATAAAAGATTAGCCAAAAGATAACTGCAACCTATCATGAGGATAATACACTGTGACCAGGTAGGATTTATAACAGGAATGCAGGGCTGGCTCCATATTAGGAAACTACCAGCATAATTGACCATATGAAGAGCAAAACTAACAGAAATCATATAAATATCTCAATAGATGCTGAAAAAGCTTTTGACAAAATACAACACCCATTCCTATTAAAAACAATTGAGAGAAAAGGAATAAACAGAGACTTCCTTAAAATGATAAGTAGCATCTACCTAAAACCATAAGCAAGCATTATATGTAATGGGGATAAGCTAGAAGCGTTTCCAATAAAATCAGAAGTGAAACAAGGATGTCCATTATCATCACTGCTATTCAATACGTTATTCAATATTGCTTTAGCAATAAGAGAAGAAAAAGAAATTGAAGGAATTAGACTAGGCAAAGAAGAAACTAAGTTATCACTTTTTGCAGATGATATGATGATATACTTACAAAATCCTAGAGACTCAAGTAAAAAACTACTTGAAATAATAAACAATTTTAGCAAAGTTGCAGCATATAAAATAAACCTATATAAACTATCAGCATTTCTATATATTACTAACAAAGGCTAACTGCAAGAGAAAGAGAAATTCTAGTTAAAGTTAAATGTGAACATCACAAAATATTTGTGAGTCTACCTCCCAAAACAAACCCAAGAACTGTATGAACACAATTACAAAATACTTTTCACAGAAATAGTCAGATCTAAATAATTGGAAAAACATCATTTGCTTATGGGAAGGATGAGTTAATATAATAAAAAATTATAATTCTGCCTAAATTTATTTACTTATTAAGTGCCATTCCAATCTAACTACAGAAAAGTCATAGAACTAAAACAAATAATATTAAAAGTCATCTGAAAGAACAAAAGGTCCAGAATGTCAAAGTCATTAATGAAACAAAATGCAAGAGAAGGTCACCTAGCCATACCAGACCTTAAACTGTATTACAAAGCGGCAATCATCAAAATTACTTCTTACTGGCTAATAAATAGCCAGCAGAATAGGTTAGATACACATAGGTGGAGTAGGTGGACCAGTGGAATAGGTTAGCTACACAAGACACAGTAGTCAATGACTATAGTAATTTACTATTTTATAAACTGAAAGACCGCAGTTTCTGGGATAAGAACTCACTGTTTGACAAAATCTGCTGGAAAAACGGGAAAAGAGTGTGACGAAAATAGCCATAGATCACCATGGTACACCATATGCCAAAATAAAATCAAAATGAATACATGATTTTGACATAGCTGTTGATACAATAAGCAAACTGGGACTGAAAGGAACAGTTTACCTGTCAGACTTATGGAGAATGGAGAAATTGTATGACTAAAGAGGAGAAATAGAACATTATGAAAGGCTATCCACATCTAGAGAAATAACTTGGAAGTCTGAATGGAGTTGGAAGCATATTATTTGCTCTCCTTTTCTTTTATTATTTTGTTTCTTCCTTCTCACGGTTTCTCCCTATGGTTCTATTTCTTCTCTACAACATGACTAATCCTGAAAATAGGTTTGATATGAATGTATGTGTAGAGCCTATATCAAATTGGATGCCATCTTGGGATGGGGGCAGGGGAGAGATGGGGAGAAAATTTGGAACTCAAAATCTTATGGAAGTGAATGTTGAAAATTAAAAATAAATAAGCAAATTTGCAAATAAACACATACAATCACACGCATACACCATACACACACACACACACACACACACACATGAACATGTAACTGACCCTGGCATTAGCTGCAGTGTTCACGGCTTCCTCCTGCAGCTTCTGTTTCTCCTGCTCCTGGTGCTGACACTCCTCCTGGGGCCAACAAAGTACAGGTGTGAGCCCTGGAAACTCACCCAAGGTGCTGCCCTCTACCTCCTGTCCCATTACCAGAAAAAGTCTGAGTGGCCAGGGGCAGTAGCCTTAGAACCAGCCATGGGGAGGAGGGGCACAGCTGTAGTCACAACCTAGGACCCACCAGTGCATAGATGAGGAGACCGAGGCCACTCTAGGTCCCACTCAGTGCCTCACCTTCTCCTTCTCCTGTTGTTTCTTCAGTAATCTCGCCTTCTCTTGCTGATCCCTGAAAACCAAGAGCCCAACCTCGTCAAGTCACCAGCAGGAAGGGGGGGTGGGGTAGAGGGCTGACCTTGACCTGAAGGCCATCCCATAGCACCATCTGCCACTATCCCCAGGGCTTAACACACCACCTACTGCTGTTGCAGCCAAGATACAGGCCTAGAGGGCAGGGCCTGGTTTGCTTCTGTCTGGGTACCCCTATACCAAGTGCCTTGTACATAGTAGAGACTTAATACATGCTCAATGAATTGAAATGTATTTTCTGTTCTATCTTTTCCAGCAACATTCCCAAACATTCTTCTGCCAGAGGCAAGGTGGACTATAAGTGCCTAAGCCCTCCTTTCTCTCTCCAGCACCACATACATTTCACAACTTATTCCTACCTGAGACACTGATGAAAGAGCTGGGAACCAGCACTGCTTCCCAAGAGAACATCCCTCCCTGTATAGTTCTCAGAATAGGTGCCATGGCTCAGGCTCCCAACTGATGCACTTGGAAGACTTCATAGAGATCGTTCAGAGATCAAATCAGACCGAGCATAAAGAGTTATGAAACCAAATGAAATTATTAATATAAGAGATGCATAAATATATATGCAAGTATAGGGATGCAATTTCATATCCGGACCAGTAATTTCATCAGAGGAAGGGAACTTAGTGTTGAAACTGCCCCACCCAATGTAGATGGGTCCACATGTAAGATGATGCAAGTTAAATGAGTATATATGAAGCAAGGGCACTTAACCTGTCTTGACTCCATCCCACCTCTTTCCTTGTAGCTGCCCACCTTGACCTCTGACTTCTAACAGTTCAAAATGTTGAAAGGATTGTAGATACAGAATGCTACAGGGTCTCCTTAATAAGGCAAAGAATCAGTCAAGAGATTGGCTTAAAAATGAGTATAATAATCCTGCAGAGGGAAAAAAAATAACCTTTAATAGAATAGAGAATGTTCAAATATTCTTGATGAAAAGCCTAGAGCTTAGTAGCAACTTTGAAATGCAAACACAGGAGTCAAGAGAAACATAAAGTCAAGAAAACAAGTGGTTATTCATTGACATGTGTGACAGGCCTAGAGATGCCTCTGCCATCTGGGTACATTCAGACTCACTTGTTGCAATAAAGGTCAAGAATAATGCCAACTAAGACAAATTATAACTAGAAGATATGGGGCAAAATTGAAGCAATTCTCACTTAAATAAGCCAGCAACTTGGAAAAAGGGCAAAGTGGACAGGACCAGCATTTTCCTACAGAAGTCTTGCTGTAAAAGGAACCCAAGAGTCCACACTTGATCTCCTCACCAAGTGGAGAGAGAGACACCAGGTAAAAATACAAAGTGATCTGTAAAGTCTCACGCAGAACCAGGGTGGAAGGGTAATTAGGAGCAGAAAATAGCGTGAAAACAAGCATATATGGGATGTGGCTGGAGAACCCAACTAAGTGCATCATCCTGAAAGCATCTAAGGCTGGAACTAGAACATCAAACAGATGGAAAATTGGAAAAGATTTACTGATTTCTCTAGTGAGTAGGGATTTTTTATTTATTTGGTTTTCTAGGCCCTGCTGTGCTGAGTAGGCAGAAAGGGGTCTCAGTCACAAGAGGCCACAGTTACACGGTGGAGAGGCTGTAACCACACAGACACAGTGGAAGTATCTCTACCACAGAGGGAACAAGCCGACTGAGGAAGGGCTTATCAAAATGTGATCTGCGAGTGTGACAGAATGTTCTCATGCAGCAAGAAATGACCAATGAGACATTCAGGAGGACCTGGGAGTCCCAGGAGTTCAGGCACAATGACAGAATAGTGTCAGCACAAAAGCCTAAGGAAAGCACAATGGACTAAACAGTCATACTGATCCCTCTTCTTCCCACAATGCTGCCCAAACGGGGTTGGTGCAGCTTATTTTTCCTTTCAATTCAATGGGTGGAGGAAAGGGAGCATGTCTGTCAAAGACATTAATGAAACTTATTTTTAAAATATATAAATGAAAATAAATACTTCCTTGGACTTGAATCCTTCTGCCAACAATTACTAACCATCTGATAATCAAGTCTTAACAGGTCTAAGCCTTAGTTTCCATTTCCGCAAGATGGGAATAATACCTAAAAATGTATACCTCTCAAAATAGTTGTGAGACCTTAAAAAAGTGAGGGAGACTCAGCCTAGCTACCTATACTGGAAAACAAGGTAGGCAAAGAATACACACTTCCCTGATTATCCCATACAGGTAGACAGTCACCCCAATGGGTACATATACAAATGAAGGAAAAAAGCCTTGACTTAGCATCTGCTCTAGGCTGAATGTGAGAGACCAAGGCTCTTACTGGTGGTCTAAGAACAAAGGAGAGATGGCCTGTCCAAGTGAAGACGGTGAACTGGGCCCAGAATGGTGAAGGAAGAATGCAGCAAAACAGCATCTGTTTAGGGAATTGTGCAGATCCTCTGTGACACCAACTGCTCTCTGATCTGAAAATCCTTCATTTCCAAGACCCTGCCCTGCCAGCAACACAACCACGAGCTCAGGATCCCAGGAAAATAGTGGGCAACTATGGACCAGAACCCACCATGACCCCGTGAACTTCAAGACAGAACCCAATTATCACCCTGTTTTCAGGAAATGAAACTGGGTCTTAGAGGAGGGAAGGGATGGGCATAAGACCACACTGAGAGTAAAGGATGTAGCAAGACACAGGCCTAGATCTCACTGTAGTCTGGAACATCCCCATCAAGCTCCTCTGTCCAAGTAGAGTTTGGCAAAGCCCTCGGGAATCTGCTGGGATCTCATTCACATTCAGGGACTCTCAGTCATGTACACACCAAATCCTGCTCACACACATTCACAGTCACACAGCCCCTCTCTCTCACACATAACCTCACACTCACAATCTCTCTCACACACAGTCTCTCTCTCTCTCTCTCTCTCTCTCTCTCTCTCTCTCTCTCATGCACACACACACACACATGCCCACCCACAACACACACACGCAGAGGCAGGGAAGGCATGGCCAGTGGGGAGGCCCTTACCACTCAGCCTGAAACCAGTCAAGGACTAGCTGCCCCTGCCAGATTCCTGGAGCCTCCTCCCCCTGCTGCAGAAGCTCCTGTTCCTCCTCCTTGTTTTGCAGCTGCTCCTGGTATCTTCCCTCTTCTTTCTCCTGGAGGTGGGGAACAGAGGGAGTCCTGTCAGACAGGCTGGGTGGGGCAGGCCAGGGTCAGGGTGACGTGGGCAGAGAAAAGTGAACCCCAGGCCCCTTCAAGCTCTAAGTCAAAGACTGTACATGAGCCATTCATGAGTCCAAATTTCCAAAGTGCCCACGTTTGTCTGGGGAATGAATATTCTGGGCTAAAGAACAATTGGGCTTAGCCCCCCCAAAAAGGAACAGGCAAGGGATGGAGAGCACTCATCCCAGAAAGAGGCCCCCTCCTCCCATTTGTTACCCAAGGGGTGAAGGATGGAGAACTGTCAGGAATCTTGTCTCTCAGTCCCCTCCCCATTTGTGGGGTTGGACCATTGTGAGCATAAGCAATGCAGGAATTTTGTAGTTTTCTTTCGGGAGTTCAGTTTCCCAAGCTCAGGCTAAATTGTGAGCATCTGAGAGATTGATCTCCTTTGAACCCTAACGATTGACAGCTGTGCTGAGTCATGTAGGTTTAATTCCTTCAGGCTCTGAGCCAATCAGGGGCCAAGTCTTTGTTATATTTGGGAGGTTGGCATTTGGTTTGGGGGCTCGCTCATGAGAAGGACCTTTTGATTCCCTAGACAGCCATTTGTTAAGAGCCCCCCAACTACTCAGAGGTTGGTGCTGTCCCATCTGGTGGTCTATGAAGGTGGTTGTGTTACTTTGTTCAGACAGTTGGAGCGCTGTCTGCTGATCTTTGTGCTAATTTCTCTGCTTGTGTTTTCTACACTCACTTCTTTCTACTTATCTGTAATTCAAGCACGATTGTTAACCCCTTTAAAGTTCTTTTCCTTTAGTAAAGCAGATCAAAGAACCTGGGCCAGTAGTCCGTCCACCCTGTGTGCTATGGTGGTTGCTACTACAGCCGGGTGCCAAGAAAGAATGACAATGACTATGGCATTTCTAGGGTGCTTGGCTTGGGTCAGATCATCTGTTCCTTACCAACGATTCTGGGAGGTAAACGGGATTTTATGGAAGAGGCAACTGAGGCAGGCAACAGTTAAGTGACTTGCCCATGGTGGCACAGCTACTAAATGTTGAGGCGGATCTGATTTTGGGTCCTCCTGACTCAAGGCCCAGCACCCTGGGCCCTACAGCTAGCTGCCCCACAAGGAAGGGGCCACAAGGAAGGTCCCTTGTCCTATGGGGACTAGGGAAGTGAGAATGGGCATCTCTGCTCCTGCCTCCCTAGGCCTCCATCCCCCCCCTCCTACTGGGGCTTCCTTCCTGGGATGTCCCAGTCCAATGCTCCATCCTCCTTACCTGCTGGAGCCTCTCCAACCTCCAGACCTCAACCTCCTGCATCCACTTCCAATTCTCGGCCTCCTGCATCCTCCTCCAGACCTCAGCCTCCTGCATCTCTCTCCAGGCCTCAGCCTCCTGTTTCCACTTCCAGGCCTCACACTCCAGCATTCGCATCCTGGCCTCGGCCTCCTGCATCTGCCTCCAGGCTACGGCTTCCTGCATCTGCCTCCAGGCCTCGGCCTCCTGCTTCCTCCTGCAGACCTCAGACTCCTGCATCTGTCTCCAGACCTTGGCCGCCTGCATCTGCCTCCAGGTCTCACCCTCCTCTAGCTTTTTGGCAACTTTCTTCCCAGCTTTCTCCGTCTGCCACCCGTCCTTTACCTGCTAGAACCTCCAAGGCAGCTGGTCAGCTCCCATTGGGTCAGACCCCTGCCCAGCCCAACCCCATGCAGTCAGCACCTCTCCCAGGGTCCAGAACCCAGAGCCACCAGTGACCTCCTCATTCTTCTCCAGTTGAGTAGGATCCTGCACCAACTGATTCGGGTTCTGCGCCAGCTGAGCCATGTCCTTCTCCAGCTGAGCCACGTCCTTCTCCAGCTGAGCCATGTCCTTCTCCAGCTGAGCCACGCCCTTCTCCAGCTGAGCCAGGTACAGCAATTTCTCCAGCTGAGCCAGGTCCAGCTGATCTGGGTTCTTCTCCAGTTGAACCTGGTACTGCTCAGGATGGTTCTTCTCCTCTATCTCCAGCTGTTCTGCCCACTCCTGGGTGTGCCCGGCCTTCTGAAAGAACTCTTCTAGGTTCCTAGGGGTACAAGGAGGAATGGACCTATTCCTGAGCTTAGAGACCCCCTCCATCCTACTCTGGCACCCCCACTCCCCAAGGCCTCCCTGAGGGCCAGGGAGCAGGCAGTGCCAGGACAGGGGCAGATGCTCACCTCTTGATTTCCTCCAGATGTCCATACTTGACCTCTTCCAGTTGTGGGACCTTGTCCTTCTCCATCTTCTGCCCTCTCAGCACCTCCTCCTCCTCCTCCTCCTTTCTCAGGTTCTCCAGCCACTGCTGCTCCTTCTGCTGAAGATGGACAGTTGGTTGGAGGGAAGGACTCGCCTGGCAATGAGGGAGCAGTGGACAGGCAGGGACCGCAGCCACCCTTCCCCACCTTCCTGTGCAATGCCCACCTTCCCCCAGCCCAGCTGCCTGGCACATGACAAGGGATGCGTCATAGGCAGGAGTTGAACCCAGATCTGAGATCAGCCATCTCTCCACTTGCTGTAATGAGTATTATTGACATGAATGAGATCAAAGAAATGGAGGAGGTTACTGCCCATGCCCAGAGCTGCAGGCACAATGGATGCCCTGTCTCTTGCCAGTGTGGCTGCCTTGGACCAGCTCAGCTACTAACTGTCCAGGTGGGCTTGGACCACCACTCCTCCTCTGAGATCTAATATTCACCATCTGCAAAGTGGACTCGTTGTTGTTCAGTCAAACCCCTCCTGTGGCAGCTGCCCAGAAACCCTCCTGCAGCACCCAGTGCTCCAGGCTTGGGGTCTGCCCTGGCTTCTCCTGATGGACACGGTGGAGGCATCTCTAGTCAGCCTCAGGGGACCACTGACCCAGAAAGACAAAGGGCTTAGCCAAGACCACATGTGCAGGACACAGCAAGCCGGTGTTCATGAGAAATGAAAAGAGATGGTGTCTCCACACAGATATAAGGAAGTGGGCTTCTTTGCAACAGATATGCCTCGAGTCAGGAGAAAAGCAAAAAAAGGTCACAATGACTCACCTGAGGCTGGGATTCAAGAATGAGGCACAGGGTAAAATAGGCTTAAAGTCTGCATGCTTAACTGCTTCACGAAGGTCATCTTCTCCTCCCAGAGAGGAGCTATAGCTGATTTAAATGCACATGTGATGCATGTGGAAGGAGGAAAACATCAAGGTGAACCATGAAGTAGGTGTGCAGGGAAGTCGTACACCTCAGAGTACTCAGTCAATGAGAAAATGAGGGAGAGACCTTGTGTTTCAGGACAAGGACACAGTTACTTCCTCTGGCTTCTGGAGGTTTGCGTCTGCCTTAGCAGTACACCTGCTTCTTTCAAGAACATATGCAGGCAAACTTGCCTCATCTACCTCGAGTCTTTGCTTTTCCTCTAGAAATTTTATTCATAACATTCAGACTCCCAAAAAGCTATGGGCAGAGTCTCATCTGGTGGTGTGAACAAATGATACATCCCAGTGGACCCAAGAATAACAGCCCACCAGCCCAAGTGGGAGGCAGTCCCCACAAGTGGCTGGGAGGGACAGGGAGCAGCTCTCTCATGCCCCTCATCCCATTTCCATAAAGAAGTCACTGTCCCAGTATTCTGGGAGAGCCACCCACTCACTGCTGCCCTGAAGGCCTCTCAATGAGCTGCGGCCTCTCTGACCAGGCACTTCTGGGTCACCCCTCCTGAGGAAGGGCCGAGAAGAGCTGGTAGAGCCTGGCCTGAGAAATCTATCCTATGAGGGCCTATGGAGGGAGCTACCGAAAGAGGAGAAGCAAGAAGAGGGGGTGCCCTGTGGAGAAAGGATTATCTCTGTTCCGCCACCCTCAGGCAGCAAGATCAGAAGCCTCGAAATTATCAGAAGGCCAACAGGAACAGAAAACACAGCTTTCTAATTTAACTCACTTGTACATTCACTTGGGGTCCACCAGGGTCGAGCATCATGCCAACAATAAAAGACACCCTACCTTTTACAAACAGCAAAAGCTGTTCAAAAATGTAACAAACTGCTTAGTGAAGTAGTGACCTCCCGATGCTCTGAGGTGTTCAAGTCAAGGCTAGACAGATAAGCACCAGTCTGCATGCTGCAGAGGGAATGCCTTCCTCTGACAGAACTGAGGGCCAGAAACCTCTCTGGCTCTAAGGTTTTCCACAAGGGCATCGCTGCAGCTCCCCAGGTCCCCAGGGTTTCCAAAACTAGACAAAGAAATAGCCTACAAATGGGTAGTTTCTGTGAAGCCAGGGTGCATTGCCACTCCATTTCTGCAGCAAGAAAGCCCACTCCAGAACTGTTGTGACACGAGCAGGTGGACTCCTATCCCTATGCCTCCCAGAGGTACCCATCCTGGGCTCAAGGGAGAAGAGCCCTGCCCTCCAGCTCAGCTGCACCAACACAGCACGCTGGAGCTACAAAGGAGGAAAGTTGGCTTGCCAGAAACAGGCCAAGCTCCATTGCAAAGTGAGGGAAAGCCAGGAGGGATCAAAGGCGCTAAAGACAGAGGCACGAGGCATGGAGCCAAGATGACAGAGTAGAAGGACAGAACTGCTCTATCTCTCTCCGCAATAGCCCATAAGATACCTGTAAAAAATGACTCTAAACACATTCTAGAGGGAACTCCTCTCACTTATTGTGCCACTGTGGAGGAACTGAGAACTTACAGGTCTCTAGAGTATACTCTCCTCTTGACAAAGGACTCAAAAGTCAAGTAACTGGCTAGGAAAATGCCGTAAAAAAAGGAAAAAAAAAAAGACTATATAATGTTACTTTCTGAGTGAACAGGTATTTTCTTCCATCCTTTCAAATAAGGAATAACAAAGAACATGATCACAGCAAGATATCAAAATCAAGGCTTATACATCCAAAACTTTCAAAAAATATGCAATGGTCCCAGGTCATGGAACAGCTCAAAAAGGATTTTGAAAATCCAGTAAGAGAGGTGAAGAAAAAATTGGGAAGAGAAATGACAGTGATACAAGAAAATCATGAAAAGTGAGTCAACACCTTGCTAAAGGAAAACCAAAAAAAAAATGCTGAAGAAAACAGCACCTTTAAAAATAAACTAACCTAAATGGGAAAAGAGGTCCAAAAAGCCAAAGAGGAGAATAATGCTTTAAAGAGCAGAATTAGCTAAATGGAAAAGGAGGTTAAAAATCTCATTGAAGAAAATAGTTCCTTAAATATTAGAATGGAGCAGTTGGAAGCTAATGACTTTATAAGAAACCAAGAAATTACAAAACAAAACCAAAACAATGAAAAAATAGAAGACGATGTGAAATATCTCATTGGAAAACCAACTGAACTGGGACACAGATCCAGGAAAGACAATCCAAAAATTATGGGACTATCTGAAAGCCATGATCAAAAAAAAAAAAAAAAAGCCTAAATATCATCATTCACGAAATTATCAAGGAAAACTGCCCTGAGATTGTAGAACCAGAGGGTAAAATATATATTGAAAGAATCCACCAATCACCTCCTGAAACAGACCCAAAATGAAAAACTCTTAGGAATATTGGAGCAAAATTCCAGAGTTCCCAGATCAAGTAGAAAATATTGCAAGCAGCCAGAAAGAAATACAATCAGGATAACACAAGATCTAACAGCTTCTATATTAAGGGATTGAAGAACTTGGAATATGATATTTTAGAAGTCAAAGGAACTAGGATTAAAACCAAGAATCGCCTACCCAGCAAAACCGAGTATACTACTTCAGGGGAAAAAATGGTCATTTACTGAAATGGAGAACTTTCAAGCATTCTTGATGAAAAGAGCAGAGCTGAACGGAAAATTTGACTTTTAAACACAAGAATCAAGAGAAGCATGGAAAGGTAAACAGGAAAGAGAAATCACAAGGGACTTACTAAAGTTGAACTGTTTACATTCCTACATGGAAAGACAATATTTGTAACTCTTGAAACTTTTCTCAGTATTTGAGTAGTTGGCAGGATTATATACATACATACACACACACTTACACATATACGTACATACATATGTATTACACACACACACACGCACACACACAGAGGGCACAGAGTGAGTTGAAGGGGAAGGGATGATTTCTAGCAAAATAAAATTAAGGGGTAAGAGAGCGATATATTGGGAGGAGAAAGGGAGAAATGGAATGGGGGAAATTATCTCTCATAAAAGAGGCAAGAAAAAGTTTTTTTCAGTGGAGGGGAAAAGGGGGGTGGTGAGAGGGAAAAAGTGAAATTTACTCTCATCACATTTGGCTTAAGGAGGGAATAACATGCACATTCAATTACGAAAAGCTATCTCACACTATGGGAAAGTAGGGGAAAAGGGGATAGGTGGGGTGTGGGAAGAATGATAGAAAGGAGGGCAAATGGGAAGAGGGCATAATTAGAAGTAAACCTTTTTGGGGAGGGACAAAGTCAAAAGGGGGAATAGAATAAATGAGGGGCAGGATAGGATGGAGGGAAATATAGTTAGTCTTTCACAACAGGACTATTATGGAGGTATTTTGCATAACTACACATGCATAGCCTATATTGAATTGCTTGCCTTCTCAGTGGGGATGGGTGGGGAGGGAGGGAGAGAAGTTGGAGCTCAAAGGTTTAGAAATGAATGCTGAGAATCTTGAAAACTAAAATTAAAAAAAATTAAAGCACAGGCACCCTCAGGTTCGGGGGCCGTCAAACTTGCCAACGCCCAGCTCCCTCCTCATACTTCCCCTCCTTGCCATCAACCAGACCCCACATCTCCCCATACAGACAGCTCACTCATTTTTCCCTGAGAAGTGCGTGGGAAGTGGAATGATGGGAGGTGGACAGTGGGAACTGGGACAGAAGAAAGCAGGAAAGAGAGACAGCAGGAAGTGTTAGAGAGAGATAGCAGGAAGTGGGGCAGAGGGAAGGGGGACAGTGGGGAGTGGGGTCTGGGAAGTATTTTAATGGTAATTAGAGATGATAATGGGAGAATAGCATTTAGGGGTGACTGACAAAGCTGAACTTCTTTTCTAAATGAATTCAGATGTCAACAGCTTTTATCAAATTGAATATAAAAACCCTTCAAATTTATGAAACAAAAATCTTTTCCAAAAAGACTCAGCCAGAACTGCTTTAAGTAGTAGCTGCTTACATACAGTGCCTTTAAATGACAAACGAGGAGGGTGGACCCATGAGAATGATCTGTATCAATGACATTTCTGTACCAGCCTCAGAAAGCTGCCCAACGAGCTGATGTTCCCATGACTTGTCCACAAGTCCACAAGGAGCACCTATCCATCCAAGGCAGCACCTGACCTCTGGTCATCTATGCCCAGAAAATCCTTCTGCCCTTTCTGGACGCAGGGAGCTTGTGGCAAAACGCCTTCCCTGGGAGGCCGAGGCCAGGTGCCCTGAGGGAGGCTCTCTCCCAGAAAGACAGAGGCAGTCCCCGTCTCCTCCAAGTTCAGTAGCAGTTACGGGCCAAAGCTCTTCTCAGGGCAGAGATGGGGTGTCACGCCCCTCCCTCTCAGTCAGAACTGCACCTCCTTCTCCTAAGGTGCAAATGCAGGGAACCTCCTGTCCCCAGAGGGATGAAAGGACAATTTCATCGACTCCATCTAATCCCTGGCTGGGTTATTATGGCCTCCAGAACATAAAAGAGAAAGGCTGCTCTCCCTGGTAGAAGTAGGCAAATATTCTCAGGTAGAGTCAGATGCCTTGTGTGTACGTTAGAGACAGCTCTTTGCTTTCTTGGGAAGTGGCCAAGAAAGCCAGGAGGAACCTCCCCACAAGCGCTCTGATTTAGGTGAGCAGAAAACTCCCACCCCACACAACAACCTACAGGCCTCAGGCTGTGGGGATCCTGAAGGCAGCACCCTGCAGTGGGGGCAGGGGGTTTGGGAAGCAGGGGTGACTACACAGATGCCAGCACAAAGTTCTGCAGACAGCCAGGTGCCCCATACCTCCCCTGGGCTCCTTTTCTGATACCCAGCGGCTGTTGATGGTGGCTGGGCCATTTACTGCCCAACAGGCCAGGTCCAGTGGGTTTTCTGATACCAGGTTCCCTTTGTCTTCATCGCCCCAGGTCTATCTCAAGGCTCTGCCCCCATTTCATTTCAATAAGTCAATTCCACAACTTCAAAATGAACTGGCCAGGTCCTGTGGAATGGATATCAGCTGCTGAGGCAGGGACACGACCACACAGTGGGGGTGCTTGCAGGACAAAACTGAAAGGGAAGGTCCAACCTCCTTAACAAGAACCTCAGAGACTCTAGGAATTAGGGACACAACTCTGAAAACACAGACTTCATCCTAACACTAGCTGACCAGGTCAATTCTACCCTTCTGAAATGAGGAGCACTCTGGGCCAATGTCCAGGGCAAAATTGCGGGGCAAATCAAGTCAGGGAGTCAATTGGTTTCTTTCCTGGCAAGGGCCCAGTATGGAGCCTTGAGATCAAGGAAGATCAGGGAGCATGTGTGGCCACTGACAGCACAAAGGGCAGGCCAACATCTGAGGAACAAGCCCTACATGGGGTGACAGAAGACCCTGACAAGAGCCTTGGCCTCTTGGGGTCTCCCTTGCCCTCTACTTGCACACTCACAAAGCAAGTGTTTGAACAAGTGATTCTAGCATTGCAGGAAGCAGTGTCAAGCAGGGAGGGTGGGATGGGGGGGCTACCGTACTTAGATGGAAGGGGGATTGCTTAGGACAAAATGCTCTGTAAAAGAGACAAGGAGGAAAGCCTGACATTAACTCCTTGGGCCATTGCAGACATCCAGCCCTCCACTGCACCCCCACCAGGCACACCAACCTGGCCAGAAATGACCCAGCCGAAGGCCTGTGGCCACCCTGCCCATGAGGGCTGGTCCCCTGAGGCTGTTCCAGGGCAGGACGTCTGCCTGCTTCCCTGACCTCAGACCCAGCCATTTTCTCTTGCCCCATGAACCTCAGGCCTCCGACAAGCTAAGCAGAGTAGTCTGAGTTTCCCCTAATCATCATACACACTACTGGAAGATACTCCATTTCGTTAGGTTAATTCCTTACTCTGCACGCATCTCACAGGAAACATTAAATTGAGCCTCAATTCTTAACCTGGGTCTAGAGGGCCAGCGTCAAAGCTGCTCTTGTCTACAGTCACACCAGACCTGTGGCTCGCCTAAGGCACTGCCTGGACCACTGCACAGCCCAGCTCCCCAGGAAAGCTTCCACCCCCAAACTACACTCCCAGATCCAGTGGAACTTGCAGGCACAGCCCAAGCAGAGAAGGCTTCCCTCAGCCCGAGGCTGACCTTGGCGTCCACCTGGTACAGAGCACTGCATCTGATGCAGCGTAACGTGTGATGCTGGTGCAGCTGACCAAGGTCATTATCAGGAGCATCTGGTGCTTCTGCACCATGTGTAGAAAGGTACATGGGGACACATCAGCTGGCAAAGGGGATGGGGACGAGGATGAAGGCATGGGTGTGACAATGGCACAGTGGCCACTGTTGAACCCAGGAGACTGGGCATGTGTGAGTGTCTCACCTTCCTGACCTTGCTGGGAGGGCAGATGGCGGAGGGCATCCTGGTACTAGGAGTGAGGACCTCACTGTCCATGCAGTCCCCGTTCTCCAGCTCTCTGATGGCCTGCTTGTAGACCCGCTTCCGCCTGTGAGGGGCAGAAGCAGCACCAATGGGGGACTGGGCAGGGGGACAACAGCCCCTCCAATGACCCTGGGGCCCCTCCTCAGCTCAGATGGGGCCCAAGCAGACAGGCCATGACAGGTAGGATCTCCTCAGCCTTCCCCTCCCTCTGTTTTCTAGGCCTGGGTCACAAATTCTGTCACCACTGCCAGCAGACCAAGGGGCCCCCAGTTCTAGAAGGCTCTGTGCCAGGTCTGGGGTGGGGGGGAAATGCGACGCAGGCTCTGCCTGCCCTCATGGAACTTACTGTCTGGCAAGGGGAGAAGAGCCCAACAGGGAGGATGATAAGTCTCACCCATTACTGATGGGGTGCTTGAGTCCATGTGCTTGAGCCCCAATTACAAACTCACATTTTTCTCTGAAAATCACATTTCTCTCTAAAAATCTTATTTCTTCCTAACCTCAAAACACTATCCCAGGTAGTTTCTCCCCAGTCCAAGGACACAGCCTGCCCCAGCAACCACCATTACCTCCCTTCCTGATACAGCAGCCAGCTGCATCTATAGAACATATTAGTCTGAACCAGTTGTGCATTGGCTGAGCTGGCTGTGTGCTGGGTCAGGACCACATTTATTACTCACTGACCAATCATATGCATCAGACTTAGGCATACGCGGATTCCTTTATATTTATCTTGTGTAACAATATATTGATGAGAGTAGCATGGCGTTCCACAGCCATCCCTGACCATTAGGTGAGTTAGAGACATTTCAGACCTAAAACCACACTTCCATGTTGACCCCCCCACCTTGGGATATTTACCTATGAACTCTGGGTAAAATATCTGTGCAGTAGATACCAAAAGTGATGGTCCTTTAAGTACTAAATACTCCCTAATCCCACCCCAAAACACCTAGTTAGCATATTTGGCACATTTCCTATAGAATATTCTATATAAACTTTACCTTTACCCCTCTAAGGTTTCAGGTTCCCTATGAACCCCTGCCCACTGAAAAGCATAAGAAATCTTTACCTTGACCTCAGCAATGCTTGAGACTGCAAATTCATTCCAGGTGACATTCCCCTGATACTCCTTACTTTGTGGGGGATCTCATCCCACCCCCTTCCATCCCTCATCACTACAACATATCTTCAATTAAACTGAATATAATTTTTATAAGCACTTCCACCATAAAAAAAGCCTTGTACTAGATTCTGAGGCTCCAGATGAAACAGGCCCTGTCCTCCAGAAACTGACTTTCTCTTGGGGAATAGAGCATGTGTGCAGGTCACGGACACAGGACAGGACTTGCAAGCTAATGTGAGGAGGGTCTCTCCACTGGAGACCACACCCCTCCCACCGACCTACCTGTCAAAGCCTCGATTGTGGACTGGCTTAACCATGTCCCCCGTCATGCCCCCGATGCAGCCACCACCTGAGCATTGCGAAGGTAGAACCAGAAGGTCCCTGAAGGGTCACTCAATCCAATCAATTCAGAAAAAGAAACTGAGGCCCAGAGAAGTGATTTGCCTAAAGTCACACCAGTAGGTTTGTGATTTTATCATGCAGAGATTTTAGGGGATGGCCCAATCCTGTCCTTTCACCTGCCCCACTAAGCAGACTCTTCAACGGATTCTGAGAATGAAGCTAATTTGGACACAAAAGGCAAATTGTATGACAAGAGGAACCTAAGCATGCCAGGATGGGCTAGGCAGGGCCGAGAGGTCATGGCTCTCTGACATGCCTCGTGGCCCCCAAGCTTGGCTCAAAAGCCACCTTTCCTAGCAGGGTGCCCACAGAAGCCTAGTTTGTCTCAGTGTGTGGGGTCTGGTGTTTTAGAGGTACCTGAGTCCAAGCACCACAACAACAGGTCCCCAGCCTAGCACCCAGGGTAGATGAGGTGCCAATACCTGCTGACTGATCAAAGCACACAGCGGTGCTCTAGGGGCATCATGTTCGTGGCCCCTTGGCCCACTCCAGAGGCTGTCTCAGCTTAGCTGCCAGCCTCCCCCCACTCTTGTCCCAGTATCCTGACCATCACCTCCCCAGCATCCTTGAGATCATGGCCCTGCAGATCATCATACCCGTCATTCTCAGACGGCACCTCGGGTTTGTCTCCATGGTCCGTCTTGCTCTCTGTGGGGAGAAAGTGACCAGGGAAGAGTCTCTTACACAGGTCTGTCATCCCACTCTCTCCTCACATCCTCACCACAGAGGAGCTAACACAGTCATAGAGTTGTCCCAAAGAGATGAGTTGCCCAACACTGAATCCCAGGGAAACAGGCTGCCAGTTTTCCCCACAGGTGCCCTGACCTGTTTCCAGCTGGCAAGTGAGCAAGAGCCCACTGAGGAGCCAAGTTATCTTCTGGAGCTAACGTTAGAGACAATCCTAAGTGGTCAACGGGGGCTAACCATGAGATCATTCTGTCTGTGGCTGCTGGATCTGGAGGGCCCCATCCCGACCCCCCTGTCCCCCAGCAGCAGCCTGCCCAAGTGGCCTCCTCCCTCTCAGTCCCACCTCACTCCTTGCTTGGACCAGGAACCTTTTCCTCATCTGCCCCTGAAGCTACAGCTAGAACCTATGGCCAACACTTTGCAGGCCATGCCAGGACTGGCTGTCACAACCCCATGATCCTCAGAACCTGGCAGCCAGCTTACCGGCCCCTCTCCACAATGGCACCTGTGTAGGGTGACTGTCCAGCCTAGCTTCAGACTGGCACCACCATCTTACTCTTCTTCCTTCCTTTTCCACAACTCCTCCCCCTCCTGACATCACAATCATCTTTATTAGAGAAAACAGCAAGCTGTTCCTAAGACACCAAGGGTGATTCTCAACTGACCCAACAGGTCAGCATGTGCCCTGGGATGCCCACACTGCCGAGCCTACCCAGGCTAGCCCCAAAGGACAACCTCGGGTCATCGAGCTCAGAGCAGCCTTCCCGGGAGTGGCTGCCCTGGCAACCTTTACTTTAGAAATGAGGAAACTGAGGACCAGAGGGGGGTGCTTCTGCACCTTCCTCTTAACTGCCCTCCAGAAAGCAGCAAGGGGGTAGAGTGTGAGGAGGGGTCTCAAGTCTGGGTTTCACCAGCATGGACAACTACCAACCCCCGGAAACCCTGCTTCCTTCCTATAGCACACCACCCCAGGAAGGTGCTCTTACCACTGCTGCCATCTACTTGGCTTCCAGATTCTGGCTGGGTCCTCAGGGTGCTGCTGGCAATCTTGTTAGTGTTTGGAGGATGCAGAACTCTCTTGGCACCCTCCAGTGCCTGCAAGCAAGGGCAGAGCACTGGGTTTCATTGTGGCCCAGTCCCTGATACTCCCACTTCCTCAGTCTGGAGCTGCCTTCCCCAACAGAAACTTTGGTTCCCAAACTTACCAGGCCTACCACCCCCTTTTCAGCACCACCCCTGGAAATCTAATTTAACATTTTTTAATTTGAAATTCGTATCATTTCAAACTACTGCCATGCCCCTGGATCATTCCAGTGCCCCCAAGGGGCAGAATCACCCACTTTGAGAGCCTATGGCTTAAATGAACAGTGGTCCTGATCCACAAGCACCCCAAAACAGGGAAAGAGTGGTTCATTTCAGAGAATGTCCTTGGAGGTAGAGGCCATCTCTGGTGGCTAGTCTGGAGTCCAAGAGGCGTGGCCCTGAAAGCCTTTCCACTGCCCACCCCTCTGCCTGGGGCCCAGGCTCCCCTCCCCAGAGCCCTACCTACCTCCTGATGGGTTTCCCTGGCACCTGCCACCTCCTCCTCTGTCGGGGGCTCACGGTCCCCGATCGACCCTCCCGGTGAGTAGTAACCCCTCACTCTGCTTCACGCAGCTTCAGACGTCTCTGGACCCGTCCCCGGGGGCCGGAGCTCGGGCGGAAACCAAGCACGAGCCAGAGTGGTAGAGCAATGCAGATGTTTATTCAGTAGTTCACATCAGTCCAGTCCCCCCGAACCCCTTGGGGCGTTGCCTTATATTCCTTATCCTTTCCGGGTTCTAGCCCTTAGTTCCTTGATTGGTGGTTAAGCCTTGGTCAGCCCTCAGCACCTGTTCTTAGGGCCACGTTATCAACCTGGCTGATCGTGTCCTACTATGACAGGTGGGGGCCCCACTAGTACCTCCCCGAGGGCGATGCCGTACCTTGTCCACGAGCCTTCCTTGCGCCCAGAATGAGGAAGTCACGGGCCAAGTGCGTGACCGCCAGTTAGGGCGGGTATAGACTCCCGGCCGTCACCTATCCACCCAGGAGGTCCGGTGGCGGCCCCTGACAACTCCCCCTTTTTGTTTTTTAAGGGCAGGTGAAAGGCCTGTCTTAGGCTATGTGGCCTGACTCCATGCTTGGTACCGAAAGTGGGCAGGGCCCCTGTCTTAGGCTATGTGGGTGGCCCCCACCTCCAGCATTTCTGGTAGGTGGACCCACAATAATCCCGTCATTGGGTACCTCTGCAGCCAATGGCATGATTATCCAGGTCATGGGGCCACAATATTCCCATCATTGGCACAGTCACAGCGAAAGCCCATTATTGATTATAGCGGGGTACAGGGACGCTTTTGAAAAGTTTGATGGTATAATTAGCAGTAACCCTAATATAGTCCAAGGAGGAAGAAGGAATAAAGAGGCGGAGCCCACATAGCCTTTCACCCATGTAGATAGAGTAGAGAAGATAGAACTAAAGGTGGTGGTAACAGCGGGATAGTCTCTGTCCCATAGAAATATATGTGTGTTCCCTAGACATACTTCACCCATTAAAGTAATGTTGTTAGCTTTCTTTGGTGATGCTGCAGCAGGCATTCCCTGCACTGTTTGTCCTCCCATAGCTAGAATAACTTTGTCTAGTCCCTGAACAGGTCTTTCAACCTCAGGAGACCCTTTATAATTGATGTACATTTGTCTAGGAAAGTTTGGTGCATATTTTTCCTCAAGTAAGTATGTAAGATTGTGACATGAATATAACATTTCTGTGTAGTTTCCCATAATCAATTCTTTCTCCTGACAGGTATGTTGTGACAATTCTCAAATGGTAAAAACCTCGTATACAGATGCCAAAGGGTTACATTTCTCTTCTTTTGTAAGTTACAAAATGGCCTAAATTTCATCCCACGAACAAGTCCCACAAAGTCCTTGTCTGACCAAACTACTATTGTCCCATTTATCCTCCAGGTGAATAGATTATAAGCGTGTCATGTATCTTTCTCATCCAATGTCTCTTGTCCATCCACAATAGTGGCACACCAGGGATACCCCTCTGTTCCATTCATCTGTGTGTATTTAAAACCAAACCCATTCCAATTCCCAGAAATACCCTTCTATAGACAAAGTGGGAAACCTGTGACTAGTCCTGAAAAGTTAGTGTCTCTGAAAGAGAGTCCCATTATTATCATAGTCTAGTCCATCATCTTTAAACATGTGAGAAATATTGCCTTGGATGATAAATTTGGTTATTGTCTCACTCCATGACATCACCCTTAACCATGGTGGATTCGTGAGGAACGCCCATCTCTGTTGTTCCTTCGGTGCTGGGTCGATGGACGCAGTGTTCTTGAGTGTCATGATAAGTACGAGAAAAGTGAAAAGAGTCATTGTGACCTAGTTGATTAAGCTTCTCCAGAAGTTTTTTCATCTGCCACTGATAGTACCTCCTCACTCCCTGTGACCACTTCACCTTGGCGGTTGTCCTCTATCATTGTTATCCTTTTCACTGGGACCCAAACTTCTTTATTATCATCTGTTGAAGCACAAACATACCCTTTTCCCCACGTTAACACTGTATGAGGACCAAATCAATTTTTATTCTCATTGTGCCACATTACTTTACTGGCTGCTTTCAGGGCACTTGTTATTGCTGATTCATTCTTTGCAGACTCCTTATTAGGAAATGTTAAGAATTTCATAGCAGCCAATAAGCCATCATTATAGAATTTTAAATACTTTAGAATATAACCAAACAGCCAATTGTAATTTATCATCAATTTAGGGTATAAACAGCCAATTGCGAATTTATCAACTCCTGGTCCAACTCCTCCTTTTTCTTTTTGCAAGTAAGTGTCCAGGGATCGATTTGCTCTTTCCACTATAGCTTGACCAGTGGGATTATGGGGGATTCCAGTGACATGTAAAATGGAAAATTCCACCATGAACTGTTCAATGGCTTTACTGACATAAGCTGGACCATTGTTTGGTTTAATGCCTTTTGGTACTGCATGATTTTGAATGTGACCGAGTGTGTGTGATATAAAATATTGTTGTTTTGGCCCTTATTGCTAGTTGAACTTCCATAGTTATCTGTTTAATACTATCTACCCTATCAGGAATATAGGCTGACTCTACTCTAGGTATCAATGGTACTGTATACTTTCTGTCTGTGATGATATTGCAAGGTTCTTTCACATATAATAATGCTTGCAATACTTCATATAATTCATTTTGTTGTGTAGAAGTAAATGTTGTTTTAAATTTATGCATCTCCTTTTTAGATGGAATATACATAGATGCCCTAAAATTTTTTGTTGCATCTGTAAAAACATTAACTCCCTCTACCAGTGAGGAAGAGAATTTGTTGGCCCAAGATCATGGCCACGTGGCAAATTGCTGCCCAAAAGGAATTGGGAACCCGTGTTGGAAACTCTGATTAATCAATATCTGCCATTCCACAAACTCTTGTATGCAGTTCTCTGTTTGTTGACTTGTATACATAGTATATATTGTGTGAGGTTTCTGTCCTATTAACATCCTTACTCTCTTCACTGCCTTATGTATGATTTGGGCTACCAGCACGGCATAAGGCACACAAGCTCTGTTCTTTATCTGAGCCAAATGTACCCACTTAATAATCCCTTATTTTTGATGTAAAACTCCAGTGGGTATTTTTTCAGTGAATAAAATTGTTACTTTCAAGTCCTGTGATTCTAATATCCTGCTAGTAATACACTCCATAATCTTTTTCTGCACTAATTTCAAACATTCCAGTGCTTCATCTGTCCATCCTCTGCATGAGTTTAATTGAGAAGGACCTTTCAATAAATCATATAATGGTTTCATTTGGTCAGTTGTAATCCTCAACTGTGGCCTACACCACTGAATTTCTCCTATCAATTTCTGAAAGTCATTTAAAGTTGTAACCTTTGTAGAATCTATGATAGGTGACTTCAAACTTAAGCCTTACCACCTTACATCATTGTTTCACAGGGTAGTTTCTCCTTCTCTGATTACATTTACTCTGAAAAAAAAACTTTTTAGAAATTAAGTTGTTAATAAGTTCAAACACTAAATTTAACTTTTGCTTAAGCCAAGGAATGACTACAAGTTCAGATTAAAAGAGCAAGATCTTTTCTGCTTCATAGACCATTACATATTAATTTACCAATACATTGTCTTGAAAATGAGAATTTAAAACCGTTTAAAATTTGTCCTGTTGTTAACAGTCACTAAACTTTTACAAAAATTTAGTTGAAAACCTTCAAAATAATAGTTCTCTTCTCTTGATCTAATCTGGAATGATAAAAGTTACAATTCACTGTAAACCCAGCTGAATGATGAGTTGGGACTGCAGGGCAAAAAATCTTAATGGTTCCATCCTTTACTCAAGTAAATTTTATTTCTGTGTCCACTCCTTAAGAACTTCTTTGAATGAGAGGGTTTTTGAATTCCTCAGCTGAAGGGAGGGAGACCTCTGGACAACTGCCCAGTGGCGCCAAGTCTATTCCATTCTGCTGGAGAGTTTCAAAAGCTTTATCTCTGCTGAGGTGTCCCTTTAAGATTTATGCATATTTCCAATTTGCCTAGTGCCAAATAATATAACAAATCCTGATCTGTCTTAAACATCCAATTAGGAGTGACACGTTTCACTTAAAATGTGAACAGAATAACTACCTTTTGGTTACTTCTCATTATACAAAATACTTTTCTTTTAGGTGAGATTTAAGTGAAAATGCTGATCAGCCTGCCCCAGATCTCTCGTCTCTCTCTCCACCCTCACAATCTGGCCAGGATTGGAAGGTAAAGCGAGAGAGAGTTTAACCAAAAACTTTCAAATAATTCCCCAAACTTTTATGCTTTCCTTAAACTTCATATCCATGTTGTTTTCCTAATGGGCTTTGATTAAAGCCCCCTTTAAAACTGCACAGACACTATGTCCCTGCATTTCCCATCCAAGACTACACCTTGCAATCACATAAACTAAATAATATAAGATTAGTTCCTCTCTTTCTCTCTCCCATACTTCTCCCTGATGCTGCAGTCATCAGAGAGAAGGGAGGAGGGGGAGGAAAAGAGATAACATTCCAAGGTCCAGCTACCATGGAGCTGACCGTAATAACTCACAAACACACACACACAGAACATGTAAAGACAGAACACATATACAGACAATAAAAGAATCCAAAAAACTGAGAAAAATTGTCAGAAATCCTCTATACACATTATAACTCTGGCTTAATTTCTATCACTGTGTCCGGGCTGCTGAATTCGCCACTGTGCCACAAATCCTGGGCAAATTTTTTGCTGTGCCACAAAACCAGGCCCTGGGCCAACTCTGGATGTATTTCCTGGTTGAATTTCTGACTGCACCAACTCCCTCTTTCCTCTCTGTCCTATCTGGTCATGATTGTCTCCTGAGCTCCCAGACCGCCAAGATTGTATGGCCGTCTGTACATAAGCAGAGCCGGGGCCGTATTTTGCAGCGGCCTCTTTAAGATCTCTTAGGAATTTGTAGGAGAACTGTCTATGCACCCTTTGAGGCTGTCCGTCCTGTCCTGGCTGAACAAACACAGGGAATAGGTTGGCCCCTTCCCAATCTACCTCCTCTCTATTTTCCTGCTGCTCTGGGACTTCCTCTTTTTGTATGTCCTGCGATTTCTTTTGGGGTCCCTCTCCTCTCTGCGGGTGAGGTTTTGTTCCTTGTCTTTTCCCGTGTCCTGCTCCCTCCTCCCTGATTCCTTCCTGACTCTGTCTTTTCGCCTCTTGAACTACACTACCCAGACTTCTCCATGGATACAGCGGAGGCGGTTCCCGAGGGGGCGGATCCTCGTCCTCATCCCCGGAGCCACAGAGTGATTTCCTTACCTGGGCCCCGCACTTCTGTGATAGCGGTGGCGGCTGTGGGTTTAGTGAGGCGCCTGCCGTTGCATAGATAACAAAGTCCTGGGGATTGAGGAAGTAGGGGTCCTCTTTTTGGTATGAAGCCATCTGCTGCCCTATTAATCGCCAACGGGTCGGATCAATTCCTGTATGCTCTACCCATGGACTGATGGTTATTATTTTCTCGACCCAATCTCGGCAAATTCTTATGTGTATTTTTATCCCATTCTGCTTGCAGAGTTTGTACACTTGGCAAGCTAGAATTCCCTTGTCCTCTGGCTTAACCTCTCCTATGGATTGGGCTTGTCCCATCCTATTTCTGCCTTCGGGGAGCCTCACACGAATTTTACTTTCGCTTCGGCAATCCCCGGGTGCTTGGCTCTTCTACCCCCTGCCTGCAAGGGGTAGGCGAGTTACTCACCTCACCACGTCCGTCCCTGTTGGAGGCGCCAGTTGTCGGGGGCTCACGGTCCCTGATCGACCCTCCCGGTGAGTAGTAACCCCTCACTCTGTTTCACGCAGCTTCAGACGTCTCTGGACCCGTCCCCGGGGGCCGGAGCTCGGGCGGAAACCAAGCACGAGCCAGAGTGGTAGAGCAATGCAGATGTTTATTCAGTAGTTCACATCAGTCCAGTCCCCCCGAACCCCTTGGGGTGTTGCCTTATATTCCTTATCCTTTCCGGGTTCTAGCCCTTAGTTCCCTGATTGGTGGTTAAGCCTTGGTCAGCCCTCAGCACCTGTTCTTAGGGCCACGTTATCGACCTGGCTGATCGTGTCCTACTATGATAGGTGGGGGCCCCACTAGTACCTCCCCGAGGGCGATGCCGTACCTTGTCCGCGAGCCTTCCTTGCGCCCAGAATGAGGAAGTCACGGGCCAAGCGCGTGACCGCCAGTTAGGGCGGGTATAGACTCCCGGCCGTCACCTATCCACCCAGGAGGTCTGGTGGCGGACCCTGACACTCCTCCTCTTCAGAGCTGAAAGAAAACAGGGAAAGCCTGAAGAACTGTCCAGTCCTCAAACATCAGGAACAACGAGCTCCAGAGACGCCATGCCTCCTCACCAGGAAGCTCCCTTCTCTCAGCCGAGGCCGAGCAACCCACCTCGTCACCTATACCCTGGGTCTGGGAAAAACTGGCAGGGACACAGTCAGGGGAGGGATTCCCGTGCAAAGGCATGGGGATTGATGATACAACACTGTTTGGAGGGGAGTGGTGAGGTGGCTGGCTGAGCTGGATAAGGAAGGAAGGAGCAGAAAGCCTGCAAAGAGGGCACAAAGCCAGATGGTGCCATGCTTTAAAGGACAAACTGGAATTTGTATTTGATCCTGCTGGCAGGGGGCTTTGGGAGCAGAAAGCTGATGATCGGATCTGGTGGCTTTATGGAAGGCAGAGACCAACAAAGAGGCCACAATAACGGGGAGGGGAGGGAGCTGTGCACAGAGGAGCAGAACTACCCCCTGGGGAAGGACCAACACCTCCCTAGGAGGGCAGATCTGCCCACCAGCGCACAGGGCCACCAACAGTCACTACCTTCCCAGGGACAGGCTGGTGGACTCTCATGCTGTGTGGACACTCCCACAAACCAGCAACGGGCCTTACTCTCTTTGAGCCTCAGTTTCCTTCTTGTAAAATGAAGGAGTTCAGAGGATCACAGCCTTTGAACCAAAGGCCACAAGTCCAACTCTTGCCTTTTACAGATGGGAAAACTGAACCCAAAGAAGCCATGTGACTCAGGTCAGGTCAGAAGCAGAGCCACCAACACCATGCCCAAGGCCAGATCTGATCCTGGTGCTAGGGCCCTTTGCATGAGCCTGCAAGACTCTTCCCCTCTCTGACCTCCAACAAATCTGGGGTTCAGGCTTGGGGCTGGAGAAAGACTTTGCTATGGGAGGGATCTCCAAGCTAGCTCCCCTGGTGTTCCTGAAGGACATGATAACATGGGCCATGATGGCATCCTCCTGGCAATGATCAGGCCAAGTTCCCAGCAATGGTTGCTTCACCCATGGGGAATGGGGGGAACTTCAGTGATGGAGAGAAGCTGTGCTCTCCGAGGGACTCCACTGGTGTCCAAGCACCAGGGTTAGTGGGCATGAGAAACTCCTCACTCTCCTTCCCCTTGGCTCCAGAGGAGTGGCAGGTCTTCACAGGGTCTCCCATGTCCCCAGCCCCTTGTTCTACTCTCCTCAGTGGGGAATTTCAGCATTGCCAATTAAGCATCCACAGGGCGGTCAGGACCATGGAAGGGTCATAACCCAGGGAGGCCTAGCTGTGGATGACAGGGACCAGGCTGCATGCAGCAGCCACCGCCCAAGGCTGACCTGAGCCCCATATGGCCTCAAGTGTCTGCTCTTGGCCTCTGGCCCTTGGGAGCTGTGGGCTGTGGCACGGTCCAGCCATGGCCTGGAGAGGCCATGAACACACAGCAGTACAAGCCAGTGTCAGGGAGTTCTGTTCCTCCTTGAAGGGACTGGAAATCTTTGTAAGGATGCCTTTTTATCCCCAGTCCCAAGCCATTACGGGGAGGAGGGATGCCCGTCTCCACCGAACCCTAAGCGCGGGGACTCTGGCTCCCAGACAAGGGCATGGGCGCCTCACCTGGCTCTCTTGGGAGCTTTTACATCGAGGATCCTCTCCACGCATTTGTGATCTGAAAAGAGGAATCAAGGACAGAACAGGAAGTCAGAGAATAGCAATGTATCCTAGAAGGGTACTAGATTGGAGTCACAAAAGATTGGGGTTCAAATCCTCCATTTGACAACAGTGTTTGGTAGTCACTCTAGCCCTCTGACCCTCAGTCCCTCCATCTGTAAAATGGAGATAATAACTCCTTTAGTGTCTATGCAAGGTGGTACAGGGAGGGTCAAATGAGAGAATGTATAGAAAATAGCTGGAGAGTGTGACAGAAATCATTTATTAATTACAGTCCTAAGTCAGATGGGAACCACTCACTTCTTTTCTGAAGAAGTCTCCCACTAGGGCATGGCATGGCAGGGAGAGTGGTTCCCCTCCAGCTTCACCTTCTACTATCCCCGCTAATCTTTCTTTTCTTATGGTCTTGGGGAAAGAGCCCTAGTTTGGAAGTCAAAGAAATTAGGTTCAAGCTCCAGGACCATTATGTCCTGGTAGAAATTAGGTTCAAGCTCCAGGACCATTATGTCCTGGTAGGGGAGGCGTGGCCAAGCCCCTCCTGTCTCCAGGCCTTATCTCTCCCCCCCCACCCCCTGCAAAACTCAGGCGTTGGCCTAAGTCAGTGGCTCTCAAGTGCAGAGAAGAAGGCATCACAAACTGGAAGTGGCCCACTCTTGAGGACCAATCACCCTCCCCAGTCAGTGTCTCATGACTCCTTGGCTCTAAGAGTCAAGAAAGAGAGGAGAGCCACTGACCAATGTGATGGCAACAGTCCTTCTGGGACTCCCCATTCTCTACCACCATGTCACAAGGGCCAAAAGGGCCAAGGGGTGGCTCCTGGCTCCAATAGTGGAGCAGGCACCCAGTTCACCCAGCCGACCAGAGCTTCTTACCAGCCTAGGGAAGACCTAGAGAGGAGAGGGCAGGGAACTTTTAAAGTCTGGCTTGTTTTCTTTTGTTATTAATTAATTTATTTTTAATTTTCAGCATTCACCTTCACAAGATTTTGAGTTCCCACTTTTCTCCCTATCTCTTCCCTTTGATCACCCCAAGAGATCGTGCATTCCAATTACCCTTCCCCCAATCTGTCTTTCCTTCTATCACACCTCTCCCTTTTCTCATCTCCTTCCCCTCTATTTTCTCGTAGGACTAGATAGATTTCTATACCCCTCTGCCTGTAGGTCTCATTCCCCTGTTGCATGCAAAACTACTTTTAACACTCATTTTTAAAACTCTGAGTTCCAACTTCTCTCCCATCCTCCCTCCCCAACCACCCCCCTGAGAAGACAAAAAATACAAGTTATACATGTGTAGTTATGCAAAACACTTCCCTAATAGCCAAGTTGCAAAAGACTAACTATATTTCTCTCCATCCTATCCTGTCCCCCATTTATTCTACACTCTATTTGGACTCTATTCCTCCTCAAAAATGTTTATTCTAATTACCCTTCCTCCAATTTACCCTCTCTTCTACCATCCCCCCACTCCTTCCTCCCTCATCCCTTCATCCCCTAATTTTCTGCAGTAAGATAGATTTTCAGAGCAAACTGAGTGTGCTTGTTATCACCTCCTTAAGCCCAATGTCATAAGAGTAAGGTTCACTCTTTCCCTCTCACCTTCCCACTCTTTCCCTCTATTGAAAAAGCTTTTCCTTGCCTCTTTTATGTAAGAGATTATTTACCTCTTCTATTTCTTCCTTTCTCCTCCCAATATATTCCTCTCATCCCTTAAACTTTTTAGAATTCATCCCTTTACCTTCAACTCACCCTGTACCCTCTGTCTATATGGGTGTCATTCCTCCAACTACCCCCACACTGAAAAAAGTCTCAAGAGTTACAAATATTATCTCTCCATGCAGGAATGTAAATAGTTCAACTTTAGTGAGTCCCTTATGATTTCTCTTTCCTATTGATCTTTTCATGCTTCTCTTGATTCTTGTGTCTGAAAAACATATTTTATGTTCAGCTCTGGTCTTTTCATCAAGAACGCTTGAAAGTCCTCTTTTATTGAATAGCTATTTTCCCCCCGAAGTATAATACTCAGTTTTCCTGAGGAGGTGATTCTTGGTTTTAATCCTAGCTCCTTTGACCCCTGGAATATCATAATCCAAGCCCTTCAACCCCTTAATTGAAGCTGCTAGATCTTGTGTTATCCTTCCTGACTGTATTTCCATGATACTCAAACTCTTTCCTTCTGGCTGTTTGCAATTTTTTTGTCCGTGACCTGGGAGATCTAGAATTTGGCAACAATATTCCTGGGAGTTTTCCTTTGGGGGTCTCTTTCAGAAAGTGACTGGTGGATTCTTTCAATATCTGTGGGCCTTTCCAAATGAACTTGGCTCTTAACACAGAACCAAAAAATCTCTTTACCAAAATGATGACCCAACCATGTCATGCAGGTCACCAGCGTCCAATGTCTAATAGCAGGTGGGGTAGTTCAGTGAAAGGTTACAAGGAGGAAGGAGTCAGGAGAATCCTGCTGGCTGTCTCAACTTCCTTGCTGGCCTTGTCCCCAATTTGTGCCTCCTACACCACTTCCCCCACTAAGAGGTATCAACTTGTCCCCTTTGAAGAAGGGGGTCCCTGAGGCAGGAAGCCTGAGCACAACAGGCCCCCCAGGATTGAAGAGAATGGAGGGGAGGCTCTCCAGCCTCTGGGGAGGCCACTCTTTGAAGGACCTAGAGGAGGACATGGATGTGAGTCCTCTGCCCTCTGCCCTCCCCCTTGCTATGAGGGAGCCCAAGAAGCCTGGCAATACTCTGACCTTCACGACTCTACCAGTCCGGCATAGTTATTATTCTCATTTCACAAATGAGCAAAGTAAGCCAACAAAGGTCATTTTGCCCAGAAGTCACCCGGCTGCTAAGGTGTCCCGGGTTGGGGTTCTATCCAATCCCCTGCCCCCAGCCAGTGGCGAACCCTTCCAAATTTAATTGGGCTGATTCTTGGACACAAGGAGCTGTCTGCAGTCAGGCCCAACCCCTATGCTTTGCCCCCTGGGAAACAGCCCCTACCAACCATGTCTTACCCTGGGCCGGTCTTCCTGGGCCCCACAGATGAGGGCAGAGATCAGCAACCAGGGGAGGCACCAATCCCTAAGCGGGCCCATCCCATGGGACGTCCATCACCTGTCACATTATGCAGGGGCTCAGATCCCCTGTGTCCAGGGATCGGTGAGGGGACCCTCCTCCCCACTTTCCTCTTCTAGAAATCCTTCCTCAGTCCTGGGTTCCTCTTCCCATGCAGAGATCCCAGGAGACTGAATGTCTAGGGCACCCTTATGTCTGTTAAAACAAGACAGAGGGCAGACAGAAAAGAACAAAGGGACAGAGTGTGGGTGCCCAGAAAATGCCCAACAACTTACAGAAAATGCAGCTGTAGGCCACAGGTTTCTGGGCCAGCTTCCTGGAGGTCTGCTGAGCAGAACTGATCTTCTTTCGGACCAAGGAATACTTGCGAGTCAAGGAGGTCACCTTGGCCCGTGAGGATCGGGGCTCTAGGCTCCTATGAACCAAGTGCCTACCATGGCGGGAGACCATTGGCATCTGGGAGCTTCCCAGCAAGTCTGAAGGGAGCTCTGTCTCTGGCTGGGGCTGTGTTTCTGGAGAAAAGAGGGCTCCATTTGGGTCGGTCACGGTGGACGCCAACTGGGCTACCTGAAGTTTGGCCACAGATTGAGCCAGCCCCGCAGCTTTCACCCTGGGCACCTCAGGGGGCACCACCAAAGGGGTCCTAGGCATTGACTCAGGGATGCTTTCCACTTGCTTCTCTGGCATTGACTCGTCTCCAGGGCCCAAGGTGAGGATGATGGAGAGCTTCTGGTCAGCCTTCCCAGCCTCCCTCACCGCTGGGCACTTCTCCGCACTCTGGGACTCGTTGGCATCACTCCTACAGATGGGCATGAGGTCACCCACTGCTGCCAGGTTCACGGACTTTGGGGGAAGCACTGTGGAAGGTTCAGGGGCCCCTGTCACTTGGGTCTCAGTCTCATGAGGGATTGAGCCATCCATTCTTGCCCCCAGGACCACTTCTCCAGCCTGTCTTGGCTCCTAAGTAGCTAGTGGTTGTTATGACCACTCCTGTGGCTTGTGCGGCATGGTAACCTGCATGAGAGGAAACGTGGGCTCTGAGATCATGGCCATGGGCACTGTCAGTTGAGGAGGGTATGTCCATCAGACTACAAGCATTTGGGAAGCTCCCTTACATACCAGGTGCTGCGCTAAGGGCTAGGGATCCAGAGAAGGGAAAACACACATCCCTGCCCTCAAGGAACTTGCAGCGTAAAGAACACTAGGCCCAGAGTCAGGAAGGCCGAGGTTCAAATCCTAGCTCGGACATTGGCTAGCTGGGTGACCCTGGGCAAGTCATTTTACCCATTTACTTCAGTTTCTTCATCTGTAGAAATGAGAGTCTTGGATCTGAGGCCCTCCAATGCCCCTTCCAGCTCCAAATCCATGGTCCTATGCCCTATTGGGCACCCACATGCCAGCACCAAGATCATCCTCTGCCACACCGGGCCCTTATGTGGGTTCCCTCTCCCTCGACATCTCATACATATCTCCATCATTCCCACAGCACCAAGCACGGTGCCAGGCACTCTACCATCCTCACAGGACTGCCATCTTAATGAGCAGAGCCCTGGAGACCTTCAGGCTCAGGCCCCTTACTTTGCCTGGGGAGGTGTCACAGCTCAGGGAAATGGTATCAGATACTGACACCGAAGGTGGCCTATCTGCACTGCCCCACCCTGCCCCAACCCACCCCGCCTTGCTAGTCCTGTGTCCAGGATCTCCCTACCTCTTCCTGATTGAGATCCCGCTTTCCTCCTGAGTGGAGGGCAGTTGCTCCTTCCTCTGGTGACTCCTCTGAGATGGAGCTCTGGAGTTCTACTCGGGCCTGTCACTGAGGAGCCAAGAGGAATCTGGTTGCTCTGTCACCCCAGAACATGTAAATTGGGCCCACTCCAATCAGCAGCCCCTGGCTTTCCTGCTTGGCAGAAAGGAGAGCACAGCAATCGGGGAAACCCGTCGAAGCCAAATCTTTCATCTTAAAGACAAAGAAACTGAGACCCAGGGAGGGCATCTGATTAGCTCAAGTGCTAATCTCCAAGTTCAGAGGTCTTTTCAGACCCCCAACAGGCTGTAGGATCAGAGTCTGCCTGGGACTGGGGGCACAAGCCCCCACACATACAGTCACACAGAGGGCAGCTACGGTGGCATGTGATGCTGGACCAGGCATCAGGAAGTCCCCAGCTAGAACCATGCTTGGGAAACGGAGCAGTTGTGTGACCCTGGAAAATTGGGACAATAAGAGCTCCCCGTTCTCCTGGACTGACAGAAGGACCAAAAGAGTGAACACTGGTCAAGTACTCTGCCAACCTTGAAGCTCAAAGTAACCAAGCTTTGGTCACAACTGGTTCTATTCTGTGCTCAGATCAGGACAGAAACGTCCCTTTAGCCTGGACTATGCTACAACACAAAAAGGTACCCCAACCTGGAGGAAACCTCACCCCACGGGAGAATTGGGTGACAGCCTCTTGCAGCCTCCTTCTGTGCAACCTCAGCCATGGCAGAAAGTCACCTTCAAACACAAGAATGACAAGAAGCATGAAAAACCAAACAGGAAAGAGAAGTCATAAGGGACTTACCAGAGGTGAACTCTTTACATTCCCACATGGAAAGACAATATTTTTAATCCTTAAAACTTTTCAACATCTGGGGAGCTGGTAGGACTACACACACACATACACAAACACATGCACATGGACAAACACACAAGTACATGCGTGCGTGCACACACAGAGACAGAGAGCACAGAGTGAATTGAATAGGATGGGATCATATCTTAAAGAAATTAAGGTAACTGGTGAGAGAGAAATGCAGTGAGAGGAGAGAGGGTGAAATGGAATGGGGTAAGTTATCTCTCAAACAAGAGGCAAGCAAGAGACTTTTCAGTGGAGGGAAAAAGAGGAGAGCTGAGAAAAAAACATGAAGTTTACACTCATCACAATCCACCACAGGAAGGAAAAAAATGCACATTCATGTTGCTATGAAAACCTATCTTCCAATACAGGAAAATGAGGGAGAAGGAGAGAAGCATGGTGGGGGGGATGAGGGAAGGGAGGGCAATGGGAGGAGGGAGCAATTGGAAGTCAACACTCTTGGGGAGGGACAGGATCAAAAGACAGCATAGAAAAAATGGGGGCAGGATAGGATGGAGAGAAATATAGCTAGACTTACACAATAGGACTGTTATCGAAGTCATTTGCAAAACTACATAGATATAGCCTATATTGAAACGCCTGCCTTCCCAAAGGGAATCGGTGGGGAGGGAGGGATGGGGACAATTTGGAACTCAAAGTTTTAGGAACAACTGTCCAGTATTGTTCTTGTGACTAGGAAATAAGTAATACAGTTAATGGGGAATAGAAAGTCATCTGGCCGTAGAGGACAAAAGAGAAGATGGGGACAAGAGGAGGGAAGAAGGACAGAAGAGAGGGCAGATTGGTGATACGGGAAATTAGAATGCTTGGTGTATTGTGGTGGGGGGGGAGGGGACAACTGGGGAGAAAATTTGGAACCCAAAATTTTGTGAAAAGGAATGTAAAAAGTTAAATAAATAAACTTATATTAGAGTTAAAAAAATAGTTCTTTCAACATTAGAATGGAACAGATGAAGGCTAATGATTTTATGAGAAACCAAGAAATCACAAAACAAAACAAAAGAATGAAAAAATGGAAGATAATGTGAAATATCTCATTGGAAGAACAACTGACCTGGAAAATAGATCCAGGAGAGACAACTTAAAAATTATGGGAGTACCTGAAAGTCATGATCAAAAAAAAAACAGCCTAGACATCATCTTTCATGAAATTATCAAGGAAAACTGCCCTGAGATTCTAGAACCAGAGGCCAAAATAAGGATTTAAGGAATTGAAAAATCACCTCCTGAAAGTCATCCAAAAAGAGAAATTCCTAGGAACATCATGGACAAATGCCAGAATTCCCAGGTCAAGGAGAAAATATTGCACACAGCTAGAAAGAAACAATTCCAGTATTGTGGAAATACAATCAGGATAACACAAGTTCTACCAGCTTCTACATTAGGGGATCGAAGGGCATGGAATAGGATATTCCAGAAGCCAAAGGAACTAGGATTGAAACCAAGAATCACCTACCCCGCAAAACTGAGTATAATACTTCAGGGGAAAATATGGTCTTTCCATGAAACAGAGGACTTTCAAGCATTCGTGATGAAAAGACCAGAGCTGAAAAGAAAATGTGACTTTCAAACACAAGAATGAGAAGAAGCATTTAAAAGTAAATGGCAAAGAGAAGTCATAAGGGACTTAACCAAAGGTGAACTGTTTACATTCCTACATTGAAAGACAACATTTGTCACTCTTAAAACTTTTCAGTATCTGGATAGTTGGTGGGACAACACACACACACAGATACACACACACGTACATGTGTGAGTGCACACACACATAGACACATGCACGCACACACAGAGACAGAGAGCACAGAGTGAATTGAACAGGATGGGAGCATAACTTAAAAGAAATTAAGGTAAACGGTGAGAGAGAAATGTAGTGGGAGGAGAGAGAGTGAAATGGAATGGGGTAAATTATCTCGCATTCAAGAGGCAAGCAGGAGACTTTTTAGTGGAGGGGAAAAGAGGAGAGCTGAGAAAAAAACAAGAAGTTTACCCTCATTACATTCGATTAAAGGAAGGAGAAAAATGCACGCCCATTTTGGTATAAAAACCTATTTTACAGTACAGGAAAGTGAGGGAGAAGGAGAGAAGCAGGGTGGGGGGGATGAGGGAAGGGAGGGTAATGGGAGGAGGGAGCAATTTGAAGTCAACACTCTTGGGGAGGGACAAGATCAAAAGACAGAATAGAAACAATGGAGGGCAGGACAGGATGGAGGGAAATACAGTTAGTCTTACACAACATGACTATTATCAAAGTCATTTCCAAAACTACACATATTTGGCCTATGTTGAATTACCTGCCTTCCCAAAGGGAATGGGTGGGGAGGGAGGGATGGGGAGAATTTGGAACGCAAAGTTTTAGAAACAACTGTTTAGTATTGTTCTTGCTACTAGGAAATAAGAAATACAGTGAATGGGGAATAGAAAGTCATCTGGCCCTACAGGACAAAAGAGAAGATAGGGACAGGAAAAGGGAGGGATGATAGAAGACAGAGCAGATTAGTGATAGGGAAAATTAGATTGCCTGGTTTATTGGGGTGGGGGAGGGGAAAAACGGGGAGAAAAGTTGGAACCCAAAATTTTGCGAAAATCAATGTAAAAACTTAAACAAATAAATTTTTATGAAAAAAAAAGAAACTATCAAGGAAAACTGCCCTGATATTCTAGAACCAGAGAGCAAAAAAAGGATTCAAGGAATCCATCGATCACCGCCTGAAAGACATCCAAAAAGAGAAACTCCTAGGAACATTGTGGCCAAAAGCCAGAATTCCCAGGTCAAGGAGAAAGTATTTCACACAGCTAGAGAGAAACAATTTCAGTATTGTGGAAATACAAGCAGGATAAAACAAGATCTAGCAGCTTCTACATTAAGGGATCGAAGGGCGTGGAATAGGATATTCCAGAAGTCAAAGGAACTAGGACTAAAACCAAGAATCACCTACCCAGCAAAACTGAGTATTAATACTTCAGGTGCAAAAAAATGGTGTTTCAATGAAATAGAGGAGTTTCAAGCATTCTTCATGAAAAGAGCAGAGCTGAAAAGAAAATTTGACTTTCAAACACAAGAAGGAAAAAGCAAACAGCAAAGAGAAATGATAAGTGACTTGCCAGAGGTGAACTGTTTACATTCCTACATGGAAAGACAACATTTGCAACTCTTGAAACTTTTCAGTATCTGGATAGTTGGTGGGACAACACACACACATACACACACATGTGTGTGCAAACACACAAGTACACGCGTGTGTGTGCACACACAGAGAGAGAGCACAGAGTAAACTGAATAGGATGGGAGCGTATCTTAAAAGAAATTAAGGTAAACGGTGAGAGAGAAATGTAGCGGGAGGAGAGAGGGTGAAATGGAATGGGGTAAATTATCTCGCATTCAAGAGGCAAGCAGGAGACTTTTCAGGGGAGGGAAAAGGAGGAGAGCTGAGAAAAAAATGAAGTTTACTCTCAACACATTAGATTAAAGGAAGGAATAAAATGCACACTCCTTTTTCTATGAAAACCTATCTTCTAATACAGGAAAGTGGGGGAGAAGGAGATAAGCAGGGTGAGGGGATGATGGAAGGGAAAGCAATTGGAGGAAGGAGCAAATTGAAGTCAACACTCTTGGTGAAGAACACGCTCAAAAGAGAGAATAGAAGCAATGGGGGGCAGGACAGGATGGAGGGAAATAGAGTTAGTCTTACACAACATGACTGTTATCAAAGTCATTTGCAAAACTACACAGAGATGGCCTATATTGAATTCCCTGCCTTCCCAAAGGGAATGGGTTGGGAGGGAGGGATGTAGAGAAGTTTGAGCTCAAAGTTTTAGGAGCAACGGTTGAATATTGTTCTTGATACTCGGAAATAAGAAATACAGGTAATGGGGAATAGGTTATGTGGCCCTAAAGGACAAAAGAGATGATGGGGACAAGGGAAAGGAGGGAGGATAGAAGAGAAGGCAGATTGGTGATAGGGGAAATTACAATGCTGGGTGTATTGGGGTGGGGGGAGCGGACCAATGGGGTGAAAATTTGGAACCCAAAACTTTGTGAAAATGAATGTAAAAATTAGATAAATTAATTTATTAAAAAAAAAAGAGCAGGTGGACCTAGAAGACTTCTGAGATCCTTGAGAATGCTAATCCCAGGGTGCCTCGGATCTGAAGTCAATACAAGGAGGGACCAAAGAAAGGTACACCCAGTAACCTGCGAGTCAGGTGAGGCATTCCCTGGTATGGGACTTGTGCTTCCCACCCACACGCACCCTGCTCCTGTGGCATTGTAGAGGGGGAGCGCATTGGGCTCGGGGTCTGGAAGTCTTGGATTCACATTTGACCCCCTTCCTAGCTTTGTGACCCTGGGCCAGGCACTGACTTCTCTACGCTGCTGATCTCCATCACCTCCCTCGCTCTCCCGCCCCCGCTCACTCCATCCCCGACTGCCCCCCCACCCCTGCCCCTGCCACAGGGAGGAGAGCCCTGGGGGAATCTGGGGGGCTTCCGGCATCAGAACCAGGTGCCCCTCCCCTCTCAGGCATCGCCCTTCCACGGTGTCCCAGACTGCAGAATAGGTGCAGTCTGCCTTGGGGGGCGGGGGGCGGGGCTCGAGTTCACCCGCGGCCCTCCATCGGACCCCCATGGGATACAGGAGGGAAAACTGAGGGCGCCGGGGCCTGCCTCAGTTTCCCGGCCACTGTGGAGCCATCCTCACGTCGTGAGGAGGCGGACGCCCGGAGGCCCGGCCCAGCCCAGGCGGATGCAACGCCTCAGGCTGGACCTCCACGCGGGAAAGGGGTCGCTGGCTCACCTGCCCGTGCTTGGGCTGCTGCTGCTGCCGCTGCTCCTCCTGCTCCTCCTCTTCCTCTCCACCCTGGAAGCTGCACGAGCTGCCCACACGAGGGACACGCCCACTTGCGGGGCAGGGTGGAGGAAGCACGCGGGAGGCTGACGTTGGTGGCCTCCCAGCGCCTATTGGACACCTGCAGGGCACAGACAGCGCTGATTGGAGCTGCTGAGGGGAGCAAGGTAACCAGGAGTCCCTGCATGCCTTGCGGCGGTGTCTCCACCCCCGCACTCCTCCCCCTTCCCTTAGCAGAACCGTTAGTCCCACTGGCGCATGCTCAGCAAGCCCCACGTGTTTCTTTGGATGCTGAAACCTCGCGAGATACCTCCGGGTCTGCAGGCCGCTGTCTTCAGCGCAGGCCTTATGCCTTTAGGAAGTGCTCTGGCTCTGCCACGTTGCCCAGCAGGGGTCCAGGCTGAGCCTCCCCTAGTGCTCATCCTTGAGCCCTGATGGTTTCGGGTGGATGCAAGCAACAAAGACCAGAGGCCCCCAGGGCACCCCAGGCCATCTGCAGTGTTTGGGGACAGACTCTGGGGCCACCTGGCACTCTCCCAGACCCCCTTCTGGCGTTTCCCTGAGCCCATAAGCCTTTCATTATCGCTAAGCCCAATTCTGTATGACCCATCACCTACCCTAGCCCCCCACTGTGGGCTTTCTCTGGGTCACCTGTGGCTACTGCCCACCCTTGATCCTCTCTAAGACCCCATTCCTTTGGCCCTGACGTCCTGTCACCCCAGACTGCTGGTCATTCCTGCATGGGATGGAAAAATCCCCTACTCAAATTGACTACTCAAAGACATCTCAAAGTGGCAACAGAAAGTGCCTTTGTTCGACTGGAGAAGGGGGGCAGTCCCTTCACCAGGTACTCTGGAGCAGAGAAAGACAAAGACAAGGCAAAGCAGTGATATATATAGACCCTAATGCAAAAAAACAAAACAAAAAAAAAAAAAATCCCTCCTGCCACTGACCATTATTCTCATCGACTGAGAAATATGATCTTACACTCTGGGTGTGAAATCCAGCCAATCCCTTTGAAATCCGGTCTAAACACCCTCCCCCTTGTCCATTAAAATGCCCGCGAAAGCACATATCAGCATATGCAAATAAGGTATTGAGAGTACGTATAAATGAGGCGCATGCAAATGAAGGCATCGAAAAGTTAGCAAGTTTGGTCCAGTCATTGAGATCCTAATGCGCTACATAGTCTATGTCCTTATGTGGGAATTACTCTACTCTGAAGGCATTGTAACCTGAGCCTCTTGGCGTTCTTTACCTCCTGGGAGAGGAATTCGCAATCTGAGAAGTCTTCACTGAATCTATTCCATTCATTCCCATCGAGGTCCTCCCTAGACTTCTCCTCCTCTCACCCCAGACTTCTGGTCACTCCCATTAAGATCCTCCCTGGACGTCTCCTCCAGTCAACCAGCCTCCTTGACGAAGCCTAGATCCCTCCCACAGTCTTTATAAAAGATCCATCTCAGTCTCCTTGAAGGTGCTCAGATTCCATCTGGCCCGTTGGCATCAGTACTGCAAATGTTCAGGTTCCTTATGAGGCTGGCCAGTGTGGTAGATCTTCAATAAACCATTTTTTTCTTTGGCTGAAAGAACTACTGAAGACAACCCTTTTGGGCAAAACCCACATCTTGCTACTTTGGGCCCCAGCCAAACATCAACTAAACAACCCCTAAACATCAACAATGACATCACCTTCCTGAGGTCATGTTCCTCGTGAGAAACATGCTCACTCTACAAAGAACAATATCGATGTGAAGCCAGGAAAGTTCTCATTACATTCATTTTACCTTCATTCTGAATGAATGGGTAGCTCCCTCATGGAAGAAGCTTCTTCAGACAAGTGCAAGGTTGTGTATGCTGTTCCCAATTCGAAGTTCCCCCCTTGACCTCCACTGGCTAGATGCAATTCCTGGAACCGCCCACTTCACGTTCCCTTACTTGACATGTTCTCTTTCTAGCAGCTTGTTAAGCCTTCAAGCTTCTGGCCTTTACCTGATCAGAAGCCTGGTTCTGCCAGGTCACACCTCTGACTAGAACCGGTCACCTCTGACTTACATTCTCTTATCACTCAAAGCTGGCAGGAGTTTGAATCCTGTGGAAACAGGATTCCTTCTTTTGTTTCTCACAGCCCTCTTCAAGGAGAAAGGACAAACAACACCGCTTTTCAGGATATTAGTCTCTACCCAGTTTCTCCAAGCAATTTTTCAATTTTCCTAGAAATTGTTGTCAAATAGTGAATTGTCCTCCCCAAAGTCTGGGTCTTTGCATTTATGGAACACCAGATTATTACGGTCATTGACTACTACTTTGTGTTGTGTACCCAATCTATTCCTCTGATCCACCACACTATTTCTTAGCCAGTACCCAATTGTTTCGATAATTACCGCTTTATAATATGGCTTGAGATCTGGTAAGGCTAGGCCTCTTTCCTTCGGGAACTTTTTATTCACTGATTCCCTTGATATTCTTGACCTTTTGTTATTTCAGATGAATTTGGTTACTATTTTTTTCCTAGCTTTATAAAACAATTCTATGGTAGTTGATTGGTATGGCACTACATGAGAAAATTAATTTATGTAGAATTGTCATTTTATTATATTGGCCTGGCCTATCCATGAGCAATTGGTATTTTTCTAATTACATAGATCTGACTCTATCTGCGTGAAATGTATCTGGTCTCTCCTCCTTGTGTCCTGGCCTTGAGCAAGAAATATTTCCTTACTGACAATAAATCCTGCCATTTTTATTCCAAGTATTCCCTTTTCTGGCTTTCCCACTCTTTATCCGTCTCACCCCGTCCTGGGAATTGTTTTACTTATCCTCTCTAAACTGCCACAGAAGGCTATTGATTGGCTGTGTACTCTAAGAGGGCCTCCAAGGTTTCCCCCAGGAGGCTGAACGTGCTCTTAGCCAGAGCTGATTCTGAGAGAAGGCAGATAGGAAGGAGGCAGAGAGGAAAAAGAGATCAGGTTAAACCTGATACTAAAGCTGTTATTTTAAACACTAAACACAAAGCTCCAGGGCAAAGGAGATACAAGCCACAAGACTAGGGCTTTATCTCTACTGGCTGAAATTGCTCCACTTGAGACTCTTCTGGCCCTTGCAGAACTCACAACCCAGAACAGCCTATGGAGAAGTCAGACTGAGCCATGAGGCTCAATGCTAGTGTGCTTTAATTTATTTACTTTTTTTGGAACTCCTGATTACAGGCCAAGCATTTTAAAAATCTTGCAAAGGTGTAAATGAGGATAGCATGAGGCAGAAAAAGAAGGGCTTGCCAGACCAAGAAACCTGTATTTTACCAACCTGTTCAGGACTGTATTACTTTTAAAAGCCCAACTTACAAATAAAAGCTTCAACCATCTCTGTGTAATGAAACAGAAACACCAATCTGTTCAGATAATCACAGCCTCATAGGTAAGGCCACCTAACAAACTTCTCCAGCAAGCTAATGATATCAACTGTCTGAAAGCTGGGTATCCACCATGGCCACCCTATAGTCAAGAGCCAATGGTGGGGGGAGGATCCAAGATGGCGGAATAGAAAGACTCACATATGCTAGTTCTGAACCCACAGCCCATAAATTCCTGTAAAAAGAACTCCCCACAAATTCTGGAGCAGTGCAAGCTGTGCGCAGCAACGGAGTGGAGAGCCCTGAAAGACCAACCCAAAAGGTCCGTCAGGCACCGGGCAGCGGAGTCCTGCCCTGCCCTGCCCTGGCCGTGCAGCCCTGAGAGGAGCAGATCCGAGCAGGCTTCAGGAACGGAACCTCCGGCAGCCGCGAAGGTCCCTCCGCCCACAGGTGCCACAGGTCGGTGAGAGAGAATTCTGGGCTGGCCGAGAGGTGAGCGGCGTGTCCTGTGACTCAGACTCCCTTGGGAGGCAGCGGCAGAGGTAGCAGCGGCAGAGGCAGCTGTGGGCTGGGGCTCCCGGAGCAGACAGGAGCTCCATTGTTGCAGGTCTCCCCATAAACCCCCTGAGCGAACTGAGCCTGGGAGGCGGCCCTACCCCCACCTGAGCACCAGAACCTAAGCTCACATTGAATACCAACCGCGCCCGCCACTCAAAACTCTGAGGCTGGGGAGCAGCATTTGAATCTCACACCCCAAGCACTAGCTGGGCGGATCTAGACGGGAGTGCACAGGAATCTCAGAAGTCAAGTAATTGCCTGGGAAAATGCCCAGAAAAGGGAAGAAAAACAAGACCATAGAAGGCTACTTTCTTGGGGAACAGATGTTTCTGCCTTCCATTTCTGATGAGGACGAACGATGCTTACCATCAGGGAAAGATACGGAAGTCAAGGCCTCTGTACCCCAAACACACGAAATAGATATCCAATGGACTCAGGCAATGGAAGAGCTCAAAAAGGATTTTGAAAATCAGGTTAGACAGGTGGAGGAAAAACTGGGAAGGGAAGAGAAATGAGAGAGATGAAAGAAAAGCATGAAAAATGGGTCAATACCCTGCTAAAGGAGACCCAAAAAATGCTGAAGAAAATAACACCTTGAAAAATAGACTAACTCAATTGGCAAAAGAGGTTCAAAAAGCCAATGAGGAGAAGAATGCTTTCAAAAGCAGAATAAGCTAAATGGAAAAAGAGATTCAAACAGTCACTGAAGAAAATAGTTCTCTCAATATTAGAATTAGAAAGGAATGGAGGCTAATGATTTTCTGAGAAACCAAGAAATCACAAAACAAACCCAAAAGAATGACAAAATGGAAGGTAATGTGAAATACCTCATTGGAAAAACAACTGACCTGTAAAATGGATCCAGGAGAGACAATTTAAAAATTATGGGACTACCTGAAAGCCATGATCAAAAAAAAGAGCCTAGACATCATCTTTCATGAAATTATCAAGGAAATCTGCCCTGATAATCTGGAACCAGAGAGCAAAATAAGGATTCAAAGAATCCATCGATCATCGCCTGAAAGAGATCAAAAAGAGAAACTCCTAGGAACACTATGGCCAAATTCCAGAATTCCCAGGTCAAGGAGAAAATATTCCACACATCTAGAAAGAAACAATTCCAGTATTGTGGAAATACAATCAGGATAACTCAAGATCTAGCAGCTTCTACATGAAGGGATCGAAGGGCATGGAACAGGATATTTCAGAAGCCAAAGGAACTAGGACTAAAACCAAGAATCACCTACCCAGCAAAACTGAGTATAATACTTCAGGGGAAAATATGGTCTTTCCATGAAACAGAGGACTTTCAAGCATTCTTGATGAAAAGACCAGAACTGAAATGAAAATTTGACTTTCAAACACAAGAATGAGAAGAAGCATGAAAAAGTAAACAGCAAAGAGAAGTCATAAGGGACTTACCAAAAGTGAACTCTTTACATTCCTATGTGGAAAGACCATATTCATAACTCTTAAACCTTTTCACTATCTGGGTAGTTGGTGAGACCACACACACACAGACACACACACACATGTACATGCGTGAGCGCACAAACACATAGACACATGCATGCTACACAGAGACAGAGAGCACAGAGTGAATTGAATAGGATGGGACCATATCTTAAAAGAAATTAAGGTAAATGGTGAGAGAGAAATGTAGTGGGAGGAGTGAGGGAGAAATGGGATGGGGTAAATTATCTCTCATTTAAGAGGCAAACAGGAGACTTTTTAGTGGAGGGGAAAAGAGGAGAGCTGAGAGAAAAACATGACGTTTACTCTCATCACATTCGACTATAGGAAGGAATAAAATGCACACTCATTTTGGTATGAAAACCTGTCTTACAATACAGGATAGTGGGGGAGAAGGAGATAAGCAGGGTTGGGGGAGATGATGGAAGGGAGTGCAATGGGAGGAGGAAGTAATTTGAAGTCAACACTCTTGGGGAGGGACAGGATCAAAAGACAGAATAGAAACAATGGGAGACAGGACAGGATGGAGGGAAATACAGTTAGTCTTACACAACATGACTATTATCGAAGTCATTTCCAAAACTACACAGATTTGGCCTATGTTGAATTACCTGCCTTCCCAAAGGGAATGGGTGGGGAGGGAGGGATGGGGAGAATTTGGAACGCAAAGTTTTAGAAACAACTGTTTAGTATTGTTCTTGCTACTAGGAAATAAGACATACACTTAATGGGGAATAGAAAGTCATCTGGCCCTGCAGGACAAAAGAGAAGATGGGGACAAGAGAAGGGAGGGATGATAGAAGAGAGGGCAGGTTGGTGATACAGGAAATTAGAATGCTTGGTGTATTGGGCTGGGTGGAGAGGATAAATGGGGAGAAAATTTGGAACCCAAAATTTTGTGAAAATAAATGTAAGAAGTTAAATAAATAAATTTATATTAAAAAAAAAGTGAGAAGAAAGAGTTAATGCCAAGTGCATAGTGGTGGTACAGAATCTCAGAACTTAGAGGGCCTCTTAACACATGCAAAAAAGAACTTGCAAACTGGAAGGGACCTGAACATAACATGTGGAATGGTAGAGCTAGAAGGAATTTTAGAACAAGGAATTTTAGTGCTGGGATAGATTGTATGGCATAGAATGTTAGTGTTGGTAGGTACCTTGGAAAAAAATAGATAGACTAGAATAGAACAGAAGAACTAGATGGGACTTTAGAATATAAAATATAAGAACTAAAAGGAACACGAGAACACAGAATGATAAAGCTGGAATAGACCTTGAAACATAGAATATCAGCCTTACAAGGGATCTGAGAATATAGAGCATGGAATGTTAGCAACAGAATGGACTTGATGACATTGATCTTAGAAAGTCAGAGCTGGAAAAAGTGTAGAAGTCATTTTACAGGTAAGGCAACAGAGGTCCACAAAACAATTCCCAATAAAGATAACGGTAACATAATGCATTATGGAGCCAGAAAATGTTCTGGCTACCCAGTATAGAAATCTCGCTTATGTTTTGTCCAAATTCACATAACTAACGCTTAGCAGAACCAAGCTAGGATTCCAGATATCTCTGAAACCAAGCCACCAAACTACACTTCCTCTTCATTTGTACTTTGAAACAAGGTTTTAGGTTCCCCAATGACTTGACCTCTCACTTCAGACTATGAGAAAGGAGACAGGGAAATAAGTTACAAAGATTTCATCTGAAATGCTGTGCTGCAAGGGAAGATTTTTTTTTTCCTGAATACCCGCTGTGCTCAGAGACTCACTGGGAAGGGGGACTTTGACAAGGGGAGGGAAAGGAAAGAAAGAGAAATTCAGACAGCACTGCCCAAGGACATAATCTGTGGAAGGTGGCATGTTCTACGGAGGAGGAGCCAATAGGAATAAAAAAAAAAAATTCCTGTTCTCAAAAGTTTACAATCTAGTAAAGGAGATAAGAGAGACAAAAGTAATTCTGATTTTTCAAACACGGATTTGGAATGAGAAGACGTGGAGTTCAGTTCCTAGCTTTGTTACTAATTTCGAGTGGACAAACACAGCTTTCTCACCTGTGTAGCAAACTTATTTTCCTGGGAGGCCTTTGATTGAGGAAGGGCAACCTTGGACAAATCCCTTCTTCAGCTCAGGCCTTGCTTTCCCTCTCTGGAAATTTAGGGGACTGAACCAGATGACATCTATGATCCTTTTCAGCCTTGGCATTTAGGAGAAGAATGTGTGCCTCACTCTTTTCATGAGAAAGTTAAAAGTGTACAATAATGACTCTTTTTTAGAATGAGAGCTGGACTTAGAATCAGAGGACTTGGGGAATAGGTTACAAAAAGGCTGTCTGAACTTGGGCAAGTTGCTTACCTTTGCTGAGGCTCAGATTACCCATCTGTAATGATTTCTAAGGGTGTTTCTGGCTCCAGGTCTACGATTCTATGTTCCTGAGTGTGCCAAGTACAGATTCTTACAGCAGCTAAGGGAGTTAGGTGGTGCAGTGCACAAAGTGCCAGGCCTGGAGCCCAGAAGACTCACCTCCCTGAGTTCAAATACGACTTCAGACACTCACTAGCAATGTGACCGTGGAAAAGTCACTTACCCCTCCTTGCCTCAGCTTCCTCATTTGCAAAATGAGTTGTAGGAGCCAAAGGCAAGTCCCTCCAGTGTCTTTGCCAAGAAAACTGTCAATGGGGTCAGTAAGGGTCAGACAAGATTGAAACAGCCAACACCTCTGCACACTAAACAAAGTACAATATATGAAGCCTCATTTTCATTCATCACAAAACATTTGTATAGAACTTACTCTATGCTAGGGACTGTGTTCAGTACTGTATAGTTATCTCATTTGATCCTCACAACAGCCTTGAGAGGCAGGTGCTCTTATTATCCGCATTTTATAAGTGAGGAAACTGAGGCAAATAGGTTGAGTGACATGCTCAGGGTCACACAGTTAGAATACATTTGAGGCCAGATTAAAATTCAGGTCTTCCTCACTTTAGGCCAAGCACTCTGTCCATTGTGCTACTTAGCTTCCCCAACATAAGCACAGATGAGATATAGGTGCTGCTCTCAAGGAATTTACTATTTAATTGAGGGTACACAGAGAGCAAAGATGTAGGCCCTTATGATGTGAGTACAAAGGAGAGGCTCAGGCAAAATACCAGGAGCAATTTGAAGAAGGAGAAATCACTTTACATCTCAGAAGCAGGAACGAAGGAGGGAATAAGGGGTGCCTGAGGTGGGCTTTGAAGGAGGAGAGAGCCTTCAACAGAAAGATGTGAGTTGTACCCCAAAGAGATCAAAGAAAAGGGAATGGACCTTTTTGTACAAAAATATTTATAGCAGCTCTTTTTGAGGTGGCAAGAAATTTGACATTGTGGGTTTACCTATCATTTGAGGATTGGTTGAACAGGTTGTGGCTTATGACTATGATGGAATACTGTTTGCTATAGTAATTGCTGTAAGAAGTGACAAGTAAGATGGTTTCAGAAAAACCTGGGAAGACTTATATGAACTGATACCAGGTGAAGTGAGAAGAACCAGGAGAACACCATCACAGTAATAGCAATATTATAAAAATTATTAACTGTGAAAGATTTGACTGCTCTGATCAATACAGTAATACAAGCCAATTCCAAAGGACCCATGCTAAAAATGCTATCCACCTCCCGAAAGTGAACTGATGAGTTCTAATTGCAGACTGAAGTATGCTTTTCTTTATCGTGTGTGTGTGTGTGTGTGTGTGTGATTGTATGTGTTCTCTTTTGCAACATGGCTATTGTGGAAATATGCTTTGCATGACTACACATAGATAATTGGCATTATATTGCTTGTCAATTGGGTAGAGAAGGAGCAGGAGGGAAGGAAAGAATTTGGAACCCAAAGTTTTAAAAAAGGAATGTTAAAAAAAATTTTGATTTTGGCTCATTGTAGACCTGTGGTAGAAATCAACAAAGACCTCCACTGAGGGTATATTTGCCCTCCTAGAATTTGCCTCCTTGTTTCCTCTCAAGTTCTGAGTCTGTCCCAGAACCCATTAAGTCTGCTTGACTGCTCATATGGTTTGGAAAGATGAGAGTAACTAACTCTGTCACTTCTTGGTGAGATGAAACACCTCTCCAGGACTTGCCACTTTCCTTGCTCCTGCCATTTAAGGTCTTTCAGACCTTGCCATCTGCCCTGCCTGTATGCTCTGCAGACTCCTGGCACTGCCAAATCTGATCTACCGTAGTAATAATCATTGGGCCCTGCCTTCTATCCTGTCGCTTAACCTTTCCCCGTTAGGATTTCTAGGTCCTTCATGGGCTTTGCAGCTGAATTTTCTTTTATATATTATTTCCCTCAACTAAAGTGTGAGGTCCTTGAAGACAGAGATTGTTTCATTTTCTCTGTTACTATCCCTACTCCATAGGACAGCAATCGACACATAGAGGGTGGTTAATAAATGCTTTTTCTTTCATTCATTCAAGAAGAGAGGATAGAAAATATTTTTTCAGAACATCTCCTGTCCTCAGGAACTCATCAGGAAGTGTGACTTTGATGAGGGGAGAGAGTGGCGAAAAAAAGAGAACTTCAGGCAGAATTGACTGAGAGCATACTTTGTGGAAGTTGTTATTTTCTGTGAAGGAAGAACCAAGATGAATTTTTAAGTTCCTGTTCTCAAGAAGTTTGACTTGAATATACAGGATGTGAAGTACAGTTGAATAAAATAATATTGGATGGGTAGTTTTTAGTCAGATTATGGAGGGTCTTGAATGCCAGCATCAGGAATTTAAATCCTTTCCATTAAGAATCAATCAAGCCACAAGAATTTATAAATCAGCTACTAAATGCCAGGCACTGTGCTAGATGTTAGGGATACAAAAGGGAAACAGTTCTGACCTCAAGGAAATTTTTTTTTTTAATTGAGACACAAAACATCCATTCATTTTATTCACAAAACAGCCTGGTTCGCTAAAACAATACAAACAGCATGTCCATCAGCAGGAAGAGACCAGGGCCTGGGGGTGGTGATGCAGGTGGGGGGTGGTGGTGGGAATCCTCAGCCCCAGGGCACTCCCACTGCCCTGGGGTCAGTTCTAACCCTAACCTCAGCAACATTATAAAAATGATTTTTTTTTTCTAAGTAAAACTGGGGATTAGGGGCACCTCTGTATGTTGGAGCCCGGGATCCACATGAATCAGATAACAGAACTTTTTAAGTCGTCATTGTCACCATGTTTAATTTTCTTTTGAAGGACCACTGGGGTACAGCATGGTCTGCTTGGGGGGCTCCCACCTCTGACGATTTGCTCCTGGCTGGTAAGTTGTAGATGTGGATGGTTTGGGGTGGGGGCTCTATATCGTTATAAACATATTCTCATTATAAACATGAAGTGGCGTACTCTAGGAAAACTATGCACTATTTTATGATGGGAAAGAATCAAACAGTTTAAACGAGGTGGAGTTAAACAACTGTGCTAAATCACAGTAGTGCTTATTAGTAACTAGATTTCAAAAGGTTACTGAAAATTTACATTCTCTACACAGAAACTGCATCTTCCACACAAACACTAAAAACATCAACACACGAAGGAAACTGATTGTCCATCCTCTGCTATTAAGTCTCCGTACTTTACAGATTCATTTTTCTCTTTTTTCTTCTTCTGCAAAGCAGTTAAATGTTTTTGTTTTTTGATTTTCTTATACTAGAACATGGAGATGTTAAAACAACAACAGCAAAAAAATATATATATATATGTATATGTATATATATACATATACATATATACATATATACATATATACATATATATATATATATATATATATATATATATATATATATATATATACACAGGAATGAAATCTGCAAGAGAATAGTTTTGGTTCTAAAAGACATAGGTGCACCCATTCGTCGTCGCCCAAATACCCTACTTGAGACAACACAAGCAAGGACATTGCACGAGATGGCAGCTCCGGGGCTCCACTCGTCACTGAAACCATGGGAAGACGGCTCCCGTTGGAAGCATCACCTTCTCCAGAGCAGCAGAAGGCTTGTTTTTGAGCTCCTCACATTTTCTGAATTTGCAAATCTGGTGGCCAGTTCTTCGGTTCTGACAACTGCTACACTGCTCGCAGTTTATCCGCCGTCGGCAGGGCGGGCACATGCCGCAACGTTTTCGTTTCTTCTTGCCCGAGCTAATGGTAGAAGCCAGCTCACTCTGCATAGGATGCTCTGCCAGGCCTGCCATGCGCATGGCGCTGTCAGCCAGGAACACGCCCGCGGGCGTCATGATAAAGAGGCCCGGATAGATGGGGAAGGCGCCTAGGTAGGGGAAGTCGGAATGGCCATTCAGGGCCGCAGCGCCTGACACAGCCTCCATGTCTGGGAGCCCAGCCCCAGCCTCACTCATCGGGGGAAGGTGTTCCCGAACCACCCGTTTCAGCATCTCAGTGGACTGAGCAAACTGTGGCAGTGTCAGCTGTCCTTCGGCAGAGAGCTCTGCGGCCCGCCCCGCCTTGCTTAGCAGACTGGCCACAGCACCACTTTTGTGCTTTGAGATAGTTGGTTTTGTCCATGGGCGGGTCATGCCCATTGGCCAGCCCAGAGGCAGCAGCTGCCTTGTCCACCAGCTCACTCACCGAGCTGCCACCACCGAAGGAAGAGTAGTGGGACAGAGGCCGGGACTTGCGCAGACTCTTGTTGAGGGGTTCACTGATGATGCCGCTCCTGTTGCGTCGCTCTGGGTTGGCAGCGGGCAGGGCCTCATGTGAACTGCATTTTTCTGTAGTGCCTGACTTACTACTGCTGCTGCTGCTACCGCCGCTATCGGGCTGGGTGCTGCCAACAAGACTAGACGTGGTTGGGGCCAGGGCCGGGATGGCAACTGAGCCCCGTCAGGGGAGCTTCCCAACCGACCCCAAGCCCAGTGATCGTCTCCTGCTCCTGATGGCCAGGGATGACGCCGACACCGAGAGAATATGGACGTGACCTCAAGGCAGATGCCTGGTCTGGAAGCCTGCTACTCTCCCTCCACGAAGTTCTTCACTCCAGTTGCAGGAGCTCCCAGCCAGAATAAGGCCAGTCAGAGTAGATGGGAAAAATGGAGTGGGGATAAGGTGTCAGTCCTGGACCATCCAGGGGAGTTACCGGTGTCAGGGCCTGGCAGTGGGGTGTGTCTCCTCCTGCAAGTTGAGCCTCATTGGTGGAGCCGAGCTCTCCGGAGCCGCCGCCGCCACCACCAACCGCGAGAAGGGGGGGAGGTGCAGGGAGAGGAGGAGGACGAAGAGGTGGGGGCGGGGTTGGGAAAAGCAGCGGGGAGCTGCAGCCTACCAGCCGCCGCCGCTCCGGGCAGCAGCAGCGGCAGCAGCAGCAGCCACCACCTCCGTGCGCACTGTCGCCGCCCGGCTCAGCCCAGGGAATCCAGAGCGGCCACAAGAAAGGCGGGGGAAAAAAGCACCTGCCCCCTGCCCGCTTCCCCCCAGCCTTCCCTCTCCAAAAATTAACAACTGCAACAAAAAACCTCAACTAATGCTCCAATATTGAGAAAAGAGAAGAGAGGTGCGCGCGGCGCCCGCCGCCCGGTGGGGGCTTAGGAAGCAGGGCGCATGGCCCCGGAGGGGCGATGCAGACTACGTACTGGTCCCGGGGCTCCGCCGGGGCGCCGAGGGTGAGCTCCCTCCCAGTGCCGCCGCCGCCGCCGCCGCCCCTACCTGACCTCAAGGAAATTACATTCTGTAGGGAGAGATCGTATACACACAGAAAGCTATAGGAAAAAATCAGTATATTCAGATACCATAGAATATCAATTTAAGATCACTTTTAGGAGGAGGTATGAGTAGTCGAGAAAATCAAGGAAGGCCAAGATAGAGTAGGAAGTGGTGCCCAGGCTTTGAGCTTTGAAAGATTATTAAGGATACTAAGAGGGGGAAGGTAAGGAGGAAGCACATTCCAAACATGGGCATATTTACTTCCGCAAAGGTACAGATATGAGGGATAGAATGCTATCCATAAGTAATAGGAAGAAGGTGGCGGAGTATGTAAAGGAGTTCGCATTGAATTCTTGTGGGAACAGGGACCTCTGTATTACTGAGTAGGAGAGCCTGCACGGTCTGACCTGCACTTTAGGAAAATGTTTTTTGTCCATAGTCAGCATTAGGAAGCTACTGAAACATTTTGAATACAGCACTGATAATATCAGTGGAATTTGTTAGGAAGATTACTGTGCATCAGTGTAGAGAGTGGGTTGCAAAGAATCTAGGTAGAGCAGTGATAATGCTGTTAGGGTAATCTATTTGAGAACAGGGGTGGTCCTGAACTGGGTTGGTTGCTATGGAAACGGAAAGGAGGAAATACGTCGAAAAAGTAATTTTGGGGGTTGGAACAGCAGGACTCAGCCACTCATTAAGTGGGGGCAGGGGCAGAGAGTGGAAACAGACGAAGAGGACTCAGGTTTTAAGCCTAGGGAATGACATCAACCGAAGTTGGGGAATTGGGAGGGCTGGTAGCAGGAAATGAGTTCAGCTTGAGACGTGTCGATTCTGAGGTGGCCCTGTGTCATTCAGGTTGAAAAACCCAGTAAGATGTGGGAAACATAAAGTTGAGAAGTGAAAGAGTGAAAGTGGAAAAGCTCTGGATCTCAGGACATGGCTTGGGGTCTCCGTTTCACTACTTCTACTCATGTGACTTTAAACAGAAAACTGGCTCTCGGTTACTTCATCTGAAAAATGAGAGTGTTGGACTAAATGATCTTTATCACTCTCTTCTGACTATGAAACAGCAAAAAAAGTAGATTTTACCCTCCAGGGAAATAAAGAGGAGGCTCTTAAAGGAAGAGATTAAAAAAATCAAAGAAACAGAAAACAAAACCCAGGAGCTTGGTGCAGTGGAAAGAGGACTGATTTTAGAGTCAGAAGGACTGGTTTCAAATCCCACCTCTGATGTATATGTGACCCCAAACTAGCCACATAATCTCCCTGGGCCTCAGTTTCCTCATTTGTCAAATGATTGGATTAGACAGCCTCTGAGGTTCCTTCCAACTCAAAATCTATGACCCTATGATCCCATGTCCCCAGGGATACAGCCCATGAACTAGAGAAATCTGGATAGGTTGCAACATGGGCAAAAGAGGGCATGTATTGTTGAAAGAGAGTAAAGTCAAAGGAAAGGGAAGGATTCTTGGATCCTAAAACAGAGCTAATTTTCTTCTCTCCCACGGCACATAAGCTGTCTTAGGTAGCTCCCCTATGCCGGTGGCTCTTTCTGTTATTGGCTGCAGTGATTTGGTGAATTAGAGTTTTTTTTAAATGCAAGCAGGCAGAGTACATTCATGCTCCATGATAAATTCTTCACATTATTACAGTCTCCCCTTTGAGAGTACCCATTTTCTGACTAGTCTGTACCCAGCAGAAGCGGTAGTTCTCTAAGGGTTATTTATATGCGTTTCTGGAAGGACCAGTCTTCGACAAATGATCTTGAAAGGCATTCCTTTGGGGTATCTCATGAGCCCATAGATGATGAGGAAACATTTTTCAAAGGTTCAAAATTGAAATTCCAACTTCCTGCAAAACCAAAATGCCCCCTGGACTGGAATGTAAACTCTTGCCTTATGAAATACTAGCAAATCCTTCTCTTTCTTTCTTTCTTTTCTTTCTTTCTTTCCTTTCCTTCCTTTCTTTTGCTTTTCCCCTTTATTCTCTTTCTTTCTCCCCTTCAGTCACTTTAAACCCAAATAATGGTATAAAGAGGTGCATTTGGGATTTTTAGTGATGATTTGATCACAAATTTTTCACCAAAGTCCTGTTCCTATGCCTTGTTGTGGTGTGCAGATGAGTGTGAGCTGTCCAAGACCATGTCAGCAGATTGTAACTGCTGCCAGGTCCTACCAAGCTGAAAAACTTCAAGTATGGGTCCAGCAACCTGTGCATCTGCTCTATGATGACCAATCTAAGTGAATATAGGGCCATCTGCAAAAAGAAGGTCATCAGACAATGGTGGTATTTAGACACTGCAATTCATGAAAAGTCTATTCAATTAAACAAACATTAATCTTTTTAAAGCTTTATTAATTATTAATATTAATTATTAATATTAATTTGTCTTTGATTCATGCATAGCTGTTTCCTAGTATGCACAAAACACACTCATAGCCCCTAATTAATTAATTAATTAAACAAACATTAATCTTTTTAAAGCTTTATTAATTATTAATATTAATTATTAATATTAATTTGTCTTTGATTCATGCATAGCTGTTTCCTAGTATGCACAAGCCACCAAAACACACTCATAGCCCCAAAGTACATTTTCTTGTTAGAACAAAAAACACAAATAAAATGGACAGAATGGCCTCAGTTTAACATTTATTGAGCGCTACCTTGTTCAAGGCAGTTTGGTGGATGCTGAGAATACAAAATGAAAACGACAATCCATCCCTGTCCTCAAGGAACTTACATTTTAAGAAGAAAAACATATTCAGACAGAAGAGTAAATACAAAGCTATTTGAGAAGAGAAGGGGTATTATTAACAACTGGATGAAAAGCTTTAGGAGGTAATATGTGAGCTGAGCCTTGAAGGGAGCGAGGAACACTTAAAGGGGGAGAAGAAGAGGGTGTGTATTTCCATTTCCAGTACAAAGCACAGTCTATGCTAGAGTATAATGGGGAAAGATAGAATTTTAAGCTCTTGGACAGAATAAAATGCATGAGGGAGAGTAGCATAAAATGAGACGAGAAAGGTACATTGCAATCAGTAAGCCACAAAGTGGCTGTGGTCCATGTCAGGGGAGAGAGTACCCACGTGGATGAAATCATCGACCTTGAAAGTAAGTGTTTATTTAAGAGGGATAGTGTCAGGGCATACTGGTAAATGTTTAATAATCAGCTTTGCAAAGGAAAAAAATGCCCACAGGACATTTTAAAATTTAATCTGTTTTATTAACCTCTACTCAATCACGTTTTTAAGTCCAAACCATCGGTGAAGTAATAAATCAAGCTCTGATTTGTAGTGATTTCTGGGGTGTAAATGCTCACATGGAAAAATACAACAATCAGCTCTCACAAGGTTTGAGCTGGTTCCAGCAGACTCCTGGATAACCATCAACTACTAAGTTTTCACCCAACTCCACCTATGTACAAGGTATTGAGTAGTGTTAGGTAGGTGAGATGATGGTGCATATAATAATAACTTAAATTGTTATTTTAATTAAAGTGTTTTACACATATTTATTTCATTGGGGCCTCACAACAATCTTATGAAAAAAGCAAAACAATTATTATAGTCTCAGTTTTATCGATGAGAAAATGGTGATCCAAATAGATGAATAGACTTGCTTGAGGTTGCAGAGGTGGCAGGTGACAGAGCCAGGACGCCAACTCAGGCCTTCAGTGTCCCTTTCACAAAGCTACACAGAATAGATGCAGTTCTGTACTTGCAACAACCTGCCTTCAAGGAGTTCCAAGTCCAGTTAAGGAGACAAGACTTAGAGAACACGTTAAGAACAACCAATAATAGAAACAGATCATAATCAGGGGCTAAATTAGATGGTATTTCACAGCTATAAATTAAAATAAAATGAAATGAAAAGTGGCTATGCATTATTGGCAAGCTCTGGGAGAGAAAGAAATACATTGCTGATGGAGTTTAAAATTATTCGACTCTTTTGAGTGAATATTCTGACACTTAACAAGTGCCACAAAAATGATCATCTACTTTGAACAGTAGTCACATAACTAGGAATATACTCCCAAAGTATATGCACACACACACACACACATATGTATGTATGCATATAAATATATAAATGTGTGTGTGTATAGAAGTAGAAATATATGGAGAGTGGAAAAAAATTAAACTATTTATCTATGGAAAATATGTATATGAGATATGTATTATTTCTTAGCATTGTTTGTAATTATAAAGAACCAGAAATATCCAAATCTCTTAACAGGTGATGAATGCCTGAGTAAACTAACTTATGTCAATGGAATGGAGTACCACAACACTAATAAAACTTTTTTAGGATATAGAGAAATTTGAAAAGGTGCACATGAACTATGTTGAAATAAATAAAGTCAAACCAGGAGATAATGCAGTGAAAAGATCACTGGTTTTGAAGTCAGAGGACCTTGGGTTTAATCCAGCTTCTGGTATTTACTACCTAGGTGGTCGGTGTTTTAATCTCCCTGGGTTTTTACATCTTAATCCTTAAAATTAAGGAGTGGCAATAATTGTTTTTTGAGGTCTTTTTCTTGCCCTAAGTTCTAAGGGAAGTGTATGTTTTGGTTATGACTGTACTTTGAGATCATTTATAATCTCATGATGAGGAGAGGTCCACCAATGATATAGACTAGAACCCACAAAGTTTTATCATTCTGTGTGTTGAATACTCTTTTACCCACATCCATTAATCAATCAGTCGACAGGTATTTATTAAATGTTGACAATATGCCAGGCTCTGTGCTAAGAGCTGGGGATGCCAAAAATAAAACCCACATCAAATAATCGCTGTCCTGATGGAACTTACATTCCAACTTACATGTGGGAGAAAATAGGTATCCTATGATAACCTAAGGATTACATGTATTACGTGTGTATACATGCAGATACGTGTACATGTATGTACACAAACACATATAGTGGATAGGTTATCATGGGATACATATGAAGTACATATAATGTGACTTTAGAGGGATAAGCACTAGCAGTTGGTTGACCTCTCATGGAAGGTTAAATTTGGGCAGAATCTTAAAGAAAATCAGATATTTTAAGAAGTGAAATTGAAGAGGGAGAAAATGGGGAGGGCACATCCAATGCAAAGGTGAAGTGATGGGAGATTCACATTGTGTGTGTGAAGAACAGGACACATGATGGGGGCTGATACGTAGCACACTGAGCCTAGAATCACGAAGACCTTGGTTCGGATCTGACCCCAGAAACTTCCTAGCCATCTGACCCTACATAAGACACATAGCCTCAGTTTCCTCAACTGTAAATTGGGGATGCTAATATCACCTACCGTGAAGATTTGTCTGTAAGGATCAAGTGACATATTTATAAAGTGCTTTCCCTAGGCTGTGTGTGGAAGGCAGAGTAGTGTGTAAGAAAACTGGGAGGATAGGAAAGCACCAGGTTGTGACAAACCTTAAATGCCGAACAGAAGGTTTGTATAAAATCTTAGACATGATAGGAGGTCACTGGAGTTTATTGAGTAGAGAGGTGGTGACATATCCACATCCATACTTTAGAAAATTCATCTTGAAAGCTGAATGCAGAATCGATTGGAGTGGAGAGAGGCTTGAAGCAAGAAGACCAATTCCAAGTCTACAGCAGTAGCCCAGCTGTGAGGTGTCGTTGTCCACTGGTTTCAGTCATGTCTGATTCTTCCTGATCCCATTTTTTGGACGATCTTGGCAAAGACACTCGAGAGGCTGGCCATTTCCTTCTCCAGGGTCATTTTACAGATGAGAACGTTGAGGCAAATGGGGTTAAGTGACTTGCCCCTGGTCAGACAGTCAGCAAGTTTCAGAGGCCAGACTTGAACCCAGGAAGATGAGTCCTTCTGACTTCAGGCCATATACTCCATCCGCTGCACCACATAGCTGCCTATGTGTGAGGTAAATTCAGGTGGTGGCAGGATGAGTACAGAAAATGAGTATCTGAGAGATTGAAGAAAGATTTAGCAACTGGGTGGATTTGTGGAATGAATGTAAGTGAGGAGTCAAGGATGACATTCAAGTGAAAATGAGGGAAAGAAAGAATGATCGTGCCCTCTCCTGCAAAGAAAAGTTCAGAAGAGGGAGAAAGATAGTAAGTTGTGTTTGGAATGTAGTGAACTTGAGGTGCTTATGGGACACCTAGTTTTAAATGTCCGTTAGGCGTTTTGTGATGAGGAGCTCAGAAGAGAGGCTAGGAAGGTACACATCTGGGAAGCATCTGCATAGAGACAATAATTAAACTCATGGAAGCTAATGAGATCTCCAAGTTACAGAGTATAGAGAAAAAAGAGAAGAGGACCCAGGTGGGTCTTGTGGTATGCCCATTGTCAGTGGGTATGATATGGATGAAGACCAAGCATGGGAGACGGAGCGGTAGTCAGATGCCTAGGAGGAGAACATAGACAGCAGGGTCAATGCTGTACAGAAGGACAAACACTAAGAAGAGGTCATTTGATTTGGCAGTTAAGAGACTGTTGCTAACTTCGAAAAGCAGACTTAGTTGAATTGGAAACCAGTTTTACAGGAGATTTAGAAGAGAGTAATATGAGTCGGCACCATGAATACATAGCTTTTTTAAGTTTAGCTGAAAAGGGGGCGATCTATAATTAGAATTAATGGGATGGTAAGATGTAGTGAAGGTAGTTCATTTTGTTTTGTTTTTAAGGACAGAAGATACTTGGTTGTGTTTACTGGCAATAGGAAAGGAACCAGTACTTACGGAGATACTGAAGATTATAGAGAGAGTGGGGGATAGTGGGGGCGATCTTCTAAAGAAGACAGGAGAAATTAAGATGAACGATATATGAAGAGGAGTTGGCAATGACAGAAAGGGCCACTTGTTTATCAGAAACTAGAGTAAATAAGGATAGTGGAGAATGAACCCAAGGGATATGATGTGAAAAGAAAGCGAGGAGAGAACTTTTTGCAAATGGTTTTGATGGGTTTTTTGCTGAAGTATGGAGGCAAGGTTTTCAGTTGGGGGACAAGAAGAATGGGTGCGGTGGGATGCTTGAAGATGGATAAGAAAGTTTGGAATAGTTCCTGTGGTAACTGGAATAGAGAACCAATTAGGAAAAAGTAAAATACTATTTTTTAAGAGGAAAGACTCAGTTAAGGAGGTGCACCCAGTCTACACAGTTTTGGGACTTCTTCCAACTATGTTTGGAAGCAAAGGATATGAATGGTGGAAGTAATTCAGGGTTGGAGTGTGGCAGAGTGAGCAGTGTTAGGACAAGGGACTAAGGAATCCAAGAGTAGAGGAGAAGAGCTGCAATGCTTCACTTAGGAGTAAAGACTGGTGAGATTATGTGTAGATGAGGTGAAGAAGAGGAATAGTCATGGAAGTGGAAGAGAATGAGGAATTAGGTGTTGGAGAAGACACCTCCACCGAGGATCCACTCAACAAAGAAGCTCATCGTCCTGCCCAGTTATTTTCTCTTCTTTTCCTTTTAAAACATGTGCATTACTCATATTGTGAAAGAAGAATCTAAATAAAAGAGAAAAAAACATGAGAAAGAAAAACAACAAAAAAATAGAGAAAAGAGTTTGCTTCGATCTGCTTTCAGATTCCATAGTTCCTTCTCTGGATGTGGAGAGCATTTTCCTTCATGAGTCTTTTGTAACTGTCTTGGACCATTGCATTGCTGAGAAGAACTAAGTCTGTCATAGTTGATCATTGCACAATGTTGCTGTTACTGGGGACAGTGTTCTGGTTCTGCTCACTTCACTCAGAATCAATTCATGTAAGTATTTTCAGGTTTTTTTCTGAAATCTACCTGCCTATCACTTCTTACAGCACAACAGTATTCCATTACATTCATATACCACAACTTGTTTAGCCATTCCCCAGTTGATGGGCATCCCCTCAATCTCCATTTCTTCCTCACCACAAAAAGAGCTGCTATAAATATTTTTGTACTTGTGTGTCCTTTTCCCTTTTTTATGATCTCTTTGGCATACAGACTTAGTAGTGATATTTCCAGATCAAAGGGTACACCCAGTTATTTTCTAAGCATACATTTCCCTGTAATAACTTTTGAGAACAACGGACAAATAACAACTTCGTGTTTTTTTTGTGTCTTCTTAACACCCACCATGGGCCTCTCTTGCCATTTGGGTGACCAACACCTTTATATTTCTTTGATAATGTCCTCATTATAATCCTGGCAACTCACTATCCACGGCTACCTAAGAAGAATGGGTAAATACATAGATGAATGGGACAAAACCAAGAATATTAGAGAGAGGAAAGGAATAAGCATTTATTTAGCACCCTTCCCATCTGTTCCTCACAACAACCCTACAAGATTGATGGTGCTGTTATTCTTATTTTGCAGTTTATGAAAGTGAGGCAAATTGATGTTGAGCGATTTGCTTGGAGTCGCACAGCTAGTAAGTGTCTGGTCTTGGATTTGAACTCAGGTCTTTGTCAATTCCAGGCCCATCACTCGAGCCACTGTGCTACCTAGCTACCTCTAAGACAGATGGGGAAAATTTTCCAAGTTGTTATGAACATAATGGGATTTTTTAGCTGTAAGTAGCAGCAAATATGTACTTATCTGGTGTTATTTAAAGTTAAATGCAAAACAAATAATTTTTAGAATAAAGAAATGATGTGGTAGAGAGTCTAAATGTTGTTAGGAGGAGATGAAAATCAAATCCTTCCTATTTATCAGTCCTAATGTTATTCCCTACATTTTAAAGTCAAAGGTTTTACCCCTATTGGGCTCTGTTGATGCTAAGAAGGCTCTGATTGTAACCCTTATTCTGTAGGAGATGGGATACTCTAAAAAGAGAACACTCTATATTAATTAACCCAGCTTGTTAACCCAATGGTGAATCTGTGATAAGAAAAATAACTCTTATAAAAATGGCTGGAACCCTTCCAGACCCATGGGGTGATAGACTTAGATTTTGGGATGCACCTGAGTCCTAGGTCTCCTTGTTTGGTGACTTCTGAGTTAATTATTGATGGGTGAGGAGCCAGATAGGGCTTTGTACATATTGTGCTAAAACAATCACAGTTGTAAACATCATCTTATCCCCAGCTAGGGAAAACAAGCTGATTAGAACCTGAAAACAGGCTTGCAATGTTGCTGTCCAGTAGTTTATGAGTGACGAGGGACATTTCTTTTTTTGTTTACTTTTAAACATATCACTTTATGGTTTTTTTTTAAATACACACACACACACACACACACACACACACACACACACATATATATATATATATATATATATATATATATATATATATATAATTTATTTATTTTTCAGTTCCTAACATTCACTTCCATAAAAATTTGAATTCCAAATTTTCCCCCCTTCTCTCCCCACCCCTCACCTCAGGACAGCAGGTACCCCATCCACTCCTTCCTCCAGTCTGTTCTCACTTCTATTATCCCCTTCCTTCTATTCTCCCCCATCTATTTCCCTGTAGGGTAAAATAGATTTCTATACTCCATTGCCTGTACATCTTATTTTTCGGTTGCATGCTAAAACCATTTTTAACATGCATTATTAAAGCTTTGAGTTCCATATGCTCTCCTTTCCTCCCTCCCCACCCACCCACTGAGAAAACAAGCAATTCAATGTAAGCCATACATGTGTAGCCATCCAAAACACTTCCATAATCATTATGTTGTGAAAGACTAAACCACATTTCCCTCTGTCCTATCCTGCTCTCAGTTTATGCCATTCTCTCCCTTAACCTGTCCCCCTCCAATAAGGTATGCTTCTGATTATCCATTTAACCAATTTGGTATCCCTTCTATTATCTTCCCTTTTCTATCCCCTTCTCCATGCCTTCCTGCCATGTTTCTCTTGATTCTTGTATTTGAAAGTCAAAATTTCTATTCAACTCCAGTCTTTTCAACAAGCATACTTGGATGTCTTCCATTTCATTGAAATTCCATTTTTTTCCCTGAACCGTTACACTCAGTTCTGCTAAGTAGGTGATTCTTGGTTTTAATCCTATCTCCTTTTACCTCTGGAATATCATACTCCAAGTCCTTTGATCCCTTAGGGTAGAAACTACTAAATTCTGTGTTATCCTGATTGTATTTCCACAATACTTGAATTGCTTCTTTCTGGAGGCTTATAATATTTTCTCCTTGACCTGGGAACTCCGTAATTTGTCAACAATATTCCTAGGAGTTTTCCTTTTAGAATTTCTTTTAGGAGGTGATTGATGAAATCTTTCCTTTTTTTTTTTTTTTTTTTTTTTTACCATCTGGTTCTAGAATACCAGGGCAGTTTTCCTTGATAATTTCTTGGAAGATGATGTCTAGGCTTCTTTTTTGATCATGGTATTCAGGTAGACCAATAATTTTTAAATTATCTCTCCTGGGTCTATTTTCCAAGACAGTTGTTTTTCCAATGAGATAGATATTTTGCATTTTCTTCTATTTTTTCATTCCTTTGGTTTTATTTTGTAATTTCTTGAATTCTCATAAAGTCATTAGCTTCCATCTGCTCCATTCTAATTTGTAAAGAACTATTTTCTTCAGTGAGCTTTTGAACCTCCTTTAACTTTTGGCCAATTCTTCTTTTTAAAGCATTCTTCTCTTCATAGGCTTTTTGGACCTCTTTTCTCATTTTAGTTAGTGTATTTTTACAGATATTGCTTTCTTCAACATTTTTTGAGTCTCCTTTAGCAAGCTGTTGACTCACTTTTCATGATTTTCTTACATCGCTCTCATTTCCCTTTCCAATTTTTCCTCCATCTCTATTACCTGATTTTGAAAATCGTTTTTGAGCTCTTTCATGGCCTGAGACCATTGCATATTTTTTTGCAGGCTTTGGATGCAGAAGGCTTAACCTTGCCTGTCTTCCTCTGTATGCCTTGCTCTTCCTCATTGGAAAGGATGGAAGAAAATACCTTTTCATGATGAAAGTAACCTTTTGTGGTTTTATTTTTTCTCCCCTTTTGGGGCATTTTCCCAGTCAGTTACTTGACTTTTGAGTCATTTGTCAAGTGGAGGGTATACTACCCTAGACTTCAGAGGTTTTGTGCAGTTGTTCTCTGACATATCTCTAGAGACCTGTAAGTTCTCAGTTTCTCCAACGGGGCACAATCAAGGGAGAGGAGTTACTCCTCTCCTGGCCTGCAGTCTTGTCTATGAGCAACCAAAAGCACTCTTTTTTGCCCTGGAACTGTGAGTATGATTCCCTTTCCACAGCCGCCACCAGCTCCACCAGGCCAGTGCTCCTCTTCACTCCAGGACTGCCACTCAGGACTGAGACTGTAGCAGATGGCCCATGTCGCTACACAGCTCAGTGATGTGGTTGAAAGAAAAGAGTCACGGGAGGCAGGAAAAGATAGACCAGTTCCGTTTCTTGATCTGAGGGTTAGGGTTTATATAGACAGAATCTACAAGTCTACGTGACGTTCTGCTCATCTCCTGTCCCAGTGATTTGGCCAGACTTATTGTCTTTAAAGGCTATTAGCCTAGAGGACATCTATTTTACATATCCCTTGTTTTCTGTAGTTCCCACATTTGTCTCATGGAGAGAGCAACATCTGGGGGGCATGGAGAGCCATTCCGGATGATAATGAGCACAGTCTCCAAGAACAGTTTCCTGGAAGGTCTTTCCTGATCTTGTCAATAACACTCCACCCTGGCCCTCAACATGAGACCAGATCAGCCACTCAATTCCCCCAGGGTATTTAGGTCTGAGAGTTCCAAAAGTGGCTGCTGCAGTGGTTGCCACTGCCCTGTGTATGGACCGTGCTCCCCTCTCACCCAGGTGAAAGCTTTCTCATTGACCTTTGAAGCTGTTTGTGCATTTGTGGGTTGAGAAATTTAGACACTCCAATAACCACCCCTGATTCAGTGCCCTGAAGCCACTTCAGTCCTGTCCCTGCAGTGGGGCCCGTGCAGGGCTGAAATCTTCTCCAAGCTCAGTGTGATAGACCTTTTCGGTCAGCCTTCCAGGATGTCTTGGGCTGGAATTTTGTTCCACTCTGTCATTTTATGACTCTTTCCATAACACAGTGTCAGTGACCTGTTTTCTCTGGAATTTTCAGCAAGTTATCCATTGTCCAAAATCAACACTATGGTTAGGTAAACTGTGTAGTTCTCATTTTGTGATTACAAACTCACAATCCATAGATTTAAGAATCAGAGACTCTCTGGGCCAGCAGGAACCTTCAATCAACCCTCTTCTTTTGCAAGTGAAAGCCAGCCAATTTACTTAAGGTCGTCCAGTAATTCAGTAGCAAAAGCAACTTCAGGGCACCAATGGAGACGATTATTATATTCCTATTTCTTCTCTTTTACGGACAGAGACTCTGATGCCCAGATTTCCTTTCTACCATTACATTACAAAGCAGTTGGAACTAGGAACCAAATTCTTCGTTAAGGTGTTTTTACAGGGATAAGGTCAATGCCTAACTCAAACTCCTAGATTACTTTCAGCCTCAGTAACTTTTGTTCATATTAGACATAAATTGATTCATTGTAAATCTTTTTCTTTTAGGCAAACAGAGACATTATTCACCAGGAGGGCACTTTGTAAAGTCAAAACAATGGCATCTGGTCCATCTAATTTCCAGAGGATTCCGTGAATGCGAGATCACTTGGAAGAATTTCCTGGCACTTTAAAGGGTCTACTTGTGCAACCTATTTAAAGAGCCTTTTAACTTTCAACCCTGACATGTGCTTAATGAAACAAGTGAAACAAACTACCAGGGTCCTTTAGTATCTTAGCTATCTATGAGTCTTCCCTGATTGTGCCTGAAGGTCATAGAACCAAAAGGGACCTTAGAGGACAGCTAATCCAAACTCTCCGTTTTACAGATTAGCAAAATGAGTCTCAGAGAAATGAAATAATTTGTTTGAGGTCACATCTGGTTAGTGTAATATCTCAAGTTACAATTTCAACTTAAGAAAAAAAATGCAGAGGAGACAGAAGTCATGGTGCAATGTAAAGATCTTCAAAACAGGGACCTAGGTTCCAGTTCTAGGTTCCAGAAATTCTAGATTCCATTTCTAGCTCTGCAACAAATGGCCTGGGTGACCTTGGGCAAGTCATCTTCCCCCTCTAGGCCTCAGTTTTTCTATTTGCAGAATGAGGGAGTTGGATTAGATCATTTCTAAGGTTTTCCTAGCTCTGACATTCAAAGACCCTTTGAGAGAAATATCTATTTTGTCAGAAAAGAGCATCATCTAAAAAAAATAAAAAGGTGACTGGAGTTCTAGGTCTGGAATCAGGAAAATCTGAATTCAATTTCTGCCTCAGACTCATACCAGCTGTGGGACCCTTTGCAAGTCACTTAACCCCTGTTTGCCCCAGTTTCCTTATCTATAAAATGGGGTTTATAATAACCCCATCCTCCCAGGGTTGTTTTGAGGATCAAATGCAACAATATCAGTAAAGGGTTTTGCAAGTCCTGAATCTCCATATCAGCGCTAGCCATTATTTTCATTAATAATATTGATGAGCATAATAACAGGAGCCCTGGGCACTTGACAAGGAACACTTAGAAGTGTGGAACTTAAAGTTGTAGAGTTGAAAAGACTTTTTGAGGTCATCCAATCTGAACTCTTTTTTTAGAGATGAGAAAACCAAATTCCAGAGAAGGGAAATTAATTTCTGATCATCACGCCAATTGCAGGCAGTAGGGCCTCTGACTCCAAACGCAGTGTCCTTCTGAGGTCATTTTGGTCCTCTTCAAAAACAAAGGACAACAATCAGCTAATTTTCCATTACACCAAGGTATCTCTATTTGAAGTGGTATCTTTATGAATCTACTTTCTAATAACCAAAGCAAATGGGCATACATTTGGTGCTTACTTATCCGGGTACATGATGTCTCCCTCCAATAGAACATAAGGTCCATAAGGAAAGGCACTGCTCATTTTTTGTCTTTATATACCTAACTGTCCAGCACATAGTAGATACTTAATGAACTTCTTCAGATAAGTTTTCAATTTCTTATTTACCTCTAAAAAAAGTGCAATTAATGAAAAAATGTACAAAGACTGCTAAAAGACACTGATAATTCTTAAAATTTTTATCCAACATTGAACTCTATCAAGGCCAAATAATGAACCAATGAGTTTTTCAGATATTCTTCAGGAAAAGATAATGCACTTATACTAATGTGAAAAAGGCAAGGAATGGATGAAAATATAAAATCATGCTGCCATAAAAATAACCACTATAGTCATTACTTAAAAATATAATTTTCATCTTAGCTTTTGTAAATAGAACATTGGGTCTCAGGTCAGTAACACCTTAGTTCAAATACGGCTTCAAACACACATTTTAAGTCCCTGGGCAAGTTATTTAACTTCTGTCTGTCCCTCATCTGTAAAATGAGGATGATAATAATAGTGCCTCTTCCAGGGTTGTTGTGAGGACCAAATGATGAAACATGTGAAGAGGTTTGCAAACTTTAATAATGCTATCTATTACTATTATTACATAAAACTTACAAGAAATTTCTCCAATGTTCTCCTAAAAGAGTTCAAATGAAGGTGGGAAGTTTAGAAATCATTTTGACTTATGGTACCTCACAGTAAGAAAATGTTGATACAAGAAAGGGATAGACATGGAAAACAGTGATGAACCTATGAGTGTTAGAAATTAAAATTAACAGGATATTCATTTTAAGCAGAGTTGATAAATGTTGATTCTGAAAATACCCATTTCGCTTAATTCATTTCTACTGAGTAACTAATCCTAAAATATACCCCACAAATAGAAAAAAAAATCTAATGATAAATACAAATGAAAGTTTCTTATTTAATACCTTTGAAGCTGCTCCTGTAACTACTCTACAATTTTAGCTCCAACAAATTTTGAATTTCAACTTTTGGCGATTAATAATCTCTTTATACTTGGATAATTCATCTTCTGTTCTTAACCATTCATCTTCTAGACACTTTACCTGCCAAATAAGCATGTTATGTGATATTCTTTTGTCATATAAATATTCATTGTAATGACTATACATTAATATTCTATAAATATAAAAATATATATTATTAATAATATGTTATGTAATAATATAACAGATATTTATAAATTAAATGCATATTAATATATCTATAATATATGTTAATATTCTATAAATACTAAAGGCAGTGTGGTATAGTTGTGAAAAAACAAAATGAGGAAAGTTATCAAGATTCTAGTTCCATTTCTATCGCTAAGTACTCCCTGTGTCCTTTTTTTTTAGGTAAATTACTTAATTCCTAATTGTGTCCTCATCTCTAAAAAGAACATTAATACTTGCCCTAGGCAAAGAGTTATTATACAGTGAGACTCGAATTAAATAATGTATATAAAAATACTTTGAAGTTACAAAATGCTATATAGATTCAAGACAGGATTTTGAAAGAGCAGACTAATTTTGAAAAGGGTAACAACTTTAACATATATTTCACAATAAATAGGATGCATATCAGAGGAAAAAGTCAAATTATTTTTTTAAATGCGGTATATAGATAATATATATTCAATTTGCCAGACGATTAGAAATTAAAATGGCACTAACATAACCAAGAGAATTGTAGGGAAGGGTCTTTGTAGCCTTAATGGAAAATTTTTCCCCTGCAACTATTAAGGGCTCAGATGCCTTACCAGTTGACTGGCTATCAACACTGTTTCTAAGTCAAATGCCTAAAACCAAATCATTAATATTATATATTGCCTTAAGTGGGGTTTTGAAATGGGTATACTATTCCAAAATACACTAGTGACAAAAACTTTAAACAAGCACAGAAGAGGACTGTATTTCATTGTTCAAGAATGCCTATTTTATGTCTCCACAATTTCCACCTCTCCTCCCACCCACTCCCTTCCCAGCAAAACAATCAAAGAAATAAGTGAGAGTCATCATCATCTGACTTTAAAATGTTACTTTATTCTCTCTCTGGCCCAACGATAAGTCGATTACCTTTGTTTTTAGTATTCATAGCTCTTCCATACCCTCCTTAAATGTCCTCTTCAAATCTTCTAGCTCTTTTATTTTGGCACGATGCATCTTGCAAAATTTTAAAAAGGAGATCACAATATAATGTTATCCATCACGAATCAATTCACTCATGCCAAACACTTGCCTGCTCTTTACAATGGGCAGAAACCATGCCTGCAAAGGAAGCTGTCCTCACTTTCTGCTTTTGTTATATGGTAGAAGGTATGCACAGAACATAAGTATTCACCTGTAGCTGATCAGATTTTTTTCCTACATTTGTTTTTCTACTTCTCCTTTTGTGACTGTGAGTTTTGCATCTAATTCATCTAATTCTCACTTCTGGTGGAAGAGAATGAAAAAGAAAAAACATAAATTTAATTTGTGAGTTTTATACTTTCAAAAGTATAAAAAGTTTTACTATGATATTTTGTTATCTGTTGCAATCATTTACCCAATGTTTTACTTTGATATAACTATAAGTACACTGTAAAAAATTTAACTAACACAGTGTCTATTCTACAAGATATCAATAAGTGGAATTTTTGGAGAATTTAGGATTTCCAGGTACTTTATAGAAATCTTATTGGATGTTTGCAACAGCCCTGTAAAGTAGGTGTTATTATCCTCGTTTTATTGATAAGTAAAGTATGTCTGAAAGAGGTTAAGTGATATGCCAAGGGTAACACAGATACTAAGAGGTTAGAAATAAGATTGAAAATCCCAGATCTGTGCTTCCAAGCCAAATGCTCTTTTCACTCTACCATGCTGCCACTGCATGGAAATATTTCAGATCAGTACTGAAACACATGTACGAATTTTTTAGATTTACTTAAAAAAATTGTTGTAAAGAATTCCATACATTCTACCCTCCATTTTTTCCTCTCACAAGATGTTTTCTTTCCCCAAGAATCTTCTTCAGTGCAACTTTATGTCTAGGGACATTAATGTAAAGAACAGCTTATTTTATTGGAAAATGCCTGCAAAAAAATATATTCAATACATAAGCACAGAAAGTTTTAAAAAAAGAAAATTGTTATTTTTCTTTATTTGGCTAGTGAAGGAGCAATGCTTACTTGATATGATTTTATCATTTCTTGACAAATTTTTCATATTTTATCTGCTTCTTCTTTGGACTGAGTTAATTTTATTGTCGTTTCTTTAAGTTAATCTTTGGTTTCCTGAAATGAAAACGAGATAACAAACAAAAACAATGCTAATAAAGTAATTGAAATAGCACTGAATCAGAAGTTGAGAGGCCTACATTTCAGCCCAGCCAGGTTCTGCCATATTCTATTAGCTCTGCAACCCTGAGAAAGTCAATTAACCCGTCCGGGCAACTATTTCCTTGTCTAGGGGCTGAATCAGATAATCTTTAAAACCCATCCAGTTCCAATGTTACATTGTTCTAATGTTTAATTTCACAAAGATTTCAATGAAAATTGGAATGAGTATTTATACATTCAAAAGTTAATTTACAAGTTATACTGATGGGGTTCAGACTCTGGGAACTTCCTTGAGCTCCCCTGGAATCTCCTCACTGAAACTGACTTTTCATACTCAAATTGAGCTCCCCCTGTACCCCCTCACAGAATCCGGCCTTTCATACTCAAATCTGTGACCATTGTCGGTTATCTCTTGATTGCCCTACCTGCTTCCCACCTAGGCACCCCCTTGTCTGATGTTTGTTGACTACCTCCAGTTGTTTCCACCTTTGATCCTCCTTGGAGGCCCTTCCTGAACTTCTTCCCCCATCACTCTAGACTACCAGATCACCCCCACCCCCCATCCCTCCTATACTCTTTTCTGTATTTAAGTCCCACTTTGCCTCCATGAAGTTGCTCAGATGCAATCCAGCTCAGACTCTGTCTAGCTGGGATTCTATCTGGCCTGATTGTGAATACAAGAGTCACAAATACTTAGGATCCTTAAGAGGCAACCCGATTAGGCGAATCTCTAATAAACTTTGTTTTCTTTGGCTTTAAGAAGGCTTGAGTCGAATTCTTTCGAGCACGACCCAGACTGTCCGTATTTTGGGGTTCACTTCACCAATACACCTCATCAATACCATTCATTTAAGAGCTCTATCCTCAACTCTGACCTTTTGAAATGTGATGGCTAAGTGTAATCTAAAATCAAAGAGTAAAGTTCAGAAACGAAACATTGGATTTCTACTTCCAAATGCACACTAAAAAGCACTTTTTAATAAGTGCCATCATCAGAAAACTGTTGCCAAGCTATAAGTGGTCAAAATTCAATAATCATTCTTATGAGTCAGAAGATCTAATCAGAAAATGTATATTTTAAGTAGCAAATGCATTTGGAGTCAAAATATCCATTTGAAATTTTGCATAAAATAATTCTAAGAAGCTGAACCTATTAATTTAATTACTTTAAACAGTTTTTTTTTTTTTACTGATCAACATTACTGATATTTATCAGGTTCTGCCATCTGATTTTAAAGTAGAAGCTTAGTGTTATCGATAACTTTATAATAAATCTGAAGATTTGTTCAAGTTATATCATTTTATAAAACCTGTCTTTTAATAGTAAGGATGGAGAAAACATTTAAAGTTTAATTCTTTAATGCGAAATCATGTTGAGTGGAATATCTAGATGATTTAATATAAAAAATTCTCCAAATAAATAGCTTTCCTTATACACGCATAGCTGCATAGTATGTCCAATATGCCATAACATTAAGTTTTTGGCATCCTTACCCACTACTGTATTTGATGGCAAAACATATTAGACTATCATTATTCTACCATATTACCATACTATTCTTGTGCGAATCTTGTTTCTCTTTTTAATTTGTTTTGTGCCCACTTTACTTTGATGATGTGAGAGTTGATATCTTCCCTCAAATTCTCGATTTCTCTGCTCATTCGAGAAGCATCACTTCCTTAAAGTATAATGTCCATGCTTTTGCTTTTTTATTTAAGACAATCAATTAATTACTATGTATTTTCCATACATATTAAGATCAACTATAGGAATGTTCCTAGAGTAACTACTCTGAGTTAGTCACCCTAACTCAGATTTTCTTAACCTTTGAGGTGTCGTGGTTCCCTTAGAAAGTCTAGGAATGCCAATGGAACCCTTCTTGAAATATGCTTTAAATGCAAAAAATACATATGACCAACTATATTATGATGTAGTTTTCATTATTTTTTTAAAGTTCTTGGACCTCACATCAAGAATATTTGCTCTAACTTGTCAGTAAATAGCAAAGTAAAATTAAAATCTTTCAATGAGCTTAATGAATTTAGTGGTCAAGATGAATCAGGGAAAAAAAAAGACTGATTCTATACATGCCCATTATTGATAAGTTAACGTTAGTAAAATGAAGCTGAATGAAACAAGTGGGGTACTGATAACTCTTAGCTGAGAAACTCTCAAATTATACCATCAATTCCTGTATTAATTTCTTTAAAATTCCTTCAGCCTTTTCAAAAGACTTAGTAATTTTTGCTGCCTAATCCAGACTCAAACATCTCCCAAAAATTTCACTTTAAATGTTCTTTATATATTAAAATAAAACTCTACTTCTACTTTGACACCTCTTTAGGAAGTTAACCCTGGGTTCTGGAAAGCTGTCAGTGGACTGCTATTTCTACCTAGTCTTAAAAAGCTGAAAATTATGGACCACTTACACATTCTACGAACACGTTTTGTTACCTGATGAGCCGTCTAGCTAAATTTAAAAAGACTCCTCACAGGAAGAAGCTGACCACAGGGAGACAAATGTCTTTGGCCAAAGCAATTCATAAAACTACCTGCAGTATTGTTGAGTGTGCAATCTTAGGTTTATCTGAGTATGGAGAATTACAGCAAACAATTTTAAATCAACCCACAAGAGGCAGCAAAAATTTCCAAATTAGAAAACTAGAATGACTACTGACATTCAAATTTAATCCACCATTTGTGTTGAAACCATGTGCATATCACATCTTTCAATTTTTTTCCAATTATAAAAAGTTAAAATGGCATATGGAATGAATTATTTTAGAATTTCAGGGAACAACTGGATGCATCTCTTACCTAAAATTTATCTCGTTAAAGTACACATCATAATAATTACTACATGGGTAAAATAGTAATTTTCCCATAGTCTTTACCATAAAATTGCCTTGTTATAAAATGAAGCCATATTTTGGCACATTAGTAATGAAATCCTTTTCTAAGGCATTCAAGTACGAACAAAATGCTGAACAAGGCTAAAATGCTCTATAATAAGATTGTGGTCTAATTCAATAAATTCTTCAAGTAAGTCACACATGAATAATATTATTTATAGCCCCCATAAGTGATCAAGTTGGAAGTTTTCCCTTCAAATACATATGAAAATCTACACTAATATTTATAGGTGATAAATGCCTGTAAGGAAGAAATGGTTATTTTCTGGATAAAACTAATCAGTAGTTCATGCTAGCACATCAAAATTACAATGGACAAGACTAGAATGCTAACTTAGTAAAGATGCAAATGGGGGAAGATAGGCTAATAGAAAATATATTCAAGTTTTTTTTTTTTTTTTTTAAATTGCTTGTTAAGTTTTGGCTACATGACTATTAATTACCATAAATGCAGAAGATAGTAAAGTTCTTATCTAATGTACAAAAACACTCTACCTTTGTTTTATAGAGCTGGTGTAGTCTTGCTTTTTCTTGAGAAAGCTGTTTAACTTTGTTAACATGCTTCTCAATTTCTTTATTTGCATCTCTGAATTTTCTCTCAAATCTCTCCTTTTCCTTTCCAAGATCTAGCTTCCTTTTCGTGTCTGACATGTTTCATCATCTTGGCGAGCCTCTTCATGTTTCTTGTTTGCCTTTATTTTAATATTATTTTGAATTAAAAAGTAGTTTTATATTAGACATTATCATTTATCTTTTATTTATTAACATAAGGTAAGAAAACGAGGCTAAATATTTTGAATTATACCAAAGTTTTTAATTTGATATAAAAAAATCCTACAAAACTCTTAATACCATTATCTTGCAACCTGTTTTACCATTACATTGCCAAAATACTTCTCAGTTCTGGTATGCCATTGTTACCAACATTCCTGACATGAAGATATTTACATGACAAATTATTTAAAAGGCAATTTGAACAGAAAAAGTCATATTATAATATATATTTTTCTCCCTCTTCCCTTCCCAGTACCTTTACCTGAAGAGCTCTCCAATCAATCATTCTTTAAATTTTTATTAATATCTTTTGTTTTCACATTGCCTTCATTTGCAAATTAACCCTTCCCTCCTCCCAAACCGAGAGAACCGTCTCCTGTAGCAAAGAATAAAGAGGAGAAAAAAAACATCAGTTTGGCAAAAGTGACATCATCAGCTGATTTTAAGGGTGTATGCAATGTTCCATACTCCTTGTCCCCCACTTTCCACAAAAGAAAGGGCAGGTACTTTCCCCCCATTTTTCTTTAATTCTGCAATCTATTGTTAGAAGTACTTGTACGCTTGAAATGCAGCCTGTAACACTTGCTGCCCAAGGACCTGGATCAGGGTCCTGGGAGGAAAAAAGGATCAATTTGGAAATGAAGGAAATTTAAAAACAAAAGACAGTAAGATGGATTGGGAACTGCTTAAATAGAGGGAGTTTCTGCAGTAGGGGTTTCCCACCCTATCAAAATCACACACTCTTCATGAATTCACACATACTTTCATAGCAACTTGATTGAATGTGTGAAAAGGGTCCATTGATGCTAACTAAGTTTTTTTTTCTCTTCCCTCTTTTGTAAAGTGAGGGGATAGAATTAGGTCATTTCTAAGATCTCTTCCAACTCTGATTCTATGTTCATTTAGGTGAGCTCCACATTTACAAGCTTTAGACAATGGGGCTAGCACTTTTATACTTAGGCTACCAGACCTCTTTTAAAACAAACCCATTCTTACAGAATTTCTAACTTGAGAGTTAAGATAGGGCACTCCTTTTGTCTACTATAAAGGCTAAAGCAAACTTGAGGGATTTTTAGGAAATAGCAAGCATGCAATCAGAGAATCAGGGGAATGGGGTAGCAGAAAAGAACATTACATTTGATAGCAGAAAACCCGGTTGACATTCTGATTTTGTTACATAGGTAGTATAACCTGTGTGACCTTGGAGCTACCGATTACATCTGTAATATAAATAACAATAGTAATGCCATAGTAACTCATGATAATAGCTGTTATTATTATAGTTAACACTTTGCATATCACTTTAGAGTTAGAAAAGCCATTATATTTAACATAAATAATATATGGGATACATGCATATGCATATAATTTGATTCTCACAACAACCTTATGAGGTTAAGGGCTATAATTATCTCCATTTCAGACATGAAGAACCGAGAATTAGAACAGTTAAGTGACTTATCTAGGGTCACACAATTAGTAAGAAGTGAACTCAGGTTTTCCTGATTTCAAATCTAGTATTTTATGAGGCAGGATGCTAGATCTCTAAGATCCCATCTCCTTGTTTTAAATTCTGTGATATGAAGAATGGGTTTAATGAATTATGGACGGGACACTATGCAGTTAAGAAAATCTGACAAAGTTCTGAAAATATTGAATTTACTTTAACCTCAGAACACTGGATATCAGGCTACTCTCTCAATTTTTAACTAAAAATGAAAATCAATCTGAGAACTTTTTTCTATAGGAATATCTTTTGTCTTACAGAGGAATTCAGTTGAGGAAATTAGGACTTATATTTTGCACATTTATTTTATAGTCCATTTTGCTTAAAATCTTAAAAAGTTTTGTTATCCTTCACTTAATAAAATGGATACTTTAAACAATGAAGTAATGACTTAAAATTCAGTGTGACTAGTAAATTAAACATGTGAATGTTCTAAATAACGTTTATAGCATGAAGAAAAAGAATCAGAGATCTATCTCACTCAATTCACCAGCACTGATTAAGCACCTAGTATATACAAGGCCCTGTGAGCAGTGGGGGGTTCAAAGAAACAAACAACTCTTACTCTCCGGGAGCTTACAAATCTAACGGGAGAGGTAATAAGCATACAAGTATCCACACTATGTAAATGCAAAATAAGAATCACTAGGAGGTGGTTGTTTACAAAGTTAGGAGGGAGGGTACTATGGCTATTGAGGATGGGGATCAAGAAATGATTCATACAAAAGGGGCTGCCTAAGTTTTATTCTGAAAGAGAAGGATTCTTTGAAGTTTCATCAGTGGAGGAGAAGCAATTGTAAGCCTGGAATATGGTCAGGAAAAAGTCAAGGAAAATGAGATAAGGATAGCTTGCTGAGCAGGAGATGGGCAGTAATGTCCAATGATAATTTGGGGCCAGGTTCTGAAGGAGTTTAAAAGAGGAGTTCCATATTTGATCTGACAGACCATGAAGAACCATTGGTAGTTGACATGGTCACACCCACATTTGGCAGATGTGTAAAGGATACAATGGAATCAGGAGAAAATAAATACAAAGAGGCTGTTGCAGAGAGCCAGGTGAGAAGTGGATATCTGAGAAAAGTGGTGGCTATGTGAAGAAGACGTTGCAAAATTTGGCAACTCACTGGAGATGTGGTTAGGGAGGGAGAGTGAGGAGCTGAAGGTGACACTATGTTTAGAAACCTGAGACTGAAAGAATGATGGTATCTTTGACAGAAATAGTAAGTTTAATAAATGGGTAGGTCTGCTAGGGAGATACAAGTTCTATTTTGGATATGTGGAATTCCAGATAAACACAATAGTTACTCTTTAGGCTTTTATTCGCCTACACTGTCACCAAAAAGTGTCTGTTATCTAAGGTATGCCCCAAATCAAACTGAGTAAATCAAATAACCAGTTTTCGAAAATTAAGTATTAGATCACTGTCATCTTTACAAGTGGAGTCATCATGTTACAATATGCAAAAAACTTAATTTCTAGGTAACTTTTCAGAGACAATTTTAAAAAGGCCCAAGACATCGATTTTAATCCCTTTATGAACAAGGACTTCTCCACTTCTTTTTAGCCTCAGTGTCTAGCACAGTACCTGACAAATAGTAGGCACTTAGTAAAAGCTTGCTGAATGATAGATAATGGCAACATTTGGCATAATGATGGTTTCCAAGCACCCATAGAAAATTCTTTCAGTCAAGATCTCACCCTGATTTTCCCTTCACAAAGTATCTACCATATTTCAAAACTCTCTCTACCCCTAAATACAAAGTAAATGGAAGAATAATCATCTGAAAATGCACTGTAATCAAACATCCCCAAACTAAAAATATATCTTACATTAATAAATTTTTGGATATTCATCACCTGACAGATTATGGAATAGCTTACCAGGGAAGCCACAAAGGGCAGTAATTCAATCATAGTTCTAGGAGTTATTTTGGAACTGAAGAACTATTTCAGTGATGTGTTGCATTATATGCTCCTTTGTCTTCCTACTTTGGCAATGACCTGCTTATAAATACTTGCCAGAGGAAGAAAAGGAATATCTATCTATCTTTCTGCTTGTTACAGAGGATTATGGATTGATAGAAAGGATGAAAGAAATCAGTCAAGAAAGAACCTGGCCAGAAAAAAAAATGTAAGACCCCCAAAAGAATCAAAATCAGTGCAGAGCAAAAGCAGAAATTATGCTATTGGAGCTTTACAACAGAAAGAAACAACATTCCATGTTCCACAGAACAATCAGGCAGGAATCCTTACAACTAAACTTGATAGGAAGATGTACTCGTGATCTCTTTGTATTCCCTGGTGAAGTGTCACTAAGAAGGACTTGTCTACATGGTAATTCTCCATTTTCCATCAGCAGCTCTGCTTGGGTGATGCCATGAAACATCATGCTTCTCCTGGACATGTGGAATTTGAGATAAATATAATAAAGTTACTCTCATCATCTGAAATCTTAGTACTGTGCTGATTGACTCGTTTTTTAAACTCAACACCTTTTTAACTCCCTCAGTTGCCTCTCTCCTTTGACTGGAAGGCTAGAGAATGGAGCAATAAATTCCTCCCAAAGCCTTCCATTACAGAGGGCTGAGATCAGAATTTTTCAGATCAGCAGCTCTCCTTTGTGGCGATTCTACGAAACATCAAGCCCGTGGTAATATTTCCTTCTCTCAGTTTTCAGCTTACTTTTTGTGCACTGTCTTCCCTCATTAGACTGTAGGATTTATGGAATAAGGGACCAGCTTCCCTTTTTATTTGTATTCTCAGTGCTTAGCCCAGTACTTGGAACATAGAAAGTGCTTCATAAATGTTTACTGACTGAATTACATTAAAACTATTATAGTTAAATATAAATGTGGTATTTTCCTAGAATTTCCAACTGATAGTCATGTGAAGCCTTCTAATAATGCTCATCAAATCAAACCAGCAAAACCAACTTCTGTTATTCCAAGTAGTAATGAATGATATAGTAACAAGGAACAAACTGAACCTCCAGGGATGTGAGTCCATGTTAGCAAACTGAAGGACTTCAGAATACAAGTAGTTCTGCCTCTTTTCTTTCAGTCAAGGATTGTTATTGTGGTTTAAAAAAAGGAATACATGGCAAATGAAGAATTAACTTAAGCAATGATCTCAAAAGAATAGCTTTTGGACTTTTAGATCAGGTTTATGATCTGAGAACACTATGATTCTGTCAACAGATAGACAACATCTCAAGAAGCACAAGGAGCCGTGTTGAGAGACATGTAACAAAAACATAAATAGATAACAAGCACCTAAAAACACTGCAGGAAGGTTAACATTATGTGCCAAGAACTTGGTTAAGACTATTTAAAAATAAATTAGAGGAGAAAAAAAAAAGAAATATAGAGATCCACTACTTGAGACAGATTATGTAATGCTAAATGATAAAGGGAAAGGAAAATTTATTAACTCCTATTTTGCTTTCATCTTTGATATAACTACAGCTAAATAACTGCAATAAAAAGAAAATGAAACTGATGTCAAAAATAAATGAGACAATAAGAGTGCCTCCAGTGGTTTTAGAATGAGTTCAAGTCTCCATTTTCAGACAAACTACATCTTAAGGTACTGAAAGCTTGTATGTGTCATCTGGAACCATTGATAATAATCTCTAAAAATAATAGAGAATGGAAGATGTGCCAGAAGAATAGGAACAGAAAAATATACATATTTTTTTCTTTTTGAGTCAGTTTCCAGAATGTTTACACTAGCCATCTTATTGTCCATTCCTAAGAAAACACAAGTATGGGTTATCAAACAGGCTTGTTATCACTTGGAAAAGGAAGGTGTAATTTACTAACACAAAAGACAGCAATATATAAAGGGTTTAAAACCAACATTACACAAGAAGCAGCTAGGTGGTACAGCGGGATAGAGTTCCGGGTCTGGAGTAAGGAATACTTATCTTCCTGAGTTCAACTCTGATCTCAGAAACTTACTATAGCTGGGCAATGTTGTTTACCTCAGTTCCCTCATTTTAAAATGAACTGGGGAAGAAAAAGGCAAACTACTCTTGTATCTTTGCCAAGAAAACCCCAAAATGAAGTCATGAAGAGTTAGACATGCCTGAAATAATAGAACAAGAAACATGGAAAAAGAGGAAAAGGGAAGCTAAAACAGCTCTCTTCAAATAATGGAATCTAATGCATGGAGACCCAAAGGATAGTACTTACAGGCAGGCAGATTTTGGTTTGATATTGATAATATTTAATATAAATTTTGGAGTAATCTCTTTGTTCTTTGAAGCAAACTCAGAGAATGCCTCTTGCTATGTCAACAGAGAAAATGGAGCTGACTTAATATTTCTTATGAGACCTTTAACCTATGACACTATCCTGAATGGGATGTTTTCCATATCTTAATACTTTGTGGACATGTGCTATGTTATGTCATGTTAATGGTAAAGAAAACGTGGACATCTTGGGTTGTAATTTCTATTTGAAACTTTGTCAAACTCTGTTATCTTATTGTGCTTACAACCTATGCAACTTAGAAATTCCTTTCTAATGATCTATTCACTCATGGAGACCATAAATCTGAAGGACATGGAACACCTTCTTCATCCTAAAACAGATTTAAGCCTGGCCAATTTTTGTATCAGCAGTCAGATAATATCTGACTCCATAGTACTGTATAACTGTTACTTTATGGGAAATGAATTAAATAATAAAATGTATGCATTTAACTTGTTATCTTTTCTTTAACCAAACTCTCAGGTCAACAATATAAAGAAAATGCAAATAATTAAAGCTAAAAACAGACTACCTCGAACTCCTCAACACGAAGTGCTCAAGATGAAACTGGAGCCTACTAGTTAAGTTGGAGTTAAGTGTAGAGTATATGAGTGTATATATATATATCTTACTATGGTTTTAAATATAGAGTTCCAAAATGGAGCAAAATCAAAATAATATCAAGAACTCTAGCAATAATAGGACAGACTAAGCTTCACTTTAGAATAATGCTCATCTGTATAAAGTAGGCAATATCCTTTAGGGTGGCATAAAAAGTATAATATGCTTGACTGTGTAGAACAAGTAGTCAATTTAAATACATCAATGAATTCTTTCTTAAATTTTTTTTTATAGATACTCTTGTCCTAAATATATTAATTTACTTAAGAAGCATATCCTCACCAGGATATCATATTTATAACAATTTGTGATATGAAATGACCTGTTCCATTCAAAAAGCCATTTGTTTATGTAATTGCTGAATTGAATTTTTGGCTGCAGTATCTTCTGTTACAGTTTTTCTTTGGAAATGTTAATGTCTTTATTGAGTTCTTCTATTCTTGTTTCTAACTGTAAGGCAAATATTTCCAAATTATTCTTGTATAGTAATTTAAAACTACCATAAATATTTAAACAAATGATATGAAACAATGCTATAAAAGAAACACTACACTAGATAGTCTAGATGTCAAAACTAAAATTAAAGCAATGCAATGTTATTAGTTTGTGCTTTCTGGGACTCAGTTTCTCATCTGTAAAATGGGGATAAAGTATCTCTATTGTACCTCAGATGGTATTGTGAGACTCACATGAGGATGTGTGTAAAGCACTCTGTACACCTAACAGTACTATACAAATATCAGTCATCTTATACAATAAACGGTAAAAAACAAATGTACACGTGTTATAAAACTAACAAAAGCTTTCTAGTTACAGGCATGATTTTCCAAATGTTAAAAAAAAAGGTTATTTCAGCTTCCTTTTATAGGAAGTGGTCAAATTACCAGAAAGTTCATTAAAAAGAAGAGTCCTGGTTCTTTGCCATCTGGCCAGTGTGAATTTTCTAGTTAACAGTATGAAAATTCTAACAGAAATAAGAATTTTCCCTGTCCAGTAAAGTCTAGTTCTCATGGGGCAAAATTAAAGCACAAGGAACACGCATCCAAGTAAACAAAAAATTAAAATTATAGTGAACTCTCATTTATACAAAAGTAGACTAGTTATACCAGATTAGCAAAAAGTTAGTACTTTAAAAAATGTATTCTTATTTCCTTTGAAGATGTCAGGTTAGGGGGCTAAATAAAATAGAAAATTCAAGGTTTTACTTAAGCTTTAAATATTTCATGCATTGACAATCCATAAATTTTCTGTAAAAAGAACTCCCCACAAATTCGGGATCAGTGCAAGTCACACAGAAACACAATGGAAGAGATTTCCATTCCAGAGAGCCCTAGAAAGCTGTGCCCAGGGGTCCATTGAGCTCTGGACAGCAGAGCCCACCCCTGTGCTGCCCTGGCTGCCCGACCTCAGAGGAGCGGATCCGAGCAGGCTTCAAGGATGGAATCTCCGGGGGTCGCAAAGGTCCCTCCACCCACAGGCCCTGCAGGTCAGTGAGAGAAATGTCTGGGCTGGCCAAGAGGGGAGAGATGTGTCTCCATAACTCAGGTCCCCTTGGGAGGGAGCAGTAGAGGGGGCGCCAGAGGCAGTGGAGGTCCGGGACTCTTGGAGCAGACAGGAGCTCCATTGTTAAAGGTCTCTCCATAAACCTCCTGAGGGAACTGAGCCTGGGAGGTGGCCCTGCACCCACCCAAGCACCAGAACTGAAGCTCACACTGAATAGCAGGCACGCCCTCCATGGAAAGCCCTGAGGCTGGGGAGCAGCCTTTGAATCTCAGACCCCAAGCACTACCTGGGCAGATACAGGCTGGTGTGCAGAGGAATCTCAGAATTCAAGTAACTGGATTGAAAAATGGCCAGAAAAGGGAAGAAAAATAAGACCATAGAAAGCTACTTTCTTGGGGGACAGATGTTCCCGCCTTTCATTTCTGATGACGAGGAACAATTCTTACCATCAGGGAAAGACATGGATGTCAGGGCCTCTGTATCCCAGACATCCCAGGGGGATGTCTGGTAGGCTCAGGCCATGGAAGAGCTCAAAAAGGATTTTGAAAATCAAGTTAGACAGGTGGAGGAAAAACTGGGAAGAGAAATGAGAGAGACGCAAGAAAAGCATGAAAAACGGGTCAATACCTTGGTAAAGGAGACCCAAAAAAATGCTGAAGAAAATAACACCTTGAAAAATAGGCTCACTCAATTGGCAAAAGAGGTTCAAAAAGGCAATGAGGAGAAGAATGCTTTCAAAAGCAGAATGAGTCAAATGGAAAAAGAGCTTCAAAAGCTCCCTGAAGAGAATAGTTCTCTCAAAATTAGAATGGAACAGATGGAGGCTAATGACTTTCTGAGAAACCAAGAAATCATAAAACAAAACCAAAACAATGAAAAAATGGAAGAGAATGTGAAATATCTCATGGGAAAAACAACTGACCTGCAAAATAGATCCAGGAGAGACAACTTAAAAATTATGGGACTACCTGAAAGCCATGATCAAAAAAAGAGCCTAGACATCATCTTTCATGAAATTATCAAGGAAAACTGCCCTGAGATTCTACAACCAGAGGGCAAAATAAGTATTGAAGGAATCCACCGATCACTTCCTGAAAGAGATCCAAAAAGAGAAACTCCTAGGAACATTGTGGCCAATTTCCAGAATTCCCAGGTCAAGGAGAAAATATTGCAAGCAGCTAGAAAGAAACAATTCCAGTACTGTGGAAATACAATCAGGATAACACAAGATCTAGCAGCTTCTACATTAAAGGATTGAAGGGCGTGGAATAGGATATTCCAGAAATCAAAGGAACTAGGACTCAAACCAAGAATCATCTACCCAGCAAAACTGAGTGTAATACTTCAGGGGAAAATATGGTCTTTCAATGAAACAGAGGATTTTCAAGCATTCTTGATGAAAAGACCAGAGCTGAAAAGAAAATTTGACTTTCAAGCACAAGAATGAGAAGAAGCATGAAAAAGTAAACAGCAAAGAGAAGTCATAAGGGACTTACCAAAAGTGAACTCTTTATATTCCTACATGGAAAGACAATATTTGTAACTCTTAAAACTTTTCAGTATCTGGGTAGGTGGTGGGAGCACACACACACATACACACACACACGCACATGCACACACATACACATGTACACACGTGCACGTGCACACACATACACACATGCACGCACATACAGAGACAGAGAGCACAGAGTGAATTGAATAGGATGGGACATATCTTAAATGAAATAAGGTAAACAGTGAGAGAGAAATGTAGTGGGAGGAGAGAGGGTGAAATGGAAAGGGGTAAATTATATCTCATTGAAGAGGCAAGCAGGAGACTTTTTAGTAGAGGAAAAAAGAGGAGAGCTGAGAAAAAAAAAAACATGGAAGTTTACCCTTATCACATTCGACTAAAGGAAGGAGTAAGATGCACACTCATTTTTGTATGAAAACCTATCTTAAAATACAGGAAAGTGGAGGAGAAGGAGATAAGCAGGGAGGGAGGGATGATGGAAGGGAGGGCAGTGGGAGTAAGGAGTAATTTGAAGTCAACACTCTTGGGGAGGGACAGGATCAAAAGACAGAATAGAAACAATGGGGGGCAGGATAGGATGGAGGGAAATACAGTTAGTCTTACACAACCTGACTATTATCGAAGTCATTTGGAAAACTACACAGATATGGCCTATATTGAATTGCCTGCCTTCCCAAAGGGAATGGGTGGGGAGGGAGGGATGGGGAGAAGTTGGAACTCAAAGTTTTAGGAGCAACTGTTTAGTATTGTTCTTGCTACTAGGAAATAAGAAATACAGTTAATGGGGAATAGACAGTCATCTGGCCCTACAGGACAAAAGAGAAGATGGGGAGGAGAGAAGGGATGGATGATAGAAGAGAGGGCAGATTGGTGATAGGGAAAATTAGAATGCTTGGTGTATTGGGGTGGGGTGAGGGGAGAAAAGGGGAGAAAATTTGGAACCCAAAATTTTGTGAAAATGAATGTAAAAAGTTAAATAAATAAAAATATAAAAAAAGTATTTCATGTATTTCTGATATCTCCCAAGAAGGGGATGAGAAGAAAGCACAGCAAGAACCACTTTGCCCAGTGTTGAGCAGCAAGAAAAACAGGCAGCATAAGAAAGGGTTGAAGCAAGGCAGAAGAAAGTTACTTAGTCAGTTTTGAGGTAGAATTTCATTGGTTTTTTTTAGAACTTATTACTTTAGAAAAATCTTCCCTGAATAGTAAATTAATGCATTACATTTAGACATTACTACAAAATGCATTCCAATATATAAATGTTTAAATTGGTGCTTCTGGATCATTGCTCTGCCACAATTAGCAGGAGTTTAAATTACTTCTTATGTCCTTTCATTTCTACAGCATCAAGCTGAGTAAAGGAGGACCTCGTCTGAGCAAAACAGGGGAACATCTGAATACAAATTCAGTTTTATTGTAAAGGAAAATGGGGGAGCATGAGACTCATTGATTCACCAAAAGGATCACTTCACATTACAAACTCCCCTCTACATGCTCAACACACAAAAAAATTCTTCTTACTACATATTGAATAAACTTAGCTATGCCTATAGCCTATGACTTTAAGGCTAATTGTTTGCCTTTTACCTGTTTAATTAGGCTTATATGTTGTCTCTCTGTTTCTGTTCTTTTTTTTTTAATTCTCTTAGATTGCCTTTTTCTGAAAAATTTGTAAAATAAGTTCCTGAAGCTTCTTGTTTTCTTTAATTAGCCCAAACATAAAAAGGACAGAATATAAAGAAAATGTAAACCAAAAAGATGAAAATTGTTACGAGGTACACATTTAAGGGGGTGTGGATTTCAATGTCATGATTACAGCAAAATTTCTGTCTTTCAATCATCCTATACTATGCCCCAAACCTCATTACCAAAATGTGCTATGACCATCGTTATATAACATTTGCAGAAAGAATTTTACCAAAAGTAAATCAGGCAGGCTTGTTTGGTGGAGAGCTGTGAGCTGCTAATAATACTGCTATGATATAACTATACAAAAGAAACCATATGGTCTTGAGCAAGTACCTAATATTACAGGGAATATTAATTGCATCAATCATTTTCTTTCATGTATGAGCTTAAATTAAAAACATGTACTACTGAATAATATTCCATTACAGTTATGTGACTGCAATGTGAAAGTGGTGAAAAATGAAATACAAACATTTCCATATGTGATCCCTAGAGACAGGAAAAATGAAAGTCAATTTAAATTTGTTTTTATAGACTACAAGCTCCTTGAGATCAGAATTCTATTCTTTGTATGTCTGTATCCCCAGTATGCAGCACAGAACCTTGCAATACAGAGGAAAGATAGATCTGTCACATTTGTTAAACTGAATCTTAAATTAATTCTGCTGAAGATTCCTAATTATAATAGAAGGCTAATCTCAAAAATCAATGACATGATTAGAACCACAGAATAAGTTCAGTAAAAGCATATATGTATGTATGTATGTATGTATGTATGTATGTATATATATATATATATATATATATATATATATATATATATATCATTGGATATTTGAAAGATAAGCAACAAGTGGTGTTGGTTTTTTTGCAGAATGGTGCCTGAAGCTAGAAAATTTATCTTAATGGCCTGATTTATATCAGAAAATAATCATGCCAAATAACTGGCTAAATTTAAGGCAATTTTTAGGGGACTGGGATTTCTTAATCTTATTCATCATTAATACAATTAAATTTGATATACAGCTCAAAGAGTTTTCATTGAGAGTCAAGAAAACTGATGTTAATTTGATCAATGAAAAACTAGTAATACATTAGAGATTTTTCTAAGTTAACATACAAGCAGCAGAAAAACATTCTTAATTAAAAAACTTAAACAATGGTAAAAATTATTAAGAATTTTGAACTAAATGACAATATAGTTAAACAATTTTAGAAGTGATATACAAACAACTAAGCAATTTATCTTGGAAGAAATTTATCTAGAAATACTCTGCATAGACCAAATTAATCAGAATGAAAAAACAAATTAGATTCCTGGGATCTACTTCGTTCTTATTTTTAGACTGAAGAAATGATTCCGAATTTCCATTATACAAACCTTATTACAAAATAAAAACATTATTCTAAACACTTATAAAATGCCTGTTATATAATCATGGTCAGTCCTATGCTGGGTGCTGTGTGGAATATAACAAGGGCCAGAACTTAGCCTTAAAGAACTTAAAATGTAGTAAAAGGGGGAAAGTAATAAACAGCAATAAAAACAGTGTAAGATGATTTGCTATAAATCTCAAGTGCAGCAGACGATGGATACGACCAAAATCCTTAGGGGAATCAAAAGACAGGATAATTTCTTATTAGGATTTTCAAGGAAAGCTTCATGGAACAGGTGACATCTTCACAGGCAAAAAGAGAATGGAGTTTACACAGCAGAAATGAAGGGAAGTTTCATTCCAAATGAAAGAAACAGCATCAACAAAGCAAAGGCCCGTGTCCTGCAAGCGGAAGGGTGAGTTGTCCTAGTTTGGCTATGGTATTATATGTGTTATGAAACTGTAGGCAATAAGGTTAGAAAAGGGTGGTGCATCAGAATAACTGTGGGCCTTGAACGGCAGAACTTTATCCTACACAACAGCAGTTCTCTTAAGTTTTTACCATGGATCTTTAGGGGTCACTATGACTGTTTTGGGGGTCTATGAGGTCAAAACTACTTTCCTTATATTACTAAGATGTTATCTGCCAATTAAAAAATATTCCTCGATTCCCCAACTCTATACCTGGATAAAGCCAGATTTTTTTTCACATACTTGAACCAAAACATTCACAACAGATCAATGCAGAAATAGTTAGAAGAATCCAGCTATCAGACAGTAAAGTGATTTGCCAAAAATATGTAAAACAATGCCACTCCTCTCGCTAAAGGGTTGTTCTGAGAACATTATTTCTCATAAATGCTATTTATGTTAACATGCAATGAGTTTGTTATAGCTATTTTTTAAATTAAGAAATATTGTAAAAATTTGTCAGTTTTAGTTTCTAATGATAAATATTTAGAAACATAATCCATATAAATAAACACTGCTGTGTTTCTGTTTTTCCTTAGTTAGTTACATACTACAGCTTGCTCATATGCATCATGGACCTCTC